>CM075173.1:204391181-205086181 GCA_037576465.1 Parascaris univalens | reverse complement strand
AATTCAATTCAATTCAATTCAATTCAATTCAATTCAATTCAATTCAATTCAATTCAATCAATTCAATTCAATTCAATTCAATTCAATTCAATTCAATTCAATTCAATTCAATTCAATTCAATCAATTCAATTCAATTCAATTCAATTCAATTCAATTCAATTCAATTCAATTCAATTCAATTCAATTCAATTCAATTCAATTCAATTCAATTCAATTCAATTCAATTCAATTCAATTCAATTCAATTCAATTCAATTCAATTCAATTCAATTCATTCAATTCAATTCAATTCAATTCAATTCAATTCAATTCAATTCAATTCAATTCAATTCAATTCAATTCAATTCAATTCAATTCAATTCAATTCAATTCAATTCAATTCAATTCAATTCAATTCAATTCAATTTCAATTCAATTCAATTCAATTCAATTCAATTCAATTCAATTCAATTCAATTCATTCAATTCAATTCAAATTCAATTTCAGTTCAATTCAATTCAGTCCAATTAAATTCAACACAGTGAATTTTTCTTTATGTGCGAATATCTATTCCTTTTTCACATATTATCGGAATTGAAGTGCGCTGTATATTTTCTCTTTAAGCGTTCCTATAATTAACCTATTTGAGGATACTTGTTCCTTTACCTTTTAGTGGCTAACTTAACGACCTAGGATGTACTTTTGAGGGTCTTTGCTTATCTTTTTCCCACATTATGTGGGTATTTGTTGAGCCCTGCTGAAGGTACGATGCCAGAACATGGAAGATAGATTTAGCTCCTAAAATGATCAGTGTGTTTAAACGTGGTCCCGAGTGACAAACAGTTTATAACTATCTGGCAGACTGTCTTCAATTTGTGCTCTTTAGCTCGACTCAATTAAAATTAATGATTTTAAAAGTCTTATTGACGAAATGCGTAAAATGCTAGGTTAGCTTTTATTTAGTTCTGTTAGAAAATACAGGACATATTTGTTGCAACGAGTTAGTCAAATTCAATCCGAAATTTATTCAAGCAACAATTTCCATTGCTAATTATGCTATTACGCTTATTTATTCAATGAATGCAATGAGTGAAAAATTATAAATATATAAGCAGACGACTAAAAGGATGATATTTTCATGAATCACTGAAGATTCTCTTTGATAATATTAGCTTCGATTTGATGTTAGCATATACATAAACGATCATTTGCCTTAGATTATTGCTAATCAAATATTTCGACGATAGAAATGAGTGCGAATGTGAATGCTGCTCGTTTCTTTTCACAGTTTTGTTGTCATATTTTTGCGGTCTCATTTCAATTTTGAGGACTTTTTATCCACCAACATTTCCATCAAATTATGTTTTCTTCAACTGTTTAGTTTCCATTATGTTTAGTCTCCATTATGTTACCATCAAGTTATGTTTTTAGTTTAGTTTCCACATGATCGTTGAAATTGAGCATTTTCACTATCCAAATAAACGCTTTGTCATTGAGCTATTGCGCACGATTACATTTGTTATTATTTCTCCTTTAAGCACCAATATTTTTGTTGTGCACATAAAGCAACGGCAACAGCCACATTGTACCTGAAATTGGACGAGATGTAGGGGACCATATTTACGAACATCTTTTGCTAAGGCAACTTTTTTGGTTCCTTACATCCTTAATGATGTCATTTTTGATTTGATTGCTGAAGCTGTGAATTCTGTAGGTATGTATCATCATGTGCATAGTAGAAGTGATGGGTTTCAAGCTTCTAATAATAACAAATGTGCGTCTTTAGGATAGCCCAGGCCATAGAGTACCAACTTACTCGGAAAGCAGTAGAATCGCAGGTTCAAATCTCTTTTGATGACAGTATTTCACCGACTGTTGTAAAGGTAACTATCGTCAGAAATGCAAGACGAACGGAAAACAACAATTGGCCTCATCGTAAAACGTTATCAGCTTATTTTTCTATTTTTGTTCATTCTTGTACCCCTTAGAGGTTCTAGGTGTGAACTGTTTTCTGGCTATTAACGCACAAGGACGCTCTCAATTAATTAGACGTCCCATCGCAACTCTTTTGTCTTCATTCCATCATCCTTTCGTAATTCACCGCTCACCTCCCCTCCCTATAAGCCCCTTCCCAAAAATTCGGACTTTGACTCTTTCATTGCGTTATTAGAGGTGGTCCTGAAACATGAATGTTTGTAAATGTCGACAACGATACGAATGATTCATTTCAAATGGTTCTTTTTGATCGCTTTGCTCGCCTGCAATACGGCGTTCGCATTATTTGTGCGCTTGGTACTTTCAATCAAACAGATTCGGCTTTGCAACCGTTTTCGTCTTTACATAGGTCTTTGGCTGGTTTTCTTTTAGTCAGGAAGCTTATTGATGTAATACCGCATCAGTATATGTGTATGTGTGGAAGTTTGTCTGCCTGTCGATCGTTTTCAGTAAATTAGTCCAAGAAAGCCGTGTCTATAAAGTTCAGCAAATAAAGTCCAAAAATTATGAGGATACGTTCTTTTTCTTTTCATTCATGTATATACCTTAAATTATGTCGGGTATTTTGTGAATAATAGCGCAAGCATTCGATTTTGGAGCTCTGAATTGCAAAGAATAAAAAGTATATTGTTATTAATATTATGTTCACCTCTTAGCAAAATTATTGGTTTGTTGTTGCGTTGAGCGGAAAATATTGTCGATGCAATAGCCTATAGAGTGATGCTTTCGTGGTAGCATTTCCGGTAGTTTGCCTATGCTAAGTGCCGCCCTCATCAACATTGATTACGCAGAATCTTCTCTTTGCGTCGTTATTCTATCATACTTTAGTCGAGAAATTTGATAGCAGCTCGCATAGTTGAAATAGCATATAAAATTTTTGATATTTCATATTTTACTCTTAGTGTTATTGCATTTATTTGTGTATTACTTAAACAAGTAAACAAATAAATAAATAAACTAATAAATAAACAAACAAATAAATTAATAAACAAATAAATAAATATATTCGATGAGAATATTGTTCTTTTAAAGTCTTTTTTTTGCAACTACTGATTCATTTGCATTTCGTTTATATTTTGTATTTTACTCATATTTATTTGTTTTTAAAGGAAGAAATCGGCAAATCTGTTTCGAGAAAAATTTCCTTAAATTGCATTTGAGAAATAAACTTTTTTTTGCTCAGCATTAAATATTAATAGATTTTTTATGTGCTTATGCGATGAGTAGACGTGATTGAGAGAAGGTTATGATAAAAGTCCATTTTTTTTCTTGCTTCAACAACATAGGATTAGTTGGGTGATGTCTTCGAGATCACTCCCCACTCATGCGTGCTTTTATTTCAGGTCAAAGGGGGTTAAGGGGGAAGAGTGGAACAAAGATTTGAGGCTTTGCTTAGTGCTTGTCAAAGAAGGTCTTTAAAAATTATCCGATGTTGCGCCCATTTATATCTATATATTTGCTCACTATCTTTGCAATTTTCAATTTTTGCCATTGTCAGTTTATTTATCGGGGGCTTCCTAATGTGAAACCTCATTTCTGTATATAAAACCACACGGACTTAAATGCAGTGAGGAATGTGACTCCAAAGCCGACTCCGTCAAAAATTCGTTTGATTAACTGTTTCGGAATAAACCGAAAAATCTAAAGACCCAAAATGATGAAGTTAGCTATATAAATGAGTTGATAAACGGAGCAGCTGCTCATAGGTGACGTTTGCTTGGATTTAAAGGTGTTGTGAGGGCGATTCGATAAATGAACGGAAATGAGTCCATAGAGGAAGGCAACAAACCGGGATGGGCAATGGCAAGCCGATTCCACACTGCGCTGACTGCTTTCCCCGCAGATCGACCGCCCTCACCGATCATTCATTGTGCTCAACTCAGTGCCTTACACTATTTTCCCTCTCTCTCTCCTCTCGTTGTTGTTCTTCTGGTCACATTTCCTCTCATTTTCCACCTAAAGATTCCTTTAATTTTCGACATTTATCTAATGTAAAATCTATGAGTACGGACACTTGGAATATTTTCTGGAATGAGCTAGGCCTGATTTATACGAAGTTGTCTGCTTCCGGAAGGCTATTGACGTATAACTGATGAAAGATGTCCTGTTTTCTAATGTAATTTAAAATATACCATCATATGACCTCCAAGAAACCATCTTATCCTAACAGCGTTTTTCAAGCTTTAGTAGGAGGCGCAATTCATCTTTTCCCCCAAGTAGGCAAAAACTCCGTTCTTAGTGGCCCTATCCTATTTCAAGACGTTCAAAGGAAATGCCCTTATTTCCGTAGATTTGAAATCGTAGACTTTGTTATCTAATTGTCGCTAAGTTTTACGAACCCATGTAATCCACCTCTTCAATAACATCTGCTGTCGAGCATAGCTCCTATATAATGTTGAGATTTGTTCCAACTGGAGTCTTATCGGAGTTTAAATGCTTAAGTTCATTGAAGGAACATATGTTTGTTTAATGTGGCTCTATGTTTATTAGAACAAACCAGTTGCTGAAAAAAGAGGGAAACTGGAAGGGAAGAAAGAAAAAGAGGAAACGGCGCAGATGTTGGATTTTTATGGCGGTGAATTAATTTTTTTCAGAATTTCAACTTGTTTTTCCAAAGAAAAGATTAATTTATATGGTCTCAGTATCCTTTGGGATCCTTCCTCCCGCTTTTCTCCATTATTTGCTTATGTATAACTGCATGAATATATTCACAATTAATTATGTTTCTATGGGCATAAGCGGCTAATGGCTATTCCTAAATTTGAATGTTTGTAGTCCACTTTCTCAAGATTGCCATTGGCCACCGCCGACTCGTCTAAGAAAATGAGGAGAAGGGCGATTGAGATCAATCCTGAAGTCTTTTAACTTTCATCGTTTTCTTAAAAGCCTTCCTATCAAAGTAGAATATTTCGTTCGTATTTTTATTTGCACATTTCAGCGCCGGAAATTCCGGTACTATTAATTTCTAAAGGTATTGGATATGGGCTTTGCAAGTAAGGTACACATTGTGAGGGTCACGTTGGAAATTGAGCATAACAAGTTCAGCAGTAACCGGGATTTACATAAAGTAAAGTAAATGAAATGATTTTCATGCAATTTTATATGCATTAAATATCATTTACATTATTTACCCCATCTTGTTTACAAGGCATATTCGGGTCCTCTAAAGCAACAGTTTGAGGTTAGTTGTGCAGTCCTTATCCATGATAGGTAAGGCGTGGTGATCCGAAACGATCGGAATCAAACTTTATCCGGATCCGGAAACTTATTCGTGTTGAACCGATAACCAATGAATGGCTATATTAAGACCCAATTTTTTCTGATCGTTAAAATATGCAATTTTCAATTTTTATGAAGATTTTTTTGATAATTTTGGCGAAATAATTTCACAGTTAAGTAGTAAGAAGTCGAACAATTTCGAGAAAAATTTGGCTTAAAAAACTGAGACGTCGAAAAAGAGAAATTTTGGCACTGAAACAAAAGAAATTCGATTCACTTGGTGCTTTTGAATTGAAAGAATATATGAGTGTGAATGATTTCACATTAAAGTGCTTTAGCCTTCTAGTTTTTTCTCAACCTTTGAAAAAAATCCACTCTTCTCGTTTCCTTGAAAAAATCCAGGTTCTCTGGATGTCCCCTCTCATCGACTTTTATAAAAATCTGTAGTCCAGGAGCTTTTTTTTTCCGGCTAGTTTGGCTTTCCGTTTTCTTAAGTAGGGTGATTTATTTTCCTCTGGTCTAATTTTTCTTATTTTATCTTCTTTTGATGATTGTTTCCTCTTGGAATATTTGTATCGTTAACAAAAACGATCTAATAAAATATTTGAGCAAATTTGACAGCCGTTTGTCTCGAATATGCATTTCACTTTCGGATCGTTGCGTTAAAGTGCACAGTCATCTTTCATTTGCCATAGGCGATGATTCTTTGGGTGACGATTTGCTCATCTTCAGGTTAATTATCCAATTCGATTCCGATCTAGCAGCCATGATAATTACTGCATATTTACTTCAGTTTATGCATCCACAGTACTTAATAACCTACTTAATATATTCTCATTAAGTTATTGTATTTATTGCTGCTATACATTGTAATTTCTATACAGATCTGTGGAGTTAATAAAATTATGCTTTTAAAACACAAAATTCGGTAATAAGTATATGGAAGAACCATCCTTCTGAAATTTGGGAATAAGTCGAGATCAAATGATGATGATGAAATTGCAACATTTCCTTAGGTCTTTAAGATTTAAGAGAAATTGAGAGGGTATATTTCCGGTGGGTTCTCCTTCATTGTCTAACGCTGGCAGTACTCTGAAATATTTTTTAATCAATTTCCGCGTGATGCTTTCTGAAGATGTCTTTCGTTACTAAGTGGATCACACTTGCTTTTCTCTCTGCTTCCACCATTATTCTTCACTGCACTCCCCTTCCCCTCCCCTTCCGTCCTCCCCCTTCCCTCCCTCATCCCTCCTCCCTCTCCCCTCACTCCTCCCTCCTCCCTCCTCTCTCGCTTTCCTCATCTTGGAAAAACATCTTTATTCTCAAAAACATCCTTATATAGCAGTAAGTTAACGTATTTCTCGGTCGTTGCTGTCTATCAAATTGGACAAATCAACTTTGATTTTTCGGTCATTGCTGAGACGCTTCACCTATAGCGTCACCGAAGAGAACTACTCAAAGGGTTGCTGAAATATTGGTTTATCATAGATTGGCGCATAGAAAATGTGCTGATTCAGAGTTATATCAATAAGTGAGTCATGCTGAGTGTCTCTTTGAATCGTCATTGATTGAAGGCTTTTTTTACGCTTTGTAGAGGATCTGTTGTGCAGTATTGATGTCTCATAGCTGATGCTGAGAATTAAAGGGAAATTAAAGAGGAAAGTTCGCCACCTCACTTTTTTTAATGAAGAAGTGAGGTGATAATGATTTTAAAAAATATATATCTTAATTTATTTACTGATAAAACAAATGAATTTTTCTTTTAAATTTTCGCTTAAATAAGAAAGTAATAAAATGCGCCCTTCGAAGTACTCTTATTTATTTGTCTATATTTATTTAATGCTATTTTGCTATTGATGAGGGGGAGAAATTTCGTAAAGATCATCAATAAATGCTATGTCGATCTTTTCTAGTCATAGATCTTTCGGGAATAGGAATATTGAAACCCATGGGTTTCTAATTGAAGTTATACGGTAAATTCATTTATTTCAACGACGAGAGATTAACTCTATCATTATCATTACATGAGTGATTGGTGTATGATTCCTGTCTTGAGATAAAAACAAATTAATTCAGAGGGACGAAAAATGAGCTTTCTTGAGAAAATCATCGCTCTAGTGATTGCCATAATCGTTTTGGAAGCCCTTCCTCTAGTAAATGGTTTTCTTTCGATGAACGAAATTCCCACGTAAAGTTATACAGCTATACCAAAAAAAAGAGCTTTCAACTCGTTCATATTGTCGTCTATCATTTTAATGGGTTTATTTTGCTGTATTTTATTGAAAAATATTCCATTTATTAGCTAAATTTGGCATAAATCATATGGGAATTAAATTTAGTATTGAAATTATTCACAAATTTGAGTAGTCGATTGTGTTTGCATCTGTTGTTCATCGTATATAGCGTACGTTGCGTATTGCTTTCTTTGTTAGCAGCTGGATGTAATTTCCTCATTTCCCTTCAGAAGTACTCTTTGTTTTTTCGTGATAAATGACCCTGTTAAGCAGCTAATACACAGCGTTGATTGAGTGAATTACCATTAAAATGAAATTTTTTTGGGGGGGAGGGGAGGTGAGAGGGGATCGGTAAAGAGTAACCATTTGAGGAAACCGTGAAGGTAAAGAGGAACCATTTGAGGTGCATTTACTAACGCATAATGGGCCCGGATTGGTACTAGTTATTCGTGTTCGAAATTTATGGCAATAAAATGAGAGTAATTTAGTGTAGTTATCCGGGTTTACTGCAATAAGCCTCTTAACTGCCATCGTTCGATAGTGTAAATTCCCATTTTTCAGAAATCTGCTAAAATTTAAAGCATAAAATTAAACATCACCAATATATCTAAAACGTTTTCCAGTAGAATACTGAAAAATTTGCTTTATAATTCTCGAAATTAAAATAAAAAATAGTTCACTTAAATAAATATGATATTAAATTAGGAAGGCAAAGAATAACTAAGGGGAAGTTGTTATTGTTTGAATTATTTCCATACTATTATGGTTGGTGATAACGAGTTATGAATGTAAGTAAATAGTTGAATTACCGGTTAAAAGTGTAATAAAGAAGAGTTACTTTATACGGACAACAAAATACTCGTCGTTTTTTATCGCTCTCTCTCTATAAACTATTGAATGGAGAACATTTTTAGCCTAAATTAAAGAATTTTTCTATAATAGAAAATTTAATTATTCATTTTTTATTTGAAAAAAAAATCGTATAAATTTGATATTTATTAAATAAATAAATAAAATAAATAAAAATAAATAATCTATGAAAAAGATTCAATTAATATTTTCATAATTTTTATGAGAAAATTAAATTTTTTTTCGAATTTTTTCTCATTTCCGATAAAAATTTAATTTTGTATTTATCATTTAGAATTTTCCAAAAAAATTTTTAAATATAGGAAAATTTCCGCTTAATTTTATAATAGTATTTCGAAATTTTAGTTTAGTATATTGGTAAAATTTCCGAAATTAAAGGGAATTTGGTGCCGTTTTCTCCATAGGATCACATAGGAATATTTTGAAGGTTAGACATTAATTATATTGTGCAGAGCGGTAGAGGATGATGGCAAATTTCTTACATTAGCCAAGAAATGAACGTATACTTTAACTGATAATTAAATTTTCCAGAAAAATATCTCAGTATATTATTAAACATTTAAGTTAAAAAAATATATATTTTAGTATATAAGTGTTTACTGATAAATTTTTATCATTAGTGTTATTGAAGTGATAACGTAGAACGTAGAACTAGTGAGTGATATCAATAGGGCATCGTTGTGTGGGTCGAGAAATGGGGGGTTACAATGCCGTCGTCGATTTCGAAGTGTGTGTAACGCAATCGGCCTCTTTCGTTGCCACATTCCAATCGGCTCTCTTCACGCTTTGATTCTTCGAACGTCTTCGCACATTTTCACAAATACTATCGGTTTATCATTTCCTTAAAATTTATGTTTATATTTGATAAAATTTCTCATTTATTTTTCTTCTTATTAAGCTAACTTTAAAATAATTTATTTAAATTTCTTTATTTCCCAGTAATTATTCGAGTAATAAGTATTTATTATTTAGAAATAGTCGATTGCAAAGATAGAAAAAAAAATTAGTTTCGTTGAAAAATATCGTTATATTTCATATTCCTCAGCAGTTATTAGAATTTTTTTATATGTTTATTTAAAAAGAATTTAAAAAATATATATATATATATATATATAATAGAGATTAAATGTTTATTTCTTGTGCTCTACGAGATAAAGATTACTTTAAAAGAAAAGATAAAGTCTCCGGAAGTGCCGATATTTTTATTTCTTTAATAAATTCCTCTAAGAAATTGTTTTTTATAAAATGAAACGTTTAATTTACTTTAGCGATGATTTTTTGCTTTGTTTTTGTGGAGAGTCATTAATTGAACGGCTTAATGAATATATGCAAGTATACTATGGATTATTTGACTTATTTAAGTATTCTATTATAGTGCACTCTTCGTTAATATCCTATAGTGTTAGCGTAAAGGAAATGCATTAAAAAATCTCGTATTTGTTTGAAAATAATGGGGAGCTAGTTGGTACCATTTATCCTAATATCCTAAAATTATCACTTGCCATTTGCAAAGAGAGAAAGAATAGAAGCTAATTGATGGTACCATTTATCCTAATATTATCCTAAAATTATTACTTGCATTTGCAAAGAGAGAAAGAATGAACGAAAATCATATGGATTTCTCGATGGGGAGAAATTTAGGCAGAAGGATGGTGGGATTTAACTTAGTGGAAATTTCATGAAAAAAATTCCCGGTTTTGTCCATATGTTAGTCGAAGGTATTCTTCAAATTAAGTAGATCAAAGAACTTTTCGAGGATATTTTGATATCGATCGGACTTACCGCACATTTTTCGAATCGAGTGATAGATAGTTCAACATTCCTGTTAACTTCCAAAGTTAAGTGCTCTCGTTTTAATATAATTCGATAATCGCTAGCTGTGAGTCGCTGTTGCCGACTTCTTATCGGAAATAATAGGACTGAAATGAAATATGAAGAAATTTGAAACATTTGGAAAATGTGGAAAATTTTAACAAAAATAACTGAAACGAAAATTATTTGCAATCAACGATGCCATAAAATATGGATATTAAGATTTTTCCATCTCCATTTCTTAGGATCTGTGACTTTTTTAGAGGCGTCCTCTTCATCCTTCCCTCTTCGCTCGTTCTTGCCTCGCAGATTGTTTTGCTTAGCGGAAATTCCAGTTTTTGATTAAATTTGCCATCATTTCCTGAGGAATTTTAAAGTTTGCAATTGCTTTATTCAAAAATCCCTTCGCAAGAAGAGCACTGAATTAGATTCGGGAACAAAATGAGGCTTTCTACTGGTAGGGGATGTTTCATCAATAGTCTCATTTCGCTATCATGTTTAAATTAGTTAAAATTTTCTATTTTATGTTGGAAAAATCCAGTTGGAAGTCCGAGAATTTATTTCAACAGAATATAACTGACCTCTCAAATAATATAAAGGGGGGAGAGTGAGAGAGAACTGGGAGGGAGGGATGGAGGTGTGGTTAAACTTGGTAATAATGGGTGTATATATTGCAATGCGGTCTGCGTTTGCGAAATGCACTGACGAATCGATCGATAATAGTGCCCTGCATACATGTGTGTGTGTGTGTGTGTGAAACGTACACCGCAAGCCGTTATCTGCCTTAGTGGACCGTTCTCATTCATTCCGCTTCCTATAAGCGGCTAAATATGTTTCTGTCGTCTTATTTTGTATCGTAATAATTAAGGAAAACCTTAAGGAATTATGGAAATTCATATAGATTTTTCAAAGCTTTCATAAGTCGTATTTTATATTAATTTTTTTTTCGCCTATTTTATTTGTATTTCGGTTTTTTTTCTTACTTTTTTTTAGCAAATAAATATAGTCCTTTATATTTCTTCTTCTTTTGTTTTTTTTTTCGTATTGATTTTTTTTTTAATCATAATTTTTGCGATGTAATGTTTTTATTGTCTTTTAATGTTTTTTTTTTCAGATATAATCTCATATTAGTGAATTTTTCTTATGGATATACTTTTGTGTTACTTCGTTTTTCCAATAGTTGTTTATTTATCGGACTCTTTAAGGATGGGGAAGTATGAATGTTTTGTTGTTTAGAGAAGTCACTCGTTTCTTCGATTTATATAGTTCCCTTTAATAGAATGGAGAGACGGGGGGGGGGGTTATAATTTAGTATTTCTTTACAGGATCCTATGAAGTTCCAGGTCTACTTTTAATTAATGTATCGCTCTGTTTATACCTATTGGAGGTAGTGATTCATATCTTTAGGTAAGACAACATGGCGCATTCCATTTTTGCCCATTTTTGTGGAACTTGAATTGTTCCTTGGAGTCTTTTATTCATCTGTTAAGTAATCACACAGGTTAATGTATAAAGATATCACCTGTGCATATATCTAACGAGTTCTTTTGTTCGGAATATAGAAATCGGTGCTTTTAAAAGTGCCTTTGTGCCATCCTGAAAGTAACCAAATAGCGGAAGTAATCGTTTTAGTTCAATAGCGATCGACGGTGCATAGTGGAATTTTTGTGGTAATAATCGAAGAATTGTATGAAAAATTAAGAGAAATGAGACACTTAAACATCCTAAGGGAATTTTCTCAGGAATCGATTAAGATTTCCCAAACTTAATAAAGCACTATGAAATATTCATCACCACCCTCTCTCCTCCCCCTTCCTGCCACTTCGCGAGGGAAAACTGGAATTGCCTATAGAGCATTTTTGCACGAATGTTCATCCCAAATATGGGAAAAATCGTCGGTGGTTTTTTAAAGTTTTTGCCATTCATTCTAGCAAAGCGATTATTACCAACATTTGCGGTAGAAGCCATCGGTTTTGTCTTTTTTTTTCCTTTTTAAACCTCCTAATTGTTAATTGAGAATTTGAAATTGACGGAAAAAGCCGTCGGTTGATTTTATCACCGAAATCTACCATTGCGTCGTTTGTTTTATGGATTCAATAAACAAATTAATCACCGAAATGAGATCGTTTGGTTTTTTATTTAATTGATCAAGTAATTAACCTTTGAACCGAAGGTGGAAAGGTTTATCGCTTTATATTTCTCACTAGTAGGGGGTAATCTACCACAGTGGCTGCCATATCAGAGGCAAAAAAATCGATGGCGGAAGTGACTCTGGACGGCGAGTGGGTTTAGTGGCCCTAATTATTCAGGAAGCATCGTTGTGCCCACACTTTCCGATGCAAACTTAGGATGTTGCCTGTGACACGATCTTATGTCGTACATCATTAAGGCGATGAATCACCGAATAGCTTTGTTTATACGGATGCACTATACACCCAAAAAGTCACATTTCGTTGACTTTAATTCGACGCAGATGGTCACCGTGTGGTGGCACGTTATCGTTTCCTTCGTCCCATACCCATCAGTCAGTTGGTGTTCGCGGAATGGGCAATCCATTGCAAATGATCGGAAGAGGGGACTGGGCCTATAGGGAGAAGGGAAAGCGGGTTCCTATATGATTCATCTGTTGGATTTTATGTAGATGTCATTATCTCACTCACCGATTACTATGATCGCTTTTTGCAGTGGAAATTATTCAAGAAGCAAAAAATCGGTTCCATAGGACCTGAACTAATGGTGGCGTTATTTCGACGGAAAATGTCGTTTATTCAATTGCTTTTAGTGTAAAAATACCTTATTTATGGATCATCTTATTCATAGATTATCGAGATTTGACTAAGGGAATTTCATAGAACTTGCGACGTTCATTTATTTATCCTCAGATAGATTCTTTGTCGGTTGAAATTATCTGAAGTTTTATTTTTCTTTAAATTATAGCCGATATGTATTGGATTGTTTATTGAGGTTAGTCATCTCAAGTTTGTTACGATTTCACTCCTATCGAAATTAAAGGAAGCGAAGTAATTGATGCAACTGAATAGGTGACCGAAGGTAATTGCAGGTCCAACTTAGCGTTTATTTTCCGCTCACTTCACTGCATAGCCGCAAAATTATTCCGGCACTTTTTGCGGCAATTAATCGCTGTCTTTCGTGAAGTGATTTGAGATTCCCACTTACAGATGGCTAATAATTTGAAGTATTCAATTGCGTTATCGTGTCTAATAGAGCTGGAAATGAGAGGGAGGCGGGATTGCCTATATATGTCTATATATGAATCGTTGACTACTCGTTCAGATACCTCCATATGTTGATTTTTAAATGAGAGGTAATTTCACAGGTTATGCTGTACAGGTTACTTACACTTTAAGCTAAAATAGCAGTAAATGTTGACCGAAGTTTAGCTAAGTCGAAGGGAAATTTAGTATATTTTAGTTTCTATTTAATGTACGGCTTACCGATCAACTTAACAAGATGATTAACCTCTGCTAACGAGATTCACATCCATTTTAATAGGGGTAGTTAGTAGTTTATCAAACTCCTTTCTCTTTCCCCTTCTCCTCTCCTAACTCTCTCCTCTCCCCTCCCCTCTATAATCTTTCAGGTAGTGTCACGTCGGCGAGAAAGGGAACGTGTACTGAATTCAGTAAATAGTCCCTTGTATCATCTCATCCGTCTTGGAATTTGGTTCCGCTGTGTATTATGTCTGCTTTGAATATGTCAAATATTTTCCCACACTCACAGCAAGTGGTCTTCGTTTAATCTGTGATGCCGATTTTGTTTGAAGAGTGCGTTTGGATGCTAATCGCAGAAAAACTTTAACTCAAGAAGCGTCGTTCGATAATTCTAATATTATTTGTTTAAGATACCCCTCATGTAGGAGGTAGATGATGTGGATGAAGCAGTTTGCACCCCAACGACGCTGCGAACGGAGTGCTCCGGATGGAAGTGTACGCTTTATGGATAGTGTAGGCATGGTGGAGGAATTCTGTGCACCGCATATTTAGCACAGGTGAGAGGCGCAACGCCGCATAGACGGTGCACACGGGGCGTACGTCGTCTAGGTTGCAGGTTGCACAGGTGAAGACTTGCGCATTGCATAGATAGATTTCCTAGTTTTTCTGATGAGCCTTCCACTTCTGAGTTTTTTAAAATTCTTGCTCTGACATGTATAGTTGATGAACGGTTACATTGTTGGAGAGAGTCGAAGGCTAACAGTTCTTAGAGTTGCTTTATGCAGGATGTAGTGGAACGTTCCTACCTAAACGGCTCCACCTCTGCCTTCGTATTTTAGGCCACAGGTGATTTGCAGAATGCTTTCATTAAAGGTGGAAGGCTGATGTGATCACTAGTCGTATGTTATGCCAATTGTTGCCTTCAGATAATGCTATAAACCTTTCAGAAGGTTGACCTATTTGATTGCATAGGTAAGGGGAAGTTCGTCATACCCGTATATCTTTTCCTCAGTTTTTCCTCATTTATTGGGAATTTTTGCCTGTTCAGTAGCTATTCCTACTTGCCCATTCTGTCTAATTACTCTTCATCTGCGTGCCAAATCAGAATGAGGATTACTTTGATCTTTTTAAATGTTAAGGTTGGAGTGAGCATATGAAGGAGGTTTGTTAAATGTGGAGGGAGAGGTGCTTAGAGATATGAATCGATGGAGTGTTTCACTGACTGACGCATCGTTGTTTTGCACGCGTTTAAGAAGTGTTTCCGTTTGCCTTGTTGTTTGCTATTTGCTTCTTTGAAAACATATTTCAGTTAATGTTGTAAGTATTATTTGATAAAGTCGACTATATGCAAAACTCCGTTCTATTATGGGATTATGAGAGATAGAGGTTAACGAGCCGATCATTTGCGAGGGGAAAAGAGAGGGTGGATTTATAGCACGAGTTTTCTTTAATTCTTCTTTCCGATGGTTAAATTCTCATTAATTGCCGGAGGAAAAGGGGAAGTGATTGCCTTCTGCAGTCCTCCTCTCCCCTTTCTCGCTCCCCTCCCCTCCTCTCCCCAGCCATCGTATCATTGCACTCAGCTCGAAGATTTAAACTAATTTTTTACCTCTATAGGTTTAATGGTTGAAATATCTATTTATTCTCTGCTGATTGAATAAATATTCACCTTGTCGTCTATTGAAGATACTGACTAAGTCATCGTACCACCGTTCACCTAAATTATGTTAATTAAAAATTGGTGAATTAAAACATTTTATTTTCGATGATATGCTAAAATTTGGTGTATGAGGCGTTGTTATATTCGAAGTAATCTGGGCATTTCAGAAAGCGGAAGAGAATGTTGGCATAGAGAGTTTAGAGGCACTTGTGTTGCGCTAGTTTGCCGCAGGTGGTGTTTATTGCTGATGCTGGGCAAGTTGAATTAACTGCCAGGTTAAGCATTTTGCGTGATGTTTTTATTCCCTCGACGGGTGGCATACGGAACAAGCAAATCTCATTTCAATTATGTACACATTTATGTATTTACTTAAATTTATTCCGGGTAGACTTCCATAAAGTCTCTAGGTTGATCTATTCTGAACCGTACCCATCCTGGATAGTACCGAAATTAAAATAAAAACGAATTGATAGGATGACTTCACCACAAGTACCATAAAAAAGGCGACGATAAGATGTTAAAATTGGTGAAAAGGAGAGGGGGTGGGCCCTTTTTTGAAAGGATTAGAGGGAGAGGGGTTTGCCTGGTCATTTTGAGGAGAAAGAAGAATATTTGCCCTATTCGAATTCTGTTGGCGAGTGCCTTCAGTGAATAACTATTATGCAGAATAGTCTGTGACATATTCACTGCGTGGTGTTCCTTTGCCTGTTTCCGTGCTGCCTATCGCTTGTTACCTACATAATGTTGCAGGTGCTAGATTTGTAATTGGAAGCGGTATAAATTGCATCTTTCAGCTTGTAGCGCTTGTCTTCCCATCTATGTTCCAGTAAAATAGTAGGCACTTTATTATTGACCCGGCTGTTTGATCCTGGGGAAACACCTCTCAGCCGGAATTGACGGGAAACACTTGCCAAGAGATGTAAGCGGTTAATTTATTTCCACAGCTTGACCATTTGCTGCGGTATATTTCCTTCGAAAAGGCGATCTCGTCCATGGCTGACCGTGCTTCGTGGTCGCAAAAAATAGTGGGACTCCTTGCGATGTTGAAGAACTGTAAGACTCCCTCTGACGCCGAAAAATTCCGTTGGTGCCTACGAATTAATGTGGTCTTAAGCGTACGCTTCGCAGCAAATTTGTCCATAATAGCTATTTAACCGAGTGTGGTAAGTATCGAAATCGTTGAAACGGTGCTGTCCATTTTGATGCTTTCACAGCGAATTCCTCTTACTATGCATATGGTGTTTCAGGGTCAAACCAGTATGGATCGCTTCATTGGATGATAATCGGTTTTTGGAGATTCTGATAAAAAAGCTCGAGGTTTCTTTCCAAGACGGAGATCAGTTAGTGAGGGACGGTTATGTGCGGTTTGTTTTTCTCTCTTTTTTATTTCTTCGACGTCACGGCTGCAGCTTTCTTCATTGATTTTTTTTTTTTGATCCTGTCTTGCTGCTTCCGATGACATCATTTCAGCTAGGGGATTGTCTGGGAGAGATGAAACATTAGATTTGCTTTAGATGCATGAAAGTCGTCCTTTTATGAGTTGGATTTTTTGAATATTGCTGGAGAAAAATAATTGGGAACAACCACCGGGGTTTTATTCGAGATGTCACGGTGATCTGGCTTTAAGCAAACTTCAGTCGTCGAGACGTGATTGAGAGATTTATGGGTTATCGCGAGTTAGGGGTTCATGAATGGTGTTTCCGGTACTCTTATTCATCCCCTCCCCTTCATCATCATACTTTTATTACAGCACGCCGGTCGCTTCTTATCCTCCCACTCCCTCCTTGCCCATTCCTCTTCTGCCTTCAGTGCTCGATGATCCTGAGAATAAGTTTGAAAACTAAGGATTTGATTCGTAAAATCGGAGAAAGATGACGAGATAATGGCGCACGAGAATGAGTTTTCTCGGAATAACATTTAAAAATTTGCCCAGAATGGAAGGGGAGGGAAAGGAATTTGTTAATTTTTTTGTGTTTTATGTCATTTCGCAGTGAAACCCTTACTGTCCACACTTCATTATTATAATTTCTTTGTTGTGGAACTAGATCTTATCATGGAGGTGATCTCATTTCATTGTGAAATGAACAACTGCGCTTTCTTTAATGCTTTTAGTTTATATGAAGAATTTTGGGCAGTCAAAAATCCCGCTGTGAGACAAGGTTGTGTCGTTGCGTAACAGTGCTTCCGGCGCGTTTATTTTGCGAACTACTGTTAGATGGTGGAACTATTTCAGTTAGGGTATTTGAAGTGTGCATTTACCGGATCTCTGGTTTCGATGGTTCGGATTTGAACGATTCAGATCTTCCAGATTAACTTTGACGATTCGTAGGCAAACTTGAAGTGTTAATGAATTTTGTTGCCGCTATAACTGAAGTACTTCATTAAATAAGTTTTGAACAGTTCTGCAATAAAGAAGAAGTAAGTAAAAGTTTGCATGGATGACTTTGTAGGTGAAAGTATCAATGAATTGTCGGTAAATAGCGATATTACTGTTGGCTTTGCACAAGTGGACTATTTGGTATGATATTTGCTTAAGGAACGTGGTCAAAGTTCATCGCGGAAGCAGTTTATTTACTTATTTGTTTCTTAATGCATTTATTTCGTTCCTTCTTCATTCATTTTAAGATATTCCCCATTTACGGCGATGATTGGAATTTCGATCTGTTGCCGTATAGCTGCCCGGTTTCTCTACTTTTTTGGTTTATTTAATGACTGATAGATGGAAAATGGTGGATTTTTTAGAGTTTCATTTGATGAATGCCACTTTTGGTAGAAATGATCACAAAGCAAGCGAACTCGACCAATGTTGGTTTGTTTTTTTATTTGGAAGTATACGGCGATATATTTTGCCGTATCGCTTATTTTCTCCACTGATGATCTAAGGTATTTTTTATTCGAATATTATGCATTTTATTGTTACTATTTTGAAGTTAGTTTTTACACTGTGTGATAATTTCCCGTGGGTATTTCTATTTGGATTTCCTTTTTATAGTCAGTGGTCAGGGGAAATAGCGAACCATATTTGATGTCAGTGATCGCCAAATGAGCACAACAAAATTGTTTTGTTTTGCACATTTGTTGGTGATATTTCTACCCGGCTTTCTTTACCTTCCGGAGATTGGATCCTCGCACTGCGATTCCGTCATTTGAAAAGTCCCTTTATCTGCTTTATTAAAGGATACCTCCTCCGGCTTTTTCAGTTAGATAGAGGTTTTGCTGATTTCATAAAAGAAAATGAAGACACTGTTATCATTTTAGATTTGATTATTTTCTTATTCTATGTGTTTATAGAGTCAGTTATGACTGTTAAACATAGGTGGTCGATTTTTGCTGAGGTAAATCAGAGGTGCAGCAATTTTGCTTAGGGAAAGCAATTTTCCAGCAATTTTTCGTAGTATTTAATTGTTGCGCTGTTGGAGCGGTAGTTAGCGGTGGAGAGTGTGCTCTGTTTATTTCGCTCGCACTCGTCTCATTGTTCTGCAAAAAGGGACACCGAAGTGAAGTGTATGGGGTGATCAATCAAAGATTGCAACCATTGAAGCGCTAAAGATGTTCGCTCTATTCGTGCTCGATTATGCATGAAAGAGTGAGTTTTTTGTGGCGTTTGGAGGTTTTCAGAATTTTGCCCATCCTTAATGCCCTCCTCTCCCAGCGCTCCTTGTCCAGCCTCCCCTACCCCTCGTACAGTCGACGCATTTGTGTTGCTGAGCGGATAGCATAGTGTGGGCTTGTGTGCTGCACTTGGAGTTGCTCGAGCATTCATTCAGCGTTCGTTTTTAAAAAGGAGCTTTGTTTGTTTTTGAATGGGTGGAGAGGGATTTACACTTGAGGCGGAAATGAATGTGATCATAGAGAGAGGTAAATATCGGTAGGATTCCCATTTTACTATTATCATTATTATTGGATAGCGGATTTTTCCAAATAAGGGATTTAATTAAGATGGCGTTTTGAATGTCCTCAGTTTTTAGGCTTTTAAAGCAGTTGAAATATTGAAAGCGTTTGCGAAATTTCTATTGAGAAATGTCTGAATTAGTTTAATTTTTTATTGCTTCCAGTCTCAACATCTTTCGCACTCATTCCCATTTTACTGTTATCATTTTTTTAATCCCATTGGATGGGACTGCGGAAGGGGGACAAAGGTTAATCCCATTGGATTGGACTGGGGGAAGGGGGACAAAGGTTAATCCCATTGGATGGGACTGGGGGAAAGGGCCAAAGGTTTTCAAGCAAATTCAGTACTTGTTGGCAATTTTTTTAAATATAGAAGAGACGGTGGATTGATCGGAGTGATGCACTTTTGCTTCGAAAAGTGTCTTTAATCCTTCTTAGTGGAGAGTGTGGCGTAAAGAAATATCATTCGTTGAGCAAACCTGAATTGGAATTTTCGTTGTGAAGTGGGCGATTTTGTGCTTTTTGTGCTGAGCGAATAACTCGATTCGCTTTTTAAAGCCTCAGTTTCCGCTAGGTGGAAATAAACTTAATAATGCGTAGATGATTGTTTGCATTTATTTTCTATTTTTGAATTGAAAGAAATTAATGTTTCTTAAAGGATATCAGTTCGAATTTTATCAGCGCTTTCCTTGTTTTATTGATCGGTCTTGCAGCCACACTTTTGGAAGTAGTGATGGAAAGTCTTATGAGTACCGGAGAATTTTATTGATTGTGTTCGGCTGTGTTATTTATCCACTTAAATTTGAGCTCGAACATTCACTTATGGAGTCGAGCATAGAAAATGCTTGAATATTTGATAAAGACGCCTAGCGTATGGAACTGAAGCCATCTTTGGTTCGCAGTCTCCCCCACTTCCCCTCCCTCAAGGCAGTTGGGATGTTGTGAGTGAATTACTATTACTGGCCGTTAAATTTCAGGAATTACTATTCATTCATTGAGTTAGGAATTATTTATTAAATCATTGCATCTATAGTTGGTGTTCTTTATTTATTGTTCTTCACTAGGGGACCGTTATTGCTGTTATGGTCGGTATCGTTGTCGATGATACCACTGGCAGTAATTATTATATAATGATTGCTCCTATAATAATATTAAATTTAGTTATTATTGTATTTTGTAAGCAAATATGTTATCATAAGAGTAATTTTATGACAGAAAGAGTATCAGTGTTTATTAACCATTGTTACTACTAGTACGGTTATTGTTGCCGTTGTTGCAGTCATCAGTCTTTTCTCATTGATATAGTCATCATTATCGCTGTTATTGTCGTTATTTGTTGTTATTGCAACGAATATTATTATTGTTTATTAATTATGATATTATCGAGTAATACTCATCCATCAGAGTACATTTGAAGCGAACTTGAGATCGTGTTGAAGGGGGAGGCATTCGTAGCTTGTTATGCAGAGTTCCCATTCGACAGCGTTAATCATTCTTCGAATTTGTGTTTTTCATTGTATTACTTCCTTTTCCTCTCCCTTTCTTCCCCTTCTATCGCCTCCGCCTCTCCTTCGTTCTTCTCCCAGCAACCTCCCTCCTGCTTTCTCCATTTCTGTTATCTCTCCGCCTTTTCCTCTATATTTGTACGCCTTTCGTTCCTTTACCTTCTGTTTCCTCATCTCCCCCTTTTAATATAACTTCGAAGGTATTTTTTGTGAAATTTCATACTTCGGGCATTCCATTTTTTTCGATTAGACTCATAGTCGCTTCTCTGCTTGCTTCCGTTCGGAAGCTTCTTCCGCAATCCTCCCATTCCCCATATGCATTTCCGACCCTCAGCATCTTCTTTGAAATCCTTTGAAAGATAGATCTTTAAACGAGTATGTTTTATGAGGGGTACGGGATAATTACGTGATAGATGGGTCGGTCGTGAACTTACAGATCCGATGTGTAGGTTTTTTCTCTTAATTGGCCGATATGTGTCAGTAATGTAGATTTATATTGCGAAGTTCTCGGTACCTTGGTGGAGTTTTTTCTGCAAGTAACCTGTCTTACTGATTGAAATAACAATTCCACGCTATTTTTGCTGCATTTTTTCTTTTCTTTCTTGGTTTCTGAGTTGTTTTTCTTTGAAGTTTGCTGTGTGTTGCCGAAAGTTTATGAGAGTAACAGTGGTCCTTGGGCACTCTCTGCATGACCTTCCTTCTTCCTCTCTTTCTTCGCTAGCATATTTCCATGCAGGTATAAGTAAATAGTTCGGAAGAATTGCTTTCATAGTGGTCATAGCCAGATTTAGAAGCGTATGCGCGATCGACGCTGTAGCGTGACCTCTCAGTCATCTATTAAGTGGGCGGCAGTTATTTCAGTCTTTATTTTTTGAAATTCTCAGATCCTCGTAGATATGGGCTACGTGTTCATTCGATAATGGGAAGGCTATAAGGTTCTTTTGCCGAGACTTTCCTCCCACCTTTTGCCAAGTACCACCCGCAGACCGAGCAGCTGCCAGCAGTTTTTTTTTCTTATAAGGAATAGGACGAAAGAGGGATGCAATATGAGAGTTTTTTAGATGTGGTAGTGGCGAAAAAGGACGCACTCAAACATATTGTAGTATGTTGAATGGAATGTCATAGAAATGAGCCGTTGCTAAAAAATTGGCACACAAAAAAAGAGCTTTCTTTGCCTGTGAAGTCGGCGAGCAGTTGAAAAGATTGTTGTGAATTTTTTTTTGGTACTTGGAGATTTTTTAAGATGTGCTTCAATTTTAGTGGTGAAATGGGTAGAGGTGGGAGGGGGTGGGGAGAGAGCGATTACGCTGTGAAAACGGCTAAGATTCTCGAAATATCTTTCGCAGACTTTTGTTTAGGTTTTGGAATGTTTCTTAGATGGAACATTCTTCTCCCACTTCCGTCTCCTACGTATATTCATATCCTATCCTACCCTTCTTTCCTTGATCCTCTTATCGTTCCTTTCGAATATCCTCAGAAATGAGGACGATGTGTCACAGCGTTGAGGAGACATGCAGTTCTGGTTATGAGGACTATGAGATTGATTGCTGAACGTTGAAATGTCTCTATTCTTCATTTTCTCTCTCCGTTTTTCATTAAAAAACGCATTCCGCGCGCTGATGCATACAACCACCAACACAGCCGCCTTATTATGAACACCCAAAGCGCGTCTCCTTTGCCCACTTATGCAGCTTCGAACGCCATTTGTGCATTATTTTTCCACTCATTGATTTCTTGTGCTTTCCTTTTAGTGATTTGGAGGGAACACCTCCACAGTGAGCTTTTAACGCTCATGTTTTTATACATTTGAAAGTAATGAAGTGATGTTGTATACTGCGGCCTTATTTTCTTTATCGAAGCGATATATCAGCGGTCATCTATAAAGACTGCAAGTAGAAAGTCACTGCACGATATTCTGGGCTTTTTTAACTAAAGGAGCGGTTGATATAATGGGACGTAAGGAGTAGATGGACTGGAAGTGTTTTAGGGATGCTTGTTGATATCTGTTTTTTGTTTGAAGTTCTGTTTATATTAGTTCGGATACCGCTGACAACGGTGACCGTATCTGCTACAAAAAATTTCCGTAACCAGTTCCCAGCATCTCCCGGCCTCCCCTCCCCTACTCATGTTCTCCCACCAGCATCGCCTTCCTCGCCATCTTTTTCTTTTCGACCTTTCTGGTCAGTCACTAACTATCATAATATGCCTGGATGGGTTTTCTTTTCAATTTCTTGGATATGCTTGATCTTAGATACAGTGGAAGGGATTTGGGACTTAATACAGACGTCTTGGCCATCTCTGGCCTTTCTTTGATTGACTACCTTATTTGTATAGGCGACTGTGGTGTGTGTTATAGAGTTAGGTTAATATTGATAAAAGTTTGGCTTTGGTTAGCTATCCTTTTACTTATTGAATTCACTGACTTATAGTTAAGTTCTAATCATGATTGGGTACTTTGCTTTTTTGCACGTAAATTATGACTACTTCGCCTGCATGGACTATCGGTTATAGTAAAGCTTGACGGAATTTGCGAAGTACTGCTGAAATCAGGGCGTTATTCGGGTGTGTGCATTCAGCTTGTAGCCTAAGAAAGCCACAATGTAGGTTTCGAGTTTGGTGGATCGGAAGTAACATCCAGTAATAAAAGTCAGTTGGCACAGCCACCTGTGGAATCATATTGTACCACTTATCCAGAGGCTGGCTGCAAACAAGTAAGCGGGTGGCCAGACGCTGTATTGCAGCGTTGTGTTATCTGTGCTGCTCTTCTGATTACGTATATAATGCTTTATACTGAAATATATCGGATTCTTATGGCTAATCATGGATGTTTGAGTTTAGGATAGGTTTTGCTTCTTTTTTTGTGGTTTTGGAAAGAAATTTGTTAGGAGATAGGGAATTGTTTTATTTGATTACGATTCTTTGCTGAATTTAATTGATGTGTGTCGTTAAAGGGTGTATTATTGTTTGTTTATTGCATCGTTATTCGGATGTCAACTGTCGTAAAATGCCTCTGCACTAATTGAAGCGATTTTAATTAATGGAATGCGCGTTTCGTTTTTGTTATACAGCAATAACATTACTATAACAACAGACTAATTTATGTGTTCAAAAAAAGGAATGTTTGCTTTGAGAATGATCGAGACCTTTGAAGGAATTTCTTTACCACAGCGAGGAACAGAAAAGTTGGAATGTAATGTCCCATAGAAGTTTGAATGTACTTGTAATAGTAATTTGAGTAAGTAATCGGAATTGAACGTAAATGGGAAGTGGTCTTAGCGAGAGATGAGATAAGCATTACCTTTGTTCGAGTAAATGACTGTAAGAGTAGTTAGTATAGGTATAACACCTTTCAGGTAGGTGATGATTTGGGAAGTAAAAGCATATGAGTTAAAATATTTCTTTTACAATTGCGGCGCATTCGTTGGTATCTGTTCTTTATTAATTTCTATGTGTCAGGATGCCGTGAAGGGTTTTTTAATCTTTTTTTCATATGTGATTTACGGGAATTCATTCGTCGAGAGTGAAGCAATCGTTCGTTTTTTTCATCTGGTTGCACTTTTCTGTTCTCATTTTTTGAAGTTTCTAAATATTTTTTTGCTTTGAGAGTTTTGTTTGTAAAAAAATTCAAAGAAATATGTCGTTGTTGTTTCCGACTCATTGAAATATTATAATGTGAATTTGTCGCCAGGGAGAGAATATACAAACGTTTAGGTGCAATGAAAATAATTGATGCATCTCGCAATGAGCGGATCTTTTCACATCAGGCGGAAAACGTGATGGGTGGTATTGATCCACCTTGCTTACCTTTCCCCTACCCGCTTACTCCCACCTCCTCTCCTCTACCTATTCACCTCGATCTCTTCAACCCGCCCTCCATTAGTGTCTCTTCATACTTTATATTCTAGCATTTAGGTCCTTTTTAAATGGACTCAAAAAAAGAAAGTTGGCGCCTCTGTCATGTTCTATCACTTCATTGTCAATGAGGGTTTCGTGGATTCGCTTCATTGGCATGGGAGTCTCTCGCTGATCTGATCCCACAAATATTTAACCACAAAGTGCCATCCTATTACGAGCATTTGCCCATCAGAATTCTATTTTTTCTTGTAATTTGCAACTTGCAATACGAGTATTGCAATGCATCAGTGCGGTTCAGTGTTTATTTTCGTTTCATTTGCGTGTATGTTTCGTTGCATTTTTTTTTTGTTGATTTATTCGATTTTTGTTTATTTAGATCGTTCTGTTTACTTTGATATGGGTAGTATCGCATTCTAACGCATAGTAGTTTACTGTAGTCAGATCATTAAAAAATCATTCTAACATTTCAGGGTGAACGACAGACAGGCAAGCGGACAAGCCATCCGGCTGTCTGAAGGGACTTTTTGTTTTCCAAAAATATCGTCTGTTGGATAAAGCGGCATTCAACAACGGTAGTTGTTGGCGTCATCGAAGAGTCTTCCGTCGTGGTGAATGAAGTGTTTGGACCTGAGGTGATGATGGTCAATTTGAATGAGATTCTCAGTCAGGAGAATGTGCAACGCTTCTGATTCCTCTGGCTACAACTTCAAGTGCACGCTGTTTTTGCTGTTAAGCTTATAGAAGCAGAACGCTACTGAAACTGCACGCCGCTTACTTCTTGCAACTGTCAACGCCGCAGCAATTGTCTTTCGTTTACACTGATCTGTTGAACGTCGTCTAGTGGATAGGATTCGCTATTTCCATCCATTTATTCGACGATCTTCAAGGCGTGTCGTGTTATTGCTGATGCTCGCTTGCCCTTCGTCAGTTATTACCTGTGCTTACCTGTTTCTCACTAACGATATTATTATCGTGAGTGCATCTTTGTTCAAGTGCTTCTTCTACCTGCATCGTTGCTCTACTAGTCTCGGTTGTTCTACACCGTCGATCTAGGTTGCGATGTCATCTATTTACGACGAAAAACCGCCACCACCACCGCTAAGGTATTTAATCAGTGAATATTTTTAAATATCGTTTTTAATGAGTTTCAGGTTTCGACGCTTTTTTTAATTCAAAAGTTTGCACCATAGACGCATTTCATCATCCATCAACTCAACAGGTGCATCTGTCGAACGGAAATAGGTACCATCCGGGAGAGTTGAGTCGAGATCTCGCTTGCATCCCCAGTGATGTTTCTGGCATCATGTGTGGCGTAAGTATCCAAATCGTTATGGTCGGCTAGTTTTGAACGATCGATTTTCTTGTTTTTAAGGATTATAAGTTTTTAGTCACTTCGATATTAGCGACTTCTTATCACCTTTCGAACTATCAGTTATCACATCATTCTATGTCACCACATCATAAAATCATTTGGGTTAGCAATTACGACCCGTTTCAAATATCTCTGATCCAAAATTTTCTGAGCAAGATATTGATACTGGTGTTTCATTTCCATGCCGAAGGTAACAAGTTAGGCAGAACCTGTTATCTGTTTCCTTTTTTTGTGGACGAAGAAATTTTTGAAATCCATCAAGGTAGAAAAAGGGAAGGAGCGTTATTTTCGAAAGTTCGACGGCATTCTTCCAGTTTACGAGGTGAAATTAGAATTCGTTGCTCCGAATTCCATATGAATATTTCGTTCAGGTGAACTGTTGTATTTTGTTTAGGCTGTTTGCAGTTTATTTGAAGATTCTTTTTTATTTAGTTTTTATTCTCGTTGATCATTAAGCTTAAGTTTCATCTCTTTTGAATATTTTCTTTTTATTTTATTTTACTGTTTTCTTTATATAATTTAATCGAGGTCGAAGTATTTATATGATATGCATCTCTAATTAAGTATCAGTTTATTTTGGATTCATTTTCCTTTGGTGCAGTGGATAAGTCAGCCTTCCTCCACTCAACTTTTCATTCGCATATGAAGGGTTGCGAGAGTAAAATTTGCATAGAATTTATAATTCTGGAAGGTTTGTTATGTTGCCTTGTCTATCGTGCAGTTTTTCAGCCGTTTCCGGTACCCTTACCTGAAATTTTTGGGTTTTATTTTCTGAATAATAGAGATTTCTGCACTGCGGAAGTGCACTATCCTAGAAGTTTTTTATAGAGCCTTAGTTTTCCAGAATCTCAGCCGGAATATTCTTCAGGTCTCATTGTAATCATTGATTTTCTTGTTTTTTTTTTTCTTCTTTTTTTTGTTTGCTCGACGAAAATGGCCATCTCCGGTGACCGTTTCCGATCGCAATTGGTCATTTCCTGGAGAGAAAATAACGAAAGATTGCTTGTGAAAAATATATTTGAAATTTCTAAGCGTAACGATATGGAAACATTTCCAATAAAATTGTTGATGCCGAAAACTTGCAAAATGTGTGGTGAAAAGGGTTTCAACCGTTATAGTGGCTCATTGAATCCAAATGGAAGTTTTCATTCCCCGTGTTAATGGATTTTTCTTTGTATGTGAGATGTTTGAGTTAAAATGTCGATAATGTACCCCCCTCATCTAACATTTCTTCCCATTTCTTTCTCTTAGCTGCCTAATCGCGGGTCCGTAATAGAATTGATTAAACTAGGCTCTGAACATAAATTCAAAAGTTAGGTAATATTCAGTTGGGAAGTAATGATTAGAGGTAGAAGTAGCATGTTGTGTGATGGTGGAGGCGGGAATTGAGGTTATCGCAAATTTTATGCGCATGAATGTTGTACCACGCCCATCTGCACTTGTTGAGCCACACCTCTTTGTGGGGGGGAGTGTGATCGCTCCGATGAAGTAGTGTGATTTTTGTTCAACCTGAAAATAAGCGTTACGATGCCGGAAATTATTGGCATTCAAGGGAGGAATTTTTGATGGTTGGAGATATTTCATTTTTATAGGCCAACACGCACAGTTTTTATGCAGGTGATTGTGAACTGCATGATAGGTTCTGTCCCGTGAGCTGCATAGGTGAGGTTCATGACTGTCCCTGAAGGATTGTCGAAGACGAACAGCTCGCAGTGAAAATGAGATTTTACGCGGCATTTGAAGCCTCGGAGTTTGAGTGTGCTACAGAGAGGAGATACTTATATGTATCCGTGAGCGGATACATGTGTACATATCTGTATATGCCCCATATAAGGATATGTGTGATATACAAGTCTGTACTTGGGATGTGGCTATAAAACACTATAGTGAATTGTCTTTCGCTCCTGCGTCTTCAGCTTTTCTCCCCGGCGGATTCTCAAATATTTTTTGATATCAAGCATGTTTTATTTCTCACCATTCCCTATTTTATCTTCTCGGAACAAATTTAAAAAAAGCTGAGAATATTTCGTATCAAAACCGTCAAAAATTAGCATTGGAGGGCTGCTGTGGTTTCCTATCGAATCGTTTCCGAATAATTTGCGTACTTGGAACGTTAATCATAATATTTTTATAGCGATAAGATCTTGATTATTCCGTTCTTAGGTGGAATTTCGCTGAATTCTTAAGTTATGAAATTTATTTTTCATTTTCAACTTTTTTATTATATTTTATGTATTTTTTATTATTGTCGTTATTGTCGTTATTATTTGAATTTTCGAATTTTTTGGTTTTGCAGGAAGGATAAAGAAGAGAATGCAATTTGCATGTAAGTTATAGAGATCATTTTGTGAAAGACGAACATAAACATTTTGTTTTTCTTTAACTTTCATTTTGTATCGACATATAGGAAAGTGTGGAGGGGGAAGGAGAGATAAGGAGGGTGAAAGTCTCGGATAAAAAGTGCGAAAACATTGATGAGGATTAGGGCGTTGCTTTTCATCCTTCTTCTTGCAAACAGCAATTGTCTGATGGCTTATAACTTTTGTTGATGGGAAATGCCAAGGATGTTCAATTTACATGTTAAATAATGTTTATATGTAAGGTACATATTAAGTAATCAAGTAGTTCATTCAGAAAACAAGGATAGAATATGCATTTAATTACTTAGTTCACAAGTAAATGTCATTTGAAAAGATCTCATGGTTTCTTTGGTTCCGAAATAAGGAAACGGAAAGAAGAAGAAAGAGATGTTAGGTTGTGGAGGTATAAAAAGAGTTTTAAAGTCCTCAAGGGAGAATTGCAACCTTTTAGAGAGATGAGTGCTGTTGATTAAAAGTGTTAGGAATATATTTGGGGAAAAATAGTCCCAGAATTGGAGCTTTCATCTATTGTTGATTGATGTTTAGTGATGTGAAGTGTTTTAATAGCCGTCGAGTATTCGAAATGAGTCCAGTAAATTACACTGTCACTTCTAAATTACCTTAATTTAATGATTGGTAAATTTGTAAGTATTGTGATGAAATGATATATATTTCATTATATTACTTCTGACAGTGGATGTATTTTCGCCATTGACAAAAATATTTTTGTAACCAAAAAATTTTCGTATAATTTGTTAAATTTTATGGATATTTTCAGGTATAGCAGTAGCACATCGAACGCTCTCAGAGAGCAGTCGTTCGTTGACTTGAAACCATTACCACGTGAACCGATGTCGAATTCGGAACATTCCCTTCTATTGCCCATCACCGGCAAAAAACCGAAAAAAGTTAAGGCTTTCGGTGGGAAAAGTGAGTTTTCTAGTTTATTTTTGTGTATATGTGTTGCTCTGCATTGTAAAAAAGACAATAAGCAACGTTTTCAACTGAAGAAGGGTTGTTTCCGAATTTATGAAATTCCGCAGGTATGATCTTTAACTTAGGTTGGCTTTTTAAGCAAGTTTCAGCTTAATCCTTCAGACTGAAAAGAAGGTCCTAGGTATTCATATATATTGCTCACGTTTATTAAATCCTGTTCAGGGTAATCAATTTTTGATGAAATCATTTATGGATGATTCATTGAATTAAAGTATGAGTGCATTGTTGCTATTTTTTGTGTATTTGAAATTTGAAGTGCTTTTTACATATGGGATGGGATTGGAAAAAAATTATTCAGTGGTTATACAAATGTCAGAGATTGTTTTGCTTTAAGTCATAAAATGAGCATATTTTGCGACTGCAGCGGGTTCGTTCTCCCAAGTACTTTGTTCTCGATTGTGTTTGAGGATTTCCACATATTATATTCTCGTATAGTTTGTTTGGTTAATAAGAAATATGATATTCCTTAAGCTAAACTGAACAATCATTAATTTTTATTCAAAAAGTGGTTCGTCTCCGGTGCTGTTCGAAACTGGGACCATTGCATTACTGTTTCGTTGATTTCTCTTTTGAGCTATCACGGGAATGCGCATATAGATTGTCGACATGATTTTCAGAGGGGAAAGAAAAAGATCGTCCTAGCGATAAGCCGGTGATTTCGTTGCCAAGTAACTTCGAGCATACGGTTCACGTTGGCTATGATCCCCAAACGGGGGAATTTACGGTAATTTTTTTTTTTTTTGAACTAACCTAATATTAGTGGCCAGTTGTAGTTTGAAAACGTCGAACTGCATGTGATTTACTAGCGATGTAGTTGCTTGAAGAGTGGGCTGTAAGACATGATTTTCTCTCTTTTTTTGATTTATTATGCTATGTTAAAATCAAAACATGTTCTGGTGTAGTAGTCTGTCCGGTTCTGATACGCTTGGGATAATGTAGAAGGGATTTCGAAGTGCAAATATGGATGGAAATAGCAAGATCGCGTAATGATGCATAGAACGATGTTATGGGTGCTTGTGATGTGATCACGAGAAGTGGCTCCGATCATGTGTATTTCATCGAAACTGGTAGGATCGCTTCGTATCGTTGGTCGTGAAACCTTCATATTTATAATTTGATTTTAATTAGTCACATTTTATGGGAAATAATTGTGCGTGATTTATTTCTGATGATATGAGCTGCTATATAATCGTAATAATTCATCTACATCAAATAATTCTTACTGATGAAAAAATTTTGCATATAATTAAAAATTGGTACGGGCATTGATTGGAATTTAGCTGATTATTTTACTCATATCATTTGAAAGTGAATTTAAGTAATGTCGATGACAGCTTTTACCTTTTGTAGTATATCTGCTGTCATTTTGTTTTAATTATGTTATCAGATTTAAGTAATTAGGCTGCTAGTCCACTGTATTGGTAGTAATTGTGACAATAAAGGAATATTGGTAGTAATTGTGACAATAAAGGAATCTGGATTGGATCCAGTCTTAGTTTTGCTACCAGTACGCACTAGTTTAAAATCATTTGCCGCAAGATTAGGTATCCTCCCCTTGACCTTTACCTTTCTTGGAATCAACACTAACTTTAGTATAATATTGACGATTTAAGAAAGGATTTAAAAAATCAATGAGATAATTAATTTTCCAATTTATTTCTGTCAAATCTGGTTCATTTTTGGTTTTTGTGGTTCTCCTCAAGAGCAGCGATAGGTCCTCCTGCTATCTCCAGAGTGCTTGGTTCAGTTTTATGGAAATTTGCTTTGAAAGGAAGGGGAGGGGATCTTCGGAGGTTCATTCTTTTAGGTATATCCATCAATAACGTGTATTTATGCATATTTTTAATTGTTACAATACGATTTGTGAATGCGGTCTCGAAGATGATAAGGGGAAGGGAAGAGGAGGGAGTCGATTTTAAAAGGGGTATAATTTTTTAATGCGACGGAGATTGAATAAAAGCATAGATTCGATTGGCTAAAGATTCACTAAGGTGTCGACCATGTCAACGGAAATGAAATATGTACGTGAATGGGTGGGCAAGTGAATATTGGCATTTATTATACAGGTAACATTGAAAAGATGCAACAAATGTGGCGTAACGATAAATATTTAGTGGTACTAATTCGATTGTTTATTTCTTTAATTGGTTAAGGGGGGTCATTGAAAACATAATTTGCATGTGGGACGTTACATTATCATCCTATTTCGTTCGGAATTCACCTACAATATAGGAGAGTTAAATTGTTATTTTGAATAGAAATTGGTGAATTATGCGAAAAGGGTAAAGCTATAGCCTTTGGACGGGAGAGGTTAACTGCCCTGTTCAGAATGGGCTAATTCTAATGTTTTTGATACTTACTTATATCCTTCCTTTCTTTATTCTGGTCATCTTCGAGGAACCTTTTGATGTCGTATTTTGAGTAAGAAATGTAGTGCGGTTTTTGTGTGGCGGATGTCTTTTGGCATTTAATAGCAAGATGGAATTTCGGTTTTGAGGGATTGAAAAAAATCTGCGGAATTAATATTGGTGGTAATGATAATAATAATTATACTAATGATATCAGTGATAACAATAATAATAAGAGACCAGGTGATAAGCGGTATTGCTTTTATCAACAGCAGCATAAAAATTTTTCAAAATCTCATTGAATGCGATTATTAACCGAATGATTATTTGATGTGTTGTTGTGGTAGTATGTATATGAGAGTTGAAGGTCTAATGTTGGGAGACAGTTTTGCATATGGACATCCGGAGGAAATCCGGAATCCAGGTGTCGGACAAGAATGCTTTCTTGTAAAATATTCGTTGCCTTTGAATGATTTGGCTACCCGCATGCAGATATTCGTTTTGTGGGTATTTTTTTCTGATGGCAAGTTGTCGATTGCTTTTATCTTTTCTCTATTCGACTGGTTATCTGGAGAGTGTCTGTCACCAGGCGACGGCATTTATTTTATTTGTTTTCGAAACGTTTTGTGACAGCAAAAAAAGAAGATTGACCGAAGGCGTTAGAAATTTTACATGTGCAGCTCGCCGTTGCACACGCGCCTTTCCTATCGCACTGAATTTTGTGCCACCTCACCTTTCCGCTTGCAGATTATTTACCTGTATTAACCTGTAATTAGTGGATTATTTATTGAGCTTACCTCCTCTCATTATCTCAAGTTTGTGTCTGTTTAGATGTGTGCTGTTGAAGGAATGTCTTATAACAACCTAAGTATTTAAGCAGTTGCCTTCTTAGGTTGAAAAGTTATTCTAATATTAATATTGCTGTAAATCAGGAACATATTTTTAGATGGATTTTTGCTCCTTAGATATAGTGACTAAGAGGAAAGAATAGGGAAGGGAGGAGGGCTGATTGAAAAGGGGGGGGGGGGGGATAGGGTGGACGTTGACAATGCTGTTCGTGATCTCGCTTAATTAGTAAGCAGTGAGAATATTACAATAGAGAATTTATGGCGATGAATATCAGATGTGAATGTGTGATATATTTCCCTATTGTATTCCTTTTTTGAAATCATTTATGCGAACTTTTAAAGTCTTTTGGTGAGAATTTTTGCGGATATTTGTATATTTTATCTGAAAAGGTCTCATTTGGTAAAATATATCAAACCTTTAGAATTTGTAAAGGAGAATTGCTTGATTCAGTTGAATTAAGGGGAAGTTTAGAAGTATCACTTAATCATTTTTTGTTGAAATTGTGACTCATTTATTTGCATCTTCATCGTTTATTTGCGCTTTACAATTGCTCGCATTGAAATATTTTATCCTCTGAATCGGAAATAAAAAAGTGAATTTATCAAGGTGGAATTAACGCCTTATAGAGAATCTACTTCAAGTTGGAGAAGGCGAGAAGCTTTAACCGAGCTTGAGAAGTTGGAATTAACACCTTGTTGAATTTGCTTCAGCTTGAAAAGGGCGGCAAACTTCAACATGAGCGAATGGAAAAATATAGTCGCCGTTCCACGAAGATTTTCGTACATTAATCTAACCTAACTGTGTAGCATTCTTGTCGTCAAATTGTTGCAGTAATCTTTGCGTTGCAATAAATGATTTGTTAGGTTTAAAAATATGAAAGAGGTTAGGGGATTACTCATTTTGTAAGCAGAAAATCCTTCGGTATAGAGACCCTAATGATTAGAATATGTCACTTTTCAGCCATATTTTAAAAGATTTTTTGACAATAAGCGGAATAAATTGGGAGTTTTTCAATCAGTATTGTTATTATTGGAAAAGGGTTGGTTCAGTATAATTAGCCCCTAAGAGGAGATGAGGGATTCTCAGCTCGCTTTTTCAATTGCGATATCTTTTAACCTTCAACCCCTCTCTTCCCTCCCACCTTCTAATCTTTGAAGTTCGATTTTGCACAGTAAAAATGACTCACTATGAAATGATTGGCTATGAGTTACTAATGCTATGGACGGTCAGGTTTGGTACATTTTTTTCTATCTGATTTGAATGCATCCCTCGTTTTGTGGTCCTCTTTCTTGCTCCCCCATCTCGGAATATAAAAATTCATCCGTTATTGGTCTCTCATTTTAAAGCAGATGTTAGTGGGAGCGTTTTTCCTTTTGGATCTTCCTTTCCTCTAATCCCCTCCCTTCCTGAAAGGACACTTCTTCCTGGAACGATGTTCCTCCTTGGAATTCTTCAACCTGGAGTCACACACTTCGCCGTGGTTCAGTCACCGATTAAGTTTATTTTCTCCTATAAGTGCTGGATGAATTGTTGCGGCCTGGATGATTGGAGTGAGGACGTAGTAATTTATCGCAGTTTGCTAACGCAGTCGATTTTCATCTTTGGTTTCCCTCAAATGTTCCATAAGTTCGCCGTTAAGAACGAATGCTTTACAGACCTTGTGTTAATGATCGATCAGTGGATTAGTTGTTAGTGGTTTAGATCAGTTAGTTATTTCTTAGTGGTTCAGATCAGTCGCTTAACTATAGGAGCTTTTGAGCTGCTTTATTTATTGGTGGTATTTTTTCGATTATGGAAGTGGATTTTCCAATGGGATGCAGTAATTAATTCAACTAGATTATTTATTATCTTTTATTAAGTATTTAATATCGTTTATTAATAGGTAATAAAAACCTTTAGAAGCAATATACGATTATTTGCTAATTGAATCGAATGTTGTGTTATATTTCTGAACTTAAATGGACATATTGTGTTATAAAATGCCATTTCTATGCCCCTATTGTTTTGTTTGATGTTATAAAGTAGATGAGCGCTTCAGCAGTTGAATGTGACCGTTTGGAGACTGACTATAGGAAGGTGAGATAACGTTATGACGTCAATTTTTTTTGAATTCCAACAATGCATATTGAGTTGTCTTTATCGTTGTGATTATGACACAGCTATGTTATAACAAAGTCAGGCAACCAATAGACATTCTTATTGATATTGATATCTAATGACTTGAATATGGAAATAATAAGGAATCTGAAGGGAGCTGTGCAATATAATTTGACTAATGAATAATGGCTTCGTAATTGGTGTTAAGGAAGGTGGGGAACAGGTGGGAGTATGTCCACACGAGCGGAGGACAGAGTCATTTCAGGGAAGTTGTAGTGTTCAACCAAAAGATTAATATGATAAGATAAAATGCTGCTATTCTGCGCACTTTTTGTGCGAAATTTATTTCAAGGATAATTCAGTAGGGTTTTGGACGCTTTGGATTAGGGAAGGGCCCAAATGAGGGGTGAGGGAATTGCTCTTATAATTACTCTCATCTTCTCGCTTTAATAGTAATGGAGTGAGGCGCATATGGGACAGATTTTTTGTCACATATTTATGATGGCATTTGTGATTAAATGGAGATTTTTTTGAATTGATTTAAAATTTTAGGGTATGCCACCAATGTGGGCACAACTTCTACAAACATCACAAATCAGTAAGCAGGAGCAGCAGCAGAATCCACAAGCTGTTCTCGATGCGTTGAAATATTTCACGCAAACTGATTCGTCGCATCAGAAATGGTTACAGCCCTCGAATTATGATGGTACGTTTGTTGAGATTGTTGAATTTTGAAAAATCCATTCAAAAACTTCCAAGTAAAAGAGAAGAACTTCTTATTTCTCTCCTCTAAATATAATATTATAATATTTTTAAGTATGAAAAATTATAATGTTATCTGATTATAAAAAGTATTTGAGGAAATTAAGCTGTATTGCTGTTTTTTATTTCATATTTATAATATGTTAACAAAGGTTTAACCGCGAGCGCTTAGTAATAGAAGTTAATTGATGAAGTGTTGGTGTGCATTTGAACTCGACAGTCGTTAAAAGTTGTGCCTTTTAGAATGTTGCCTACCGCCTCCATTCTATTGCTTCTTCTCCTTCTTTTCCCTTCTCTCATTGTCCAATCGTTTTTTCCTCGTTTCCCTCGTTATCCGGCGGTTGTCCTGATTAGCGTCATTCTTTGATCGTTTCTTGTTGAATATGTTCATATGTGATAGATACTTCCTATGGAAACAGCGTATTCGGCAACGCTGAAATTGACTTTATCGGAATCGCGTCATTTACGTTGAGTGATTTAGTACGGTGATAGCTTAAAACTAGTTCCGGTTGCAAAAGAAGAACATATCGTTCATTGAGAAAAATTCCTTCCGATGTTGTTCACAACTAGTTTCGACAAGTTGGAACATAATGATTTGTGTGATTGATACTCATGAGTAGGAAAAAGGGAAATGGCACCGACAAGACTATAAATTATCTTGCATTTATTTTTTTGAATGCATTCGTCATTTACCCAGGAAGTTTAGAAAGAGAGATGAATTTATCCGAGAGGAATACTAGTGGATGCGGCGAGCCGGGTTTTGAGTCAAAAAGGTGGGAACCAAGATAGGTTTGGCTGTTTGTATAGACCACAACTGGTTATATTTCGAAGCGGCCACGGCTGGCGATATTTTGAGATGGCATTTTTCTAGTTGTGTTTGTTGAAAGTCTCACAGTTTTGCGATGTAAGGAACTTTTAATAGTTTATTTCGATCGAGATTGATCATTTTGCATAATTGCATTCTTTCTAGAGAAAATTTCCTGTAGATTCTTGAAAGAATTTGCTTTTTTCAAAGGTTGCTCGCCACGGCCAAGCATCGGTCAACAGGTGACGACATGTGGAGCAAGTATTGTAGCACCTTACGCGAGTTCATCTTTGCCTCGACAAGGTAACGGGAACCATCGTCACTATCAGAATCATATCCCTCCTCACATACAGTCTTCCTTGCAGACGTATCAGTCGACAAGCAGCGCAATCGGCACTGGTAAAAGTTTAACCAACTCAGGTAACATTTGTACATATTTCTTTGTGGTTGTACTCGGAGTGTTTTTTTATGGTTGCATAATGGTTGCACGTAATTTCTAACGAGCTTTAATAAGCTTTTTTAGATGGTCATGGTTGTCCTCGGGGTGCTCTGTCGAAGTTGAAAATAATAGTGATTAGTGGTGAGAGTAAGAGGGGGAGGGAGGGGAATGTTGTAGCACTGTTAGTGGGACGGTTATCCATTATCGCGGTTCGACTTTACTATTCCTAAGCACTATTGCGTTCATTCTTATTGGATATAGATTCCTCTGCAGTTGTTTTGTGTTGCCTATAGAACATTTTTTGCAGGCATGTCGACATCACAAACGGGTTTACCAAAAGCGGCTCCTCCTGCCGGATATGGACCGTTAATTGGCAATTCACATTTATCATCAAGTAGTAATAGTAATTCATCACAATCTTCGATGAACGAACAGCGATCGTCAATTCCACCTGTAAGATTTTGTTATCAGCTGTAATTTGGATGTGGCGCTCATAAAAGGGCATTATGAAGCTTCCTTAGTGTTAATATCATCTAGTAATTACTGGGATTTATACATAGGAATCAAGTCAAATAATATGCTTGAAAGGCGCTTTATTATTAGTTCATGTCGGTCATCGTCGTCGACTGCGCACGTCAATTTTTCAAGAATTTTCGAGCGTCCCCACAACAACCTATAGATGTTTTCTTTCACTAATGAGCTTGTTTGGCTTCCGACTCGTCAGCGCATCTTTTGTATGTCTGTGTGTATATGTTGTTGTATGCTGTGTTCTGTGCACGTTGTTATCTTGTTTTTATCCAATCTAAAATGATTGTGTTGTTTGTAGGGCTATACGCCACCTTCGGCACCAGATGATGATACTGATGATACACCGGCACCTCCAATTCCTGATCGACCGGCACGTACAATATCGATTGTAAGAATTATTCGGTTTTGAGAATTCTTATTGGATTTTATGAATATGTTAAGTTTCTGGTGCTTACTTAATATGAAAGCGAATGATTGTGAACAGACATCTTTGATTGTGAACGGGAGGAAAATTGCGTTTTTCAAAGTTTAATGATAACACTGAATTTGAGAATTTAATATTTTCGTGAGGTTTGGAAAAAATTGAAATGAGCTTTAATCCATCAAGTCCTGGAATATAGCGTGGGAAATTTGGGATGTACAATGATAAAATGTTAGGAGAAGGAGAAGGAGGGAGAGATATTTTCAGCAATCATTAATAATTTTCATTAAATAATTTTTGACATATAACATTTATGGACGTGGAAGGGGGATAGAGGAAAGTTATTTACGTTATCCATTTATTTCTTTGTTCGGTTGATGCAACTACTATCCATGCTTTAGATATATATTTGGGACGTTATCCTGTGCTGGCTGATTACCATGTTTCGAATATCACTAATAATAGTTAAATTACCTTTATTCACGTTCTGTTGATAAGTGAGTTGAATTTTTGTTGATAAATCACCGATATTTGTTGATAGGTAAAAGTGTAGGCGAGGCAGTGGCAGTCGATCGCATTTCACCTTTTGCAGTATACAAAGCCGAAAGAAGAAGAAGAGAAAGCGGATTTGAGTGGCGCATTATTGGGTGGTCATTTTAATGTTGGTGGTCGAACAACAGCGAGGAGGAAGAAGATGACCGATGCGGAAGTACTTGCCAAACTGCGAACAATAGTCACTATCGGCAACCCCGATCGCAAGTATCAGAAAGTAGACAAAATCGGCTCGGGGTTTGTTTGTTTTTGTGGCTTATTCAAGAGCTATACGCCATATGTATTTTAGTTAAGTTGTATATGGAAGATTATAAGAAACGGGTAGGAATGGGAAGAACAGAGCGGCAGAAAGACCGTAAATAAGAGATAGAAGAGAATAGGTTATAATGCACAGATTGAAACGAGATAGAATCGAATAGCGTAAAGGCCATGTAAGAGATGAGGCGGAGTAGGTTCTAGGATGGATCAGTGTTCTGAAATAGCTCCAGTCTAAAATTCTACGCAGTTTGTTGATGTGTGACATAGTCGTGCTGGCATCCATAGTGGTATTTATTACACGTCTTGGGCCGTTAGTTTATAGCAGTTGGTGGGGTAGAGGAAGAGTCAGTGAGATGGCGATGGTGGGAACTAGCTTTGAGCCATATGCATAATGAAGGAAACATCATTTGAGTGTAAATAATTGTAGACCCTCGTTATGAATTTTATCATCCTGTTTTTCCCTTATCGGTTTTGGGAAGAGAAGATAATAAAAGAGAGAGTGGATCCCGTATAATGGAAGCAAGAATTCTGGATGGAAATAGAAAGTAGGTTTTTCATTAGTTATGTATTAGGTAGATAGGAATAAAATGGATAGATGTTAATTTGATTTTAGAGCATCGGGGTCAGTGTTTACGGCGATCGAGATTAGTACGGGTGCAGAAGTGGCCATCAAGCAAATGAATCTGACACAGCAACCAAAAAAGGAGCTGATCATAAACGAGATCCTCGTAATGCGCGAAAATAAGCACGCCAACATCGTCAATTACCTCGATTCATATCTTGTTGGTGACGATTTATGGGTAAGTGGACAGTTTAACCACTCTACCTGTATTGCTCCATTTGTTAATCATCTCAATTACGGTTGAAAGCAGTACGTAGGCTGGACTAATTTGAGTTGAATGAGAATATGCCTTTTGTGTTTTTTCCACATTTGTGCAAAATTCGTCTGGAAATATTAATTTATGCATCTGGATAGCGGAGCAGACAGTGTTTGAGTGTTTTAATTGCAGATATACTATTTCCGTAGAAGGGATGGGAGTGAGAAAAGTAGGGTATTGCTTTATTGCGTAATGCTTTGACATGATTCGCATGAAGACGTATGAGACCGATATTTCTTCGCCGGCTTGTCTCACCTCTTCTTGTCACTTTCTCCCCTTCTTCGCACCACTTTCTGCATTCAGCTTTGCCTTGCTCGATGCCACCGCGCTATTAGTTCATGTCTTTCATGATGATTGCATTTCAGTGTTGTGTCAGTTGTTATGGTCACTGTGGCATGTTGATCTCATATAACTTTTAGTTGTTGTATTAGGTTTCTTACACTTTATTCCGGTTATGGGAAACTGGGAAAATGTTAATCATTTTTCTGATACCACCCTATGATGCTGTGATGGGTGGTTCGGTTGGTGAATGATGTTTTACGCATGTGATGCTGCCGACTGTTTGATGCGTTACTTTTTTCTAATGGGGAGTCATACGCTTAAACTGGTGCAGAATTTGAGGAGGGGAAGGTTATTTTTGGCGGAGGTGGGGGTTGTTTCAAATTTGGATTTGGGGAGGATATTTCAAAAAGGACAGTCGAAGTAAGTGGAGCTGAAAATTAATGGCGTTTGTGAAGCCTAGGCAAGATCAAATTTCTTCCATCCGACTTTAATTCCGCTCAGCCAGAGCGAGAGAGTGGGGATAGTCGAGTGGGTAACGAGTGGGTAGCGAGTGCCGTATGTTCGTTCAGCGTTGGTTCAGTGCGTTCTCGGTTCTTGCAGACGGATTGCCTTGTTAAATAAGCCGAGTTGCCTTCATTTCACTTGTTGAGCAACTGTGCAATTACAAGGGAAATTATAGAGACGTAAAACGAAAAGTGGTTATCTTGTATGATGGTCACGATTCGTATATGTCCCACACGCAGTCATAAATTTCCTGAAACTAGATTTACCACTTAGCAAATGCTATCTCTTGCATTTATGGTGCATGTTTAAGGTTGTGATGGAATATCTCGCAGGTGGATCGTTGACGGATGTAGTTACCGAATGCCAAATGGAAGAGGGTATGATCGCTGCGGTTTGTCGAGAGGTTTGTGTATTTTTATGATCTGCCTCAAGCAGGCTTCTCGTCCAAGTGATTAGAAGTATACAATTGACCGAATAAGGCGTTTAATCCACAACAGTTTGAAAAGCATGGTCAGCTAATGGATACCCAGTCAAATGTCCACTTTAATCAGGCAGTGCTGTTGCCAGTTCGTAGAAAATAACTTGTGATATTAGTTTTATAAAATACTTAATCAGTGTAGTGCATTTCCATATTTTGAAAATGCTACTAAAAATTATCACTTTATTTTATTTCCGTTTGAAAGTCATCTCTTTGATAAATATCGGACAAAAATATAATTCGTACCTTTCGTTCAGTATGACCGTTTAATTTTGTAGTTGAAGTGGATGGTTGAAATTAAATAAAAACTTGGAGTAGATAAGTTAATTAAGTTGATTTCAGGTATTGCAAGCATTGGAATTTCTACACAGCAGACATGTGATCCATCGAGATATTAAATCCGACAACATTCTGCTTGGCATGGATGGCTCTGTAAAGCTAAGTATGTTACATTTTTTTTGATTTTAGGTATAGTTGAACTCGAATGTTATGTTTTTTTGATTGTTCTTCATGTTTACGGACATTTGGGGGGGGGGGGGGGATTGTATATTCTTGTTAAGGTTGCTAAAAAATGCATTCTATACCAGATGGTGAAAGGTGATCCGCCGATTTTTTAGATGCAATTTTTTCATAATTGAATAGTCTTTTCAATCTTGGACGTTATTCTAATGTAAATTCTCCTAAATGGATTTGATTCGCATATCTGTGCAGGTAGATAATAGTAGTACCACTACTGATTGGTCGCAGGGGAGATATTTTCGGAATTGGGGTATTTTAATCACTAAACTGGCTTGACTTGTAGAAAATGCTTTGCCCGGTAAGATAGTAGATAGTATTTTATTCAGTAGACCAATTGTAGTAAAGTACTTCCTTTATCTGACATCTCTTACTTTCCGTAAATAAAAACCTTTCATTATCGCGCATGTACCATGGGGGTTGGAGTCTGTTGATGTTTTAAGAAGGCGTGCTTTTTTGTTTAATGCTCAATGATAGATTTTGATTTTTGAGTTGATAGAAGTGATTCATTTTCAGCTGATTTCGGTTTTTGCGCACAAATTAGTCCTGAACAGAACAAGCGCACAACGATGGTGGGTACACCTTACTGGATGGCACCTGAGGTGGTCACTCGTAAGCAGTATGGGCCGAAGGTTGACGTGTGGTCGCTGGGTATTATGGCGATCGAGATGGTCGAAGGTGAACCACCCTATCTGAACGAAAATCCTCTTCGAGTTAGTTGTTTATGCAAATTGATCAATTTCTTTGACCCTTATGGACGTTGTTTGACTCTCCGGTTCAATTTTAAGGATTAGTCCGTTCCATATGCCTTTCATTAATTTGTATCAAGTTGAATTATCAGCTAGTATTCCAATTAAGTCGGTATCCCAAAGTAATCATTTTTTAGTTATTTTGTAAATGTTTAAGTCGTAGGAACATTTATTATTTATGATATGATAGAAACTTTATTCCACTGGTATTTTATTTATGAAAAACATTTAATTTTACTATTGGTATTTTGCATATCGAATTAAATTATTTAGAGAATAATTACAAATCGAGTATAAAATTGCAGGCAATTTACCTAATAGCAACGAATGGTAAACCGGATTTCCCATCACGGGAGACATTATCGGCGGCATTTAGAGATTTCATTGATAGTGCACTTGAGGTGTGTGTCGAACAACGATTCTCAGCAAGTCAGCTTCTAACGCATCATTTCCTCAAGTGTGCAAAACCTCTTGCAAGTCTCTATCATTTAATTGTTGCTGCAAAAAAAAGTATAGCTGCATCGTCATAATGCATTTGACATATTGCCTACCATATAGAGCGTCACATTTGACACTCCTTGCCTGTTTGTTCTGCGTAAGGAAATTAGTAGGGAAAAATGGTCGGGGTGATTTGAGGGTGAATTCGACGGTGTTATCAGGGAGTGTAATTAAGGTACGGGACGTAGTGGTCAGTCAGCCACCTGGGATTGGATCTTATTGTTGGCAGAGGTATTCGTTGCTAACACCGATCCTGGTTTTGTTGAAAGTAGGTATGCAAGGTTTGGAAGCGAAGGATGGAGTGAGAAGCTTGGAGGAATGGTGGACGAGTTTTTGTTCTCACCATTTGGAGTTTATCGTGTACTGCTAATGGAGAAACCGTCGAGACCTGAGCTTTGAATCGATGTTGCATAGTATTTTGGGGAAGTATGAGGGAAAAAGCGAGTTGGAAGGTAATGGATTCTTGCAGCGGAGTTGCGTCAGCTTGATTTTATGCAAATTGTATCCTTAAGTCTTTTTCTGCCTGTTTGTTCATTAAAAGAACGAAATGGCCATTACGGTCTACATGCATAGAGTATCTCCTTTTGCAAAGAAAAGGTTTTACCAGCGATATTTCAGACGATATTTTAGGAATTGGGTGACGTGATTTGAAATTCGTTGTCGCTGAAGCATCATTAATTTAGAATGTTTGCATTTCTCACGCTCAGAAATATTTATTGCTCTTTGTATATCGGCGCTTTATACTATTAATGTTCATTTTGCAGTAATGTTTATAAAAATGAAGTAAGCTGTAGTGAAAGTAATGTGAATTTTAATTTAAACCATGAGACAAATTTGGTTATTTTCATATTGTTTTTTGTTTCACATTTAAGGAAATATTGTTGGCGTTGTTTTCTCCCTTTTTTTTACAGTTTTGAATATATGTTTCAAGAGGAAATACGTTGTTTTTTTCAAATATTGAGATGGTTTCCGATCAGCAGTGAAGGATGCAGCCAGAATTGTTAGAAAGGAGAGATTATCTTGGCGATGGTTGGTGATTGTGGACTCTTTAACAAATTTGTAAATCGAGTGTGGATTCAGTGAAATTTGGGAATTAGCTTTTACCAGCAGTCATGTTTAGAGGATTATTTTTGAAATGAGAATGTTTGAATAATATAATTGCTGCCGTTAATAATATTATTGCTGCTGTTTTGTTTGATACGTTTAATGTCCTGTTATTAAAAACGTAGTATGCTCCTCTCACCTGCTTTGCTCGAGAGAAAAACATTGTCTGATTATCGCTGCATTTCTCATCAAAACCGTATGGGATCCATTAGATGATAATAGTCGACATTTTCTACAAATATTATCTCTTTTTTATTGCTTTAGAATTATCATTTTCATTATTACTGATTTTATGAAAATGTAATATTTCTTTCATTTGTTATGTATAGATTTATTATTGTTTTGATCGATGATTTCTTTGTGTGCTCTCAGTAAAATGTAAATGACTTTTTTTGATGGTTGCAGTAAAGTAAGAACATTCCCATATATATTCGATTTGTATTTATACTCCTATTTCCATTTCTCGTTAGATTTCTGCCCCTATTCCTATTTCCACTTCTATTTCTAATTCTCTTTCTACTTCTACTTCCATTTCTCTCTCCATCTCCATTCCACCCCCCACTTCTCCTTTAATTTCCACCTCCGTTTTAATTTTCATTTTTCCTTCACCACGTCCATCTTAGTTTCTAATTAAATTCACATTTTTACTACTGTTTCTGTTTCTATTTCCACTACTATCTCCATTTCTGTTCTCATAGGTATAGGCTCAAACTTGTCATTAGTAGAGATTTTTCTTTCCCTAAGGGTGACTCGGCTTAAGCTCAAATGTGGCTTTGGACGTAGGCTTATTTTTAGACTTAGATGAAACTTGGCTTCAGGCTCGACCATGAGCTTAAGCTTATTCTTTTCTTTGGAGTCATTCTATCCCTTAGGTTTAGATTTAAACTTAGCCTTATTTTTTTCAGCGAGGCTTGGACTAAGGTCAAGAATAAGCCTGAGCAGAAGGACCAATTTCATTCTAAGACCATTTCCATGCGTCAGTTGGAGGTCAGAATATGGCCAAACCGGAATCTTTACGAAATGCCAGGTCTCAGCTTAAGGACAAAACGTTTGAACGTAGCGAAAGCCTCTCTTCAAGGGCAAGAGAAAGTCAGTGCTCAAGGTCGAGTTTGAGCATAGGCTAGTTCAGGCCTCACTTTGAGGTAAGGGATTAATTAACTTGGTTTGATTATTTTACACTAGTTGCTGGTAGTTTAGTTGGATTAGAAGGAGAAGTAGAGGTGAAAGAGGGAGTTGAAGTAGACATTTAAAAATAGGAATTAAAACAAATTAAATAGAAATGGGAGTAGAAGTAATGGAGGAAAGGGAACTACTAATGGGAGGCAAGTGGGAATAAAAAAGAAATAGTTATAGGAATAGAAAGTAAAGAAAAGCAAATAAAAACAGAAAATGAAAAAGAAATATTGGTGGAAATAGAAATAGAAATGGAAATGAAATAGGAGTAGAAGTTGTTATGCAATTTCTGTTAGCACCTTTCAAATTCGAACTGAGACTTTGATTTTTTGGTTTTCAAATCGATTTTATTTCATCTTCAGCTATTTTTGATATCTCGATTTTTTTGTGATAATAGTAGAAGTTTTTTGGTGGAAGTAGACACGAATAATCACAACGCTGAAAAGAACTGTTGCTCTGTACCATATCCTTGCAACTGCCAAAGAAACCATGGATTTCAAGCCTGAAATGAATGCTTCGACGTAAAACACACGATGTTCACCTCCTACAGGCAGCATGTACGAAATGTACAACCGCTGTAATGCAGTGGCTAAGCACTAATTCGATTTGAAATACTTGCCTATAATCACAAAAATGAATTTCCGGGTGGAAAAAGGAACTAAGGATTGAACGCTCGCAATTGATGGTGCGCACAACTTGTTGCAGGTATATTTTGTCAAACACTCCTCTCCGTCTCTTCCTGCGCACACTGCTCACTAAAAATTATCACATCACCTACAATTTCAAGTCTCTAGTGTAAAACAGTCTCTAAAACCAGAACGGTTTATTGGAGCCTTTAGCTTCAACCGTACTCTGAACCTCTCCAGCGTGCGTGCAGCTTTTGAAAGTTGCAAAAAATCAAACTTTTTACTCACATAGAAATTCTCATTCGTCATCTGTGGAAAATGTTTTATACACGAAAATATGTGTGCAAATACAGAAGAACCACATAATTTATCGCACTCATTCCTTCGAACAGCATAGCGTATCATACGCAGAAAAATCGGTGGATCAATCGCTCTGCAAACTTACATCAAAATACAATATATAGCTGAGCGACAAAACTGAATACAAAAGCGAATCAATCTGCGTAGCTGATCGTGAGATGAATGACCAATGCGACCTTTGACCCGTTGTGGGTGGCCCGTACTTGGGTAGAGTCGGAACCGTGTGAAGCGCGAAAAAAAACCAAAGTTTTGGAGCTCATAACATTTGCATATGCAATGCGTCAGCATACAGTGCGAAAAAAATCATGCACAACAGAAAATATCGAATAGAAAACAAGAGACCATTCCACTAAGTTCACTCCCCACCATTACTGTCTATTAGCCTAAAAATTAAAATCACACACTGACATGTGTTACACCGTTCCAATTTCTTCAACTACATGAATCCATTCAAGAAATATCCCCATACACCTCCACCCGCAAAAAATGCGTCCATCCATCATAATAACCACGCATTTCTACATAAAAAATATTATGGAAATCGGAGAGACGCGATAAGCACAAAAATACATATAATTAAAAACCAACGATTAGGAATTACTGCATCACAACAATTGTCTTCACCCAAAAAAGTGGACCTCGTCATCACGGTTCACCTCTCACCCCCACCCATCCCTTACCCTCATCTCATCTCGTTTCCCCGAAAAGTAATTACAAAGTAAGAAATTGAAGTAAGGAACATCCACTGAAAAAAGACAAGAAATTATAAGCATCAAAGAAGCCCTCTTATACTTGAAATATTTCGCTTGAAACGAACACTTCAAACATTTAAAACAACAAAATAAAGAATCGTTTGAGATATGTTGGATATATCGTTCCAGCATAGAAAATTTAGATAAAAACGATGCGAATCAGAGATATATCAAATAAACTGCTCGAAATAAATGGAAACTTGAACGTCACGAAAATGCAAAACTAAAAAACTCTGAAAAGGTGAAGGGAAATTGAAATTTCGTTACCAACCAGGTTTTTTTTTAGAGAAAGACAGAGACAAAAGCTCTCCTTTCAGAAGAAAAATTCGAAGTAAAGTCACTGAACAAAAATTATTCTATATCAAATACCTCTTCCCTAAAGGACAATTTATATCAAGAACCAAACAATTACCTCTCTCTATTCCGAAGTCGTTTTTTATGCATAGTATACCGAACAATGAAAAACGCAATTTGCTAACAACTTCACATCCAAAGTAGTGGACAATATAAATCTGTGTAAAAATGCAGCATTGATGTAACATCTCCTAAAATGCCTGGAAAAAAACCTGATTCGAAACGCTACAAATTAAGGTCGTTCGAATGACATCAGAGTTCATCTTGATGGCCTGAATACAGAGATCAATAATCGTCAAAAGTAGAGTCGTCCAAACGGGAAACGATGATATAAGCTCATGAATTATGGGAACAAAACGTCATCTCGACTGGACTTACACTTCTCGAAAAACTATAGAGCACTTACTGAACAGAAAAACATGAGATACATATCCGGTGATAGATGATGGCCGAACTCAGATGGTTAAATGTATACAAGTTGGATTTGTTGAAGCTAAGAAGTTGTTGTGATCACTTCTTGACCCGTACCACGAACGAATAGCACACGTTTCACGTTATCGGTTAGCACTTCCAAATAGTGTATATAATCCTCTAGTCCTGAAAATAATCACCTCACTTCAACTGTCAGAATTTGTCTTTAACCACCAAATATATGTCTGAAATTTTGAATCTTTCAAAATTGTGGCCATTAAAAAATTAAGAAATGCCATGCAGCTGCTACAAATAGAAATCCACTTCTTCAAGTGAAAGTGAACTGAATTTTTTCTTGACAACGTTGAGAAATTTTTTCAACAGTGCATCCCAAATGCCTCTTGATTTTAATTCTAATACTTCATAAAACTATAAGCGACTAAACTTTCTGAATTTTGCAACGATTCCTTCGGATTCCACAAAAACAAAGATGAGTTCTCATCGTGAATTACTGATTAAGAACAAATGCTACAAATGCATAATACATGTGTTACCGTTTAAAGCATTCCCATCATGATCATCCCAACCAGCTCAAACCATCCCTCTCGGCTCAGTTAGTAGAATTCTGAATTAGCAACTAGCGTTGCATGAGTTCGATTCTTGTTCTTCATAAATTCTTATATACTCCACTCCAAACTGACATAAAAGCACACCGAAAAATGGCATGACCACATCTGGGTTACCTCTTTCCTCTACTTCCTCTTTGCCAATTGAAGATATCGATAAGTGGTCGTTAATTCAAGGATTTTACAAAAATCAATTGGTAAACGTTTCAGTAACAAGCACGTAAAAAAGAAGACATATATTTAGCCAAAAAGCGTTCAAAGAATATGAAATTTTTCATACCTCGCAGTCAAACTTTAGGATTAATGAATTTCCATTTGGCATCATCTGCAGTTAAAAATTTCACTTTCTTTGCCTCACGCGGTCTCTGGCAGCTTGTGAGTTTGTGAACGATGAATTTTCCATAAAGTAAAGAAATAAAAAATTCTCCAGCTATAGAAAGAGTAGACTTGCTCGTAAAAATGCTAAAATAACTGAACAAACAACCTCATAGACATATGACACACATATTATCATCCAGACACATCATTAAACAACCACATATACTAGACACCAACGTACCTTCTTTTCGAATTGGCGGCTTGGGAAGATTGAGAAGAACCAGCTGGCTGTTGAGTGAATTTTCTATTATGATCTCGTTGAGACGGACGGCGGTGTGCATCTTATGGACCTGAAAAGATGGATTCGTATGAAAAAAACTAACGAGATAGCAGGATTCTCAGGTCTAAAAGTTTCAGATTCGCCAAGCACCTCTGCAACTCCGGAATCAACAGCTGTTATATGAGCAAAAGAAAAAAATGTGTATCGGATCAAACTACCAACATCTGCTACTTGAAAAAAGCAGAATTTTCTTATCATATTTCGATTACTCATCACCTAGATTACACCATCTTCATCTAACGAAAACCATTTTATGACAACTACTGATAACAGAAAAAAGATCTTATCTTGAAGGATTTATCAAAACCGCTGATTGTCAAAAATTTAAGAAACGATTACCTTGCTTCTATCAAGAACTTTTAGTTCCTTCCGAATCTCAGCAACCACCTCAGGTGTTTTGGCTCGAGGTTCTTCCTCATCACTCGCGAACATCACCCTACTCTTCTTGCTGCAAAAGGAAACACTCGTATTTGCGAATGCCTTATAGCGATTTTAAGTTCAATTTCAACTATAAATAGCACAAATATTGGACAATTCTGCTAGAGATATGATGAATGCGAAAAATATTTCCAGATATTGTATGCATTACAGCCATGACTTCTCATGCACGGCCAAAGAGAATACGATGGTTACTTATTATAGAAACCACAGACAAGCTAATATTCCTTCAAAAAATAATGTTGCACAGAACTTTTATTAGCAAAAAAAATAACATGCAATAACACAAAGATTTTTCAAAATTAGATCCTAGCTTTAACCTCATTCGTTTCTCATTTAAAAAATGCAAATCGGAAGAGCAAATTCAAGCACGCTACTAAGTGATCAATGCCAGTTGGATTGGTTCTTTGACGATTAGACCCGTGAGAGAGATGAATTGCTTGTATAACAAAATCTCCTCAACAATTGCAACAAATAAATAGCCTTCGAAATACTTCCATCCCTTTAGTGACCCAAGTATGGAATATCAATGAAGAAAGGAATCTGGGCGATTACGAAAGGACCGGGACGACAAGGAGGAGTAAAGACAGGAGACGTTGCGGATTTTAGGATCCCTGTTCGGAGTAGGTCCGAATATCTATTTTATTTCTTTCGTTTGACGGAACCTCAAACTGTAGGACCCAAAGGGAGAAGGAAAACAGCAGTTAGAAGCATCACGATATATGAATTCTCGGACGCAAAAAAAATTAAAGGTCCACCTTATCGCATCGGCTACCGTTGAATGCTCGTTGGTTTCCTCGTCTTTTTGACTTCCTGAAACATATCAGAGAAAAATTATCATTGGAAATACTGTGTTCAAACATAATGAGAAAAAGCCTTAAAAACAAATAATGTAATACAGATGAATGAACTCAGATATACAAAAAAGTATATATATTTGAAATACACGTTTAAATACCTTAAACTAATCGTTTTTGGTCTGAAAAAAAAAATTTTTTTAACATTTCAAAAAATCAATGAAAAGTTTCATTTCCGGAATCCGTCCCTCCACCCCACATGACAGTTACTTTGACACTAAAACATTCATACAAAAAAATTCACAAAATAGAACCACTCTTTCTCCTTCTCCAGCTCGATCTTGCCGAGTTCCCTCCTACTTGAATAAACCCGTGAAGGTGTACATGAATCATATTCGTTATCATTTCCTAACTCATACTCCTTCCTCAACTGTCCCTCTGAATCTCTTTTCAAAATGTTCATCGCAGTCACCTTTCAACCGCGAAAAATGCCAAATAATCACCTCGTTCCCCGTTTGGAAGTATACCGTCGAGGCTCCCTTGTGAATGTGTCTTGTGCACTTCGAAACGACTTTGACGTTCAGACATAAACTGCAGTCCCTGCAAATAATTGAACAGACATCGCTTCGGTGGTGTTCTGCGACAGCTTCTATAAATCACAATATCCGACCAGGACATCTCTACTGATCAAAGTATTTGAGGGAAGGTTTATGATTTCAAATGCAAAATTGAGGAAAGGTGCGCGGTTGTTAAATATTTAATTATATTATGGTAACAAACCCCAACCGAAGGTCTTTGAAGTGGTCTATGCACAAGTGAATGCATCTCTAGATTATAGCGCGTCCGCTGTTCCATCAACAGAGTTCGCTCAAAGGCTGCCTTCGAGATCTGCGGATCCGCCAAATCGACTACCTGAAGTACCAATCCCTTGAGATTAATTATGCAGATCTTTACTTCAGTCAACATCTATCACAAGCTTAATTTCATTACTTATATGAACATTTTATTCCTATTTATACTTCTTGATGGCATGATCACATCTCTACATTTCAAGGCCCTTATGGTGGATGGATTTTTCGTGTTCAACGATTTATAACGTCTCCCCTCTGTCTATAGACGGGAGACGAGCAGCAAACACCTTTTGTGAACTTAAAAACTCCATCAAAGAAACAATGAAATGTGATAGTTAATAACACTCTTTTCGACGTAAATCAGCTATTTACGATAATAAAACAGCATCAGAGAAAACTCTCTAAGAAATTAGCAGAAAAAAAATCCATGGCAAAAAAATTTAAACTACAAATCAAAGTCATCTTCAAACAAATTACCCTTGAGAAAAATTAGGCAGAAAAAATTCAAAAAACCAAAAAATTACTAAAATCATCCACTTCATAAATAAATGACAAATGAACTGATAAATAAATAAATACAAAAAATAAAAACGAGCGGCAAAAACTTTCGCAATAACACTTTAAAAAAATACATGCAAAATAACAATTAACGACTGATGGCCTCATACAGAAAACCGGTGGAAACATTTTATTCCCCCTTCAAAGAATCAAAAGATTTCGAATTGTGGGGAAGAAATGAAATATGTCTGGTTTTGCAAATTTTAGATGCTCACTATTTGAGGTTTACAATCTCCCCCCGTCTCAATGATGCCAAGGAAATAGGAGCGTGGAACTGGGAAATGAAAGGAGCAGGTGTGAAATAAGCTAGAAATGTCGAACAGCTAACAACTAAAATACAAAACTCATCCGTTCCTCCAAGAAATGAACATTGAATTAAGCTAGTTAAAAAAATATTCTTAAGCTGTAATTGCTCTTCTCAGTAATAAAACCATTCAAAAAATTTATGAAAACATACGAGAATAGTGGCACGGACACGAAGCTGGTAGACGACGTATTGCTTCAACTCAGTCTCCATTTTCAAATTGTTGTCCTTTTCTTGTGCAATCGCAATCACACGCAGCTTACATCCTTTCCATACCTAGGATATCAGAAATGCAACAAAAAACGAACTCTTCAGTTAAAGAAAAAATCTGCTCTGAGCGTAAAGTCAGCATATTCAAAAATATTCTTGACTCAGATATTAAACCCAGTTGCTAAACAATTTCAAACCGCTACTTGTCCATTGCTTCCCACTCCCTCCTCACCCCTCCACTTAAACCCTTCTCTTCTCTTCATAGATTGTTATCTTAAGTGAAACGCCAACCTTATGCTGCTGCAAAAGATAGGCGATAAGGATGCAAAGACCGCCATCTTGCACTATCCAATACACATCAACGTAACCGGCGAGTCGATCCTGTGGGACAGGAAAGTCGATTATACCTTTCGTTACCAGGAGGCACATATCCATCGCCACACCTGCCAACAGCTTCTCTGCAACAGTATATCGAACTTATGAGGCATCGTTTAACGCATTTAAATATTTATTATCTTTATATATTATAAATATATATACAATTTTTTGCATCAAACCTCACTGACGGCAGCTACACGAAAGTGACCAGTTCTGAAAAAGAAGAAAGTCCTGCTGCTCGAAACCACTAAAAAGTTTGTTCCATTCATCTTCCTCTCCCTCATTTCCTCCTTCACCACCTTAACTGAGAGATAAAAGATGAGATCATTTGTGCTGGAAAATCCTGTACTGAAAATATAACTAGATTTACGCGCTTCGCAAAAGCCTAATAATCTGTGAATTGCTTGATTTAAAACTGAAATGCTCCATGTCTTCCCGCTTCAGAGCAACTCCAGGATAACATGGGAGTTCAAGTGGCATAAGAGATATTATGAGCCCTCGAAGGCATTTATGACCGTTCACAAATGCAATGAAAAAATATAATATTTAAAAGACTGAAGGAAGGTGGTAGAGGGGGAGAGGGAGGAGGTGGGGAACGGGATGAGAGAGGATGGAGAAAGTGAAGAGCAGCAGCATCTTTTTCCAACCCTCTTTGTCTTCACCACCATATAAAGGCTTCCCTGATAGCGTTTCAGGTTCTTTAAACCTGCGTGGAAATCGCCGACGTTCCTAGTCATAATACGAAGAAATTGTACCGATCCTTACATGTGAGGATTCATCAACAGTATACAACTGACGCGAACAGTGATTACTGATAAGAGGCAACTATACATCACTGAAAATGAGGCCATACAATGACATCAGCTTCCAGCCGAAGGAGCTGACATCTATTTATTACAAATAATCATTGCGTGTATATCTACATATACAGGTGCCCGCTGCTCGTTATTCGAATACATAGCGTCCACTTGACCGATTATCCGCATATCTTTTAACGAATGTTTTCAAACATAATAATCGCGTGGCGCATCCAATTTGATGAACTCTAATCTCTTATCACCTCATCATCTAACTTAGTAGGAAATCAGATGATAGAACATCTTTGTAGATGAACTTTAAGGTTCCATTTCACTTCACTACCAACCCAAATGATTTAGAAATAGCTGCTTCGAGTACCGATTACTATTCATCAGTTCCCAATTAATGAATAATTCTTAGGAGATGAAAAAATACTCAATTTGAGACCCCAAATATAGGAAATTGCAGAAAATTGAAAAACCTTGAAAAAAATCTATTCAAGAATATGCGGTATTACTTCTGAATGAAACCCACCGGTGAAAGTCTGATATTCGGAATCGATCGCTTCACGACTTCTTTCCTCACTATAAGTAGGCCATTTAAGAAGTAACGTATTCGGTCGTAGACCACCAATTCCAACACTTTGAATTAATGTACTCAAACTTCCAGTGATCTGCAAATATAGCAATCCTTAAAAATCGCCTTTCCTTGTTCTAACCTCTCAACTTTCCCTCTTTTAGATCCATTTCCTGCCTATCGATGGTCACTCGTTCACCTCAAATCTTCCTCACGCGGACCAAATCTTTATCACCCGATGATGCCTTACGGTGGCAAAAGATTGGAATATTTTTGAGTAAAAAAACAATCTGCTCTTTTCTTCCAATAACACAAGGTCATATTCCATAACACAGGTGCTAGAATAAAGTGATGAAAAGATTTGGGTTCTGTCAAGGAGACAAGAAGGAATACTTCCGAAAGACATAAATGTAGAAGCAAGGAGGAATATTTTCGGAAATTGACGTTCGAGTGCTTACATTGGAGTCACAAATTCTGTCGAATGCAAAACACTGATCAATGCATCACCATTATTACTCAACATTACTTCAACTACTGCCGAGTTTCTGCATCGTACTAAATTCATCGAATTTAAACCGATTTGAAAATTAATGCTCTAAGCCGCAATAGCGGCATCAATGTTATGAAATGCTTGCCATCATCTAATTCATGTATAGTTTCGATCGATCATCGTTCAGCGTAATTTTTAAAACTGATCCCCTCAACCTAGTGGATTCTTTGATAACCCTCATAAGGCTTTTGCAACTGCATATTTATTCTGCCTCATAAAGAACGATTCACCAAATCACAGAAATTATGAGCGCAGATTCCGTAAGAACTAAAAATTCAATGCTGAGATTTTTTGTTCATACAACATGTTGAACTTCCAACTTGAAAAGTCAAAAAACACTCACCTGTCCTTCGCCATATACGAGCGTTTTAGCAAATCCCCGCAACTTGGCTTGACTCATATCGAATTCCATCCGTTTCTTCACCTGAATAAATATCGCAGAAATCGGAGTCAAATCAGAGAAAGCAATATGTTTAGATATTAAACTCAATCAGTGGAGAACATAAGCTTTTCGTGATCGACTAAAAACCCGGGGTATCAATTATAAACAGACATAATTCGGAAATGAAAATGACTGTGCCTCACGTTACTCCTACAAAAACACTGGAAGATAGTCCCTTCATTTCCAAAATTCACTTCTGCGATGTCAGCCTCGAAGCTACGAAGCCACATCAAGAAATCCCGAAAATAATGAAAAAAGCAAGATCACCTCTTCGGCTTTCGAGCGATCCTGTATGCTGAGTGGATTACCCCGAATGAACGCAACGGCTATACTCAATCCACGACCTGCTTTGAGTTGTGAGGCAAAATGTAACAGCTTCAAATAACGTAAATCCACAATGTCCCTTGACCATGGCATCGAAAATAACAACAGCAGTTGTGGCCTTAATAAGTTTATATAATTTCAGAAATCAGCAAATGGCATATGGAACAAGCAAAGCTGTGGACTGCAATCTGATCGTTACTCTCTCCTTCACATATTTTCATAGACTCCTTCCGACTTCATGTAAGCTAATTGAGGTTACTAAGGTATAAATCATTTAGCAACCGATCGTTGAAAGCGTTTGTAAGCATCATATCATTTGTAATCAGAAACTATTAACTTCAGCTTAGGTTCCGATTTACCTATTTTATCTCCCAATGAAAAGCCCAATTCAAAAAAGACAACTAGCCCTTATATAAACTTCACCTTCAAATTTTACATCAAATTCTCTATACATTCGAGCCTTAAAAATTGCAAAAATAATGGAAATATTCGGTACCGGAAGTTCTTCGGATGTGGATCCTTATCCTCGATCTTCATAAGCGAATACTGAGCCGTGGAAAGTGCCAGACCTCGAATGCCATCGCCCCATTCTTTTTTTGCACTGAATTCATCATACTTAGACTGAACCTTATTTAAACAAGTGCTTTTCCCAGCAAAACGAAAACACCGGCAGAGTTGCTCAATTTCGGCAGAATTTTGACCAGCCCTACGATTCAAACTACTTTCTCGTTGATCTCTCGCACGGTTTTGTGATTTCACAGGTAAACATATTTGGCGGAATTTTGTCCGGATCCACAGTTCCGACAATCTTAATCTGTCCAGCTTTATGTCTCTACAACTCCCCTGCCTTGTTTAGTTCCCCGAGACACTGTCAGCAACAGCTTCATGACACCTTGCAAACTTCTTAGCTATCTTAGGTGGGCAAAAAGTGTCTGTGGATTTCTTCACGGAGGATATGATAAATAACGACCAAGAAAATGAAGATCCTAGAGAAACATAATTAGGCTTCTACCATAATCACGAATATAACCCTGTAATGTTCACTGCCTTCAAAACATCCACCCTTAAAACGACGGCTGTCATTTCTGCTGTAATTGAAGATCACTGCTTTAAATGATAAACAAAAAATAAAATAAGCTCACCCTTTCCATTCAACATACTTGTAGATCGCAATGCAAAGAGCGCATGAGACAAGTGCATAATCCCAATGTGTAGAGAACATTATAAAAAAGCACAGGCCAGCCCCCAATAGTGAGAGTGTCCTGAAAAGTCTCTATAGTACCAGATAGTTCAGAATCTTACTTCCTCTTCCTGTTCTAATTCTGCATTATAGTAATTTAATAGCTAATCTATCTCTGATAGCAATTTTCATTTTCAACTTCTTCCACCTTTTGTTACCATCGACCATGGCTCTTACAACAACTTTCGAAACTACTCTTTTCATTTACCAAATTTTCTCAGCAGTTTATAAACACTCAACCAATTAATCAATGATTATTACATTTATAGGCGAATTTCTTGACAACTATAGGAATTTCTGGCAACATGAAAGTTCCACAAACAAACGAATTAATTAAATTCACAAATCTGAAATATTCACAGTAATATAGAATAATAGTGTGGTACTTACCAATGATAATATTTAAAACGTGGTCGCCAATTCGGTGCGCCAAGTAATGAATGCAGTGCGCAAATAAGATTCACAAACGCATAGCACATTAGAAAGAAAAAATCGACAACCGCTGCGATTTGGTCCATCGCGCCCATTAATATTGCCATTTCAGCTATCACCGTCGTCAGAATTAAACTAAATGAGAAATATCATTTTGAAAACTAGGAAAAAATACTAACTGATACATTATTCTGCACTATTACTGGAACATTTTTAGTAAACCACCATTGATGACCGAGTTTGAGTTAATGTTGGTGTGATCCTAAACACACTGTTTTCGATAAGCTTCAAAAATAGTATTTAAGATATTTATCAGTTTCAATATTCGTACTAGGTGTCACATTTGCCCCCAGTGCTTACTGCCTTTTAGCTCGATCTGAGATGCTGTTCAGAGAGCTACAACTCGCAAAAACACCAAGGATCTTTTTACTATAACAAGCTCAAACATTCCTAACAGAACAACCTGCAATAGGCGGGGTCAGTACATATGGTCGGCTCCGCTTAATGAATTAAATTATTTCTGCTCGAAAGCTTAAGAAAATGACTATTTACAAAAACAATGCTTTACTGATGAACTTCCGCTGACAGCAATCCATCTCCTTTCAAAAAAAACACTCAAAAGACGAACCCAATAAACGGCTCATTTCTCTTGGTTACTTTGGCGAATGGTCTTAGAGCCGGGATGACATCATCTTTGGCAATCGACTGCAGGAGACGTGGTGCACCTGCAAAAATTAGAATTTGTACAATTAGCTACTTTCGATAACTCGGCAATCAATCAAAAAAGCTCACTGAATAAATGGGCTTTAAAATGGTGGTTGCAGGATCGGACTGATCCACTGATTCTTAAAGAGGCAATAAGTCGCAGAACAACTAATCGATTCAAATAAGTCTAAGATAAAAATCACTCCGCAAAAAAACTCCAGCTTCAATTACAACTCCATCCTAAATTGACGTCTTCATAAGTATATGAAAGCACTGATTATCTATCATTTAACTGTTAGATCCATCCTCACCCTATTTTTAACAAAACGTGCGTGTTCACAGACTCAACCATTATTCATACTGATAACAAACATTTTTTATGACTAACAGCTGTCAATCCCGATATTCAAATATTCTTTACAACCGAATAGCCGTCGAAATATCAAAACGTTAATGCAACAAAGTGACAATCATTTAAAAGAAAGAACTAACTGCAAAGGCATTGCAGAGCAGCGCCAAATGTCGACGTAAACGAGCCAATCAGAAGAACCCAAGGGCTTGGCCATGCTAAATTCGCCACCACCATACCACCACCCAATGATGATCCATATCTTTAACGCGAATATCTCATTAAAAAACGGCAAAAGAACAGTTTTAGCTAAAATAAAATTAGTTTCCCCAAAATCGATGACATATTTCCCAATTCTCCCTATTCTCCAGTCAGATCTACTATTTACTACGAATGCTACAACGATTATACGAGATCCATTATACTGCTTCGAACTAAATACGATAATATACCACTCAGATGACGGATGTCAAAAACTGCAACGATGAACGTAGTGCAAGAATATAGCTTCAACAATAACGATATTTTTAGGCCAGGAAAGCATCTATGGTTCAAACAATTTTAACGTTCATACATTTTCCAACAAAATAATAAAGAAACTGGAAATAATATCATGAAAAAAAAACATCTGAATGAAAGAGAAGAACGTTTTTGAAAGAGTAAAAATTAAATATTTCGTGAGGTCAAAAGAATTTGGAAAGAAATAAATCCATGAATTCTTTCACTGGAGATTTCCTTCTTGGATTATCGATTATCCGATTGAAATTCCTTTCGTTTCTAGAAAAGTGTTATTTTTTCCCATATCAATTATGTCTATATTATATTTGCGAATTTTCGCCAATTGGCGATACGCTCCTCGATGGTGATCTTATACCTCAAAACTTTACGATAAGCTGGAAATATTTCATAGGAGAATATCATCATTCCTGATTATTCAAAGTGAAGATTTATTATAAAAAATATTAATAATAAAAATAAAATAACAACAATAATAACAGTAATAACAACAATGTTTAAAGAGGAAGAAGGAGAAAATAGTCCGTCCATCCTCTATACAAAAGATTTTCTCAACACATACACCCTCACAATTACAACACCATCGCACATGTTTTCTATGATGGCACTGACGAACAGATTTTCTCAACAAGGCATCAACTCATATTATTTTTTCTGAAACCTTCTCCTTGATTTAGCATATCCTTCTTTAATGTGCTCGCAATTCATCACGTTATCAAATTAAATATCTAGAAAAGCACTTTTGGAATAAAATATAAATTAACTCACTTATCACGCAGAACTGCTCCATCGATAGCGGCAGCAAAACACAGTGCTAACGAGAAATAGATGAACGAAGTTGTGAGTTGAGCAGTGATTGTACCGGTTGGAATTGATGACTGTGGATTCGCTAGATCACCTGCAGACGCAACTTCCTTACAGCGTTTAAATAATAACTGAATATTTTTATACAACCTCGAAGGAAGTACTGAAATTGATAGGCGAACAAATTACTGCACCACCTTTCTCTCAATAGCTTTGTTTTACGTTGCATATCTGGGATACATATCTGGGATACATATCGAGATATACATACCGATGTATACCTCTGATGAAAAGCCTTTTTTAACGGTTCCGGTAGAACCAGAGGAGTTATATTCAACGAAATACGATACAGGAGAAAGTGGCTGGCAAGGGAAAACGCTGAAAAGCGCCTCTAATCTTCCCCATGACAGCGATGCAACCGTAATGAAACTAACATTAAAGAGAACAGATTCGTATGTGAATGAGGTGTCCAAACATTCGGCATTGAAAAGTACCCACAAGATCGATTAAACAGCTAGAGAGGATAAAGGCGGCAACTTGGGCTCAAACCGGAAATAAATAATATAGCACGAACCGCTCATATTCGCACCCGTGAGGATACCAGTGACAGCCGGGAAATAAATAGCTAGTAAGACGAAAAATGTTGTTCGCACATCTTGAAAAGTCTCCAATGTCTTATCAGCCGGTCGGCCTTCTTTATACTCATCTTTGCCCATATAATGAGGTCCAACGTTTTCTGAAATACGATCCGTCTCCTTGAGAATTTGCAATTAAATGTTCGATATGTCGAACTTAAGCTACTTTTTTGAAGTTAGCGCCATCAATCACTGACGTTTATCTGCACCCAAATGGGGACTTATCAACAGGTGTGTATACATTATTCGGGGATGTAACAAGTAGATATTCTATTATTACAGACGCCAACAATATTCTTTCAATTCACATATGGATTATGCTTCGTCATGCGAATGTAAATGCTTCCTTACAAGGCAATAACAGTTATAATTTATCAATCAATGGCCGATGGTGTTCCCCTCCTTAACGAAAATACCTTCCAGGTAAAGCAATAATTTTAGTATGAAAATTGCAATATAAGTGAAATTGTTTCTTAGTATTTGAACTACGAAACTTGTCGAATCTATTAGTTTTTACCGCACGGACTTCGAAAAATGCTAACAGTGACCTCTGAACTGTTTGAAGAAATAGATTCCCCACATGAAAAAAAAAAATCTACATTTAAACAATGCAAAATACGCAAACCGATAAGCGCTCTGCTGCTGAATCCAGGAAAACCATTGATACATCGCAGCGGTTCCACACATGTGTTGTTGCGGCAAAACTTCCCCAATGATGGACTTCTGAAAAACGACATCTGTATTATATAGATAACCGTATCACCTCAAAAATTTCTATGGTCTCTAACATTCGTGACCGATTCTCTCAGCCCTGCATTTCTGAATTCGCATGATGCTTGAATGATAAAAGCATTTTCAGAGCTCACTGAATAGCGCATATATTTTTCACTGACCAATTTCCCATGCGCACAACTGATATGAACTTATATATGAATGAACAGAAATTAAGGCAAATCTATTTTCTACTTAAAGTTAGGCGGTATATTTTCAGGGAGCTCAAGACTTTGCTAAGACAGGGTCAAAAACTTGACCGATAAATCTTTCAAGGGATCCACGGCTCTACCTGATCATTCTGTGGATCAAGAATTCGCTTGAACTCGACCAATCGATCTTTCAATCGGTAGGAAACTTTCACCAATCTCAACACTAACTAATATCATCTCTATGAACCGACCACATTCCAGCACTGTATACATCCACTATACATCATATCTCTTAGAGTTCGGAAAAAACAACAGCAGCAAGAAGCTTACGGATTTTTTGGATTGCAATAATTGCATATTTCAGAGATCGATGCATTTGCAGGAAGAACAGCGCTTGCTTGTAACAGATGATCACCCAACATACATACCCTGTAAATAATTATAAAGTTTCAATATTAATTTCAATTATCATTACAACTGATATACTTACTAATCAGTACATTAAGGGTCTCTGAGAAACATAAAGCTCTTCAAGTGAAGAGCATGAGATTATCTAAGCGACGATTCAAAATTAAACTCCCAATTACTTTATCAATGAAGTTGAAATTGCCGCCTACAAAAAATGTGGCCAAGAAATGAACTTCATTTGCACATCTGTCGCCTTACTTGAAGAATTCTACTAACTTCTCTAATAAATATCTGGAAATCATTCAACATCAACACCCCATCCTTCTTCCTTTCCCTACTCAAATACTCGCTTTCTCGCTTATTCAATAGACTAGAAATCGAAACATTGAAAAATGATGCAATACGGGTATAGTGCACAGTGCTCGCACATATATTTTACGTATATTACAAAGGTATGTGGAAGAAGTCGTGCGTAGTTAAGTTATAGATAGAGCAAAATAAACGATGAATACCCTAAAAAAGATGTTAACTTGTAACATACCGCTGTCCACTATGTGAATTGATCGTTTTTTCAATACCACCCGCGTAACATGCCAGAATCGACAGTATTACACACATCAGCGATACCTTCAATCACTCAAATTTACATCAAACGAGGCTATTTTTTGATGAAAAAAGTGGGAAAGCACGCCGGGGCAGTTGAAGATAGCTGCGCTTTCTGCAGTCTGCTTTCAAAAAAATAATAAAAATTGAGCAATAACGTGCTTATATTCTAGCAAATCAATCCGACTGCTTCAGACTAATCGTTCCCGTGCCCACTGTTGCTATATTTACCATAATTATTCCGAAATTCCAAAAAGCATGGACTGAACTAAGCGTATAGCCTAAAGCTATACATAATAGATTTCAGGTCATCAAGACTTTAGAATTCTACTATCAGGCTCATAATAAAAATTCAACAGTCCAACCAAGTGACCTCTCAAATACCACAACCAAGCTATATTCTTCTAGAGAAACAACGAAAAAACCACAGTCTGCCTCTTATCTTTTCCCCACTATTTAATTAATACAAAAATCCAAAGAAAAATTCATGAAAATTTTCGCAAAATTTCCTCACCATTAGCCCTTCCTCCTCCTTCCTCTCTCCTCCGCACTAACGATCACCAAATATAATGCAAAGAAACTTAAGCATAATTCCGTAATTATTAAGAAACAAACCGGTGCAAGAAGTTGTACAAATCGAACACCCATAGCGACTATTGCAAATTCCAATATCAACAGCATGGTCGAGTATAAACGCAAATTATGCGACATCATACCCATTACACCTTAATAAAGCTTCTTTATAGTGTAGGCATAATATTGCTTCCATATAACTTATAGGCGTTACGCTGATTCTCACGTTTATTTTGTTTCCAAACGCTATTTTTCATATTAGTCCCTCCTGCTCCCTCCCCTTCCCAACCGCTTCACCACCCTATCCATCCTCCAAAAAAACCGAAAAAGCTTTCCTTTGAGATGAACGACAATCAGGAGGACCCGTATGCTGACCTTTAAGGTCGTTTAAGAAATTGTGGTAACCGCGAGAACTACAAAAAATATGGTTTTTCAAAGAGAAAAATATCCGACTATTAAACCACAAATAAATTTGCAACACCTCTGAAATGTGAATGATTTTTCGCATATCTCCTGAAATGTCTATTCTATTTGCGTATCAAAAATAGACGATATGCTGTGGAATATGAAATATGTTCGAAGTCTCTACAAAGATCGCATCACCGGAAGAAATAATAAACTATCTAACAGGTTAAAATTCTATAAAAGAACTTCAAAACGATAGAAAATAAAGAGGCAACTCACGATAGAACAATGAATAAACTGAATAAATAAATAAATCATGCGAAAATAAAAAAGAACATGACCTGCATAAGTGAATTTAACCTCTTAAGAGGTTATCGGATTTATCCTTCCCCGCCTGTCAAAAATTGGAATACTGAATCACAAAGAAAGTCGTTTATCCGGCCACTTTATACCCCAGCAACGAATTTGCACACAACATAAACTTCCATAGAAAGTCTTTACATATCAAATTCTTAGATGCCTTTAGTCGCCGATATTAATATTTTCAGCTGATAACGCTAAGAAATCCCTTTCAAAGTTCAACTCAAATTATTCTCGTTTCTGAAGTTTCGATAATAAACTCCGATTAAATTACTTCTGATCGATAAAAACCATCTATAAATGGAAAAATTGTTCAAATAAAAACGAATTCTCTAAATATTTCCTCACCAGTCTCTGATTGCAATTCGCGTCCACCAATCGTGAGATCAGGAAATATATAGATCTGAAAAGAAGAACTCCGACGGAAGTGAGCAAAAATTAACTGGAAGAAAAGTAAACCATCACCGCAAAGTCTGCAACGTTATTCTATAACATGAGTTTTCTCATTTATCGTTATGAATGGATAAATTATTAGGAGAGATTTACATGCATAAAACAATGCCAACAAATAAATCTTTATGGGAGAATATTTTATCAAAATGTTCTTAAAATGTTGCGATCGAACATTATGACTTGGAATTCATCAAGAGGATCACTTGTCTATTTATCAACAGGCTGATCAGTCGGCTTATCAGCAATCTGATTAAACGAATTTATCAACGATATGATCAATAGCGTGCCAAAAAGCTCCAATTACGAAAACTAATTGATCCAGTATGACCCGAACATCAAATTTCGATATTTTTTCGAGCGCATATTCTTTATAGTACGTCAAACGTAGTGTCTAGATAAATAAAAGAATTTTTTGACAATTCCGATAGATCATCCAATTCTAATTCATACTTCTATAAAACAACGGCGAAAGAAAAAGGACTGGAAACAAATTAATCGAAAATTGAAAAAAAAGGAAACATACAAGGAGAATTTCGACACCACCGACGAGATACATCGACGCTGCAACGGTATTTGCGAGGTAGAACAATATACCGACCGCTGAACCAAATTCGGCACCCAAATTACGAGAAATCATAAAATATGAACCGCCACTTTTCACTTCACCATTCGTTGCAACCGCTGATAGACTTATACACGTTAAGAACGTCTAAAAAGAGAAAAGCATCTAAAAACCTTTTATTTCCACCAAATATATTACATATACTCAAAATATTCATGTATATATACAGTAGCTACGTTATAGCCTAAAGTATTGTGCCCACAGCCAATTAAAAGGAAATTCTGAATCTACTCTGAACTCCAAACATTCTGGATCCGGGGCTTCAATATTCACGTGGAGTGGGGATTCAGAACTTTAAACCGGAATTATTTGCATTCTCGAACGGTTACCAATAACTTCATCTACTATCATCGTAAAAACTTGTCGACCAGAAAAAAAGCAGGGAGGGGGGGGGGGGGGGAACTGGGGGAGGGATTTTCAATGGTCAAGATTTTTTTGAAAAGAAAGGCATAAATATAGAAGAATTCATTACAGATTATAGCATCAGAAGAACATAGTATAAACGAAAAATAAAGCCACCCCTTCCTCCCCGCTCTCCCTTCCTCAATAGCTTCTTAATTAACTAAACCTCTTATGATACTGCCGTTCACTTCCTTGGGAATAAAGATGATCAAAAAATACCACTTCCAAAGTTTTTCTCTATGAATCACATCTTAATTCCTCTCCCCTGACTGCATACCCTCTTCACACTAATAATCACAACCAAGACAGAATAGAGAAGAACTTACACAAACGCAGCAAAGGGCGAGTAAGATGAACGTATGTGCCAATCCAGCAATTCCAACAACCCAGAATAGTCGAATAAACATCGTCACACCGAGTATATGCTGGATCGTTGGCAAATATACACCCAACATCACTCCCAATTGCGCCTATAAAAGAATAACATCACTGTACACATCCGGTCTTTTCATTTCTCGTAAGTGCCTATACAGATTAAACTAGCAAACAAATAAATTTACCAAATAAACATAAATTGAATACAAATGTAAATTTAGGTGCAAATATATATGAATAAATAAATAAATAAAATAATTAATCATCATTAGGCGACAGTTAAAAAGCACCCCAAGAATTATACCCATTCATGTGACCTTCCCAATTGTGACAGGTAGAGAGAGTAAGAGAGAGAAAATAAAATAAAGCAAATAGCGACCTTTGACATCTTGCTCTCGGCCCTTTCTCGCAATCCAGGCGCGATAAAACCCTTCAGGAATGTGCTCACAAGAGGCACAGTGGTTTCTTCGAAAAGCGCCAGATTGTTACCTTCGGTATTCACCTTTAAACTTGTCGATGGCCATAGCGGAATCGCTTCATGACGGTTACCGCCTTAACGAATCAAATTCAGCCCAATTTTCGACATGACAACAACCTATCGAGAAAAATTGAAAACTTCCCTAGAGAAATAAATGCTTGAGGATTTAAAGCTTGGAATTATGTTCCACTGAGAATTCCTGATGAAGATGATACCTTCCACTAATTTTTTAATTATGTATTCACTTCTCAACTCATATCAACATATAAAATCAAAATCAATACTTACTGAAGTACATGTTTAAAAGCTGATCAAACGAGGGATCATTCTCTCTGAGAGAGTTCGAAGATCGAAGAGTGTGACTTAAAGCCCTTACAAAAGATCATTTCATCAACTATCGAAACGAAAAAATGCAAAAATTAAGAAAACGGGACAATCATAATATTTCTCCAAAAAAGTGCAATTAAAACTTCTCAGCCCTTCACTACTAAACAAAATTTTTTCGCTGCATTAATTATAGATGTTAGAGCGATGAATAATAAATGAACAGATTAAAATTACACTCAGAAACTATGAAAAAATAAATAAATACATAAATAAATAAAAACAAATAAACAATATATATAAAAAGGAAAAACTATACATCCATAAATGCTTCCCTCTAATACATATGGAAAACAGAAAAGAAAATAATATTTTCCACAAAAATACCATCTCATCCTTGCTGCAAGTGTTTCAATCATTGCCTACAACGAAAGAATATTCCCTAATCTCTTTTCCGGCTCAGTTGGTCAATTCCAACTGAACCAGCTCAGTTGGTCAATTCCTTATTCAATTGTCTTCAGCTGAGAGAAAGCGCTCTTATCCGAAATTAATAAAATATCGACTCGATTTCTGGATAAAACGCAATATGGTCCAATCGGATATTGCTCACAAAATCGATGAACTTAACTGAGAATTCAAACATCTCAAGCATGAATAAATAAATAATTCCATGTTACAATTAGAAACATAATTTCCATTACTTCACATTTACTGCTAAACGTCCACTCACAGCATACTAACGAAGATCTCGTTAACTACATCTTTTGTGATACAAGCACTTTGCCCTTTCATTTCCCGTTGTCCAAAGCAAAATCAACGGATGAAATTAAGAACTACACCTGCCAGTCAGGAAAAACAATGGTTTAGACTGAGAAGTGATAAGGGGAATTAACATGAGGTCAGGTTATAAGGATTGTTGCCTAATAACTAAATGATACTCCACTAGTGAATCGATCACCTTTGAAAGGCAGAGGCAGGTGAGCAGGAATCATGTAAAAGATGCAAGGATATTGAATAATGCTTACCCCTTCCAGACATGTTTACCTAATAAGATCACGGAAAATCACAAAGGAAACATCTATTATCTAAATGTTCTTACTACCTCAATACTACAAGAAAATTTCCTAACGCTGAAATGGATAAGCCACAAGAATATTAATTACGCTCTAAACCTTTTTTTCATTTATTTCTCAGAAACAAAGCACGAATGACCTGAAGCTCAAGAAAGCAGAAAAAGCTATGAAAACGAACTTTCCGAAGTTGTTCTTATCAATGCGTCTGTCTCTCGATCTCCTATCGACGCCGACGTTTCGTTACCTGCCGTTGGGACCGTATCGGATCGTGGATCGCTTGATGAATCCTCTCCACTCGTATCAGTTTTTCCCTAAATTATTTTCTAGTTTAAAATGACCGATACGAGTTTTTGCTCATATTATACTGGCTAGAAGCCGGGAAAATATTTACAGCTCTAACCAACGGTAACCGATTTAGGAATCATGTTGGAGAACGTGAGGCATATCGATGGCTGCTGCTATTCTACTCCCTCCTTCCCCCAACTTCTCCATCACCTCCCACTGCATCTCAACTGACCACCGGTGTTGATATCAGCTTCGGTCGTAATTATTTTATTTCCATACAAGCAAAAACGAGATCCATGTTTAATTATCAAGTAACACAAAAATTAAAAACAGGTCGCTATTCACTACAAACTCTATAAGTAAAGAAAAAGGAAGGTCTCAAAATGAACTAGAAAGCAATAAAATCATATATATTACAACGACCAATGTCACTGCCACAGTCACCATCCAAAATTCATATTGCCACTTTTACGATCAAAATATTATTATCACCGCCTTTAAAAACTATTACAATCACTAACCACTCTTCGACCGGTAACTCTTCCAAGCAGCCAAAAATGGATAAGAAAAACGAAGCTTAAAGAATATCTCATATTTCTCCTCAGTCCTCCTCAAAGCCTCATATTATCTCCTTAAGCATCATTCTCCTCCCAACCAACTCATTTATTAAACCCTCTATTCCATTCCATTTTTCCCCTTCCTTAGCCAGCAGAGCAGCCAAACGCGCATTCTCAACGATTATAACAAATATATATAAATAAAGATGGTACATATATAATAAAATACTCCTTAGACTGCACCCCTTATAAATGCCATCACTTTTCGATGACCGCCTTACAGAGAACTTCACTGATGTTATCACTGTGTTTTGATAATGTAACACAAAAAAGTAACAAAAAAATGAAAGCTAGTACCATGTCGGAGTCGTGTTCCGCTACCGAATCGACGGTGGCCGTAGCTGCATGCTCTGGACCAGGCGGACTACTCACTTCATTGGGCACTTCGGCGACCGGCGTTACAACAAAATGACTCATCGCTAACGAACAAGGTGTATCTCGTTTAATATCTCCGTTCATTGCCTTCTTTTTTCTTTCCGAACAGCTCTTCCGTAGGAGTTTTATTTAATTTAAGTCGGTCAGTCCACCTCGAATCACGTCTAATAAACCAGTCAGCATGGACACTGAAATGTACCAATTTTTAAAAAGTGCACTATTCGAGAAATAATCTACCAACATAGCAGACGAAAGTCAACCACCGAACAAAGTTATTTTTCAGCGATCTGGACCTGATATAATAGCGGCTGATTTGCCATGGTAACCGTCTTGCCTGATGAATCTTTACGATCTGATATGACGACAGTTGTCTACGCTAATTAAGAGACAAATGACGCTAATTAAGAGACGTATATCACGGATGACCGTTGGGAATCGTGGAAGATGAAGTTGATGGTAACACGATAGAGACTCTAGGCGATTTTCGCTCTGTGCTGCTTCACACCTATTGAATGCTAATTGCAATCTTACATATACTTCATCATAGTTTGAGGGAAATCCGATCAATTTAAATTAAGTATGGATGGAATTAAATTCAAAAAAGAGATAAACCGCAAAATGTAAAATCCGATTCTATGTGATGTGCTTCTTTATTGCTCTTCCCATTAAGCGAACCATGGTACATCAAGATATAGGTTCCACTGATGAATTCAACGAATAGTTGGTTACTGATTTAAAAGAATAAATAAGAAGACAATAAAGATGGTGGAAGAACTTCTCCGCTAAATGGCTAATATTCTCCATTCTATCGAAGAGAGCAAAAAGCTTTCATTCAGTTGACGAATAAAGATATCACTGTGCACTTACAGCAATATTACTGCACTATCTTTCTTTCAATTATTTTCAGAAAGCACGATTAGCAAAGAAGGAGAGCCAAAATGATCTGTTCGTTGTAGTGTTTAAAATCTGAATACAGTGCATTTTCACATAAAATAGCCTATAGAATAAACTTTCTCCGAATACCCTCATAAATTTGCTTGACCTGATTTCAATTCTAGGGCAATTAGTACAATGAAGCTCCTCTCCCCCCTCCCCTATCTTCCTGTCGATTCCTCTCTATCAATGCCGCACCTCTCGATACTCCTAAAACGTAGACCATCGAAATATTGCCGTGATAGAAACATCCAAGACTAAAAGTCATGCATCATTGCCATTTAATCTGAAATATACGCGTCCCCTTAGAGATTGCAGATATACCTGAATGAACCATTCGTTGTGGATGAAAGCGTAGAAATGAACGGGACAAGCAACGCAAATGACAACGAATTTATTCATAAGTCAAAATGCCCTTACACTAAGACAACAATATATTTCAGAAGCTCTACGATTTATAGCTCTAACTTCGAAATGAAAAAAATTCTTTCATTTTTATTTATATTCTTCGCAAAAAAAAAAAATGATTTTTCGGCGATTATCATTCGAAAAAAATATATACATCGCAGGTCTATATGTGATATCATCATCATATATTCAATGAAATAAGAACCGAAAAAACAAATCGATACATTAATAATATCAGTCGAAAATTATCTTCCACATGCTAATCACTTACCTGTTAATTACCTATCCGCAGGTAATCGTTACATTAATCATGCATTAGAACGTTTAGAAAATTATCTGCAGTCAACTAAACGATCCCTCGCGTCTCAACTCTAAATATGCAAAAATTAGCTCCCGATGAGGTGATTGCATCAGCCTTGTTCGATGAAACAGCATTAAATAGAATCAGCCGACAAGGGAAATAAGAATAACTAGACCGAGCAACGACGAATTCAATATGCATGGATTGGCCTTGTGACTGATATAACATCCGGATGGAGTGCAGTTGCTATTAGATGAGGATTGCGTTGCGTTTGCCGACACGTCTGTCTGCCTGTCTATATGCTACGACAATAATATATGTACCGAAAAACAAAGAACTAAGTGATGCATTTGCTCATTTGGTCTATTTGCTTGCGCAATTTATTTCGCCTTCAGTATAGAAGTTTCCCTGCATAGAGTCACTTGCTTGTGTCGTTGAAATCTCTCATGTCCATTAGCTCCATTTATTGCGCATAATAATTTATTCATTCAACTTAAATTCAAGACTTAAAAATGAAGAGCAGTTTCGCATAATGAACTGGAAAGAGAGGAGTGAAGGGCTCGCCGGGAGGAGAGTACTTTGTGCGGATTTATTATATGAAAAGGGTTCATTCTATCCAACCTATTTGTCAATAAGATAGAATGAGGTTATCAGCAATGATAACCATTTCATCACAATGATGAGTTTATGAAAAATAGCTAAACGGCTGTCTGCGCTATAAATGACAGCTGCCAAAGCCATAATTCACTAACCCGAAAGAATAAAGTCATATCCACTCATTGCTGGATGATAAATTATAAACTTAAAGCTAAAAAAAACATTCACGTATCACATCTCTACGGATACAAAGATGCCCACGCATATATGGATGATCCGGATCGTCTAAGACAACATTAAGCGAATAAATGAGTATAAAAGATCTCTATGCTGGAAAGAAGAGTACGGCAGGTGGGATTCTATCGGTTTCGAGGCTAAATGAGTATATGGCGATAGAGAATTGCTAAAATCATTAAATGTGAGCGCCATTATATTGGCGGAATTCCGCGATAAATAAATTCCAATCGAAAATATCGCTTCTATTTTCTTGCTTACTTTCGTTCTCTTCTTATTGCTTTTCTTAATCTAATTTTTTTGTTTTACTCTCAAAGGAGGATTTTATTTCGTTGGTAATTTGCTTCTGATTTCAATGAGTTACAAATAAATTAAACATTTCTTTAATTCGTCACCTTTTTCAGGTCTTCTTACGGGTTTTTCTCTTTCCCTCGTTCCATAATTCATCATATTCTAAACAAAATAAAGACATCTCTCGGCCTTAAAATCGTCTTTCGGCAATACTTTCCCACCATTCTACGTTCAATTTCTTAAGAATTTCAAGTGGAAACACCTCTAAGGCGTACCCTACCTCTACGATTATCCTCAGTGTTTACGATTAGGATTTTAACTGCATATTCTCGAGCATTCCATATGATATTTGCTCCTGAGAACGAATAACAACAAAGACTTCTACTTCCCTATCGCCTTCCTATTAGAACAAAACGATAGCTACATCATGGCTGTTATCGTCGATTCTTGTATAACAATTAACGGCTTGTTTTCTCAATAACGAATCTATGACAACTGCGACCGTTATGTTTACATCCATATCATATCACACAGTATCATACATTATATTAAAAAATATTCTAAACATTATCATATCATATCATATATCACGTATCATACCATGTCTACACATATAAGGGCTTACAAATTTGCTTTTCAAACATCCATGCACACTAACACCTCTTAAAAAATATAAATGATAAGCAATCGAACCACAATAATGCACAGCAATCAACGACAGTTTATCGACTCCACGCATCAATACACAACCCTAAACAGCTCAACCGCACTTCACCTCGGCAACATCACTAATGAGTGCCGCCTAGAACGCATGTAGGGGTTACTCAGCACTCAGCAAACTCCTGCCCGCTCTTAGAAAACTGTGGCCTACAGTACCAATAGACTCTTGAAATACGGCAGATAGAATCAACACTTCCCTAACACTATCAATCACTGATTACTTTATCGATCAACATCACACATTTAGTACATCACATCTTGCAGATCACCGATCTCTGCGATAGAGTGTTCCCATGTAGCATTTAGTCCACCTCAGGTCAAACAGAAAATTCAAAAATCTGAAGGAAAATTCATCCATTTGTAATGGTCAAATCAGCTTTTTTAATGCAGATCGTAAAAAATTTCTCAATCAGTTTGTGGATTCGGAGCTGGAGCTGGAGGTGGAGCCTCCACGCTCCGTTAAAAAGCACACCTCTTATGCCTCATGAGCTCGATGGAATAACAATTATCGGCCAAACACTTCTCCAATTGAGAATCTGCAGGAAGAATGAGTCCCTCCTCTACAAATAAGCTTACATTTGAATACATTTCAGTTTTGAGAATATGCAAATAATATACGCCCTGCGGGTCTATAAAAAGGTGATTACGATATTGGTTGAAGAAAATGCGGTATTTATTTTTTAAAAAATCACATACGAGGAAATATTTTTGCAACGTGCAATTCACCTCCAAAGCACACGATGGCAGTTAAAGGGAAGGAGAATCGATGAAGGGAAAAAATGCGCGGTGCAGATCCCCGTGAATCGATTGTGCGGCAAGCAAGCCAATAGCGCTCTATTCAGTAAAGGGACAACACCGATAAGCGGAATTCATCCATAATTTCAATGAATTTCCGATTTTCTTTCTTTATCTCATTCAATACTTTTTTTGACATCCAAGAGGGAAGAGAACTGATCATGGATATAGAACGGAATTGAAAAGAGACATTCCTGTGCCATGTGCAGGCAATGACTGAAATATAGGAAAGAGCGCACCTGCAGATAATGAAGAATGTACTGCCACTTATCATCTTTGGAGAGGAATAAAAAAGGAACACAAGAAAACGGAAGAATATAAGACGCAAAATAAATCTCATATATATATGCAACTGTGCCGAGCTGACGAAGGTGTCCGATGAGAACAAAAATGTTTACGAAAATAAGGAAAACTGATATATCGTGGCCATGCAGCTGACAGCCGCCACATCAGATATGAGCTTCACCTCTCGTATGAGGATGCCACGAAAAACATCACAATGTGTTCTTTCAACAAAACCGATGCTTGCTAGGCCCCAAAAAATTTTTCGAAAGAGTTCTCACCGCTAGCAGAAACAAATTTATTCAGCCGTCACATTTCATCCGGTCTCACTGTGGCAGCTGATATATATATATCTTGGGTATGTGCATCTTTTCAAGCTCAAAATTTCAGTTTATTACATTGAAAAAGACATCTAAATTGTCGACTTTTTCATCGCAGTTCCCTAAAAGAAGTAAATAAAATGAACAAGTACTTTCTTTACTTCAATTTTTCGAATTTGTTCAAATCAACAAAATTTCTATTCAGTGGTTTGTTTTTCGACTTTTTCCGTGACTTTCCACAATAAAATAGCCTCCCCATTAATCCCAACTAATTTTCACAGCGTTGGATCTGAAACCCATTCTTTCAACGATCGTTGCATCCAGATATTTGACTTAATTAAATCTGCATTTTCTTCTACTAATTTCAAAAATAATACGAATTTAAATAACTAGGTGGCAATAAAAGTAATAACCTTCACTCGACTGACCTGCAAAAAGTAGAGGTCGACCAGACGACCGCAAGAGCCTGCTGGATTAAAAAGGCATTGGATCAAAGCGGGTGAAAGCGATACGAAGCCGCATTCAGTCGGAACGAAAGCTCTGCGCATTGAAATAAATACATAAACAAAAAGTGTAAACTAACCTAACATCATTAATGAAGTATATTAACTATATACGACTAGAGTCTTTTTTAAGACTGTAATTACTGTGAAAGAACATAGCATAAATATTTCAGAGAGATGACTTATAAAAATTGCAAATCAAAAAGAACAAAGTTTCAAATATCGCAGAACTGCATCTTATGGGCAATGGAATAATGCAAAATGCAAATAAAAAGGCTGCGAAATGCAATTTACACAGAAAACTTCCTGAAAATCGCTTGAAAAATATCACAAATATCCACTTTCTTGAAGGGATTTTAAAGAATTCCTGAACTTTAAGCTTTGGAGATTTCTTATTTTCCAAGGGAACCAACTGATGCCGGACGTAATTAGAGAAGAAAATAATCCTACAGCAATTAAGATCGATAATCAATGAAGTAAAAATTCACATATCGACTCGTTAAGACTTTCGTTTCCCTTATCAAATAAGCAAACAAATACTTTAAAATAAAGAGTAACGTTTCTCATTTACGAGTGAATTTTATTACTTATCATTTTTGGTGTCAGCTGCTTAAGAGGAGACATGTGACTGCTGCAGATAAAACGTTAATTTTCATAAGAAAAAAGAAATGAAACAAATAATTTCAACGGGATGACATTAAAATTGGGAAGACTTCACGCCATTCAAACGATGGAAAATCGAAAATGAACTGATATTTTTAAATTACGAAGTAGGAAAGATCGAGAATGTAATATATCTAAGAAAAGTACGGAACAAATGGACCTCCTAATGAACTAATTAATATCTCACCTAAAAAAGAGACATCATACTCATATATTTAATCGAAATTCTCGACGAAATGCTAATCAGTTACGATGCGATATCGATTCGTTATCACCTCTTGGTTAATAGCAAAAATTCGAAGAATTAATTTCTTAGTAAAAATACTTTTGCGTTTCTGATATTCAATAATTTTCCTGTAAATTTCCCTCTAAAATTACAGCATTAATGAAACCTGAAAGAAGAGAAAAATTCGAGGTTAAAAGGACTTATGAAAATATAGCCAAGTTGAAAAATATTTTCCACATTTTAAAAGAGAAACATACCACAAACGCCAATATTAGTACCAAAAAACCCAGAAAAACTAATTTTCAGTGAAGACTCATTAACAGAGGAAGGAAAAGCAATAAGAAAGAAGTCTTCTACCTGATGATGCTAAAAACTTTCGATACACAAACTAATTAATTAATTAAATAAAGCAAGAATACGCAAATTTCCATAGTTTTTAATCAAATTCATTTCCATATAGACCGAATATAACGTAGAGGAAGAACACATCAATAGCTCTTTACAGATGAACATCTCACCACAAATGTCAGCAATCTTGTAAAAAAAGACAAATATAAGTGCCACCTCGAAGTTAGTACAGCAAATAATGTAGATACTTATTTATGTAACCTTTCAACGTGCCACATTTATATACGAACGGAATTCCTTAAAGAAGCAACATAAGGCAATGCAATAGAGCGGTTGAGAATGAAGGCATCACGAATAAAACACATTATAGTTCAATGACTGCAATTTCAAGAAATCTACCAGCAAAGTAGCTTTCTGCTGAAAATCAAGGTTTACGAAGTGTGCAGTTCGTCTAGGATTGCTTCATCCTCAACTCGGTTAGCGTCGCTTGATGTCAGAAGACTATGCCGAAAGCAGAACGACTCTTAGCTCAACTCCTATCTCTCGGACCGGTTTCATGAGTCAGAATATTGTTGGCATTGCAAACAATCCATATAATCGTTTCATCAAAGAAAAGCTACATTTCCGTGTTTCCCTGCTAGAGAAATCTGTTAAAACCATTCATTCCAGTTTCGTATGAAATCCAAACGAAAATTTTAAATCCGATATGCTAATTCATTGATTATCTTCAAGCATACCTGCGAGCCAAAAAATTCGCACGCGGCACATGAGTCACTGCCGTTTAGAGTTCCTCTTTTCGAGAAATTCAGTGGGGCAATCGATTTCGTATTGGGATTTTTATCAAAGACCGGAAAAAAACTTAAAAATAAAATAAAGATAAGCAATGAATACGAAAAAGACACGAAAACCTGAAAATTCAAAGATGGTTCCTAAAAGAATATTTCCTACTACAGAATATTTACCGTCTAAATTACCAACTCTGAAATATGCCACTATAAAAAGGTCTAAAATAATCTCATGGCAACTTAAAATGTGAGCTGACCTTAAATTTGACCATCGACCTTAAAATCACGTTGCATTTCCTTTTCAAGACTATTCGACCTCACAGAGGCTTAAAAAATAAAAAAAAACACAGCTCCAATATGGATATGAATTTCCAGCAGAAAACTCTCTTTGTTATACCATTCCACTGTGATGAAATATGAACAAATATTTTCCTTCAACCTTCAGATACCTATGAACTTTTTTAGACCTTAAAATATCAAAACAAATTGTGCCATAAAGGAGCTAATAAATTATACCACAAGGAGCAATTTATGACCCTCATTGCAACGAACAACTTCCTTAATTTAAGGCTGAGTGAGTTCTGAAAAGAAATTGCAAAAACACATAAAAATATAGCCACGTACATATACATAAACACAGAAATAACGCTACCATAATACACTCTTATATGAGGAAATTTGCGTGACAGCATAAAAAATTATCACTTACCCTAATCTTAGATTCAAAGTCATGGATAATTTTCAGATATAATCAATCTTGAAAGAAATTTTCCGGGAAGTTAAGAATGAACATCCAAAAACAGCAATCCGACGTGCTCGCATATAGCCATTCAATCATTGCAAACGAGAAACGAATGGTGCAAATAACATGCGCAAGAGGTATGCATAAAGGAATAAGTACTTCATTGGCAAGGCTCTCCGTCTCATCTATGTGCCTCCAAAATGAGATCACACAATTTTTCATCACCTTATTTTTGGATATAAAATAAATTTCCAGGTACAGTAAAGTCATGTCGGTGTGTGCATCTGCGTCTGTCTGTATATTCGCCAATTTCATTTTGGAAGTTACTTAGGCAGCATTTGAATTTTTCTTCGAAATTTAGACATCTATCTGCAATTCACTACCTCGGAATGATGAATGAAATGCAAATTCTACTTGGACACATATTTGGACCGTGAAATTAGGGAAAAATCCATAACTTTTTAGAGCCTTTTACCGGTTCTATTTTGATGAGCTATGAGTACGAATACTATAAAGCTAAGTGGGAGAGGAACTCGGATACTAAGCATCTGTGCAGATAAGTCTGTAAATACATATATACACATAGAATGCGTATAACAAAGTAAATATTTCCGCTAATGTGAATTTCTGAATCATACATGAAATGTGTTCTATAGAAAAACATAAGAAAAAAGTGGAATACAATAAAAGAGGTCGAAATGATGACGTCAGTGAGCCGTCTTGAATCTTCACAAACGACACAGTTATAAACGTCAAGGTCAGTATTCACTGAACTGGGCAAATATTTTGTACAAGTTAATGGATCAGATATACTCATCTACTAAAATAAACAGTTGACAAGTGAGAAAACACTCGACATGTGCTTTTTGACAGAAAATACTCGACAGAAAACACACTAGCACGATATGTGCTTTTTGTTGCAACCGTACATCTACCACGTCTGACTGCCATATACATATAAATAAATAAATAAATATATATATATATATATATATATATATATATATATATATATATACGACTAGAAACTATTTGATGTAAAGAGATAGACAAGAAGCCACAAATGTCCACACATCCGTCGTACCAATCCACGCAATTACTTCTGGACCATTAAGCCACTTCTGGTGCTTCGGTTATACTACGTAATTGATAATGCAGCCAGCATTTATCAATCGCAATCCAAATTATTTAATTGTCCGGAATTTTTCGACGTTTCGGATAACTTCTATTACCCATAATGGAGAGAACAAATGGCAGTGATTAATTAATTAATCATCTGGATACGACCAATGAATTATCGATAAGTAATTCACGTAACAAAAAGCACCATGAAATGCTTGTTTCACAAGATACAGTTTACTGCAACACATGGAGAAAAATGGCTCCTTAAATGCTGATCATCAGGGAACACCTATACACGTCGCTGATGTCCGCTGCTTGGGAAATCTCAAAACGACCATCTTAATCCTCTCTTTCAAATTCATAGAAAAATCTATCAGGCAATATCAACCTGTTACATTGGAATATGGACGAGGTATATGTGGTGTGGTAGATGGCTGCATCAAAAGGCGCTACAGACGAACAGTTATATTTCACATATACGCTTATATAAATGATTTTTGCATATGCGGTGTGCGTAAAATGAATTCAAATTTAGACTGAAATTGCTAAGATTTAATGAAATGAACCCATATTTGTGCTATAGTTAGCACATAAACTGTGTTAAAACGACTAGAACTCACCTCATTTCGATGAAAATAAACACGAAAACGCCTCTCGATCTCATAGTTGAAAAAATAGAATTTTCATTGGAATGATGAGCGAATAAAAATCGAAATTTTCTTTCATTCTTTCATAAATTACTCAAATTTCACACATTTTTTGCTTCAAAGAAAGTTGGAAAGAACCGCAAAGACACAACGATCTTTTCGATGAAACCGAAAGAGAAAAGAGAAGAAAAAGAAATAAATAAATAGAATAAAAAATAAAAATTGGAAAAATAAACAAAAAAATATCCATCGAAAAATCGCTAAAGTTTACTTTTAACTTATAGAAATTGTTGTGCGTTATGATAGAAAAAATAAAAGAACGATAAAAAATTACAAATGACGGCAATATGCGAGATAACTGGAAAACTTCCCACTGCGAGTTATTTTATTAATTATTAATGGTCAAAGAAAAGTCCAATTATTATTGAATGAGATATTCCGAAATAATACTCAGTTTCTTATCGAAAATTAAAAACTTAATTCCACGAATCACCGCTCGTTTTCTTTCTACTATATTCTTTCCTTCGCGATCCATTCCTCTCCTGACCTCCAAAAATTTCCGATAAATCTTTACAAAACAAAGTTTTCCCCTCAAAATTTTGATGCTAATATATTCTATATGCGCAAATATGAACCACTATAGGAAAGTATCTAAACAAACTATGCTTAACAAAGAAATGCGGTACAATAACACATTTTTCTGTTATGATTCATATTTATTTAAAATTCTAAATTAACGAGCAAATACGACGAATTCAATTGGAAATGAAATGTGGACAATTTCTGAAATGTTTTTGGCTCTTTTTAGTAAAAGAAATAAAAGAGCAAATCACATATGAATCGAGGCGACAATCGTTGAAATTAGTCTTCATTTGTACTTCAAATTGAAAAAAGAAATTATTAATGAAAAAAAGGTGTTATCACTGAAATCTTAGCGCTCGTTAGTTATTCCTGCATTTGAAGTACGAAAAAGTGATATATCTAAATATATTCAGTCAAACTGTAAGTAAATAAACCATTAATCAGGAAGAGTAAATGATAGAAGACATCTCAATCAATAGAACGACGATTCCTGAAATCCTCTTACGGCCACTACCCTCCTCCTTTTATCCTTTTACCTCTGCTTCGTTTTTTGTAAAGGATCAAATTATCACACAGATATATATGATCATATTTAAAGGCTTCATAACTGTTAGATAAAATATAAACCGAAATAAAATCATCGAAGCCAACTAAAATTCAAACAAACTTCATTCCACCTTGTAATATTATCTTCGCCTGATAATTTCGACATATTCTCAATAATGAAAAGACAAAAAATTGAATGAAATGAAATGAAAACTCAGAAAAGAAGAAAAAAGTAAGAATAACAAATGTGAACGGATGCACAAATATCAATAAATATTTGACAGCGACGTTGAAGAACAATAGGGTCGACGCACTGAGCAAATATCGTCGTATAGTGACGCATCGATGGCTGCAAAAACTACTACTGCTCGCAGAATTCAGTGTTAGACGAAACGTTATGAGAGGAAACGATGAGACAGCGGGGCACACTGGGTTGAGGAGGAAAGGGGAGAGCGAACGGAGAGCAATGAGACGACACAAATTAAGCTGATGAATTAACTAAAGACAAACAAACTTTAATGCATATCCTGTAAATAACTGTGTGGATCATGAAAGTCGGCTGGAACATGTTTCTATAACTTGAATTTTTTAAAAAATAAACAATAGGATGAAAAGGCACCTTTCTGGAAGAATAAACGTGAAAACAGAAGTCTTGAGAAATAGAAATAACGAGTCAATTAAAACACCTAGAGTACCGTTCATAGCAGTTTAATTTCTGCTTAATTACCTCAGATAGGAACTTTCGAGTGAAAACAAAAGTATCAAAAAAATTAAACAACCGAATAAAATCGCAGTAGTTACTCGAAGAACGAGAAAATAAATAAACAAAAGTCGAAAGCGGAGGAGAAGGAGGAGGAGGAGTAGGAAGAGAAGGAGGAGGAGTAGAAGGAGAAGGAGGAGCAGGAGGGAAAGAATGGACGGAGATACGACCACCATCCTTTCCCCTTCCACTGCACTTCCAATTGAACAATTGCGATGGATGCAACAAAATTACTATTATATGGCACCGGGACAACGAAATTACGAAAGCTAAATACTGCAGTTTTTTGAAGATGACACATGCTCACTTCATCGGAAGCAGAAAGGAGAAAGTGGAATTCGCTAACAGCGAAAAAGGAATTTGAGGAATTAATTTATTTGACGACAATGCTCAAGTTCTAAATGTCATACGAATAATAGTCGATCAGCGGAAATTTAGGCAATATTTCTCGACATGAAGCAAAATATCAATGCCACCGATGAGAACAATCTCATTTCTATTGAATTCGATAACACCAATATTTCATAAAAAAATCTCTAAAAATTAAAAAGATGAGAAACTCACATGGTAGAAACTTAAAAGCAACTCCAAAATACACCTGGAAAATTTTCGGAAAACATAGCAAAAATTTTGTCAAACAGTTCAACTAGATCGGATAAAACATTATGGGAAATTGACCGCATTAATCAAATATCATCCTGAAATTAAAGGGGATTTAATTGATTAACTAAATTAAAATTTTCGAAGAATTTGAAATGAATCGAAATGAGGGAATCAATCAAAAATTAAATTCTTCCATTCGACGATGATATCACTAATAAAAGCATTTTATATAATTGATCGAATAACATAAAATATGACAGTTTCGACACTGAAAAGTGTTTTAAGGCAGCATGTGCATTCAACCTCCAATCACTCTCACATCCACTCCCTCTCTCTCCTTCCTCCCGAAAACATAAACTGAACCATCCTGAGGCGGTTAATGTTCGGTTAAGTAATCCATGGACAACTGAGAAGCCAGTGGTCAGTTAAATGATAAATGCGGATTTCGCAGGAACCGATTAGTTCTTTGACAATGGAATATGCGTAATGGTTCTTTGTAAGATAAGAGCTTTCCCTTTAATTCAGTATGAGACACTAATTGCAGTGTAAATCACAACTGCATGTCAAAACAAATTCATACCACAAAGCATGAATTCTAGTATATTTTACAAACAAGCCATTATAACTTGAGGCAAGCAGCATACAAATTGCCTGGCATTTTTTGCGCGTTGTTGAATGCTGCGAACAGAAATGAATTTCAAACCAGAATAATGAGCCGGAAAGATATAGTTGGCCAATATCAGTGAATTAACTGCAAAGCTGCCTAGCAACAGTGTTGGTGGCCAACAACGATGGACTCCAAAATTAGCCAGTAATGTCGAATTCTGCCAACAACAGCGAACTGCAAATTTTTCGAAAATTAAGGTGGAGACAGAGAAGAGGCTAAAGAGGGACTTCCATTCAACAATGACAATAAGAACATTATCGTTTTATTCGAAGATAATTCTACTGGAAAATATAAAATCCACAATAGGAACCAAATGGAAAACAAGCAAAACTGACGGGGAACTTGAAAAAAAGATCGAAAAAACTCCAAAAGAGAGTGAAGATATTAATTCCAACTATGGAACATTCAAAATCCATAATTCACGTGAACACCGTGTCCGTGAATTCCTTGAAAACATTAAACAATTATTTACCCTACCCGAGAAAGGAGGAGCAGAGGGTTGATGGATGACGTAAGGGAAGGGAGGGCGCCATCGCTCTCATAAAAAACACCCATTTCAAGATGGTATTTCGCAGAAGTGCTGCATTATAAATGGGGACATCGCCGATGGCACAAAATCGCCATAAATTAAATGCAGATACTACTGCTGCCGATCACTTTCCATTGTAAAAATACTGGAAACATTTCCAATTATTTTGAATATACTCATTAACTTATCATTTACTACTGATGCCAGCCATTTTTTGCTAACAATGACTATCGACACTATAAACGACGCGACAGTCGAAATGCAATAAATTATGCGTCGGATCCTTGCGAATCATGGAAAAAACAAACATGCGAATCTCATTAACCAAACGCAAATATACAGCTAAAAAAACGGTACGAATTATGCCTCTGCATTTTACTTCGACTGCTTCTTTCGATGATGAAGTAACATATTTAAATGAATTGCTGTAAAGGTGAATGTGCCCGTCTGAGGACATGACGATACTTTGACATAAAAACAGTGATGTCGTCAATCATAAAATTTTATTCACTCGATTTAATATGGAGTCATTCGTGCACATATATATATATATATATATATATATATATATATATATATATATATATATATATATATAGTTGACCTCATGAGCTTGAAAAATTTAAAGTGTAGGCTTTTAGATTTTTGCAAATACGACGGGCATGCTGAGGGAGGTGGAAAGGGCGCATTTCCTTTAAAAATATCAACAACCCATGATCACTGCATAAAACCTCCCGGATATTTGAAAGCAATTTCCGACAGCCGATACTTTCACACATTTTCTGCCAACTGCTAGTTATAAATGCTTTCTTGCGGTCAAGATGATCAATACTAAATTCGCATCGATTGTTTAACGTTGAATGTTTTTCTATAGAAAACAAACCAAAAGAACATTTAAAATTAATTTTAATTTACGTTTATCCTCACCTCCACCTTAATTAAGTTCAGATGTTTTCTTCGTTTTGACCTTAATTTAATCTTTAACTGCTTTTTTGCAAGAAACTCAATGGAAATATGAGCATTAGCTATTAACTTTGTCGGTAAGACATTTCTAATGTTTTTTAGCGGTGTAAATGACATCGCAGACAAAAATGCAAAGTTGAAATATGAAGGCGGAAGTATTTCATCAAAGTTAAATGGACAAATAAAATGAACAATAATTTACCCCTCATCAATGACAATAAATTTGTTTTTAGTTTTATTCATTAAAACACTAGAAATTCCAAATTTTTAATTGAATTTCCATTCAAAATGAGAAAAAGAGATGAGAGAATTCTTAACGCAAACATAATTCTTTGAACGTTTATGGCTTTCTTCGCATTAATTTCTGTTTTAATAATCGATTCGATAGAGAATGAAAAAAATTTCTTTATGGGAAAATAAATAATTGAAATATGCATTCAGAAAAAATATAGCGGAATACAAATATTCTTGAGGGGATTTTCCTTGTTTCGAAAAAAAACTTAACTGAAATATCTGAATGGAACTCTTTTATAGTTCGATGCTCAAATAGGTTATTCAATTCATTTAGACATCCGACACTCATAAATTGCAAATGCTGCATTATGTCGGTTTAGACGTCTCCGTCTGCATGTTGGATAATCTCAACTTGTCTGAAGTTACTGAAGTCGAAAGAGTGAGGATATGACCATCTACATCAACAAGACCGTCTATACCAAAATATATATATATATTTCAGTCAATCAATTTCGAATGAAACTATGGGATTGCCGAAGATTGCGAAAAAAGGCCACCACAGACTTGTGATATTAACTGATTTTTCATTCTGTGTCGATTAATTCATAGAGAAATGAATCTTTTCAATGAGATTTATCTTTATTTTTTAAATTTAATAACAAAGAAAATATTTTTTGTATTTATTATTTAATGGGAAACCTATAAGCTTAGATGAGAGCAGTGCAAAGCTAGCTTTCTCCAGCATTCTGATTAGTTTATTGGCTTATTGCACTCAGAAGAATAGCAATAATTCAGCAAGACGAAAATCACGAACTTAACCGAAGGATCGAGTGTGGGAGAGGGATGGAGATGAGGGAGAGGGATGGAGATGAGGGAGAGGGATGGAGATGAGGGAGACGGATGGAGATGAGGGAGAGGAGAAGGTGAGGAAAGAAATAAAAAATTCCATAACCTACTCCCAAAATTGTAGCGCTTTGATGTCGTGAAAACAAATAATATCAATGCAAAACTTCGCCGTTTTTGAACTTTTAGGCGACGATATCCAAATAAATATAAAAAATTTTCCCGTTTATATGAAAAAAAAAAACTGCAAAAAATTAAGAAAATCAAAATTTTCCCTATGATTTTCTAAAAGTATTCGAAGTGTTAAGTTCAGAAAAAAAAACAATCATATAAAACAACGAATACAGTGAATTACTTAATAAAATCTAAAATGAAATATACGAGCAATGAAGACAGAAAAATTAATTAACGAAATGATGAGCGAAACCTTTCCGGGCAAAGCAGTAACCATTAACAGTATAGCATCATAGAAAGTCCCAAATTCTCATACTTTTAAAAGATTAAAGGTAATTATCAGAGATTAAAGGTAAATATCAGCGGGTGACAATAATCTGACAAGATACTTTCAACGAAAATATACTAAAAAAAAAACGAAATAATGGTGAGAAAATTCACTGCATCAAAATAATCCTGAAAATAACCGCAAAATTCCGGTATTACTCGCTATAAGAAATCCACAGCTATCATTAGGCAACTATCCGGAAACAACATCCAATAATAAAAACATATCCGGAATCATATTCACCAAAAAAAAACAACAACAACCCAGACTTCGCTTTCATATAAACGATAGCCGATGCTGAAACGCGTCGACGTTCTGCGCGGTCTAAATGCGAGGCGTAGCTAACACAGCTTGTATATAGCGTTCGAAGGGGCGGCACAACTTAGCCACACATCTCTATTTATCTCTTAATTTCTTTTGCACCCTCCTTCTCTAATATTCTCATCGTATTTCATGTTTTCTCTAACAATTGTTCTCTCATGCCCTCTAATGTGTATAGCATTATGCTTATATGAGAGTAAGCTTCAGTAGGCTTGAAATAACTTAATTTTTGCTCCCTTTTAGAATTTTCGAGGAAATACAACAAAAAATTGGAACTTAAAATTAGGCAATTTAAAATAAAAATTAAATTAATAGTAATTTTGCTGCTCGTCAATAGAAGCAACAAAAACGTTTAATGTGATTTCCGCCTGGATGAGGACCTAATTTAATTTTAGATCGCCACATAAAGATTTCTTATGCGAAATATGATGGAAAACTTTACTATTTTTTAAATATCCATCGAAAAGAAGTGGCTTCATTTTAAATAAAAAATTTCCAAATGGTTTTCAACTATAATTACATAATTAAGATTATCCTGTAAACGATAGAATAGAGGATTTTTTTTTTAATTTTTTTAATTTTTTTCTTTTTTTTAATTTTAATTCTCAATTCTTTTTTAATTTTTTTTTTAATTCTTTAATTTTAAAACCTAAACTAATCTAAGGTCAAGATTATCTTGTAAAGATCATAATAGATGATAACTCAAAGCCTAAATTAACTTAAGTACCGACCTCAGCGAGTACAAACATCTTGTTTCGATTGCCGTTCCACTCAAATTGCCGGCTAAATGAATCGCATTTTCGAAATATATGTGCGCAATAGATTAGTTACCATTGCGTACTTTCACTTCATTTTTGAAAAATTTTATTCACTATTTGAGTATAATTATAGGCATTCGGCTTTGTATTGCTCATATAAATCATTTCTGATATTCTGAGACGATTCAAAGAATTTCTTTTTTGTAGTCTCATTTTAGAATATATTTTCATTTTTCCACTTTAAGTTTTTTTCTTTTACTGTTTTCGAGGGCAATATCGTTTTCAGTTAAAATCAAGATGATTTACTTCATCAAAGGGGGAATTTTTCCCTCATCTTCAAAAAAAAAAATGAAATTCACATAATTAATATACTTATAAATGATTGTAATTAATTGAAATATGAAAATTCCGCCTATTTCTTGTGAATATCATCTGCAGGTTCTCATATTTCCATTTTTCTGATTCTGAAATGCATAACTGGTTTCTTTTACTTATTACTTATATACAGGTAAATTAAGGTTAACTATACAGGTGTAAATTAAGGCAAACTATACAGGTTATATAATCAAACGATTTAACCTTATTTTCGATGATATACTAAAGGGTTTATGATAAATTGTGGTATGATCATTTGGGCAACAAGAAATGCCTCATTCTCTAACAACAATTGTATCATCAGAACCTTTTACTGCAAAAAAAAACAACAACAAAGAAACAGTAAAAGAACATATTAATTCGTGCTTAAGAACCCCTTAATTAAGCTTTACTATTTAGAAAAACACCTTAACATGGATAGAAAAAATAAGCCTAAGAGCAATTTACATATTAATAAATGATCTATTCGTTCAAATAAAAATTAACTTTAAACCTATTAAGAGTAGAAATTCGAGCATAACGACCGCCTATCACCTATCGATAAGCAAAACGCATTAATATCGCTTTTCGGAATTGTCATCACTTTAAATCGAACGATGAATGAATCAGCGACACATAAATCGCATTCACTTCGGCGAAGAGATGCAAAAAAAACAACTTTCCAACCTAAGCGCATTTATTAGGAAATCATTGCACTTTGTTGCTACGTCACACATTCATCGTTAATTTAGAGCACGGTGATTTTGTAATTAAACTATTGCAAATTTCGTATGGTCAGTCCGGGGGACATTTTTCAGATAATTTTCCAACGCCTGAGGAGGGGAAGCTCTCCGGTAATGTCCAATATATACTGAACTTTGTTTTCATAATCGTCATTTACTGGGAAGAAAATAGCGATCAACGATAACCATCAAGACATCTCTAACAGAAAGTATATGTTCATATATCTTTTGATACCCTAACATAACTATTATGAAGCTGTTAATAATAATTTCCAAATGCACATAGATCCTTAATGATTTTTTGCTGAGGATTTTAATTTGATGAAACATCCAGAACTCCAGAATTCTCTGGAAAAATTTCCAATAGGGATAAAATTTCAGAGTGAAAATTACAAGCACCTTATCATCATTTCATTGTGCGGTCAAGTAGACTATCATAGCCAAGTATTCAATGGGCTTACCTGTTTTTGCTTTATATAAATAACCTTCTTGAGAATTAGCCAAGTCAATGTGAATTTAACCCTCCATTTAGCAGGTTTAATTCATACTGACATCAAATGCATTCGACTAACTCAAAGATTCAAAAAATTCCATCAATAGCAACCTTTCAGCAATTTCCAGTCCTTTTTATTGCCTATTCCGTAGTTTCCGGATCCCTTCACGATGGACAGGAAAAAGCGAGGAATAGGGAAATGCGACCGAGGAAATGTTCCCATTTTTATGAAGCAATACTCAACCCATTACCTATTATAACCTTTCCCCCAATAAAAGAAATATAAATAAATTAAATCTACAAATTTTATCTTACATTAAAGTAAAAAAAATGCACGAATAAATCTATAAAATAGCGATATTGAAGGGAAAAAATTGGCCAAGAAGAAATCAAACGAAGAAAATTCCACTACATCAATAACCCTCGTTGATGATAAACTCTATGCACCATAAAACGACAGCATTTAACACTGAATGAGCGATAAGACACGCCCCACTAATAATCACAACGTTTCAATGAAGAAAAAGATAATTTGATCGTCGAATTAATGTTTAACTGCTGCGCAGCAATTCTATTTCTGATCTCATTTTGCCTTCTAATGTCGACATTTATTATCGGTTCTTCGAGAAGAACTTCCAACGTTAATGTAACGTAATGCTACGTCACTTCTGCACATTGGAGATTTCGATCCATCGATCGCTATCGAATATGACTATCACGACAACAGGAAGGTCAATAGCTCCAATTATCTGGTCGGGAAGAAATAACTCATTTCCATTTTCGAAATTTCTACTAAACACTTGCAAATTATAATTTGCTTAAAAAGAACGCAAATTTATGCTATAATGTATGAAGCATTAAACGTTGCATCGATCCCCATCATAATGGCATTATTAATGCTTTCGTAGAAGAATCTATAAGCGATACTTGAGGCATGAACGAAAAATCAAAATTCGATTTCCGATTTTTGCAAAATGAAACCAAAATATCTGAAATCGTAAATTTAGAGCTCATCTTTTAAAGATTCGGAGAAGTGCTAAGTTCCATTTCTTTGCTTTTCCTATGACGAATTCCCACTTTTCGAACCATATCCGTAAACGATCCAACAGTGCTATGAATACCAAAAACAAACAATATTTTATGAGTTCGACGTATATTTGTGATAAAAGTGCAACATCATAAAGCAGCAATCGCAATAAATCGTTCGTTGAAAGCAACTCGCGATCGGAAATTCTTTCATTACAGAAACCAATAAATCATATAGATAAAAACATATTTATGGATTCAATTCTGGATTGCAATGAATCCATAAAAATTCCCTTAATTACTTCAATTTCTTAATTACTGTCAATTAACGGAACGATAATGAAGACTTTACGGTAACAATTAGTCGCTTATCAATACTGCAATAGAAAAATCTTTAGAAACGAATAATTTCCTTTTTTTCTTTTTTCAGTATTTCATATAAGATAAAAAATAAGAAATAAGAAAAAGCGCATTGCGGTAGGTTCCATTAAACAAATAAAGCCGAATAAATAACAGAGCATAGTTTCAGCGCTCGTTAGCAAAAGTACATACATATATACAAATTTAAACAAAAAAAAAATTATGAGGCGAACGGCAGTCAGCATACTCAATAAAGCAAAGCCGGACACAACACCTGAACATTGCAACGCCGATGATAAGCAAAATGATTATCATGCATATTGCATCGCCTGATTATCATAAACGGTGATGGCATTACTGGTCTGCTTAATTTTTCTTCCTTTTCAAGTTCGCAGAACTATTATATACCTATTATATATATATATATATATATATATATATATATATATATATATATAACAGATCAGATCTATGATGTTGGCCAAGCATCAATACACTGCACTGTAGAATAGAAAACGTGGGATGAATAAAGAGCAAAATCACCGCTATCAGCAGAGCACGATAAATTCGGCGAATGAATGGAATATAAGAAAAGATGTTCAAACAATGGAGGAATCAAGGATAATGTGATATTATTTTTCCACCCCTCTCGTAATCAATGAAAGTTTAGTGTTAGAGAATTCTCTCTCTCAGATCTGGATTATATGACGCGAATAATCATTCAAAATAACCGCAGTGACAGTTTTCAAGAGGAGGCAAAAAAATGTCTCATTATCTGATCATCACTGTGTAATCGTTTTCCTTTGTTTACAATAAAACATGAGGAATAATCTGCCTGTATTATTCGAACAGAAAGGTTACCAAGTAGTACTTCAATAAATACCAAAATGTGAGCCTATTTTAACGTTTTTTCAAAGTACAATTAGAATATGCAATAATTTTGACTTAAGAAGAGACGCAAACGTAGAACATGCTTCTTCGTTACGTACAAGAGCTCCCAAGGGGGGACGGAGGTTAAGGAAGTGGAAGCGAAGAACGGGCAATGAGGCCTTTCCGTAAAATGGGAACTTCGATGCATTTTTGGAAAAGAAATACCCGAAATAAAAAAGAAAAACTAAATATAATTTCAAAAAAAAGAAAAACTAAATACAATTTCAACAATATTTCGAGCTGAGGATCAAGCAATTCGAGCTGCCCAAAATAATAAAAACCTCAGGTTGCAAAACGTATGCAGCACTCATCAACAGACTTTTCGTTTCTCATTTAAAAATACTTCAATTTCGTTTAGAAATATCTCTTTGATGAACCGAAAATGTAAGAATTCTCTAAACATTTCAGACAATTAAAACCAAAATTATCCGAGAATATATTCAAAAAATGCCCACCTAAAATGCCACACATCGAATCGAACACCACCAACAACAAAAAAATAACAAAAAAATGATCGTTCCTTCTGTGGGAAGATCGAAAAATTAGCGAATACTCAATTTCGAAGATCGCCGAAAATGCTTTTTTAAGAAATTAGACGAATATGACGAATATATTTTGACAATCTCCAATTAACTTCACAAATAAGTCTTTAAAAAAATTGAAGTGATAAAACGTTCCCAGCAAAATTTCTATGGAAAGTGCTTAAGAGAATAACAAGTTTGAAAGGATACGCGCTTTGAAGTGGAATGCAATAGTTAATCGCAAAAATCGAGTGCTACTTTCGAAGATTAAACTGCAATCGAAGCGATGATACTCGTCGATATTAACGTGCACTACTCGTTGCACTTTTTCTTGCCGCCTTTGGGCTACGCGGTATTTTTGAAGAGCTTTGAACTGATCGTGACTGATCCTGAAAGAAAATCCATTCATCCACTGATAAGAGCACTTGATTTCACAAGAAAAAATACCTATTTTAGCAAGTTTCTTGCTGTCTCATATGTGGCATCTGGACATAACAACTGACTAGCCGTTAAAACTTGTTTTAAAGCTTACTCAAGGATTTATCTAAAGGTTTAATTTAAAAGGACTATTAAAAGTCTGGAAACTTAATGAAAAGTCTTCTTCAATTATTGAAGTCGGGAATACGTGACGACACAGTGTAGAGCGTGAGCGAAATTTAGATAAAAGATCCTAAGGTAACCTCACTGCTACAAACTTCTCGGTTATTCACTAGAAGCAAAAAAAGCACAGGTAGCCGGAAGAGATATACAGCAGATTGATCATCCCATCAAAGATATAGGTAGAGATGTCAACATGGCACGGCTCTACTAATGCCTTCGCCAGTCCTACTGATACTCTCGTTTCAACAGATTCAGAAGCAAGCTGTAATAAGTACATGACGGACCTTTCTGGCTTGTTCTTTTGGCAATCGGCGCTTCGTCTTTTCAACGCCAAGACCTTGTGCTGCGCCTTGAATTGCCGATGAAGCAGGAATACGAGATGTGGTTGTTGAGGCAGTTGGACCTCTGGTAGTTGATACTGGGTGTATGACCCGAGATGTAAGACTCGATCCCGTCCTTGGAAGTGTTTTTGCTTTCGCCTGAAATTTCCGTTAACGTTGATCTTTTCAAATGCCTCAAATGCAATCGCCATCATTTATACCCTCCGAAAAAATATGAAAGTCGAACATTTTCTTTCGTAAGCTCATGAAAATTTCAACGTGAAAAGTTCTCTCATTTATAAAAAATGGATCGCAATGATTCAGTTTAATCGCCCACTTCCCTCTCAGCCCGTTTTTGTCGTTAAATGCACCATTGGCCCGATTCCCCCACTGATTGCATACATGGACCATTTTTGTCGATAGTTATACAAGTGTTTCGTTACTGACACCACGTAGCTACTCAAGTGTCTAACTCGCCAACACAAAACAATTTTCTCATGAAAGCCCAACACCTGTGCTTCTTAATTAAACCTTCCATACCTGAGGTGTTATATCGACAGCACAAAACAAAGGAATGTTTGCAGCAGATGACAGACAATATGAAAACGAGGGACCGCAAGCAATAATGAAGCGTGAAGCTATAGTAAACTATCAACAAAGACATATAAAAGCACATTGGAAGGATATAATTGAAAATATTAATTTTACATAACTACTGGACAGAGGAGATGTTCGTCCAATTCATAAATTTTTGAGCGGCATTTTTCAAAAAAAAAAATTATTGATGGCGTTCACATATTCCCACTTGAGTGAGGATGAAGAGATAACGCATGAGTGATAAGAAATACGTTGACGATATTCATTTGCTGCTGCTGTTCTGAAATTCTTCCATAAAATTTCTCTTTAATTCAATAAGTTAATACTCTCTAACTACTGTGACTTCATTGTTTAATGAACAACTGAAATCCTTTATGCGAATTATATCTGTTCCGGAAGTACATATCACTTGATTTCTTATTTTATTCTAATAGAGAGATCATGTCAATTACTTTTATTCTATTAATTAGGTTCACCAAAGATGATTGACGACTGATAGATACATTCGACTAATGCTAAGATATTATACCCAATAATCTCACTGAATGGAAATTCGTGAATAATGTTGCGAAAATAACTAAACTGCCGAGAAATTGAAATAACCACTACTGATTAATGCACTAATTATAGAAAAGTGTAATTTTACAAAGAAACAAGAAAATTTTTTGATCAAAAATTAAAATATTCCAGTTTTTTATTCCATTTTTTCCGATTTTAAAGGGAAATTCCGTTGCAATAATATAAGGATACCTGTGAGGTAGACGCGTGTGTCACTTTTGAAGAAGTTGAAGCCACAGTGGTCAAGGGTTGATTCTCTTTGACCATCGGCTTCACTACTGACTTCGGCTTATCCGATCCCTGAAACAAGTTGACATATATATAACATCAACGAATATAATCTAGTAAACGATTGAGTCAATGAAGCCGCTTCAACTTTTCAAATATTTAGCTGCTAGGGAATATTTCTTTAATTTCATTCAACATTCATTAACCCGATCAATGAAATACCCACTTTTCCCCTATTTGCAATTTTCTTATTGAAGATAGTAACTCAGTTCGTACGAGAATATACCATATAATGGACTCCATCTTTGAAATACTTTACAGTAAATTTTCACACGATAAAAAAGAAGCTACTACTAGGGTATCACTGCCTTCATTTCACAGTAATATCCTTCCACTTACCGAGCACTAAAACTAATATAATGATATATTTATGAGTTCAGCGGAAATGAGAGATCAGGACTGTATAGTGCAGTGAAATGAAGCGCGAGTGGCAAATGCATGCGCAACTGAACCCTAAGAGTGAAGCTCGGATCCTAAAGCGCATAGCAAGTTGTGTGGCTGGCAGTAACAACGATAACGATCTCAAGATATAAAAGGCTTAATCCTCAAGCTGCAGATACTGAATGTTCTTAGACTGGACTCATCATAGGAAAAAGGCACAAATCTGCCTTCCCACTAACACGCTCAATACTAAAAGAACATATTAAAATGGGTATTAATTACAGGTTGCAAACAAAGTGGTCATTCCCATAGTTGTTCCCTGTTGGAATGCCCCGGGTAAGTGGACTCTCAGCGAGAACTTCAAAAGCAAAAAAAAAGAAGCACACCATTGCATGAAAAAATCGTCCACATAACCCAATACGTAATTCTCAACAACGGACAACACCATCCCCGTTTCTCTGCCTAATGTGGACACCCAGTTGATTTCCCCTTGGCGGCAATGTTAACCGAACATAACCATAAATTAAATCCATAAAAAGCATTTGATCAACTTCATCGATTCCCCATCATTTTGAAATAATCTATGAAAAATAAATGAAATTTTCGTTAAATCCGTTAAATGCAAATAGAGAGAACTACTGCCCACAATCAGAATTATCAATTTTTGTATACTGAAGTCTATTTTAAGAAACGATTGGATTCCATAAAAATCGATAAAAACCTGATAAAACTGATGAAAAATGATAAAATTTCAAGGTTACTACCGTCATGATTTTCTAAAAATATATTCGCTTAACTATTGAAATTAATATGCGAATGATGAATTCAAAAACAAAGCCGACCTCTAACTCTTAATCAAGAAAAACCTTTTTTGATGATGGCTGACCCTGCGAAGATGTAATATGTGGTAAAGCTCCTTTATTTGCCGATGATACCATCACTGTATGAGTATTCTGCCTTTCTAAGCGTTGCTTAAAAACAAAAAGTAAAATCATTTAAATATCTAATTATACCCAAATGAATATAATTAACATAATCTTAAAAAAACGAGAGTCTATTGATGAAAAGTACTGAATGATACTGAGGTGATTGAACAAAAAATTAAAATAAAAATAGCTCTGTTAATAGCAAGTTGATGTAATAAATGGAATATTCGGTTGCGAAAGTAGGTAAATCGTTGGAGGAAATGTTTTCAGTAAAAAACAACTCTAAACAATATACTTTCGGCTATCATATCAAAATTAACATTTAATTCTCAATCGCTAAGCAATAAATAAAATAACATTTAAGCAAAATGTTTTCTATATTTCTCAATTGATGCAAAAAGAAGTAAATTTTTTTCACCACCATTGTCCCGTAGAGATTTACGCCTCAGGATATTGTCCTCATCCAACATCCTACTTCAGTATCATTTATTTGCTTCCTCTTATTAACTTCTTTAAATTCAAGAATAAATTACCCGAATTCATTAAAATTTTTATTAAAAACTTCAGTTCTCTTTTTTTTAATTTTTATTAAAAACTTCAGTTCTCTCAGTCATGATCGGATTTCTAAGGAAGAGATAATCCAATGATGACTTCGAAAATATTTGTTTAAAAAATCGAAATTTTTTAAAAACATAACAGAATGTGCGGTTACTGGAACTAAAACAACTACTTCACCATCCACTCAGTATAGTACTGACGGAAAAGATCACCTCTTCAAGAATCTCCTCTTGTTTTTTCTGTGGTTCTTTACCGGAAGAACTCCACCGTCGTCGAGGATTTTCTTTCACAGTCGATGTTGTTGCCTTCACTGACGATTCGATGCTATCCGCTTTCAATAGGGGTCTATTTTCAGTGGGTTTGCGATGTTCAAGCTTCAGATTTGACGATGACGATGTGGAATGCGGTGTTTGCCGTTCTACTGATGTGCTGCTGGTTTTCGGTTCTGTTTCATATCCGACAGCATTCGTTGAACGCTCTTTCATACTGTTCGCTCGTCTATGCACCTCAAATATTACCTAATTCTAATGTTGGCGCGATTAAGCAATCACCTGGCTTAATGCAACATAAGCAAGTATAACAGTGAATATTCCTCCTCTCTCCTCTTGCCCTTCCCCTTCTCCTCTTGAACGAAACACTCGAGATTTCAAGAAACCTTTAAACCTAAATATTTATGTGAAATTGTCGTATCTGTCAGTTTAGCGTTACTTTTAGCTCGACATAAACTTTGAGGACAGGTAGTACAATATTACGCACAGATGAAAGTGTAACCGATAGGTGGAAAGAAAATGAATTTTGAAATCGCTTCATTTACGACGATCATTTAGATCCAAACCAGCGCATGTGGATTCTGTACCCAAAAAGACCAGTTTCCACGCTGTGCGCGAGCTGGTCAAAAAGTGAGCATGAGGAATTTCCCCGGAGGCAATTTTATTTGAAAAATGGAGCTTGAAGAGCTGATTACAACGACCCGGAATATACATTTTAATATGCGCTTTTACAAATTTGCATCCTACAAACAGTATTATCGCAATGGGATATCTACGCAAAAGTGCGCATCTATGTGCCTTTATCTTTCTACTAACTTAGTAATTCCAGCCGGGCATGTATCCTAAATTAGAGCTGCGAAAATATACGATAAGCTGATCCTCCCTTAACAATTTTCTCATTTATATACCTAACTTGAAAAGAAGCGAAGCATATATTTAAATATGATAAAAGATTTGCCGCATACACTTTTGACCGATTGAACTTTCCACTTTTTTCTGATCTTTTCTGAAAGAATCGTAGTGCGAAATTGAAATCAGAAATAAATGAAAAAGAAAAAATCTCTGAGTTTACTCCCTCAAATTTTAAACATTAAGAAGCTATAAGTTTCAAAGAAATTCAGTCAAATGACGACGATAATAAAGTTTCAGATCAATATAAACTTCAAAATGCGTGTTTTTTGATCCTCCTCCCTTAATCATATCCCCTCTCGCATTTTCCGGTAGACAGCCATTTGCCATAAAAAATTACTCTCGCCACCTACGAAGAATAAGATTTTTTCAAAATTTCCCTCTCATAATATTTCAGGAAGAGGTTGGAATACTTAATATCGGAAACATTGAAAACCTAGGCGACATCAAATTAGCAATATTACCATATGAAAGATAAATATAAATCACGACAGAGAATATGCAAATGCTTAGAAAATTGAAAAAAAAAGAGATCTCTCTACAAAACCAGTAGTCTGATTCATCTCTGAAGAACTTCAACTCCACCACTTACTATATTTGGATAAATTTAATGACAGGATTGGTCAAACGAGGGGAAACATAATTTGAGCCCAAATTTGCGTTTCTTGATCCCAGTTTGAGCCCAAATTTTTGCAGACTGAACGTCAGCCTTCTCTCTTACTTAATTCAATTTCACAACGTCAAAAATGCACAGAAACCTCTTAAACTGAACGAACAATTTTCTTTGGAATCTCCGGAATTTAGTCGTGCTTTTCCTAAATTTTTGAATATATTTTTCATTTTCAAACGCTGCAAATATTTTTATGTTCATTATTTCTTTCAGAAAAACGAGAGTTCCTTTAAGCTTCATTTCAGACTTCATGCACGAATATGATAATAAGTTTGTTTTACAGGAAATGATTTTCGGAGTAATGACCCCCCAAATGGTGCAAGAAATTTCATAGAAATTTGGAAAATATCGATTGCCTTTTCTTCGACAACTTCCATCTGATTTCCTTGAGCGATCGGCTCAATATCTTCGATTACCTGCAATCGGCGAAATATTTCTGTTGTGCTAATTTTCGATGAGAAATTCCGCTATCTAATTAGCGAATTTGAAATTGAGAACGTTTCTTTCGGCTTCAGTGCCATTTTAATTCCATACAAATACCACCAATTCGAATTTTAATTTTCAGATAAATATAGTGCAAAAATTCCGACTTCCGACTTGATGAAATATTATTAGCGATTATAATTTCGTTGATTTCTTCATAAAATGAATGGAATAAACTCTCTAAAGTAATATTATTCGACACTTCATGGTTATTCACGTAGACCATTTCCAAAAAAAGAACTTTACGGAGAGAAAATACGTGAGAAATTCGGCACTTCCGTAATTTCGTTCATCTGACCGACCAATTGCATAAATTGCCAACTCAGTAGGAATTCTGCACAAAAATGCACTTCTACTTACAACTAGATCATCATTTGCATTGCAAAATCTGCACAAATCAAATTTATTCCGTTGATATGATCCATTATGAAAGACGATTCGGTTGAACGAAAATTATGTACAAATTTCTGAAATATTAAAATATCTACGATTCATGTCAAAGTGCAAAAGAACGCTTTGAGAATCGATATGTGGGATGAATTTTTGATGCCGATTTATGAGCATGGAATTTTTTTGTAAACTGAGCAATGAAACCTATGTAAATTTGCAAATTTGCAACAATCCAAAAGCAATATTTATCTTAATCAAATCTTAGTATCCGCATATGGAATGGGAAAAGTTTTCATATAATTCAAATTGTACCTGTTCAATGACTGAAAATTGACGAGCACGCTCTAATGAACGCGTTCTTTCAGGCATATTACCCACCGACATTTGAACACCCGCACTTGCAGAGCGCTTATATGTCTTAATATTTATTAAATTCAAGACATTTGACTAAATTTCTTTCAAAAAACCATTTCAAACTAAAACGTAAGCTTAGGCTAAGCTAATTTTATCGCTGAGGAATACGGGCGGGAGGAACGGAGGAGGGAAGGATGGGAAAGAAAGCGAATAAAGGGAGATGAGTAGGTTGCGGTTTAAAAGAGATTTCAACTTCAGTCACAGCAACTTCCTAAAATTTGTAACCATGAAGTTTCGCTTCGTTTGAGAATTTTCTAAGCAATAGTCAGCAACTTACAACTCATTCTCTCTCCATCGATGCTAAATCTCAGAGCATTTTGGAAAAGATTTGCTTCCAATTCCCAGTTATTCCAAAAAGTGGTGTTAAGTGGTGTTATTACTGATAGCGAATTCAACTCCATCTCATCTCTCTTCCTCTCATTCAGCTATTTGCCTCACGTGCAATATCGATAAACAAATAAAATTTCCTTCAAACTCAATTGAACACTCTTGTTTATACATTAAACGACTACTGATTGCACTTTTTCTCTCTCAGTTCTTCAACAATTCAAAACATTCAAATCCATCAAACAACAACTAAGTGCTCATCAACATTTATTCAGACAATGGGAATAAAAATGAAATCGAAGAAACGAATTACTGAAATGAATGAAATAAAATTAAACCAACTCTATTGAAGCTCGATAATTTTGGAGGAGGCGCTTTCGGTTGTCTCATCTCGACGAATATTCCAGCTAGAAAATATTTCTCAACAATTTCATCAACGTCGATTTTGCCTTACTAAATTGAACTTTCAACGCATTTTAACGATATTATAAATTAATTATGCATTATCGAATCTTCTACTACAGTTGATAATCGAGTATATTATTCAATAATAGTGAATGCACCACCATATAGGATAAATCTGAGGATAAACTATGATTTATATCATACTTAAAGCTGTTAATATAGTATCGCTCATAACTGTCATTCTGCATTATTCATTTTTTACACTGTAATTTTAAACTATAGCCGTTAAATTTCTTAAAGTTATATAGCAAATCATTTCCTATTTAAATCAAAGCAAATTAATTCCTTAAATGAACGTAATAGACCCTCCCTCCTTTTTTCTCCCTCTTCATCTCTCTCTCCATATCAATTCCATTGAAATACAACATCTATTATGATAATCTTATATAATATAAGGTAACTGACATTAGGAATCAATAATTTGTAATAAAAAAAAATTTCATAGAGATTTCTATTGCTCTTTGCGACTTATCAAATATGTTTAGATAAAATAAAATAAAATATCATCTATTAATTACAAATTCTAATTTTTCATCATTTTTTCTTAAAAAGCTGCATGAAATTTTGCTGTTTTCTCTTCTCTTCTAAGAAGGTCATATCATCTTCCCTCAGTTACGCTTAGCTGGATGATCCATGATACTCCTCTTCTATGAGTTTAAGGAAAAAAATCCTGGAAATTATTACTATCGAGTGAGTGTCCTCTATGGTCTATTGATGAAACGATTACTTCCGTCTGAAATACACTGGATAGAATTTTTGGTGTTTTTATCACTCAACTTTACCCGAACAAACACAGTTCTAGAATGCGCTTTATGGAATTTTGCTGAAGTCTTATCATATATATGGTGAGCAACGAAACATCATTTACCACCTCTTTTCAATAAAATTCTATCTATATAACGATTAATAATTGAATAATCAGAACAAAAATGAAATAATCAATAAATAAATTTAAAAGTTTGAATGAAATTCATAGTAAAATTACAATCAATTTCACATACTATCTTGTATTCGTTGTTGATCGGCCTCACTAAGTTGATTCCATGCTTCTGCTTTCACCACAGAAGCCGCATAATGGAGTAGATATCTATCGATTAGCTCATACAATCGCCGTACCAAATTAAGAAATCTCTATGAATGGAATACTTTTATCCGATGATAGTGAACATTTCACACAGCTTTAAGGTTTATATTTGATGCAATTATTACATTTAACTGAGGTGATTCAATCTGCTCCTTCATTTTTTTGAAATCAGAATGTAATCAGAATAAATTCTGAATAAAACATTTTTTACATAAATGCAACAAATTGCAGCTTTCTGAAGATAAAACCTTCTGATAGATTATACAAAAAATAGTAAAAAATTTCAAAATAACCAAAATTGCTGAAAAGAAAATCGGAACAACTAAAATTCAGAGAAAATAATGAAGATAAATGATGATTCGTTGAATGGTACTTGAATATACAAAAAGTATAACTATCACATTGAGAATCTGGGTTCCTAAAAACTGACCTTAATGTCAGTTCATTAAGGTGACTGGAAAATGGTGAGAAAATTAAGAAATTCGTACCGGAAAAAATTTACATTTTCAAGAAAATTGCCACTTTATGAAAGAGTACCACAGTGAGAGTCTGATACAACGTTTGGTAGAATAATGAAAGTTTGATTTATTTCATGCCTCCACACATCACCATCTTTTTTCTATATATTAGTCGTCAATATTAAATATTAAAAAATGAAATATTTTCCGAAAAACCATACGGGACTCCATTCATCGATCGGAATCGACATCGACGAAGACGTTCGTTTAGGTGATGGAGGTTCATTCTGAATCGTCTTGAAAAGCTCCAAAAGATTCAGATAGGTCTTTATGGCCGTATCAGCCGATAGACTACGTACAAGGGTTGGCAACACATCTTCCAATAACGATAGGTTCAACGCCAATCCCTTAAAGAAACGATCTGCTGATAGAATACTCAAACTGTTTTTCAAAAAATATACCTTAACATCATCAACTCCATTGTTCCGAACTTACCCTTCCTTTCTCCCTCCACTATTCCTAAACGCCGAACAGTGAAAGAAAGATTGCTTATGTCTCATTTTTAGGCGAACTTTTTTCAGCTTCTTGAAGTTACCCATATAAATTGAGGCAAATAAGAAATGCAAAATCCCATAATTAATTTAGATCGCAAGAAAACGTGACCTAAACTTTTCAAATTTTTCTCACTACATTCGAAAATCGGAACATGTGATTTCATACCACTGACATATGGATGGGAGGAAGAGGGGAGGGGGGGGAGGGTGGAATATTTGGTCGTTATGTTCAGTAATTCAAATCCAAATCCAATGCTTCAACAATATGTCGCACAGATTAGGGAAGCACTATTGCTCTAACAATTTCACAAACATTACTGATATATTTTTCAGACCAAAATGAAGATAAAATGTTAAAAAATTTCAACTCAAAGAAAGATACTACATGCTTTGTCGATAAATTGATATGATAAACACTTTATCATAAAAAACCTTGAAAAATCTTATTAAAATTAAACTACACTACATGGAATTTTCCATTTCTTTTAAATGTTTCAGAAGTATTTCATAACGCAAAGCATTAGTAAAATAAATAAATTCAGTTATGAGTGCTATTACGCACTCACCTTTCCTTGTGCTTTGAATGCCTCGGAACCAATCACCGTATCAAAGGACTGCATTAGAAACTCTTGAGAATATTCCAGTACATCAGCAACTAAGCCTTGTACAACTTCACTTGCGACTTTCGATTTAGATCTTGGAAGTGACATCTACAATATCCAGTTATGAACATTGTCGAGCATTCAGCTCCAACATTATGACCGTTATGCAAGAAGTGTGACAATTTAGTTAATTAATCAATTAATTAGGTAATCAAAAATAAACCGACCAATTAAATCTCAATAAATAAAAATCGATAAGTATAAAAAATTTGCGACAGAGAGCACAGTGCGTGGTGAATAAAAGATGATATTTGTGTTTAAATAAAAAATCTGCCTATAGATATTCTCAAAGATTTAAATACACTAACGTAATAAACATTTTGATATTCCATTCTATAACACTAAAACATAATAACTTTCATAATTAACAATAATCACTTTGATAAATTTAAATAAATTTAAGTTTTTAACCTGCAATCGTTCACATCCAAGAAGAACATCAATAACCGATTCCTCATCCTAAAATATTTCTGATATCATCACTAAGGACGGAAAAATTTTAATCCTCAAAAAGAATCTTAAGAGGTTGATATTTTAGAAAGGCGAATATTGCGGAAAACTATAATATGTAAATCTTTTACTTTTTTTTTTCAGGACTCAAAGGATCGGCAAATTTCTTCCCGATATTACCGGTACCCTGGGTTGTTCTTAATTTATTTTGCATACTGTACAATAGCATAAATTCTAGGATAACATTTCGGATTTACATCAACAATGATTTCTTCTCTCAATCTGCGATCAATAAAGCAAATTTATTGATGTATTAGTGTATCACTGAGTTTTTGTTATTCATCCATATTGGATTTTAATCCAAATATGGATGAATAACAAAAACTCAATGATACTATACTGGAATTCAAGAGATTTTTGAGCGTTTTGAGGTGGCAATTTACTCCAAAAATTTAATGCAAGTTCTATATCAGGATAAATTCAGGCTCTTTTCCTAGGAGTAATTTTGTTTACTTTTTCTATTTTTTAATTTTTTCGCCCTAACAGATTCAACTAGATGACAGGCAGAAATAGGAGTATCAATATAAATGGAAATAGGAATCGCAAATGGGAATAGAAAGTACCATTTCTCGCACGAGCGCCTCAAAACATTCCTTTTGCCATCGGGGATTTAAATGCATAAACACTCGACCCTTCCAGATACGTGCAAAATGTTTCGCTTGCCAAGATAATGCCTGCAGTCTTCCATTTACTTATTCATTAAACAAAGATGCTAAACGACTGTATAATAGAGGAAAGATACTATAAGGCAAATGAAAAGCGATGACTCAAATTCGACAACTATTTCATAGTCACCTTGCTAAAACTAATAACATTAAAAGCCTTTTAAATTATTTTAGCTTCTCAGATCACAATAGAAAAAGGTGGTTTACATATGTAACAATATGTTTATGGTATCATATATGTAACAATATGACACTGAACAGTATTGCCTAAACTGAATATTTACCTCAACAAATTAAATTATTGCACACATATTTTTAACCCAATTACTTATTATAACATAACTATATATTACTGGTTAATGTTGCGTTCACACCGATGATTTTAAAAAGGACTACAGTATTACGCGGTACTGGCGCACACTCCATCGGGTAAAACAGTTTCAGATCTACCATCGATAAGCGAATTTAATCTCAGCAAGTTTCCTATCCCATATGGTTGATTTAAACCGAAAATTAAACGATAGAAAGTCAATCCGGAAAGTCAATCCGATCAATTCTACGGCGAATCCTAATGAAGAAGCACTAAAAGATACTGCTGCAAACCGGAAGATATTCGAAATCCTCAGAGACAAGAACATTATTGTTGAACGTTCCGAGGCAAGTTTTTGCATGCAGTTATTATATAAATTTCGGGAATAGTTTACTGATGAAATTTTGGAATAAAATCTACAAATTTCAACATCGATAAATTAATGATCGAATAGGAATATTTTCGGTGATCCGGTAAAGCTGCAATGACGACTATTAGTTTGAGAGTACCATTAAAAGAAAATTATTTTTAGTATAAAAAAACCATTTAATTATTATCTCTGCACTTTAGATATTTTTATTGCGTAACCGCTTCGTGCTAGAAAAATAATCCGATTTTGCGTTAATAAATGGAGAATTTGATAAGCAAAACAGATGATAAGAAAAATTTTAGGCTTACTTCATCGTAGAGTGGACGAAGACATTTAATGGAATAAAACTGTGGTAAAGCATCAAATACTGCTGAGACACAAGTTGCACATGGCTGAAATTAGTAAATTTCTACAAGAAACTCCTCTAAAACTTATAAAAAGAAACAAACCATAGTAAAAATATAAATCAATTAAAAAGCACTTCAAGCTGGCGCTATATACGCTTTTGTAGTTTACCCCATAACAACTGATATTCTTTGAAGTCACCAATAGATAACTTCAAGCTTATATACTGGTTTTTGTTGCTCAGAAATTGTTGCCCAGAAAAAATCCACAGAAAATTGGTTTTCTCTATTCGACCGATTTAAAAACACAGGCAGCATTTTCAGGCATCTAAATTTATATTAGTATTCCGGCCAACTGAATCCGTTTCCAGCATTTCTTGTGGGTAGATTAATATAAAGCGTAGATAGAGATGTCAGCATACTACAGAACATATTCACCTTGAATTCGCAACTCTGTCTTAAGTGGTTCTCAAAGCGGGACAACCAGAAAGGCGAGTAGACAGGCGGACGCGCCTAGATACACTCATAAATGACATACACAGACATACACACGCCTAAATATGCATGTCGACTCTGTTGCCACAATATTCTTCCAAGCAGCAAATCTGCAGACGCATACCGACGAGATAAGTACAAGGGAAAAAAGACGGGTCAAAAATAAAATTACAATTCAACATACCCGGTGGAAGAGATGACATTTGTTGGCACGGAAATGGAGTAAAATAACACGAGTGAGACTATCCATATTGAGATGAGTGGCCAATGAAACCAATTCCCACACATCAACATCATCGCCAATTGATGTTAATCCTCCGTATAGAAAGGAGAGAAAGAAGTGAACCGCAGTTCGTGAATAACTGCAAATCTATATCCCATAGAAGATGTCCTCTAAACCTGAGGTACCATTTCATCAGCGGAAATATCTCAATTTGTCTCTTACATTTAGACTAATTACAATGTTCCCATTCCTTACAACGATCGTATTACTTCATAATAGATATGTTTTCCAGTTTAAGTTACAAAGGAGAAGAAAAATACTTCTGATCAAGGAATAAATCTCACCCTTTCAATTCGATCTGATTCTTCTGATGTTTCTGCAGTTGATTCTTAAAGTATGGGCAAGTCGCCGATAATATACACCTGAAAATTTTATGCATAATTCTATCATCCTTTAAATGTTTGCATGAAAAAAGAACCCGGAAATATCGATTTTATCAAGGAGTTTGTGAACGAATTTGATGAATTTAATTGTGCGTACAACGTACGACATCAAACGTCCTTGACATCATATGAAGTCAAGTAGTTAACGGTACTGTGTGGAGAATCAGCGATTTGCCGAAGCACCACTCTAACGAAAAAAAATCGAAGCGAGGAGGAGGAAAATGGGAAGAGCTGGGAATAAGAAAGGGAAAGTGCGGATAAGTGGGGCTTTTAACTGAGCAAGCTGGAGGCCTCATAATGATCGCCTGAGCTCTCAAGAAAATGTGTGAAGCCCAGGCTGGGGAACGATTCCAATGCGACGAAAGACAACGGCAAAAACAAGAAGTATCTAGCATCCAGCAAACTGCTACCTCGAATAACGATCCAATATGGGTCATGATCATTTCAGCATATTACTTAGCGATGTGGTTGAATTGATAAGTGCCTAAGAAAAAGTGAGAATATCAACGAAAAAAAAAAACAGATGCTTCATAACAAACCTATAAAGAAACCTGATATACGAGTGGAATTTTGAACACACTGGTGGCTCCGATATTCTATGACAATAGGGAAAAGTGGAAAATTATACAGGAAGACGGAAAGGAGGTGGTGAGGAGGAGAGGATGTTTCCAAAACTTTCAAAGCCTCACAGAATCAATTTTTTCATAAGCGTAGACCAACGCAATTGAGCACCTATTATGACATTCACTAAAAATAAAACAACAAAAAACAATTAGTAAATCTTCAAAAAACCTGTGTGCAAACAATTCGCCATTATCCGTTTTAACGACCACATCGGTATCGATATTCTTGAGGTACATATTTAGCAAATCAGCAGCCAGTTTACAAGATGGATTTCGATCAGCCATTGGCATCGATCCTGAGAAATCATTTACTTCTTTGAATTATTTCAACATAATGTGATAAACCTGAGATGACAGATGTGCTCTTCAGTTATTTTCAAATAATCGTTGAGTTATTTTATTCAATGCTTCGCTTGAAAAGTGCAAAAACCTGTAGCGCACCATCGTAATTGGGTGTCAAATCGATAGATGTGAGTGACGTAAGAGAGGTGACCGAAAGTCTTCGAGCCATCATTGCACGTCCTCTGATGCCTTCTGGTCCAGGTGCACTATGCCACATCTCGCCATCCGTATTACCTTAAAATTCTGAGTAGTTCCTCCATAAAAAGAATCCTTCTAAATACCAAATGCTCTGATGCCTCGCTGAAGTCATTTTGCAGAGATGGCGATAACAATTACACATAAGTTCGACAGTTATGTAATTGCTTGCATCGTTAATGATGACATGTTAATTAGGTAGAAATAAAACGCATTGATATTTTAATTAAAACCATAATATGTAAATTTTCGTTGGTACACTATCTCTTTAAGTTTCACATTTCGTAAACATTCTCCTACTTCAGAATATTTAAACAAATTAATTAATTAATTAATAACTGGCGTTTCTGCACTGATTTCTTAGAAGTTTCCTCAGTGAGATATTCGAATCAATCGCTTTATGAGATATGAAAATGAAAGAAATTCAAGATCTCTTTCCAAAATGAACTATACTAATGCGATGGCAACTTCAAGCCGGAAATATAAGGAGAGCAAAAGTTGTAAAATACAGAATAAAGACTCCTTCCACCAGCACCAAGCACTATTGTCTAATCTTTCATTTCAGGATGATGACAATTCGATTCTCTGAGAACAACTATGCGATCTGGTGGTTCGACGAAACCTCCTCTTCACAACTCTCATTCTTCATTAGCGTTCAAAGTCGATCTGTTTTGCGTGCTGTAGTATCTAAATATTATTGAAACGGGGAACGCTTAGTTAACGACTTCCTCTGTAATGGAACTGTAACTTCCGATATATCGAACGTTTATACACAGACAATATCCGAGAATATCAACTAAATTTTAACTGGCTAGTCTAGTCTTTCGCTGCAAAGATCGCTAGCATAAAAAATACAATACATTTTTGCGATCTCTTTAAAAGATTTGATTTATGATCGAATTGTTCGAACGCTTTTTCCCCAATTTTTGATTTGTTGCCTCCTTGGCGGCATCATATTTCAATATATGCTAGCAAAAGAAAATTTTCAAATTTAAACAAAATTTTCTCAAGGGAATTTTATAACTTTCATTTCCGTTTTTCTTCTTTTTGCTTTGCAGGGTGAAGTTTTTATTTTGAGATATTCATTCGAACTTTTCGAGAGGATCGATGAGAAATATTAAAATGTTCAAATTCTTTTGTTAAGAATCTTATACAAATTCATTTCTTAGCAATCTCACTTTAAAATTTATTCCCGTATTTTTCTCAACAATACTTCTAACGGATTATTCCAAATCTATCAAATAATGTGACTGCTCTTTTAAGTAATTATTTGAATTTTAATCGGTAAAATTACTCCGATGATATATTTATTTTCCATATATTCATTTGCTAATAGCTTTATGGGAAATTCATCGTTTTATTGGAAGAGTGCAAGAGTGCGTCTTAACTAACTAATTCACTGATTACTCAATAAGGCTCAGGCTTAGGCTTAGGGCTTAGGCTTAGGCCTAAGCTTCTACTGTTATCCATAAATCCCATGCATAATTTTTCAAACATCTACCTCTAGTGGGATGAATTATTACTTTATTGTTTAACATATATTTTACTTACTTATTCATTCCACTATTTGTTTATTTATTTCATTATTTATTTATATGAACTTTCAGTGGTGAAATTACCTTCTAGGGTTCTAATATTTGATTTTTTTCTTAATAACTGATCAATGTGGGAATAATTTCATAACGATTTCATTTTATTGCGTCATACTGGTAATAATCGGAACACAAGCTAACCGCTAAGTCCGATGAACATTTGAAAAATATGTTTGGAAGCTCCGGCCGACGAATGTCCCTCTTGTTCCACATTACTGTTCGGCTCATTTTGCGCTGTTTCATCAAATCGAATAAATTTGCCCGATGACACTGCAATAAACTGAAATATTAGCAATGGCCATATAACTCCCAATAATAACGTCATGCAATGACGCCACCGATTTATCTATAAGAGGTTCATGGCAGCGGTGGAGTGTGGCTCTACTATAAATTGAACCTCGCTGTTCCATGTATTTCAGCAAACAACTTGGTCGCATCTTTTCGTTGGAAGATAGAATAAAGCCGGAAGTAATCCTGAATATCCCCTATGACCCAGTTCGAAAACTGCCTAAAGGTTAAAAAAACAAGTAACTGCATTCCTCTGAAATACTGAATATGGGATCATATGAAAGCAGTCGCGGTACTATATTAAGCTTAGCAGAAAAAAGTTCTCGTCAAAATAGCACACTTATTACGCTAAAATATTTCCGACCGAGTGAAAATACTCAACCTAATCCATCTTGAACTTTTTTGTGACCCATGTTGAACTCATCTAAAATAATTTTAAAACCTAACTATCTGCAACCGATCGTTTGCGTTCATGTTCGATTGATTCTTGCCTCGTTAAGGATTCGTCCCTCGCAGAAAGACGACTGTCTAGACGTTCCGACGATAGCGATGTGCACATTGGCGAATCGGCCGCCAGTTCACGAAATGACGTCATAGTTGGAGCACGGTCGGGCATCATATTGGCTCCAAAGGCTTCAATTGGTCAAAGTAAAAAAAAAACTTTCGCCGTAATATACGGGGACAAAATTCATTTTAAAGGAAAGAGCCAAAAATCATCGGCTGAAGCTAGGAAAATTGATACTGGGTGAAGGAGATTTTGTGATAAAAATTAAGGTGATTTCAGGAATCTCGCACTTTGCAGAAATATGGATGAGTAGTACAATGCGTACAATTTATTTAGTGTATTATATAGTTTATAAAATGAGAGAAATTCTTTTATTCGCAAGATGAAATATTTCCATAAAACTTTATCGTTTGAGAGTATCGCGAATAATCAGTCAGTGAAAGGAAATTTTATGAAGAAGATAGGAAATAGATGGCGAAGAAAGATTAAGTGGGAAAAATTAAAGAAGACAAAGTGAATGAAGGTACGAGGGAGAGCTAAGCTCCATTAATATGGAAGATAAATATAATATACTGAAAAGAACTCGTAAATTTAATAAATAAATGTGGGAAACACAGAGCAGTATAGGTAAATAGAATGGAATTCGAGTTCTGTTACTCGGTTAATATTTACTTACTCGTTCAGTTAATGAGTTTTTTGTTGAGTTTTATTTGATTATCACCTCGATCTTCTGTGTCATTCTCCCTCTTTTCAACTCATTCTAGCTCCTTTGAAATCTCTTGTTCAGCTTCCTGACCACTGCACATATCTTTTCTTCCACGGCTCATCATTTATCACCTGATACTGATGTATGAAGACGATACTTTGATAGTAGTCATTTCTGGTATTGTTGCATTTTAATCTGCGCTTCAACGCCTCGAAATATATCAACATATAAAAATATACATTTTATATAAACAGTGATATCGAACATTTAAGCATAATGTAAAAATACATAATAATTCACTCTCAACGAGGAAAGCACCTCTTTCGCCGTCATTTTTCTCAACGGTGCGCTAGACTTTCGTTCATAATTTGAAAAATTCGAGAAATGACAAATTGTGAAATCGTCATTTCCAATATAAAACACCTAATATCTTTTGTTGCGCTGTAATGATAATACGGATGGAGCGATGAGGGAAGTGACTTACAAAGTCCGATGCAAAAATCGTATACTAAACAAATTAGACTGACCATGAGGGAGAGGTTTTATCACCTCCGCCACCGCCCACCCCTTCCCCCACTCCCAAAAAATGGAAGAAAACAAAGCGAACATAAATGAGCAAAAGAAGAATTGAAAAAGCGATCGATTCATTAAATTTGCAAAGAAAAAAACAAATTAAAAAATTCAAAATGGGGGGATGAATCAAAATATATGATGCGAAAATAATGTACTATAAACTTACAAATATAATAAGTTAACTTCAACTTGACATGAAGAACAGTTTCTTTATAGTTAAGGCAAAACAATTTTATCGGAATAGATTTTTTTTTTTTTGAACTCTCTCCAATAGATAACTCATTTCTTTTAATAATTAACTTAATTCGCTCTGAATGATTTGTTAAGATAATATTTTATATTTCAAAAATAGGGAAAATGCTCTTTTCTTTGAAGTATTACAACGATAACGATGGAAATGATAGAAGATTAATATAATAATGTGATCATTTTTCATCGTTTCATTTCAGGAATTTGTTCGGAACCCCTCCTCCCATCCCACCTCAATATATCAGAAGTTCACAAAGAAGTTATGGAACCAACAACGAACCAGTATTAGTGACGTCCGTTAACTGACACATCGACGTATTCTTCAACGCTTCAAGAGAATCGCCTTGCGATGCTGAACGTTCTTCACTTCTTCGCTCATCGTCCTCTTCGATAGCACGATTTAACTCTTCGAATTCAGTAGATTCCTCCATCGTGCATGTGTGCTGTGATGCTTGAGAGGCAGCTCTATCGTCTGTAATTTACACATTCAATAATATTTAACTAAATAAGCATACTGACTATTTCCCGATGTATGAACGCAAGATTGCTAACCTAATAGAGTGACTTTACAGGCAACTTAGTGCCTCAAATAATAATTCAAGGTTAGAAGAGAATAGACTGCGCAATTTTCATTCTAAATCTATATGTCTGTCGACAAGAATGCCTGCTAATCTCAGGTAATGCAATTCGAGAGCCGGAAATTTTATGTTCCAGGATATCAGCTCCGTTGAAATGACATCGGTACTGATCGTTTATTACAGCAAATGAGGTTTCCTTCGAAAGTGTTGGATTTCTTTGATGCAATCACATAGGAAAATCTCATTTAATTTTATATTAAAAATGGAGATGATGCAAGAAGTGCATTGCCTTAAGAAATCACCAACGGTTTCGTAACGATGTTTTTTGGTTTAGTAATAATTTCATCCTAAAAAGCCACCTTCCCCCACTTTTTTGCAATGGTTTTTCCCGGGAAAAATCATTGCGAAAAAGTGGGGGAAGGTGGCTTTCTACGATGAAATTCGAACCACTTGCAGTTTTGCTCTTGAAAGTCTCTAATAATGCACTTCCATTTTAAAGTCCCATAATGGAAGTAATATGGGAATGAGAAAAAAGGGAATAACAAACGGGGCTAAAAGTTCTCAGTCACGAGAATATGCCAGCTAAAGTATGTCTAAAAATGGATGAAAGAATAGGTGAAATTCTTGTATAAAAGACAAGGGAATTCTATGCAAGATAAAAGAGCGAAATAAACTTCATAAAGGAAATAACAGAGCGAGCTGGTGTGGTCATCTACAGGAACAAAAATGTGATAAACTCCAAAGAGGTATTATTTGAAACATTCGGGTATTCGCTGATACGAATCTCGTCTTATATGCCATCTCCACCCAACGGTCACTTCTGACAGTAATAAGGCCCCACTCTCGTCCGTAGAATATATTAAACCCTCTCCCAATAAAGATGGTAGATAACATTAAAGTCATTATTCGATGATGGCGCACTGATGGCATTTCGGTGGAAGGATAGGAGAATGGATGGCTTGATCTGAAATAATCCAATGACGCAAGCAAAAACAAACAAATACGATGAATCGTACTTTATTTGCTTTTCCACTCAACGGCTAAGTACAACGAAATATTCGCCGGGAAAAATTCTCCACTTTCATAGGCAAACCTTTGCAGCAAAGAAAAATTCCACTAAATACGACAAGTCTATAGGAAGCATACAATAGCACATGATTTCGACTTATATTTGCAAAATTACTCTCGAGCCTCTTATTAAGAAGCATGATGAAGAAGCACAACGACTGTCGTCAAGATCGGCTGAGAAAGGGAGCAAAACTAAGCAACGAGCGTGGAGAAAGAGTAGGGCCTGTCAGTCTAGAAAAGCTGATTTCAATGCATACTAAAATGCGGTTTATTCTTATCAAATGAACTCAACTAACATACATTAAATGGGTCCCTTTCCCCATACTTAACTATCGTTTATTGAATAAATTAAGTTATTGGAGCATTTTTAAATTCGATTATAAGCAGAAAGCTTTCGGTGGTTGAATTCTATGTGTGTGCACAGATGTTTCCATCGTTCTATTCGTTTGTTCCAATATGCCTCATCGTTATTTATTGAACAGTTATAACAAATGAGAGCGCTATCGATATGTCAGTAAGCGTGAGATGGGTCTTTTACTTGAAGAATTTTTTTCTTGCATGACTCTCTTTCTATTTCTTCCTTTCCCTCTCTCTCTCTTCGTGCGAAATGCATTAATTAATTACGGGCAAACAATTAGCATATTAGAATAAGCGAATAAGCGCACAATATTCTTAAAAAAACGTATCCATAAGCGAAATAACTATCCAAAGATTCATAACACCGAAATTGAGTCGTATCATAACGGCAATCAGCTTCCATCGAATTTCAACGTACCTTTATCGTCGTTATCATCTTCTCGCATTACTTCATCGATTTTATAGGGTAATTGCGATACTTCATCTTCCGTATAAACTGATCTATAAGCATGTATGGTTAGTTCAGAGAGATATGGCAATGAGATTATTCAATTTGAAGCGAGAACACATAAGATATTTATGTGAGAAATAAAAAAAACTGAAAAAAATTAGCATAAGCATTGCTTTTCCTCGGGTTTTTCGTCTAACATACTCAGAAAGATGACCTATAATGCGGCATTGGGCACTTCCAATAATTCCAACTTTAATTTCATTATTTAGGACTATAATTTTAGTATATACCTTATAAAGAACCTTAGTCCAGCTGAGTCAATATCTCCAACAGCGACCTCGAGTAGCCCACCAGTATTCGCGTCTCTCGGAGTCGCAATCACGGTGGGTTCAATATGTCGACGATAGAAACCAGGTGCACGTTGTTGTAAAATGCATTGATGAGCAGGCAATTTACTGCCATCTGCGGCGACTAGAAGCACATCCGCATCGCAAATATTACCCACCTAGAAGCATTTCAAATATTTCACATCTATTCACTTTATCAATAAATTTCCTCTTTGTTTGAAGGAATTTTAATATTATAATTTTAGAAAATTTTAATCAAGACTCATAGCGATCAGAATTCCGAGAAATTCAACTTTTTCATTTAAAAAATACAAATTTTCAGTTCTAAAAAGAGAACGGATAACTCGGCCGATTTCCCATCAAATTTTTGAGAAGCATTTGTGGATTTTCAATCCAAGAATTCAGTTGGATTTTGGAAAAATCCAGATTTCCAATCCAAGAATGCTTCTCAAATATTATTTAAATAATTTCCTAACAAATAATTGCAATAATCCATAAACTTCCTCGTAATTATTCGAATTTATTTAAACTGCATAAATAATTAAAGCATGAAAAATTCCCTTTTGCAACAGTATCATCAAGCTGAAATTGCACTGCCAGAAATAATCCACTGAAGTAGAAAAATAAGCAAAAATAATACTCAAAGAAAAAAGAAAACAAACTCGTCGGAAGTATGAGAGATGAAATTTGGATTCGAATGGAAAACATGAAAAATGAAGGAAGCAGCGATCCAGTATTTGGCCGACGAATACGGACGAAATGCGTCGAAAGATATGACGCTGATGTGAAAGACACCACGTCAGAGCATACTCACATACTAATTCCCTCATACATACATAAATACCAAAGTAATTAATGAACGATCAGAAAATAGATAGCATCTCCCATTTTCCATTAAGGAAAATTCAACTCACCTCTCGGAATTCTTTTATTGTGTTTTTTCCTTTAGTTGAATAAATTGCTTTATTTAACCGGACTTATTTGAAGGTTTAATTTTAACCACAAATTTTTTGCACCAGTAAACATTTGAGGTATTATTCCATTCAAGACATATAGAAAAATAATATTCTAAAGATGAAAATTAATCAATTTCTAATTATTCAAACTTCGAAAAATCAATTTGTTCTCTCTAAAAAGTCAAATTTTCCAAAAATTTCCCCGAAAAACTCTATAAAATATTCTCATTTACCGGTATTTCATCGCTTATTATGAAAAGCGATAAGCGGTTTTTTCTTTGAATTTTTCGATTTTATTGAGATATTTCCCATGAGCAGAAAAAGGCAAATATACATCGATGGGCGGGAAGTTTTTAATAAAAATATAAAATTCCTTTCGCCGCAGGCAATTCTTCCCACGACGACTCTAAAATTCCGAGGAAAATTTCCATAAAATTTTAAGAAAAACGTGAAAACCCGGAGAAAAGTAGGATGCATCTTTGAAAATAATTTTGAGAAGTCCAAATAATTCCATACAATATATCTGACGAGAATTTATAAAGTGACGCTAGTTAAACGTGTTGATCAGCTTCGAAAAAAAAAAGAATCTTGAAATATATTTTGGGTTAAGTAATCAATATAACAGATGATTGCTAACCAATTTAGCGCGTTCGCCACTGAAATAAACCCTCCGCATCTCGAGTCTAATACCGGAACAGTAGGTTATCAAAAAACCAGAATAACAGTAAAGTAATCAGTGAATGGGATGGGTGGTGAGAAAAACGAGGGATTGAATCATGGACTGAAGGGAAGCGAACAACGGAACATGGATGATTCTCAGGATACTCTTTTATCGGGATGGTTTAGAAAAGCACTAACACGCCTCACAGTTAGAGTGTATGCCACATGTGGGATGGAAATGTATGACTATATTATTCATGTCAATGAAAATATTTCCAAATGAGTCGCCTCTTTTGTGAGCATTTTGACGCAAATATGATCGTTTTTCTATCAAAATATACGCACCCACCTATCTATTATCGTTTTAAAAATATAATTCACATGGTCTACTGTATTGCTTATGTAAAGGTCCTAATTGATGTTTGTGAATATTTCCTGTATTCTATCAACAATAACGCATGATTATAACATTAGGCCATAATATATTTTGCGCTTACAACATCAGATTCGTCATAATAACTATTATTCATTATTCGAGTTTCGTAAATTAATTTAAGTTCCACAAAAATTCACTTGAACTTCCGAAGAATTCGCAGTCATATCCACCATTATTTATTGGATTGGATTATATCGCTTCCGTGAAATATAACTAAACTTCATTCATTGCCTTCCACTTTGAGAATACTGCAGTTTGCTTGTAGTTAAGTTTAATAGTATTATTTTCTCAATATACGACTTTTCAAACAATTCAAAGAAAAATTATCCAAAAGACGCCATCGCCAACTTTATTCGCGATAAGATCACCGACAAACGACGGTATTTATTCAATGAAAAATCTATTCCCATCAATTATATGAAATTAAAATCGAGGTTCTCGCTTTTGAACTTCTTCAACTTTAATTTATTGCAATAAAAGCGGAAATTTCATAGAAAAAATTGGTGAGGAAAAATAAAAAATAAGTTCTTGGAAAAACTCTATTGAGAAGATGAAATCGAACTTTCCAAGCTGATTTATCGGGCAAACAAATTACCAATTACTCTTCATGCTGAGCAAATTCTCACCTTGGGAAATGATCGATCATCGCAACTTGAAATGAGAATTCGATTTTTTATATTCCTTTCATCAGTTTACCCAACAAAAATGTCATCTGTACGATATAGCACCTTTATTTGCAGTTAATCGTTCTGATTGATGGATCGCTTACCTGGTTAAATCGATTAGATTCATTCTACACGACCAGGTTGTGATTCATACCTTTTCAAGGTATTCATTTATAATTAAATTGGAATATATGTGAATTCCATCATCAAAAATTAATCGATAATTTTTGTACCTACCAATGTAGACATATTGATTCGTAATTGCTGCGCTAATTCGGCTTGTAATAGCTCGCGTTGAGCGAAATATTTCTCCCATAGGATAGCACTACGCATTGATCCACTTCCGGTGACATATAAATCCTCAATTATATGCAAGCACACTATCGCATCACAGCGCGCTGTCCACTAAAAATTTTTATATATATATTTATTTATTTAATGTGCAAATTTATTAAATTCTATATAAATGAGAAACGTCGATTGTCTTAAAAACCCATAGTCATAATATATAAATTGGAAAGCGCATTCGGTTAAGCATGCAATAGTGCGAATTCTACCTTGATTGCGCTTATGGCGCTCCGATTTGAAAACCGTAAGAATAATATTAGTGCAAAACTGCAAAACTTCAATTAAATTTTATCTATTTCCGCAGCCGTTGCTAAGCAATCAGTATAATCGATCCACTTATATTTTAATATAAGAGTAGTATTTTAAAAATAAGAGAAGTACTACAAAAATTTAAAAAAAATTCGCGTTCATAGAAACTTTTCTGTTTCAAATTTTATCGTCTAAATATATCATACCTATATTTAATTTCGATTAACTCTCACCGTCCCTCTTTCCCTCCGTCCGACTTTTATTCTCTCACCTTCTCACCTCACCTCCATCTTTATTGTGCAAGAAAATACCAAAAACACCAAGCCACTAATTCTCTAGCAGATTTCTTTCCCATGGAATCGAAACAAAAAGCTATCATAACCAACAGTCTCCTCTTTTTGCAAACCCAACAACAAAACTATTGTATGCTTGTGGGCTTGCACAATTGGAAATTGAACTACGCACGGCTGAAAAATGACATTAATGGCATCGCCAAATTCCGTTCAGCATAGAGGAAACGCTACGCATACGAGAGGAAATGCGTTTTAAATATGAAATTTGAAGATATCGTGCATATATCATTTGCCTCTTAATTGTCTTATTTTAAAATTTCACATAGAAAGCAACTTCAAAGTAACATATATAGTATAAACAAATATAATAATTTAAGTAGCATTATTATGCAAGAAATTTATAACTTTATATTTTTTTACAACATGAATATGAGCATCTAATAACATCAATATGAGAACCGACACGGGAACATTTGACTTGGAAGTAAGATAACTGAAGAAAGCAAAAAATAACCTTGATATCTGCGATAGGAAATGATATCAGACAACAGATGAGGCAATTTACCAAAAGATAAAGTGCCACATGGTGAGAGTCGAAGGCACTTTATACTTTCATAAGCGCAACTTGAAATTATTAAATGAGAAGGAATGAAATTGGAAATGAAGTAGGAGTAAACGTCTCTCACATACTGAATGTGTGGGAGAGATTTAAGTAATTCAACAACAAGAAACAATTTTTACAAAGGTTATTATAGCTAAGCAATAAATCTTGAAAGCACTGCTTGTTTTCATCACTTGGAGCATTTATATTTGATTTTTATGGAAATATTGGCATCAATGAAAAAATTTGGCCTTTATAAAACTCTGATACATAACTGCATTTGAAAATAAAATAGGCTTCAATGCATAGAAAACAGAGATACCTTTCAAGAAATCCTAATATGTTAGGTGAGTATAGATTATAGGAAAACCGATACGCTGCCTTCGTAAGGATCCTTCTAAACGAGGAATTCATCTGGTGTCCTCGTCATCTGTTGTATAACTTCGGAGGATTTGAAGTTTTCAAGTTTTTTCTGCGGAAGATGTTTGGATCGAGGCTAAACCCAACCACGAGTGACAAGGGCCTGAGCCTAGATTAAAACCGATCCTAGGCCTCTCAAAGACTGGACCAAATTCAAAAAGTATATCGACCGAGGACAGGATTGCGTCAAGGCTGAATCTAGCCCCGAATGAGGTCGACAGAGAATTTGAGCTAGCCTCGGTCGAAGACTGCGTCTGAGCCAAATGCAGTCCCGATTGTGACCACAACCGAATTAAGTCCAGAAGCACAACTGTGACCACAACTATTTTATACGTGAGGACCACATGCTAAAGATGCACTAATACTTCACTCTTTCAAAAAAACGGCACTCAGAAATACTAATATAACGCAACTCTATAAAAGAAAGACACTGGGCCACTTTCGCTGTGAGGCACTTTTGCCAAGGGAAGCTTCTGCAACGAGTCCGCTTCCATGAAAGGACGTTTGACTGTGCGGTTTGATATGGAAACGGAGTCCTTCGTGAAGGAAGCTGATGGGACGTAGGATCATTGATGAAATTCACAAGCGGAATTGAGACATCTAAATTAGGGGTAGGAAGGTAGATGAAACGAGAGTTATTGGGGTTCATGGCTTCTCAAGAAGAGTGCAGGGAGAAAAAGAGTTTCTGAGTGTTGTGAAACATAGGGGAGATTTTCGCTATTAAGATATATTACTGTGATTTCATTGCATCTCTATTGAAAAAAACAGTTTCCGAAACTCAAATGAACTCTAAGAAAAACTCTTTACACTGATTTTCAACTGAAATTGGAATGGAAGGAGGGGAAGGTGGTGAAGGAGGGAGGTGGTGAATGCCTCTCCCTTCGCCATTACCGCTATGTCATTGGCGGAAGTATCTGTCAGTTGACAAGACTTAGCAAACACAATGCAACATCGCTGAAATGATGTGATTCTATCATAGACACGAGCAAACAGCTGATAATGCTTTCACTACAACCTCATGTCGAACAATAAACTGCTGAAACAATTTCAAATGTGATGTCACCAAACATTTTCATAAGCGATTTTTTAATGTTTGACCGATCCCTTCCTGGATATACTTACTACGTGCCTTCCGCTTCATATCAAAATTTTCAAGTGAGATATCACATGGTTATAATTTCTCATGACACTTGCGCTACTGGTCTTTAATTGCGAAAATTACCATTGCAAAGAGTAAATCGACTTTCAGTATGTGATGAACAATGAATGCATTCTCAAGATTCCGGGATCAAATTATTTGGAGGAAAAACTCATGCCAGTGATATTGCATAATGGTTACCAAGCGCTCAAACAACAGTCGAGTAGTCCAGAAATGATAAGCTGAAACAGCATGTTCATATGACATCCGATCTTATAATATTCTTTTCTTTGCATCGTGGATATCATGCTGGATAAGGATAAACAATCTTCAAACCTTCTCAGGATAATGAAAAAATGACTGTTCCTGGAATACAATTCTGCTAATTTCAGGTGATTATCATATTCGAAAGGAATATTTCATTAACAAAGTTTACAGTGAGAACAATAAGTTGGCTATTCCAAATGAAAGTCGTTTCACTAACACAACTGGGCAAACAATCTCCTTCAGAAAAAAGAATCATTAAACCACCTAAGAACTCAACGATGTATAGAAAAATTCAGTACAGCGATGAATCGATTAAAGCAATTAATAGCAATAAATGAATAAAGCAACGAATAAATCAGTAAAACAAACCACATATCCACCAACCAACAAGCCAAAAAAAGCACATTTAAGGTCGGCTATAATAACTTATAGAAACTGAGAGTGACTCTATCAAATTTGGCCTTTCAGGAAACATTTCGCTGACGCCATTAACTGCTGACAGCCAATATGACTTCAAAATTTCAAAGGCACTGTTCGCATCGTTAACAGTTATATATTTGAATAGTTATGCAATAAATAAAGCTGATCTAATGAAATGATAGGATCTTAAAAGGTTACAAATGCAATCATGTAGTTACACGAGTTGCACCGATGATATTCTCATCTGAATTACAATATTTCTTTGCGCGGACTGTATTCTCACCTCAATTTCAGTACTTCTAAGTATAATATGCACATTCACTAAGGCATATAGTATCTTTGAAAGTAGTTATTTTCAAAAAATTTATTGGACGGAATCCTCGTTACATAGGCGACTAGTAGACATAAAGCAGACTAGGATTTTATGAGGTAAAAGCATAAAATTTAATATTTTGCATTGATGAAAATAGAACGATAATTAAACACTAAAACGTGGAATAAAAACTATTTTACGTTCGAGTTCCCATAGCAATAAAGACGAAAAACCTTTAATACCACCTAGTTTTAGTGAAAGGCGATAAATTTAACGTTTGTGAAGTGGTGAATTATCAAATATAAACCTTCTGATATATTCGATTACACTTAATCAGCTATGATTAAATCAACACCTCAATGTAGAACGTCGAACATCCGTTATGAATGAAACAAATCAATGACGAGTGCAACAAAAAAGCATTCATAGGGCGCTTGGAATCAACTTCACTTGTTCATAATGAGTGAAATAAAATTGAGGGATTCAGTCTTCGATATAGGAAAATAAACTGATATAAGCCAAAGGCAACTCTAATAAAGAGAAGAAAAAATTGAATCCTTCCAGATAGAGACTCTTAATCTTCAATAAAAATAGTAAAAATTTTTTCAAAAAATGGAATAGATGAAAGAAAAAACGGCAAAAAAACTCCCCAAAATATAATATAATATCGAAAATAAGGAAAAAATTTGGCAAAAGAGAGATGAGGAGAGAAGCAAAGATGATTCGCCGCATTTGCGACATATTTAGTTGAAAATGCTTAAATGGCTCTGAAAAATGAGCAAACAAAAATTCCAATCAAAAAACTGCTTACAAATGTGATCGGTGCCAATCGTGCAAAAGTGCAACGTACTTCTTAACGATTCGTTAACTTTTCCCACTAAAAATGCCTCATTTCCTCTTAATTTTCTCATTCTTTCATGTTTTTTATTTCATCGAATAGGGAAATTTCCAAATTTCATATCGATTAATGGAAAAATATTGCCAAATTTTATGAAATATTCGATAAAATTTGCAATAACCTTGGAAAAACTGAGAGGATTTTTCTTTGTGTTCTTAAATATATTTCGTTTTTTTTGGCAAATTTTAGCAGTCTTTTCAGAATAAATCCTTTCAAATGCCGATTAATTCAGTTATGTTTATAATGGTTCAGTTCAATTAATTACATACGAAAACTCATTAAAAATGAAACGAAACGTTGCCGACGCATGAGGAATTAATTCTTTCAATTCAGCTTTAAATGCAACGATGATTTGCAATCTATACTCCTCAGAAATAAAAGAATATAAGTGATGCTCGGAAAAGAGATACACTCTAATGATCACTTAAATGTAATGATCGTGATTAACACTAACAAAGGCTACCCGGCAAATGCAAACTATCAACGGCACCATTGATACTCTAGAAGTTATTTCGCAGTCTATAGCTAAATACTTACAGCCAGCAACTCGTTACATTCAGTGAACTTTCAGTCAATTTACAGGCAGCTTATCTGCTTGTCATCAAAGAAAAGCATTTAATTCAGTAGTTTTATACAAATAATTCTTTTTTCTAAATGAATAAGGAAATTACAAAGTTAGGAATGATGAAGTAATAGTAAAGTAACACTTACTAGATATTAGAGGAATGTCCTCTAAGATGAATTAATTTAATTTGTTAAGTGCCGATATTTGTCGATCAATCAAGCACCAATCAATCAATCAATTTAACCATAACAAATCCATAAAAATCATTGCAATATGATGTTGCAATAGGAATGCTGTATGCCACTTTTACATTCGAAGTTTTAAGAGATGACAATGGACCACTTAGTGTCTACGTCTTTCTCATTAAAATTAAGTCAAAATGAAACGATTCGTGATGGCGCATATGCGCAATGATTTTGCCTACGGATGTGATCGGATTCACGGCTCATATGTCCTGAGAGAAAGAGAAAAAAACCAAAACGAAACTTTTAGAAAAGAGGTACCGATGAAAATATTCTCTTTTAAATATGGTGATCAAACCAATGATACAATACTTCAAAAACATTCATGGAAATTTTGAGATTTTCTTTTAACCATTCATTTTGAGGAATAAACCGAAAGATGTTATCTAAAAATTGCAGCCGGAAAGAGGTCTCTCAAAAGACACTGGTGACATTAGTTTCCTCAGGTAGTTCTATTATAATTTCTAAAACTCCACTCCAACCAAAACTATAACTCCAACCACGAAAAAAAAAACGTTCCCGAGCTCTAGAAACATAGTTCCAGCTTCAAACCACAACGTCAATATTCTTTATCGTATTATGTCACAGATGTTTCGATCGGCGCCTACTATATTATTTTTATGCCGAAAAAATGAGTTCTAAAGGATCATGTCCTTGCCGGAAATATCCTCGAAAAGTTAAAATACATCTTATTATAAGGGACAAGGATCGCTCCCTCCCTACTCTTGCTCGTCCCCTTTTATCTCTCCCCTCCATCTATCAAGATGAAAATAAGAAAGTTCTGAATTGAGTTGGAACAATGAGCGTAAAATGAGCAGCATAAAAGTTACAGTAGTCACCTGTCAGGTTTATTATAAACGGTCAGTGTTCGAATGAAAAAGTCGGTGAACAAGAGCGAGTATTCATCATTCATCCGTATATAGGAAACTGAGGAACACTAACGGCTGTCTTCATGACTGCCGATCGATATACATCTATGTATGTGTATGTGGGTGTGAGTGTGTGTGTGTGTACGTATCAGCTCGGCTGAAGCGTGTGCAGCTGTCCCCACTCGAGGATTGTGGATCGGCGATACACTGCTTGTTTACCAGTTGAACATCGATATGCGCGTGTATTCACAACTTAAAGTATTGAAAATTTTTGATAAATTAAACAGCAGAAATATTTCGGCAGTTATTTTTGTTTGATCACCACTAAGATGGTGGTCGGGTTGTGTGATTTGCGGTCCCAAATGTTGGCCATCTTTCAGGCGAATTTTATTTTCTGCTTTATATCAACGGAGCAATAAAAATACTGCTCCACATTTAGCGTTCCGTAGCACGTCACTGCATGAAGACGCTTTGATTATCTTGTCAGTCGGCGCTTTTGTCCGATAGTGTTTTTGTACTTAACGTCTTTGTCAGCGATTACATTAGCAGGCCTTGAGTGTTTAAAAAAAAATCTGCCGCATTAAGCGCATTATTAAACTTCAGTTCTCCAACTGATATAAATTGAGACTGCATCGAAGCTATTAAACTAAAAAAAATGAATATCGCATCTGCATTTTCCAATAATAAATAGTGACACACCTTACTTTAAGAGATGCGTTGAGGTCAAAAACAAACGATCGATATGTGAATCTTAACATTTTACGATTGCCAGCTAAATTTCCGTTGGGAAAAAAACCTTTCAAAAAACTTCAACCATAGCCGAATTTCCATGCAACCCCGATAAGTTGCAGATATCCGGGATCCGAAGAAACTGCAATTTTATAAAATCATTTACCTCACGTTGACTGATGATAGCTGTTTCACCAAGAAAAATACCTTGAGGGATTGGCACGCATAAGCAAAGAGAAACAACTATTCAACTCTCTTTGAGGATAATATTTTCTACGCTATGGCGAGTTCGATAGAAGTTTGCAGTGATTAGTCAACTTAAAATCAAAGTTTCCCGGAAAATGCTTTAAGTTCGTGATCGGCTTTTTCAACTATAATACGCCTATTCGCTGTGGTCAAAGTTCGAGGATTTTGCAGAAACAAGCAGTGGATATCTCTATGGCACTAAAATCTCCAAACTTCTCAAATCGCGCTCAATTTTTGATTCTTATTTTATTAATTAAACTTTGAAATGAGAGAAAAAAAATCATTTATTGCAAAAAAGTGGTTGGAATTTCGAGATATTTCTTTTTTCTTTTTACAAATGAGCGTTCGAATATATCTGCAAACAAATCGTTTGCATTTAACAAGAGGAGCAATGTTTTTTCGTCACTATTTATATTGTATGGAGGAATTCACATTTCGAGAACGACGTATTCATAGAGTTCATCATGCGGCCGCAGAGGACTTATTTGAGAAAAAAGGAAAAATACATCGAGAATTGAGGTGAACTCTTGATGCTGGCATTCGGAGTGGAGAAAATCAAAGTCAACAGCTTGATCTCTTTTCCGTCCAAAATTTCTCATTAATTTTTAGAACTCAACTATAGAATAAAAGTAATGTTTGAAGCTATCGTTTAAAAATGCGCTAATCAATCGATTATTGGAAATAATTCCACTATATCGATCAGAGTTGATATTTTTTATACAGACTCCATTCTTTGTGATTCTACTTCGATATTAGGCTCTATATGAAAACAAGAAGGGAGAAAATAACTTTGAAACGATCTGCATAAAACAGGACTGCTGATGCCGTTTGGAAGGGGCTGGGGAGATAGGACAGGGGAACAAGGGGATAATCCGATTCATTATTTGAATAGCACATCAAAATAAGGCAGAATTCAATGCTTCAATATAGGATGATTTTCATTACAAATTAAGTAGTATAAAGATTGATTGCAGACCACAGAAATAGACAAAGAGTAGGTGAAGATGGGACAGCAACTCTTATCATATATCAGATATTGACACCAACAGAAGAGGAAACGAAGATGGGCAAAGAAATGAGCAGCAAAAATGGGATAGAACCATTACTCGATAAAGACTAATTCATCCCTCCTCCTCCCTTTTCGCTTGCTTTTTTCCTGCCGCAATTTTTCCGCCTTTTATCATAATACGAGGCGTATTTTCACTACTGAGTCGACTAATTTAAATAATAGTTCAAAAACAAGCGAAAAAAAATCATAGAAGCAATATTCAACTGCACTGAATGTTAGATGGAAAAGCAATAATGCATCTCTGCGAGCGTTATTCGACGATGCAGTCGGCCCGCCATCAAGGAAAAGGACATTTCCGCTAATCAGCGTTTGTGGATCCAATTTCGTTCTCTCGTCGATTCAAAAACAGTCGAATAAAACGAGACGAACGTAAATGTAACTACTAGTACCAAGAGACCTAAATTTCGAGAGGGAGATAGAGAAACTGAAGAGGAGAAGGAGGTCTGGAACGGACTGCAATCCCTACATTCCCCTCAATTTCAAGAAAAAATGCTTCTTAGTAGAAAGAAGACCATATAAAGATCTTCAAATAATTAGGTGATTTCAACTAAATTTCAAACGAAACTGCAATCATTTCATCATTGTTGTCTCATATTGACGTAACTTAGAATTCTAATCTCATTTGTTATCTCACTGTTACTTGGTAATTGATTAGTAAGGAAAGAAGACAGCCTATGCTTTATTTTATTCCATCTTCAAATAAGAAATAATTATTCAACAGCTTTGCTTAATAAAATTCAAAATTTAATACTGTTGTATATATATATATATATATATATATATATATATATATATATATATATATATATATATATATATATATATATATATATATATAATTCTGAAATTCGGAAAATACCATTCGTGTTCATGAAAGGTTCAATGTTATGATTGATTTGTTAAAGGCATAAATGTTGGAAAAATTAAATTGCATCAAGATGTGAATGAACATCACGTAAGCTCACACAAATATATAATTATCTTACGTCATTTTTTTAGAAACATACCAAAACGCTGATAAAGAAAATGCTTTTAAAACAAGTAAAAATGGAAGTGGAGAAGAAATTTTTGAAATTTGACTAAAAAATCGTTTCACGATTGAGATTCCGGATTAATATAACGTTGAAACTGCGTCTGCTCGAACATTTCTCTCGAATCTCTCACGATCGGCTAACCATTTTTTTTTGCACTGAATGATCAGGTAATTCTATGCAAACTGTGCTCTCCCGCTTCCCAAACTTCCAATCTGCATTCTCAAACCTTCTACCTATCCCATCTCGGGCAGAATTTTTCTCTATTTAACCGGGACGTCAGCAAGCTCCTAATTAATTCTAACGTTTATGAGTACTCACACTGCCCAAGTTCCCAGCTTCACAAGTCTTACTATTAACTAAGAGCCCTAAACGTTTTTCTATCAAGTATTTCCTATCCTCTGCAGTTGCATATTACATTATTGTTATATTTGCGTATATGCATGGTTACGCATGACTATGTGGACTTGTCTCTATCTTTCTGTTTGTCTCTTAAACAATTTTGATTAACCGCCAATAGGGAGTAAATCTCATTCCACGACAATTCATACGCTACACACAATCTACACCATATGATGGGCTTTTCTCTATGAATATGTCACAGACTGTCATAGGCCGTCAATTTTCCTAGTCAAATTTGCGCCGCTATACATCGAACAATGCTTATTTCTTTGTTTGATATTTATGTAAGTAATCAATCTTGCAAGACGATATAGTCGTTTGCGATCGTTTTGCATCAGATCAACTAGGTGGTGAGTCGATATGCAAAAAAGTGGATGAGCCAAAAGCATTGCAATATTTTTCTACTTGCTTCACAAAAATTAGTTTGAACATCATATTTGCAAATAACAAGTTATACCTTCATATACAGGCACCACAATTATTGGATCAAATCACCAATGTTAAACATGAAGAATGTTGAATGAACACTTCGCTGATTGACGGCTCAAATGACCTATCCAGTTTATGTATAAGTTAATATTAGATGATTATAGGGGATTAATATCTATGACGAAAACTTACTTCTAATTCACCTGATTCACCTGACAACCCTTTTGTTGCCCAAAACTTGGCGAGTATTTATCGAGTTCTATTCGTTCTACCACTCATGCTTTAAGCAATGAGATTTGTGGCAATGGCATAAGATTTGACCGATCTCATACCCTTATAGTCGTGGAAGGCTAGTAATATTTCATCCTTTTTGGGAAATTCTAATCGATTTCAAGGTTTAATTTAAAATTATACTTACATTAAGAATTCATTAAAAAGAATTGAGTATAAAATATCAATATTTTTGCATTAGGAATTTTATTACACTCATGAGCGATTTCTATTTTGAAGTCATCATAGGCATTCAGAGCAAAGAAAAGCAGATTTCCATAAAACATATTTTATCTTGCGGCCAACTTCTTAATAATTATTAATCATGAATTTCATTACGATGGACTGAAGTAATTTCCACCTTAAGGTGAATGCAATAATGGCCGTCCCCGTTATCACTTCAAAGGAACGAATATTCATATACATTAGGTGAAAATGGTATCAAAAACTGTCGGTCAGTAGCGATGAGTAGTGAAGGTGGTGTATGGCGGCTGGTAATAAAATTGAATGAGGTGTGAATGAGTGAGATAATTACATATCGCAAACACACTGACAATTATATGAGACTGGTAGATGTGGAGCTGAAAACTAGAACCGTTAAAAGTCGTTGTTTACTATTCCACTCGATTCTAGAACGCTAAAAGTAATATGAGACAAGACGTTTCACTCTATAAAGTCTGAAACAAATGTTGCAAAAATTCCATAGAAAAAAGCCATCGAGCGGAAATCACTAACTCTAAAATATTGCAAAATTTCACGGAAAACGGAAATTCTTCAACGAAAAAGTTCCGAAATGAAAAAAATTGTTGGAAAAAAAATTCAAAATAAACTCTGGAAAACAAAAAAATTAACAGATTAACAGAATTGTGTTCATCGATGCATGTAGAAGATATTTATTCAGATCGATTAAATGATAGGAAAAAATTCAAATTGGTGAAAATTAATGCGTCATTAAAATGTAAGAAAATGATTTCCTTTTCATATTTTTCCTTTTGCGTAAATATTTACGCTCACCATTACGATCGCAACGATTTTGAGAGAATTTTTACCCCATTATTTGATTTGCTGAAATCATGTCGAAGAAATTCTCAGAAAACTCGTTGAAAATTCAATGTTTGCCATTGAATTTTGATTTTTTTTTAACTAAAAATTGCGCCTCGTTAATTGAAAAATTATTAGAAATCAATTTTTATGACTAATTAAAATGAATTTCTGACCGTCTAATTATATTGTTTCGATGCTCCCAACATAGTAAACTTTGATTTCATCGGAACACTTCATAGATTCTCTGCTTTTAGATTAGATTAATCGCTTTCTCGCAAGATTAGTATTACGGCTCACTGCTTGACGACCATGTGGCTGTCTTCCTCCCCTTTTTCAGTTTTTATAAGAGTAAAGGAGGGAAAGGGTGGTGTGAGATCGGGAAGAGAAGGTTACCTATATTTGCCTCAGTCTGATCGCCTAAGGAAAAAAGACCACGATCGTTATATCAGCGAGCCGCGACCAACAGTAGCTACCCCTCAAGACAGCCTCAGGTTCCCGAGCGGAAGGAAGTCGCCTGCCTTCTCTTTGCAAACTTCACCCTTTAAAGAAGAAAAAAAAGTGACAAAATGCTTAGAGCATATGAGTTACAGTAAGGTATAAGGAGGTCTTGACAACAGCCAATCTCTATATTGTATGCACTATCCTCCACACTGTCCTCCTCTTCAAATCAACAAAAACCTCAGCTGCAACTCCATGCCCCCCTCCCTGCCACCACCTCACTCTTTCTCCCCACCACCTTCTTGAAACTTACTAATACTTTCGTTCTCAATCAATGAGACTTAGAAGGTAAACGTGACACAAAAATGGATGCAAACAAACGATAAGAGAAAAAATCGCTGAGTGCACATAAAGTGAACGTCAATTTTGAGGTGACGTTGTTCGAGAAAACGTCCCAACTCCACTTGAGCGCATCTATAAGAGTGATTCAAATTGCGTTATTCGGTATTTAACGTTGAGTACTTTTAAACACAGAAAAACCCACCTTTTCTCAAGAACGTTTCATCGTCTTTTTTTCTTTCTTAAAGATTTAAAGCACTTTTCTTCAAAAGCAATTATATTCTACTCTTAACCGTCTAATCATAATCAGCGCAAATGTCACCGTTACGACAAAAGCGCCGATCGATATTCTCTCAACTATTTACCAAGTTGCTAATTTTCAAGTTGGTTTATAAAAATGCTCCAATCATTGTTCACGTTTTCCAAATATTTGAAAATGCTTGCAGGATAATTCGATGCTGAAAGTGTGGAATCTTCCAAGTAAAATTTCAAAAATGTGGTCATTGTTTGCTTCGTTTCAAAAATATTGTTTTTTCTCAATATAAGTCAAATCATATTTTATCTCAGTGACTGAATTCACAAAAATAATTAGTCTTTTATTTGAGATCTCAAAATACTTTTTGGGAGGAAAAAAGTTGCAAAATTGCATATCATAGTGTTAAAATTGAAACAATTTTTGTTCCTATCAGATAGTGTACTGTTCATTATGGCGGAAAACAACAAAGGACCGGCCGGAGGAGGGAAGGAGAAAGATGAAGAGAAGGCGATATGAGGGGGAAGGTGATGGCTGAAAATCAGCAATATAAATACATGAAAAACTTCTGCGGCTGTGTCGACGAGGTTGATTAAACCCTGAATCCGAGAGTCTCAGGATATCCGCAGAAAATATTTGAGTCGCCTTATTGGTGGAAAATTTCCGCTTCGCGCGACAAAAAAAGTTGAAAAATTAATGTTGAGACATCGCGACGCGATAACAGCATCGCAATATATACTCAGTGAATAATGATGCCGCTATTCTTATCGATATTTATATCAGAACGATAAAGAATGAAAACGTTATTCAAGTTGAAAAAAAAAAAAAACCAGCAAAAAACCATATTTTCCGGTCTACTTAAACACTGACAAATATGTCATAATGATATCGCTTCAGCGCTCTAAAACCATATCTTCAATCAATATAAGCTTTCTGCACCTCTTTCATTCAGAAATTCATCCACAAGAATCCAAGAAATTTGAAAAATTCTGTTAGGAAATAAATCTTTCATTAAAAAATTCGATAAATTTCCACTGAAATTCAAGGAGTTCTTTAAAGAATCTTTATTCTCAAAGAATTGAGAAATTTCTATAATTGTTTGCTGAAATTTCATTGCCATAACAAATTTAAGACATAAAAGAGAATATACAATGTAGACAAAAAAGAGTAGTATAAAAGGCGACGAAAAAGAAGAAGAAAAGATTAGCTCGATGAATATTCTCGTGCAAAATAGCTAAAGAAAATTAATGTTTTTATGCTCCTAGCATAGGACATAGAAATAACAATTTCTGGGACAACTATATCTACCAGTCGCCATCTTCGAATGCTTTCATCGAAAAGCCATAACGAATTGGCAAATGAAGGAGATGTGTAGCCTTGGGAGGCCTCTCCATGAAAAGCTGCCTCTCTAATTATTCGCAGCGTGCTCGATAACCCTACTATTGCTATCGATTATTGAGGGATGAAGTGAATGCCGTGCGCGAAAGCAATTCCACAGATGGACAATGGTCAGTTGAAGGCCAACAAAGGAACACACTTCAGCTAAATATGCCAAAGAGGTCACAATCATAATGAATGAATCGGAAACGTTTCAGCAGACGTTTGGAAATGAAAATATCGTATCTGCTCTTGAAGCAACTCAAGAGTGCAATCGTTCCCATGAACAAATAATAAACTTTATCTTAAGAGGTGAGTGACGTCGGCATTTCGTCGGAAAGTGTTGGATGAAAAAAATTGCAAATTTCTTCACGCTGAAAAGAAAAAACGAAGAAATTCGTAGGTAAAACAGCAAAAAACCACCTTAATCGTAAGAAATTAAATTTTTTTGAAAAGGTATTTCAATGTTTCACATCATAAAATTCACCGAAATATAAAAATTCTCAAAATTTCTCTCTCCATATTGAGAGAGATGAAGCTGAAAATAAGAAATTCAGCCTTTGCTTTCCTCCGCAGTTACAATTTGGCCTGAAAACTGGTGTTGAATAGCGACAAATGCCATCAGCAAAGTTGCTAAACTGGGCAATGATTCCATGAAAAAAATGAAAATACCTCCGTAATATGGATCTTTTCGGCTCTTATCCATTCAAATCCCTTCATTTAGATCAAAAACGATCAAATTATCAAAGTAAACTTCACTTTTTGTTTCAAGAATATAATTAAACACCAATGACAGCAATTAAGATGCCTTCATCATAATTTCCCTGTTGTAAATCAATTTTCCGTCTACATTATGCGAAAAGATGCGCATAGTGACCATACAATGAACATGAGAGCGGAGACTGAATAAAACAAAGGAGAAGTTGAATGAGGACTATGCAAAACGCTCTGATATCGTGATATCTCCATTTCACTATAGAGATATCAGCGTTTAAGAACAATTATGCTAGCTGAACCACTCCAATATATTCCTCAAAATTATGGATTATCTATAAACAATGCATAAACTATGAAAATGATATCACTATGTAGGAAAAATTGATGTTCAATTAATGCCAAATTATAAGGGAAATAATTCTCGGGAAATTTCAAATAATCCAAACATAAAGCTCTACTCGTTACTCTTCAACTTTTTTACAGCTATATTCAATATGCAAAAATTGTTTTTATCCCTCGCTATACATTAACGAAGACTCCATTAAGTGTCAAACGAGTTTTTACTTGAGAGCAACTCTTCATATTTGTAAATAAGATTGAAACTTTGAAAAAAAAAAAGAACTACACGATTGAGCCACGTAGTCGCGATATAGAGCAAAAGATAGGACAATACAAGGACAATGGCAGATGGAAAAAAAAGATATGCCAACTCATGTCGAATTAAGAAATAACGAAACGATCGAGGAGGACGGGAAATGACGGATGTGGAAAGTCTATAGAAAAGGATAGAAAAACGAAAGAATCATTAATTAGAGATATTGACGTGCCAAAGAAAAAGCGAGATTTATTCATTTATTCGTTAAAATAATCATTGAAATTCAAAAGAATTCGAATGGATTTCCATTCGAATGAAAACTTCAGCGAAGTCGCTTCAAAGGAAGGAGGGACAAATATTTACATGATGCTGTTTAAAGTAATCATAGTACCTTCTCATATCGATAGATGTGTTGAAACATGTCGCATTGGATTCTTGAACGCATAATCTGTATTTTTACTCACATTTTTGCTCTTAATAAAGCGTTAATTAGCGATGAAGTTAATGAAGAGAGAACTAGATTTGCTAACAATCTGTTCTCTCATTTAATTATAAAATAATTCTCCTTGTGAGCATATTCCTTCGAGAAGTGGGAGAGAATTATTCTCCACATCAACGCAACGAATGAGTGAAAAATTCGAGCGACAGAAGAATGCGAAATATGCAAATATTGGCAATAATGTGACTTGGTAGAGAAAACGTGCGAGGAGAAAAGAGGAAAAAGAGAGTCGATGCAAGGGAAATTGCTAGCGCCCATTTCGTTTTCAATTCCCTCTCTATACTTGGACGGCATAGACACAAACATCACCGCGCTCGATATCTCAGCTCGATCCATGAAGCGCAAACATGTGAGGGCAACGCCACTCTTGAATTGAAACGATCTCTGGATTCCCCTGGGAGATGAAGAGCAACATTCGGCCTAGATGCCCGCTTGTAATGAAGCAACTATCATCCATCACCGCCTCATTGCATATCGAAGTTCGGAGTTATGATCTAAATGATGCACGGACATAGCCGAATGCACTACATTCCAAAAGCAATGAATGCATTTGAAAAATACGGAACCGGAAAATTAAACTAATGAAGCCAGAAGCACAAGTGAAAGTGAAAGATGGAGGAGGAGACCTCTTATCTGCAGATTCAGATGAGGTAAATTGGTCTCAGATGATATTCGATCTTCTAAGGGATTTCACGACATCAGAACTCTTCATCTCCTTTTCTCTAGCAAAAGAAAGTTTGTAAATTAAATGCTGGAAATTTAACTAAAATTTAAAAAAAAAACACACTGTTAACAGTTCACGAGAGTACTTTCCACATTTATATGCCGACAATATAGGTGATGCATACATCTCGTTCGTTATGTACTTCATCGTATTGTTCTCCTCTAAACTATGAGGATTTCTGGATATCTTCTGTAGGAAGAAATAAATAATAGAGTATTTTTGAGGAGATGCAATGATAAATTAAGGATTAAAACAGGATCTTGGCTTTAATCAAATACCATCTCAACACCACAAAATAAAACAACAGCGGTTGCTTCAACAAGCACAAAAATAACCACCAATAAGAAACATAGTGTTAAATATGAGAAATATATATATTTTTTTATTGAGAGGGGATTTTTTTCTTCACTATTAATCATAAATAAAGAAACTTAAATTTTATCGTGGGATTCTGAATGAACGGAAAAAATCTACGAGCAATTGTTTAGCGAAAAATTAGTGTTAAATTTCCGCTTTTTCTTCCCATAAGAATTTCTACAATTCATTCGGTAATACTCATCGTTCGCATATAACTGTAAGAAATAAAAGTTCTATGAAATAAAAATTTCTGAGTAAATGATAAAATTAAATCGCTGAAGATTCCCTCACCACTATCATATCGTGATTATAATACATTTCAATAATTAGGCATCAATTAATGAAAATCAATGAAAATATGGGAAAATAGATTATGTGAAAATTAATCAAAGTAGGAATTGAGAGATAACAACGCCACAGATTTGTGACAATAAGACAAGTGAACATTCAACGACACTGAGCAACATTCGTACAATAAAAGTTAATAAAATAAACCACTGAAGTCATTTATAATTTAGCGTGTACAAAGGTGAGATTTTCTTGTCGACATCCTAAAAAACGTCCTGAAAATCCTGGATCGAATGGATCGAATTTGTAGTTCATCAGTTTTATATTTTCTTTCTTCCCAGAAATAATTCAATACTGAAAATTACGCCAATCCTATTTCGTATCATTTCAATTTATTTACTATTGAATTTACTAATATAACTGCATAAAATGATCACATTTATTATCTTCAATAATAATTAAAATCAGCATATCTTTTAGTTTTCAATTTTCGAATAGAAATTACAAATTTCCAAACGCGAACAACGTAGAATGCGTAAAAAACAATGACAATAAATTCTCAAATCAATTAATATGATCGAGAAGGTTACCAACGCAATATAGTCGGATACTTTGCGGGCATTTCCACCTTATCGCCGACGTTTTTAGTGTATCGTTTGCATTCTATCGCCATTTCGCTTTCGTCAGACGTGATTAACTTCAGGCTAACCCACCTTCACGAAGACTAACTCTGTAAAATAATATCACAAACCGCCGAGAAAACCCAATCAATATTATTTATATTCGTCGCGTTCGTGAATGAACGTATATATATATTACGTGATCTTCTCAATTTCTTCCTGAAAAATTCCCATTTTTTAAAATTATAATTTAAATATTCTAAACGTTATTTCATCTGCAATTTTAAGCCCTTATTGAAAAATATATATATCGTTTAAAAAAATATCTACACTTATGAAGGAAATTTTTTCAGATTCATAAAAATTTATTCACTTAGAAATTATAAAATGCTTTATTTAGTGATTAGATTGAAGAGGTGATTAAAGGTCAAAAGTAAAGTAAACTGCCAAAGTGTACCTCGAAGCCAATAACGTTCGTTCCTCTCAATAACCTATCATCCTCCTTACCTCTTATTACTTATTATTATCGTTCACTTCCCATTCATAGAATATAATTTAACAATGAGTGAATGAAAATTATTCGAGAAAGGGAAATAAGAAAAATTCGATTTTAATAAAATATGATAAAATTAATTGAACCGCTAGAAATAAACTAATAAGTTGCAAACTAAATAAACTAATCGATAATTTATTTCTTCATATTGATTAGGAATTATTTGAAAAAAAAAGATTTTCTTATTATTCAAAAAATCGATGGACTCTATAAAGTGCCCTTTTGGAATTGAATATGAAAAGTGGGAAAGCACGCCAGATGAGTTGGAACGCCATGCGCCTTACGTTTCCGCCCATATGGTGCATCTCCATCTGCGCCATCTCTCATATATGATGCCTTTAGCACATTCCGAAATCTGAGATAACTGGTGATAGCAATAGTTGCAAAGCATTCTGTTTCTCGGCAGTATACACTTATGCGGCTAGCTAAATATTTCAACATCAAAATGCAACAATTGAATTTGAGCGTCTTTTAAGGTGAGGGATGAAAATTGAATATAATATCTTTTATCATGAGAAAGTTATACCTGTTCCAAATAAGTTTAAACTGGTTAGTGTTACCGATACTAAATTTCCAAAAACAGGCACCTCACTCTTCGTCTCTATTTCGAATCCAGGAGAACTCGATGCATCATAATCCTGAGAAAATTCACCGTTGAAATTTATTGATGCAAAAAAATTTATTGTCAAAAAAAGATTGCAAACGAATCAATGGAAAATCGAAGTGATGAAAAAATTCTATAAATACGACATTACGAAACACAACCCTACGAAATCAACTAATAAAACAACAGAATATGCAATTATTAAAGTTGATCTGATCACGAATCATTAACAATAACAGCTGATCGATAAATCGATTATCGACTGTGGTAAATACTCCCACTGAAGTAGTTAATTTTTCAGCAAACGGCTTATTCCCAACTTCAACGACCGAAAGCACAAACAGCACACTTGAATACCCTCTCCCTCACTACAGCAAATAATAATTCAAGTCCAAAATAATAATTCACCGCAAATAATTCAAAGTCCGATCACTCCCCTCTCGTCCCTCCTTCCACGACATCTGCACATTGACTGAAATATGATCTCAACGATCAGCTTTCTCTCTGCCTTGAGTTTTGATCTCTAATTCGAATTCTGCTTAATGTTGAAAAATAAGAACGAATACAATTAGCCATAAATCTCGCATCCGAGGCTAAAGAATCCGGTGAGCGGTATAATACACGAATATTATTCGATGATGAATCTATAATAATTCAAAAAAGAACCACATCTTAGTATACAAGTTAATCACTTCCTCCAACGATTTGATCTACTAATATTCCAGTATCTTGCTTTTAGTTCTATAAATTCCATTAAAAAGTCACCTACCTATTGTTAGACCGTCAAACAAGATTTGTGAAATCGTTTAAAATGTTCCCGAAATAACACTACCTTAAATGAAACCTTTCATCTATTGGCTATTTTCAGCAGTTAGGAAACCTCTATATTATAGTTTCTTCAACGACAGATTAACATAAAACGACAAGAAGAAGGATAAAATGCTTCTCACTGCAGGATATTATTCCACGTTCCCCTCTTCACTTGCAGACATTGCTTTGCCCGACCAACAACATAGTGTCGTAACGACAATGTTGGCATAGATAAATTGGTATAACCTGTATTTTTTAACCGATCGAATATGTTCCATACTTAGCGCGAAAATTAGCATGGGCGAAACAGCTAAAGAAACAAGAAATCTTGAAATTCCGAAATGGTAGCATGGAAAGTTTCCAGAATTTAAGCCTTCGTAATCATTATCCCGAATCAGACTATAAAAGCTGAACGTGTTCGATCGATCAAGCAACAGAGATTCTATGAATCAGTCACATCATTCAAAAAATGCCCTCTCGTTTCATAACGGATATTCCTCTCAGCCATTTAGACGATCGATCCCAAACTCTCCTTCCGGCATCACATAGGTTATATCGTCCCATGGATGTCGATAAAGACCCTGTTTCAGGCGACGTTGATCCAGATAATGACCTAAAATTAATTCGGCAATATTATTTACCCACGACTTCTAAATGTCCTGGACAGAGACAAGATAAACGACCGCTGAACATAATTCACAATCTGAGAACAAGTGGAGGAAACATGGTCCACGAAACTGGAACCAAAGTGGATTTTCTGGATTATTTTGTGGATTATATTTTTACGACTTTTGAAACATCCTGCGCAAAAATTTTCAAATGTTTTCTAAAACAATGCGGGAAGGAATAATTCATATTTTTGTTGCATCTGGTTTTCTACATGCCATCCACAATCACCTTATCAGGTAAGCCGTTCAGTTGTTTTACTCTTCTCTCCCTTCCCCTCCTCCCCTCCCTCAACCAAATGCATAGAAAAAAAAAGAGAACTACGAAACAAACCAATGAAACCAAGACTGCGTCCCAATACAAAGAGTCCATTTAATGCTCCAATTTCAATAGTCTCTTGTGCTTCGGATGCGGTGAACATTCCCGAATGCCGAAGAATATCGACGAATATCACTCCAATAGCACCATCCACGTTTAGAATTAAATTTGGTTTCTGCAAATATTCTAACAGTCCACAAGCTCGATCATTAAATAAAGTATTAGAGGCAATCATTTCAAAGAAATCAAAGAGTGTTTCCTCCCTCCCCTCCTCCCCGAAGCTGCATTTTATTACTTCATTTACACCGCTTCTGAATTGATCTCACTATCAATGATCTCCCCATCATTATTTTATTCATATATCATCCAATATGAATAACGTTCAGCTACCTCTTCCTTGTGCCTACATTTCCGAAGCGCTCTCGAATTTAAAATATATTTCAATTATGAACTAAAGGATATCAAATACTAGAAAATGAAAATCAACAGGGATTCACATCCATCCTAAATTTAACCTCTGAAATTAAAATAAGTATTTATTCGAATGCGTTTTAAGATCTCTACCTGGAAAGAAAAAATAGAGGAATCTGCGGGTGAACGTCCCCGGCACAACACGCTTCTTGACAAGCAACAAACTGCGCAACATTCTTTGAGAATGCGTATTTGCGAGTCAGAATTAAGCCAAATGTCCCGCATCGCCTTTGCTACCACATTCGTTGGGATGCACATTTCTCTCTCCAAGTCTGTCTCCTACCTTTTCCTCCCATCCCAAAGTCACCACCTTCTAAAAACCAAACGTACTTTCAGGCAGCAGGAGCTCACGCAAAATTTTAAGTGCATATCAATCAGCTGCAGTTTAAAAATCTATCAATAACTCTTTAATTCATTTATATCGTGATAATTTAACTAAAAGCGATCATCACTGTTATCTCTGCGTGGAAAATTTTTCAAAGGGTAAAGAAAATAAAATAGATAAAAGAGATAATAAAATCGGAGCTTCTCATCAAACACTGACGATTAGTGAAATCAGGAAAACACTCAGAAATTAACACACCTTCGCTGTAGTAATCTTCTCAACTTGAAGCGCAAAATTAAGCAACGGCGTCTCTTGCCTAAACTTCGTACGATCCAATGCGAAGTTTTTCAGGATTTCCACACGTTTATCTGGATTGTTTATCTACAATACAAAAGCTTTAATAGCAGTAACAATATATGCACAAAATATTATCAGAAACACAACTGCTCTATCTATTAAGAGCTTAAAAGAATCTTGCATGCAGAAACATTAAAGTCCAAAAAACCCTATGAAGGTTGGTGATGGAGTAGAACAATTCTGTTTCAATTTTATTTTCCACCTGGCAAATGAGAGCCAAAAAAGGTCTATCACATACCACTCCAAAACTCTTATCACCTTAACTATGATTAAAATTTCAGCTAGGTCAATGCTTTACTAGTCATTCCCAAATACACTTAGAAGATTTCCCCTCTCTTCCCCACAACCAAGAACGCTTCCTAAAGAACTTCATAAGGTGCCCTATATATAAAACACATTCGTATTTATATTTGCTTTAAAAAAGGGCTATGAACGATGACTACAAAAGCTTTTGTATCATAGAATTCACAACAATCAAATCATATCAGCTAATATACTGTGAGAAGACCCTCAATATAAACTGCCCGATAAGAGAATAAATCAAACAATTCTACCCAAATCATCCCCATCTCCACGGCTATAGATATGACAAAATCAAACCGATTTGACACGATGTCCGATACCCATTATATGCTTGCCGATACGACGTTGCTCGTTGACGAATTGCATCGCGCTCCAGCCTTTATCGAGCGCTTCACTAAACTGACGCGCCGCACCGTCAAGGGCACCGCCAAAACGATCACCCTTAATAAATAGTTGACATAACATCGACATCACATAACGTTCTTGCGAGGCTGAATTGCACTGCGACAGAAAAGACTCCAGAGCACTAATAACACAGCATTATCCATAGTAAACGAAAGAGTGCCTCTCATTTAGCTAGTCGATGGGATGAGTTCCACCACTAAACAGCTATGACGCGTGTGCATGATAGGTGAGGATCAGGCATTAACTACTTTCAAATAAGACCCACTAGCATATCTTTATTCTCCCCTACGTATCACCTCAAAGAAGTAGGAAGAGACACGCACAAAACAAAGACAAAAACAAAACGATATCTGAAATGAAGGGCACCCAACAATGCAATGGACACAACTTACAATAGTAAGAAGACCTGAAACAAGTGACGAAATGAGGTCTTTTCCGGCACGAGCACAGACTATCGTATTGTGTGCACCGCTCACCGCCGGTCCATGATCGGCTGTCAGCATGAGGCAAATCTCGATGAATTTATTCGCATAATCGGGTAGTCTCTTCTAAAATATTTTTATTTCCTTCCACTACCATCTCAAATTAAATAGTATTTCCACTTGAAATATTTAATAGTTAGATGCACTTATATTACTAACAGACCAACAGCATGGCTATCTTCTACGCCTTCTTAGTGAAAAAAATGATACATTTCTAAAAAGCCACCGAAAAAAGGGCAAAAGAATTCAGCCCAAAAAGGCTCTAATAGCAACGCGAATCTGCGGTGCCCTTGTTGCTCCAAAACTGTGATGTTTTCCGCTCTTTAGTCTTTTGATCCAGAATGCGGGTGTAGGAAGACTCAACTGTGGCAAAATGAAGCTCGCATGGGATCTAGGAATATAAAGGGAAGAAAGGACAGCGACCCGCAGTTATTTCTCCTTCCTTGCCGATCCGATATTAACTCCTCTACCTTATACTTCCCTTACTCAAACGAAAGGCAAGGCAATAAAGGAAGACAGGTCCTAGGCAGCCTCATCTTCCTTTTAGAATATTTGAAATCAATAACTTATATAATAAAGCCACATAATTACCACTCATAACTGGCTCTGTATAACCTTGTAATAAATGAAAATATAAACTCAAAAATTTGCTCTCTATAGGCCAAATCGAATGAGAGCAATTTATGCGGAAGTTCAAGATCAATGTGAACCATCTGGTTCCATCCGATCATCAACTTCTGCGCACGATTCATTGAGCCATTCATAAAAACCTTGGGCTTTTTTCAAGTTTCACGTCCACCAGGAGAGCATAACAACAAAACCACCCTACTTTTATATATAAAATCCTGCTTATATCCTAACCATTCCTAAAACAACTTATCGAGTCTGCTTAGCATCACCCCCTCCTTCCTCTCTTCCATCATCCTTCTCTAAAAATAACAATAATCTTTTCCTTCTGTATCGCCATAAACTGCTGTGGTACTTCATGAAAAGTTCAAGACAACAAACAGCATATACCCTCCTCTAAAGATATCGACTGTTAAAACACTGAGGAATTTCCCGTCACTGGAAACTACAACATGTGAATTACTCACATCTACACTATAGCATTTCTACAAAACAAAGAAAATTTAAAAACAGGATCCAATGAGAGGTGCGCTTACCTGGAACCAAAGTAACCCAAGTACACCACCGATACCCAAACCTTGCTCAAGAACACGAGTGATCGGAACACCGGCATATAAGAGTTCTTCTCCACGCTCATCACAAATCGATGTCATAAACGAGGCAGGCTTACGAATCAAGCCCAATTCCTATAAACTCCTCCGATTTATTAGCTGAAATTCACAATGAATATAATATCCTATCATCTGTTGAAAAGCTGCCGGATAAACCGGATAAAGATTTGATCTTAAAATATCTTATGCACTAAGTCTGTTGATTATCTCACCCAATAATTTTCCCGTCAACAAAGATACTGGGGACATCTTTATCGGCAGCAATATGTTCTTCAGTGGAAGGGCAGATGGAAACTACATCATATCAGAACGGCGACAACACTGATATAAGACAAAAATCTTCATTAGCATTTCCTCGACCATGACTATGGCAAACATTCACGGATCTCAGTGCAGCCATATCCTACACTACTGATTAGACAACCAATATACTAGCTCTGCATCCCAACATGAAAACGAAGCAGCAAAAAGTTATTTTCAAAAAGAACTTCCCGGTACATCACCCCTATTTCACCACTTCACATAATATCCCCCCCCCCCCCCCACTCTCCCACGAACGCTCCACACAAACGAGTTATTCTGCGAATATTCGAATGATGTAAAAATAATATATTTCCATATGCTTTCTTCTACCTGAACCTTTCTTAACTACACAATTCCAAGAACCAATGAGGAGACCCCAACCCCAATATAATTCATAACAGCTACAGCAAATTATCTTATGCAGTACCCTTGCCCATGCATAGTCCATTGGTACAGCTGGTGGTGGCTGTTCCTCCTTTGGCTCGATCACACCCTTTTCCAATAAGTCTTTGTAGACAGCAGCAATCTGAGTGCCGAGATCATCGAATGACGTAGGTACATAAGCGCCTGCTTCCCGCAATGCCTCGTTCTTCGCAGCGGCAGTCTCAGCTTTTGCATCTGCTGACGCTCCTGCATGTCCAAATTGAACCTAAGCAAAAGCAGAAGCAATTATGATCAATTTGCGCAGTGACTGAATGATGCTGTAGAACAACAACGGCTTATCGTTTCCAACCTTGATTTTTTGCTCCGTTGGCTGTGGAGGATTAGTCTCCCTGCTGATATCTAAAGAACGTCTTTCTGGTTGATATCTTACGAACAGCTTTCTGCTTGGAGATTAATGAATAGTTTTCTGGCTGGCATCTAACGAGCAGCCTCCCCGTTGACAGAGAATAATCACCAAAATGAGAAATACCTAAAAATGCGAAATCTTCGACATTCACAGAAATCACCTACTTCGGACGTGATATAATCGGCACACGTTCCAATACACCACGCAATCAATGGTTTCGTTATTTTCTTCTCCTTCAACGCATTAACGATTTTATATTCCTCCACTCCACCGACTTCACCCAATAAAACCATCATCTTCACTCTGCAATTAATTATTAAACCCCTCAAAACCACTGTAAAGGGATCTTTTCCTGAGAGTACCACATATCACATATTATTAAATTAATTACTCGAGTTTAAATAACCTCTAGAGCTTTCGAAAACGAGCTATGGAGATGGAGTTTTATTGGGGATTAAACGCTAACCCTCCATATATGATAGTAATATCAATTCTCACGACAGTGATTTGCAGAACGACCCGAATATGTCGTAGACACATGTTAACGGTCGTAGCTCACATCGACCTAACGGTTCCATCAGCACAACTTTAACTAATACAAAATAGTGCCCTAACAAATCTCTGTACATAGACCTACAACAATTTCCCATCACTAAAAGAAACAAATAAAGGACCCGGAATGTCCGATTATGTTCTTTAAAAAAGGGCATCCAACTGATGATTCGATATTCCGACGTCTCTCCAACAAAACCTTTTAAAATATAAAAGGTAAAACCAATCTATAACCATTTTATTGCAGTTACCTCCTTAAAAATCCAGGCATAAATCTCCCGAAGCTCCCCTCCCTTTATCCTTTCAGAAACTCTTACCTCAACCACTATAAGACATCGGAATGAAAACTGTAAGGCATCAAATTTCTAAATGCCACGATTCTTTGACGTCAATCAACTCTCCCCGCCTCTTCTTCTCGAGGGATTTCTGGGCTTTTTTATCGAATGATGAAAATATATGATATAATTTATTTAATCTCTCTTGTAACACGAGATTATCATATTCTCGGAACATGTTGCCATGATATCATTTCACTGAATAACCTGTCATCGTGCTCATATCTCAGTATATGGTCAGTGTAGGTGCTGCCCGGATAACGATCCCCACCGATCGCGATTCCTTCGAATACTCCATCCGTATTTTGCGCGATTATATTATTCAACTCGTTCGACATTCCACCCGAACGCGACACATATGCTACACTAAAGGAAACCGTTTAAAGTAAAACTACTGCTGTATAATTGCAAACTCATATGACGGTAACCGAATGCATGATTTACAATAGATCGCAGTGTAACTGAAGACCCACTCACTGTGAAATAACCAAGAGACAATGCGTGAACAGCGTAGACCACAACATATCCCGCCGGCATTTCACTTTCCCTCGTGTGGCTTTCGTGGAAATAACATCATTTCCCCCTTTATAGCCTCAATCTTCTATTGCCAGCAGAACCTTAAAACTCACCGAAATAATAAAGAATTAGACGTTTTTAAAATTGCATCCTTTATAAGATCCCCAAAAAAGCATTGAACTTCGGATGGACAGCAAGGAAATACCACTGTTACTAGATCAGAACTACAGAAACAGCGAGACGAAATGGGATATAAACCTTCCAGGTCGATAAAGTTTCGACGATAAGATATTATCCATCATTCCACCAGTGTTACCAATTTTGAAGCACCCTGGCTTGATGCCACCCACCGTCGCCGGTCCGATCAGCGTGACACCTCTCTCATTCGATACCTGAATTTTTTCGGATGTGAAACAAATCTATCCAATAACGAAGATTTTCCACTATCCTCAGACGAATTCCTGCTCTCATCTCTGGTATTACTTCTCCGAAACCAGGCATATTCTTGAGCATTACAAACTGCCAATCGTGCAACGTACGATATAACTGCACAATATAAAACATGGGCTCTACATGGGCAATTCGAAGTTTTCGCCTCCATGAATCACTTCTATCTAAAAAGCATTTAAAGACGTGGAAAGCACAGGGAGAGGAAAAATAAACGTTAGATGTGCTCGTTAGAGAAACAATTAAAACTATAACTTCAATGATAATTGAAACATAACTTTCGTCTCTCTCGCTTCTATCCAATCATAATAAGTTCACTTTTCAATTAAACGAAACCGGGAATGTTCGTCTGAGAATTCAGAAGCATCTAAAAACAGACACTGATCTCCTTCTCGAATAAAAATATTCAATTCAGCAATAAATCAGTACCCACCTGCCCTAAAAACGGGAGAAATGAAGCCGAATCTGTAGCTAAAGAAGGAGATATGTGGCGAGACGAGCAGAATTTTCGTCCTTCTACCATCCTCTCCCTTCCCTCCACCCCTTTCCCTCGTATCTCTTCTTTGGTTCACTAACGATAATGAACATTTACATGGTCCTGTGACCATGCGAGAATGCTGAAGTCAAAACTCGAACCTATTAACGAATTTGTTGCCATAATCTGTGATTTTAAGTGGCCTTTTGTAGGTCACACAGGATGAAGACACCTACAATGATCCATTCCACAACTGTTTCCGAAGCGCTCAAATAAAAAAGCTTAGCAAAATCACCTTAATGAGTTTCCTCGTTAGATTCTCGGGCACACCTTCCGCAATAATGGCGATCACTCGAATCTGTGGATACTCTAGTGCCTCGAGCACGGTCTCGTAAACCGATCGCAAAGAAGCGAACGAAACCATCACCGATGCATCTGGATGAGAAGTGAATGCACTTTTCATCGATTTGTAAGCCGGCACTAGAATTTCCTAGAAGTGAGATTTTTGCACTATTTGTACCAGCTTGATAACGTTACAATGAAAGTGATAACGGCACATATCAGCTTGATGATCTCGTAAAGATGAGTGGTTGTACAGGCATGGAATGAGACTACTTCAGTTGAAGCACTAAAAGGGGTAGAGGAGCGATAGCGAAGACGATCAAAAACTGATGTAGAACGATCCCTAAACTCTTCTTTAACAAAAGTCTGGAAGACGGGGAATTGGAATCCATATCCACTGACAATTCCCATGTACATCATTGACCAATATAAGGAAAAACTATTCATAAGATCCCTTAATAGCGGATGTCTCGATCTTCGGCTATCATTAGCAATTAGCCTCTCCAACAAAACTGTGATCATTAAATAATGAACAATCAGATAAACGTTTACAAAAGGACGCTGAAAAGAACCTTGTGTCCGAAATAAAATTTCTGCTTATGATCGCCAGTGAATGGATAGGTCGATGCGACCACAGAGGGCTGTTCACGCCCGCATACGAAGTCGAAGTCCAACATACCCTATAAAATATATCCTCACAATTCATCAACAAGCATCTTATCGAATAACCACTAGGCAACGCAACATGCTGACCATTCTTTACAGCTTATTTCAATATATTTTCTAGTAATGCATGGACGGCAGGCCTATGTAGCGAATGTTGCGTATAAGACAGCAATAATAAATAACAAATAAAGAATAAAAGCAGAAGGACTTTCTAAACTGGGCCGATTATATCAGCCTAATGCGGTTGTGGACAGAATCACGTTGTATATGGGCAGGAGGACAGATGGACAGACAGCTGAACAACTGGTGGCTAAGGGGGTATTGATAGTCTAAATTGATGCAATGGGCTCGTACGAGTTCCGGTGTAGTGCCAATGTAGTCAGCATCCTATACAACTGCGGTATATAAATAAATTATCTACTTATAAAAAACCTTCACTTTAAAAATCCGAGTATTCCAATTAATTAGAAAAGTCAATTGAGTTTCCAATTCTCGGAACATTCTGAAAGTTATGCGCCTCTATTTTAGCTCGTCATACGATGAAATTGTCGGTCGGCTCTCCGAAAACTAATTTCTTTCGTAGTTAGCAGAGATGGGGAGAAGCAGTTGAATTCGTCTAAGCTTCTGACGGTCTCTCAGAAAAGCTTTCCCATATCTTGCACCGCACAACATCGGAATAAAAATAAATGAAAAAACAAATAAATAAAACGAAGATTACGGCAACAGTCCACACCTGAACAGCTTTTATCTGTTGACCCCAAATCACGGCCTTTGTATCACTCTCGAAAAGGCTCTCACAGATATCCGCAATTGTTCCACTCGCAGATGCCCCATTACTCGCACCTTCTCCCGCAATCCTCGGTTGTTTTCGCCGTGGTGATGTGGCTGCATTTGACACAGGTGCCGAAGGGACCGTTCCAGCTGTCTGAAGGATAACGCTGCATCTTCCTTATTCATATCGGATTCAGCAAATCCTGTTACTAGCGCTTTCAGCTATCAGCTTTTTAAATCTATTTTTAGTTCTGCACCTCCTCCCCCCCCCCCCCCCCCAACATCTGCACTCTCCGCTATCTTCTTCAGCAGACCCATCCTCGTTAGGAGACTTCGTAGCTGAAAATTATCTCCTCGCTTTATCAGCTGCATGGACAACAAACTGGGAAGAAGCAAAGCAAATTTCACTACAGCCTATAAATATACGAATAAAATAAGATGGATAGTTGAGTTGCCTCCCAACCAAAATACCATAAAACGGCAATTAAACAACCTGGGTTGACAAATCTCCCAACCTTCTGGAGAGGCAGAAAAAATAGAAATCATGCTCCTTAATCCTGTTCGCATGGTGATTAATGGAGTACCGAGCAACAGCCCCTTCCAACAACGAAACCAATCCTTGCCTATCTCGTCAATATATAGAATGACAGAACTACACAAATGGATATAGATTAGAAAGTGCTGCTTCCATCAACCTCAACAATGTCACTCCTAGTCCCATATAAACAACATATGCAACCACTTCATTCATCACATTCACGAATATTTCCCCAACATCGCTAAAAACTCCGACTTTCAAAATGCCACTCGATTAATATTCCCAATATATTCGAAAACTGCAAAAATTTATTGGGGGAGGTAAGAAAGCAATACGCACATTACGTTCCGGTTGCAACAGGAACTGTCCGGTGGTCTGCGGTGCATGTGGTGAGTCGGGCAATGGTCGCACACCAAGCGCCGCAGCAACGATGCTCGTCATATGTGTTTCAGGACCATACACATAGACCGGCAAGTTCAATTTTGTACCTGAAAACGGATCAATGACGAGATCTCAACCCACCTATGAGACTGCTTGCTCATTCTATGCCTCGAAGTAGATAACAAAACACAATCATTCTATAATTAGATATGCATTCTACGTTCGGAGGTACATGACTGGGTGATCCAGATCATGACACCTTCAGAAGCATCAGACGAGTCCGTAACGCTAAACTAAATCTCCGATCTTCAACTGGTCAAGGACTGAGTCCAACTCCGACCATCGCCGAGATCGGATTTTATCGAATTGTATGGAAAATGTCCAGGAAAAAATTTCAAATACCTATTCAAGATGATGTGTCATGCACTTCGAATCGGCGACAATGAGGAAATTAGATACAAATAATATAAAGTGAGAGATCGAGAAAAAAAGCCCTAATTGCAAGAAAATAGTGGAACAAAAATTCTGTCACCAAAGGATTAGAAGGAAACAAAAGTTACTCCACACTGGAATGATGCAGGGTATTGAGGGTAATAAAATTACCTCTTGAGTTAAAATGTGACATCACCCTGTGAGGTAATCTTACAAAGCAGTTCCATGGTGATCTCCAGATTACGAGCTAACAAAATCATCAAAAGCACGCAAAATTTTCGGGAAAGCGCAACTACTAACCGCTTTCCTTCATTTTGCGTAATCCCTCTTGATAGTTGGGACCACCACGACGCACATATATCGTCACCTTGTGCTCATGTAACTTCTCTTGAAACGCCTCGAAAGCACGCACTATTCCCTAAAAATTCGACGCATCACATGCGTACAACAGAATGCATCAACGAAAATGTTTCCGAGAAATGAACCTCCAAATGAGTTCCCCGAATTATTCCCAAATGTGCAAATGCTCTCTGATTTTACTCTCTGAATAGTCAACGATCACCCAACAATATCCCCAAAAAAGGGAAAACTAAAACGGCTTTGGTCAAAAGCTTACAACTCCAATAAAATACGCGCATATATCGGCAGTAGCGAGGAATGAGAAGTGATAAGGGCAAAATGGGTCTTCAAAATACATCACAACGACATTGAGGATAATGACCTCTGAAATTATTCATTTCGCTCTTGGGCCTTCGGTTAATCCGCCTTATTCAAAGCGGATTTTTTATTTCTCATACACAAAACTTTTTCTATGAATTTTACGAACTTTCCCTACTCTTAACTGCACATTTTTTCCACATGAGGCAGAATGAAAATAACAAAAATAACAGTTTATTAAATATTAAACTAAAAAATTTTAAACATTCGCCAGCCTTCATTTGCAATCTCAATTTACTAATAAAAAGCCAAAATGCAATACCTTGAAAGTCATTGCAACATTTGTAAAGTTCGCAATAGATCCCCCGATGATGAGCACCTTGCCATCTGGTCGAGGTGGTCCCTCGGTCATCACTCCGAGAATAGTTTTCGCATATTCATATGTTTGAGTCTCACTTGGATCTCCCGAGTATTCGCCGTAATTTGCCAATTCGGCAGCTCCACCAAGATCGCACACCGTATCACTAAAATGTTCAAATCATCTGCACCAGAATATAACTGCAAATTTGAACATTAAAGTTCTACTAACCACTAATTAATTTACCTTACTAAAAGAAAGTAGACTGGTCGTGGGCTCCGAAATACAATGATGAATAACATTTGTTGGAAAGAGGCATTAAAAGGCCTACTACCTTTCCTAAAAGCAGTTCAGTGCAAAGAAAGAACTGTCAAAACGTGAGTATACTGCCTCGCCTTAAAAGCTAAGAATTCAGGCATCATCGCAAACTTGGGAAACCTATGAGTCTAGGAGGCTTAGGAATATTTTCCATCACCTTATTTTTCTATACTTGCTAAATTAACTTTCTCTTCGACATGATCTCTACATCACAAATAAAATGGCGCTAAGCATGTTATATGACAGTCAAACACAAAATACAGACAATTTCTTTCCCTTCTATCTTCTTCATCACGTTTCAGCTATCATAATATGGAATAATCGATAGAAAATTAAATACCACTCAAATAATAACAATAAAAAATAATACCTTCCAACACCTCGAAGAAGTCCAATAAATTAGAAAAAACCATAGGAAAAAACAACCTGACAATAGTCCCAGTAAAAAAACAATAGTTATAGTTTCCCACTCCAGAAAACGAACGAAATAATTTATCCACCCACAAATTTCTCCTAATTAATTCACTGTTCACCTGAAAACGACTGGAAGTAACTTACGCAAAGACAACCGATGCACCACCACCAGCCACCATCGTCCAAATACGTCCATGTCGGTTCAAAATTGTCAGCTTCAACGAGGCACCCGTCTTTGCATCCAAATCCGCTATATACTGCTCCTGATTCACAAAAAATGGCTTACTCTCTCTGTGAATTACATATATCCTAAAGCAAATCAAGTGTAAATGATATCAAAGGGTTTATCTTCAAGTGCCGAGTCGACCACACAGTTGATTGGATACTTCAAAGCACAATTAAAGCGCCCAAATCATAAGATTTGAGATCACATCAAGAGAAATCGAAAGGAAAAAACATTTTCAAAAAGATTCTTTACAATTTGGTGCAGAGAGTATGCCGAAATATTACTGCTCAAACATTTTTCTCGTTGCAAAACTTCTAAAACATCTCCCAACATCTTTATACTCTTCAATTATAACGCTCTTCTACAAAGCAATTATTCCTCTCACCTCAAATAAGCAAAAAAGGCTCAACCACAAGTAAACTGATCAAGAAAGATATCAAGGAACGAAATTCAGTCGCTCATGCCGACATTTCTAAAAACCCTCTCTACTTTTGTGGTAGTCGTGAATTGAAGTCTTGAGAATATTAAGCATGACCTAAGTTCTCTTGAGAATATTAAGCATGACCTAAGTTCTCTGAAGTATTAAGCCTGACTTGAAGCTCTATGAACATAACGCTATTAGTTAAACTGCTTACATATCTTTTTATACTAAATGGGTTATGCGTGTCATTCTGACGAAATTCACGACTACACTTCAACGGATATGCGCGGAAACTCAGCCACATTTCGTTTTAACTGTTAACCTACTCACATCTTCCCTTTCGAATTCTTATCATCTAGTCTCCCAGCAGTCGTCCATTCCCTCCAATTATGCATACGAGAACCTTTCCTTCGCCTCAGATCCCCTTTTTAATTCCGTTCTCCTAGAGGAGGATTCCCTCTTCGACAAGTGCGTTTAGATTCACCCATCCGTATATAACTCGCCCAACTACAATCCATCTACCAGCTTATTTATCGTTCTATTTCAGAAATTTTTATATAATTCTACTGCTCTTTACTCGCTTTTTATTTACAGATATAATCTGAAACAACCTAATGTAGCCTTCACTTGTTTTTCTCTCAGAGAAACACCGAGAATAAGAATCTGATTTGATATTTGTTCTTTCCATTAATGAAAGCTGAACAAATTAAACAAGAACCAGAATATTTCTCTATAAATGACAATTAAGGATGGAACCGATTGCAAACAACGACCACTCAGCAAGATCACTGTAAAATTGAGTATATATGTAATGGATTTGCTTACATTTTAATTCCCGCATCAATTTCAGACGCACTTAAGTCTTTTTTCCACCGTCCCTCCCAATATTCTCCCCCTCCTGATCCCTTCCTCATCAACAGCTTAACAATTCTAGTATTTTACCTCGGCCGTCAGATCCCTCCCGAAAGGTGCCGGAAATTCAACCGCTTGACCGGCACGAGTCTTCCACTTCTCTGAGCATAAAAATAACGCAGTTTCATCGAGTTTCGCCGCCAAATCGAGAATATAAACCTTTCCATTATTCACTACTGCAATAGAATTCAATTAGTTAAAGAACTATCACAGTTTGAAAAGCACAAACAGGTAGAAGATCTCTCATTTAATAACTCAATATTTAAACATTCGATCTTAACATGAGAGCACTAAGAGAAACTACTCGCCGTACAAGTAATAATAACAGTGAAATGAAGTAGATCGAAATAAATTCCCCCTCGATCCCAAACCATTGCAAAATAAAATGCTCAAAAACAAACAAACAAATAAACAAACAAACCAAGAGGGTTAATTTCGAGATAAGTGAAGAAATTATCTTTGTAGACATTATAGAGCTCCCTGATAAACGTTTCCACAAGCCTCAAATAAAAAACAATATTACTATTTGAGCTAAAATTTATTGAAATATCGACTATTTTCATGGTCAGACGTAAATAAGTTCCATTGACTGCTGAGAAGTTTGATCCTCATCTAATCAGCCCAATAAATTTCATCGTCACTAAGGTAATGCAATAAAGTAAGACATGAACAACGTCGAATACCAATTCGTTGTTAATATAACAGAATAACTCTTTCGTGTTCAGTGAACTTCAAGCTGTCTTCCTCATAAAAGTAGCTCAGCAACGACGTGGAACCCTTCAACCTATGCTTCATCCCCTAATAAAAGAAAAACACTTTTTAAACAATATCCACAGATTTCAAAAAATACGACGGCTAGAAAATATCTTTTTCATCAGCTTCGTTAAGCCAATGGAGGACCTTAATGAACGTTTAACCTTCACGTTCGAAAAAAGAGAATCATCAATACTCTCGGTCATGGCTATGAAAGACCACTCTGCAAAATCACTTCACAGTTAGGCAATAAGGAAAGATAGCGATACAGATCTCCCTTCCCTGGTTTGGAAGTATGCTTCGAACCAACCGTTACCACAAAATTCAACTAAAATCCAAATATTGGAAAGCAGATAAACGTACGGTCGTTTTTCCTCGGACACAGGTTCGATCAATCTCTGTAACTCCGTTTCATGCAACTCCATCGACGACTCGCCTAACTCAACTGGCACCAACAATTTACGAGCCTATAAATGGAGGCAATTTTACCTGCATGACAACATAGTTTACATACTCTTGCACCAGGAAAACATTACAAAAAACACTTTCTACAGCATAAACTGCAGTAGCTTGCATAAAAATTATAAGCGAAGTCAAGTCAGGCATTACAAACTTACCTGCATCTGTGATATTCATATATCAACTTACCTATGCCCTCCCTTCTCCCTTTCTCTTTCACCACATTCGACATTTCATCTTTATCGGTGCTACAGAGAGAGGACCTCATTTCAGTCTGGAACACGATGCACAATGAAACTCATAGCCAAAGGAATTAATTAGAGGGGTATGGTGAGAATGGGAGCGAGATGGAGGGCAGAATGAGCAGGGAAAATGGAATGCTCCTGCTCAGATGAGTCTGAATATATAGAAAAGCAAAGCGATGGGAACTGATTTACGGTCTGCCCTAACGCACAATTAATGAGCGCGATTACAGACGTATAAAATAACAGTAACATACCTTGGTATCGATATCTCCCACATCGATACCACCTTTCTCATAGAACATAATGATATCGTGATCTCGACGGCTCACTATCGCCATATACATCTCATCGGTTTCATTATGTTCCACGAATGGTTCAACAATAAAGCTATGCAAACGACCCGCCGTCCTGCCTATCTGAAAAGCTTCCCCATCGGTTATACAATGAGCTCTGAAGCTTTCATATCACCAATTAGGTAAAGAGGAAATTCATAAATGTAAAAATTACCCTCATTACATTGAAACAATCACATCTCGTAGCTATCTCTCATCGGCTATAACTGAGTATTGATGATTGCCACCGATTATATCCCCCCTTCCCACTATCCTCCTATCATAATTAAAAATTATTTCCGTCAGCCACACAATAAACAAAACAAAAAACTATATTTTCATTGAGAGAATGTCCGATGTGCCGATGTTATTTTTGATAGAACCAATAAAGTCTCAATGATCTCAACTCGAATAACATTTCATTCCCATAACATCTGCTAAATTATCTTCTGCTTCTATTCACTGCTTCCTCTAACAACGAACAATTTCATTGATAGGTTACCTGTACGGTTTTTCCTTTCTTTGACATGTACCATTCACGAATGGTCTTCAAATCGCCCCACTTGATAAGACCATGTTTGCCACGTCTCTTGATCAATTGATCAGGCTTGATAACGCCTTTCTGAAAGATAGCTTCAGTTCATAATCAACGATAACAACTAAGTTTCGAAGCGTTTATTTGTAAAGTTGCAATAACTTTTGACCATCAAGCTTCGATCGTCGTCGACTTGATACGCCTGGCAGAGGCTCTATGGATCAATTCGCACCTCGCCTTACTATTAATTACTACCTGATAGTTTAATATTCATATCTCACTTGGATAATATAGCAACATTCATACCTTACAATTGAGGCTTTCAACTAGGATCGAGATTGCTTAACAATAAAAATTAAGTGGATCTTGCATAGGCTTGGAGAATCGCTTTTTTTTAAGTGGAGGAAATATGAGCTAATTAAATCCATTCGTTTTATAACAAAGAAACCAATAAGAATAAAAAAATTTCCCACGATCACTCTATTAAAAAAATCCTTCCAATCCATCAACATTTGAGATTTGAGTAGGGCGAAAGTGATGACCGAAAACTACAACAGGAAGAGAGGGGATGAGGAGGGGGAGGGAGCTAGCTACCTCATATGTAAGCCATACTTAAAGGCCAACGCATAGTATAGTCTCAACTTTCAACTAAGTGAACATCTCATTGCAATCGCAAATCATCAATACTAAGAGCTTATAAACGAAATAGAGTTATTTTACCGGCCCTCGTTGAACCACGTTGCTCCACTAATCACCACATCGAAATTATCATCCGCCTCGAGTTTTATCGCCAACGGTTTATCGACAAAATTGAATCGTTTAAGATGGCGATAGAGCAACTCTTTGCCCGTATATTCACTTATCGCCTTCGCCGACATTCCTTAATATTTATTAATTGAGTCAATAATTTATTGAAGACTGAATCACGTCGACATCAGAAATGATAGAAATGATAAGAGCCCCGAAGAGAAATCACTTCAATAGAACGGAAATAAATGAAAGAAAGAAATTTTAATTGCTCAAATTTCTTTCTAAATAATACATAAAATATATAGGAAATATATATATTTATGAATGAATAATTTTCCATTTTGAAATTAAACATTTAAGAGAAATAAAAAACATAAATAAACAATTGTTTGCTTAGAATTTTTTCATAGTAATCGCAATAATCACTTATGAAAGAGTACTTGTGAGGCTTAATGGAAATCAAGGCAGCTATTAAATCCCCCCCGGTGGGAAGTTCGGAAGCAAATCGGCATAATATTCCCACCTTCCCACTCCCCTCTCCTCCTAAAAAAAATCAAAGCAACGACCCCCCCCCCCCTCACCCCCAAGATCTGAACTTATACTTAAACGATAGCGGTTAATTAAAGAGGTGAAGCTAATTAAAAGATCGGAGTCAACTCGGATCGCATAACACTATTCCACTCATCCATATATGCATCATCATTCATCAATAATTTGCAAGCATTGAAGACTATGTAACGTCAAATAATTTGAAAAAAAAAAACAACGCATATATATTTGAAAAATAGAAAATATAAGGAAAACTTAATTTTATGTGGAAATTTTCGTAAAAATTAAGAAAATTAAGTCAAAAATATAAATATTGCAAAAAAAATTTAATACGCTTGAAAAATATAATTTATTTCCTTTAATCTCAATTCAATAAATTATTTATTTCAAATTTTCCACTCTCTTTTATATTTAAAAAAAAAAAATTCTATTTCGAATATTTATCGCATTTTTATGAAATATTAAAAATGAAATATATACAAGTAAAAACTTTAATAATTGATGCGCATAAGCGATTCATCGAAATCGGCTAATATATTCCACAAATGTGAATCATTCGACTATCCTAGCTTTTCAGGATAATCGATAATACTTCACAATTGGCAAATTCCACGAATTTTTTCATAATTTTCATTAAAATTTCACATATTATATAAAATCGTCTAATAAATTATCCTCATGAAATCAATTCAGCTTAATATTTCGAAGGAAAAAAAACCCCAATTTGTCTTATTAAAGAAAAAAAGTGTTCGCAAAGCGTCGCCGGTTAAAGTCTAAGAGAGGATAATAGTTGGATCGAGTGATCGCAAGAATGCGCCAATATCGTCGAGCGCACCAATCGACAAATCTCCCCCATCTCATCAATTCATCTCTTTCTCCTTACATTTTTTTCTCGTCTCGTTCTCTTCAACTATAAAACTTCCTCCAGCTCCACTAGCCGTCTTTCACTATCCCGAATTACGGCGATTCCCTTGAAAGAGAGTGCGCACCTGTGCCTCGTTCATCGGATGTAATGACAGGTGAGCGGACAGGTAAGTGCAATTTCAATATGCATAGAAAATAGTCTCATAGAGGTGAGAGGACAAAGCATTCCACGTGCCCGAACCACTCGAAAAGGCGCACAGTGATGTCGTGCGTGGAGTTGGCTTCTGCTTCCATATTGGATAATGTCCAACTTGAAGGCGCGAAGACAAAACGACATCAATGCTGATGCGAATTGACCGTCCGTTGTTGACTGCAAACCCGGATCGTTCTGGCTTTCTTAGACTTCCATGGAGTGGTCTTCGATAAAATCTGCAGATTTAAGCGAGAGGGAATCTTTTGCTTCCTAAAACCCTATGGGGCAAATCTTTATTCAACTTTGCATCAACTATTTCCCCAAAAATCTGAAATTTTCACTTAAATTCACTTAAATACTGAAGAAAAATGAGATTTCAATAAGGAAAACAATAGTGATATTAGTTATTTAGAATTAATTAATTAATTAAATCTCCCCCATGAATTGCACTCTGCGGAAATGATTATATAACTTACAACTTTACTTTGAATTGAACTTTTTTTAAAGTAAAAAAGAGATATTCGTATAATTCCTACTATATAGTAGTGGCCTTAAGTTGAAGGTATACGTTCAGGTACAACGTTTCTCGACAAATGCGATTCTATAAACCATTCTTGAATAACCTTTAGAACAAGTTGACTATAACAAAACCATAAGGAAGCGGAAAAACTAAGAAATAGCTTAGTCATTAGCGATCAATGAAATTACCAAAGAGCTGAAAAATAACTAAATTTGGAATAAGTAGAGATGGGAATGGCCTACATGAATGGATACATCTAGCAAATGATGAAATAGAACGAGAAAATAAGAGGAAATAAAGATAGAAAATAATGAAATAGAACGAGAAAATAAGAGGAAATAAAGATAGAAAAATGGTATAGCCGACAGTCTCCAGCTGTTATGTGTAGTTCACCGCCGCTTATAAAACTGAAAAAAAAAACCAGTCGGAATCCAAGGAATGACAGTCAACGTCACAACATTCACACATATAAAACATCGATAAAATTCTCGTATTTATTGTGTTGTATGGGAACAATCGCTAAACGATTCGCTGCTCTATCTTTAAAATATAGCTGAGAATTCGCTCTATCGATATGTTTATATTTTTCCGATACTTGGAGATTCGCTTTACCCTCTATATCACTTGACTTTCTTTAGCGGCTTGAGAATATCTAACGAATAGTCGGATATTTCTGAGATTAACTCGACAACCGTCGAAATACTTCGGCGAAATATTCGTTAATCCATAAATTATCAAAATTTCTCATTAATTAAACGATACTTTATGCTACAATTGCTTCAACGATCAACGAAGTATTTCATCAATCATTATTTGCAAAACAATACTAAAGAAACGTTAGATTGAACCGATCGCTCTCATTAATGCTTAAGAAATAATGAACGATAAAAATTTCCAATAGCGTATTTTTTTATAAGCTAATATTCGATTATATTTGAAACCAACATTGTATCCATAAATTTCTTTAATCTTTAGATGTCCAGAAGTGATCGAAAATGGAGAAACGAAATGTTGAAAACGTCGGAAATGATCATTATATATCGATTTTATCGATCAAATATGATCTTATTTTCAACGTTTATGAGTCGATACTATCCACACAAATATTCAACACATATCAGTATATATGCATTAGAGAAACTTTACGAATAAATTCCGGATTCCATTCCGGAATTTATGCTCGAAGAAATCCCGACATAATAGTAGTTCCGGATTATTCCGTACACAAATATCGCTCATTAATTCCGCTATAACTTTCTGTAGGCAAATGTTAACTTCCAACTATGTGATCATAAGCTATAGTGGCACAATTGTCAATATATAGAACGTTGTCGAGAGTATTTCCATGATTCATAACTTTTATCGTTTTTTTGGAGAAGTCTTCATCCATTAACGATTAAAACTTCTGCGAGTCTCTACTTCCCTCTCCTTGTGCCACCCTTCCCTTCCCCCCGTCACACCTCTCCCTTTGTGGAATTATATGAATCCGCGCTGCAAAACAATCATCGACACCCAACTTCCAACGGGTCCCCAAGAGTGAAGTGCAGCGGTGCTCATTTGGCTTGATTGCCGATTTCTAGCAATCTGAGAGTGCGCAGTGAACGGACCTCTTAAAATATTCTGGTCCTCAACCACAGAATTTGAATTTTTCAACTTGTACCCGTGGAACATCAGTTTGCTGAGGGACCCGACCAGCCGGGAACTTGATTTCGCTTAATCCGCCTAATTATCTAACTAAGCAGTTAAGAGATCGAACACGCGCAATGAATTGATGAAGAACTTAAAATGTCAGAAACTTTCCACTGTTCCATGATGTTGAGGGCATCCACATCATCATTATATATATATATATATATATATATATATATATATATATATATATACAATATTCATATTTATATTTACATTTACACTTGTATTCAAATTCATAATAAAATTCATATTACATTTATATTTATATTTTATTCATATTTATATTTGTATTTACATTTATATTTATACTTATATTTATAACTAGCAGAATATGACTACGTGGCGACATGTGATTTCTAAAATTTGAACAGTAGGATAACTGATCGTGTGAGAAGGATAGTGGGATATCTCAATAGACTAAAATTTGAGGGCATTTGAAGTCGACGGCATTCAATTAAAACAACGATCACTATGATTTGCGTGAAAAATAAGCTCGAGTTTACCTAATGCGCGTTACTAAAAGTGAGCTTGGATCATAGCGGCGGACTTAACCACAACCAGTAAATGGATCGCATTTCGCTCATAGTTCCCTTCATATTTGCGGATGAAAACTGATCTCGCCGAGTTTACACTCTCCAGAAATAGGAAGTAACCAAGAGTGGGACCTACACATTCATGAGAGTAAGGTTTTTATGAATTAAGGGGACTAAATCGGTTGAACACGGCTCCTAATGCACCTTTATTTCGATCGTGTGATTAACGTATAACTTCGAAGTGGCAAGTGGCACAAACGGTTGCATTAAAAAAAGTCGATTACAGCGATTTTAGATTTCACACTTGGGTTTTTAGCTGTCCTGGAAGTGGAATACCACGAGTTCCGCTGCAACGATATGTCACCCGCTCCGCCCGGTTCGGTGATTCAGGTGAACTGCCATGGTTACCTGTCCAGTAATTTCAATCTCTATCTTAAAGTGAACCCGCTTTTATGTGTTGGAAGTACATGAAAAGATGAATATATGAAACCTGCATAATTTTATCAAATGCGTCCAAAAGCTTCTAATCCGCACTCATAATCGTAATGAATAGAGAACAATTCACTACTTAAGAAAATGCATAATGAATACCTATATGGACAATAACATCGACACGAAAACAAATAATACGACATTACAACAAAGCCGCATTCAATTATATCGTCAATATAATGGCAAATAATAGAAGATAATGAAACGGCTCGATGCAAATAACATCGGATAACGGCGACCTATTTATGGTGATTTATCTCCGAGTAAGTGTCACTATCTTTAAAAATAGCTCGTTAGGTTCGCCTTTTTTATGAGTGGTTCTTTTGAGGGAATTAGACAGAGATCAATTTATTGATATCATTATAACGACTTTGATAGTAGAGCATCTCTACGATTACCACAAAGCAGCTTGACTATGATAGTCCACTATAAAATACTCGCACGAGTGTATCTTTGATGGTATCAATAGGATCTATAGAGACTGCTATTGCCCACTACATTCGTTCATTCGTTCATTGCCCTTTATCGGCGGTTTCTTCGTTCGTCGTTGGTTTCTAGCGTGCGCTGTTTGTGGGCTCGAGTGGAGCCACGCGTCACTAATAAAAGTTGTGTCTTTGTTATGAGGTCAGCAGAAACCGGTGGCTCGAAAAGAAGTTCGGCTCGCTCCAGACGATGGCCGATTAACTTCCTATTGATATCATCATCGTCATCATGTAACTTACATAGCAAATTACATTCAAATTAACTATTATTTCCTACAACAGCAACTTGTCGAGGTTTTGAGCATAACGCAATAGCAGTTTGTGCAGTTAAATGATGTTGCTGAATATTAATCAACGGTCTTAAAGTTCGTCGTATAGCGTCGGCAATATCCGTTTGTTTCCAATAGATAATTAGCACATTTACCACCGAATTCATATCACCACTAATAATCGCATACCAATTTACAAAATCATTCATTGCTGAGTCTTTTATATCACCAAAAAAGAAAACCAAACATGCCGGCATTATATAGAGAAATATGGTGAAAAAACATGAAATACACATCGTCACTGTAAGTTGTCGTTGACCTTGTTCGAATACTCGTTGTGCTTTACCCTAAATATCATCAACATGAAAAGGACATAGAATGAGATGTTGCGTAGAGAAAAGTATCGGTGTAAAGGCGTTGTTCAAGAAGAAAATTGTATAATATTCTAGCTCGAAAGGATAGATCTGGAACTCTTGAGCCTGAGTGAAGCCTTCTTGCGCCATCCTTTCCTCCTCTCCTCTTTATTGCTTCGGAGGACTTATCCATAATATGACGCCACTATTAAATTTTTCATGTATCTCGCTCAATCTGCTTTTCCCGTCCATATATTTTTAAAAGATTGCATAGATGTTTTCTCTAGCGATTTCTCCACATGACGCCATAATATTCGGCTGATGATGGTGGTGTCGATGACTGTTCATGCAAATATCTTCATAATATATGTGTAATTTGCTTTCCCCCTCCGTTCCCTATCCCAAAATATGAACACAGTGTGTTTCTCTAGACGCAACCGGTTCCGATTCGAGAAAAGCAATTGTAATTTTCGGCGATCAACTAAATCAAACAAAAGATATCGCGAACGAAAACAAAATTCTTTAGGGCATTGACTTTTCCGGACAAATAATTCAAATTAAAGCTTCCTTCTAATGTTCCCAATTAAAAAATCGAAATGCAACTGTTAAATCATTTTTGTAAGTTATATATAAAACTACTGATGGAATATGGAATATAAAAGAATGAAAAATAAACAAAAAACTGGAATATTTCAAGGAAAGGAAAACGGAAACTCACTTGATAGTTCATCTTTCTATTTCTCTCTCTGAGCAGGAAATAGGTGACAACGTAAAGAAGAACACTGGTCATCGCAGTGGTGATTCGTATTGCAAAATACATATGAACATGATAATCCAACATCCCATCGCTAGTCCTTAATGAACGATGAAAATATAAGGGAATGAAGGCATTACTATTTTGTGAAGAAAGACCGAATCGAAAATGAGATGGAATGAGTGGCACTTACAGAGACGAATATCCACAATTCTTCTGAATTATTCATCGCTCCTCTATCCTATTAGTGGCACCGTCACATTAATAGATATATAATTATGTTCTAAAGCCAAACTTTTATAGCTGTCAATATAATATGAATCCATCTATATCAATATCTTCCGAAATATGTCCAAATTTTTCTATGAAATTCCTCAAATAAAGCAGCAAATATGTTGACTGAGTATTTTCAATGGAAATGAAGAAATAATGATGTTCAACACTTATGCATACATAAATTATTTTCGATATGTGAATATGTCGAGAAATGTGCTAGAAAAAAAAGATGGCACAATATGCGCTTTTGCATTATCCTCGTTTATTAACCATTTTCATACTAAACGAATAAATTAATGAGCTTTGTGGAGCACTCTTTTCCAATAGTTAAGATAAATTAGCAATCCGGATGAATCGTCTATACAAAAATTCATTGTGTGTTTTTTTCAAATCAATATAAAATATAAGGCAACTTTTCCCACAATAGCCTTTCTTTCGCATTAAAAAAGAAATATACTGTAGAAGATCTATTCTAGCAGTTCAAAAATTTTATATTTTTAACTTTAGCGAATCCGGAATTGAAATTCTCGGATGGGCAAACGAACGCAGATACGCGAACGCATCACCTACGGGCAGACAAGACATAGCCAGGATGCATATTTGCTAAGAAAAATACACAAATAAGATAAGTTCTCATCTATTTTAACCAATTTACGCCATCCAGAAACGCGCCTTTGTCATTCTCATAATTCTTTAGAGTAAAGTATGCAGCTATACATGGGAAATTCATTGTAATTTAAAGAAGAGAGAAAATTCACATAAGAGAAGTGAGAATAAGTGTGCTGAATCTACTATATCGATTAAGGAGAAAAGTGGGAATCCATAATATTTATTCAAAGTTTTTTCACATTTTTTGATGGTTTTTGAAAACTCATAAGTGATTATTGATGGAAGCAAATCGCTAAAATTCTATTTTTTTATATCTTCGATAACTCCTTCAGCCGCAATCGAAAATGTTCCATTTACACAACATATTATATATATATATATATATATATATATATATATATATATATATATATATATATATATATATATATGTTTATTAATCGAGGACCGAATCAAAAACCTCCTCGAAAATTAAATCAGATGATAAATAACTCAAATCACTCCCTAAGCATAACTAACATGTCGACTACGCAGTCTTCACATATACTGTTCAGGCTCGCACCCACCATTAGGCTGAAGTAGTACAAGAATAAGTAAAAATGACTAAGGCTTTTGAGCTACATGGCCTGTTATCATGGATAGCGAAAATTCACATTCACTGAATGCACAATTAGTGAACTGACCAGCAAACACCCTCGCGAGTAGGCGCATTATCGGGGAATGTTGCGAGCCAAGTTTGTATTATCAGAGCCAATAATATTCCATGAGAAACTAATATCTGAAAATAAAGTACTGAAAAAAGAACTTCCATATAGACCTATTTTTGTCTCTGAAAAAAATATAAACATTGAAAGGCTGAAAGAGATTTCCTGGAGAACTTTCCTTGATCCGGAAATACTTCAGCAGAAGTCATGAACGTGAATGATAATGATAAGCTACTTTGAGCTTACCCATACTTTTATTTTGATAATATTCTTTTCGTTACCCTTTCTTCCATCTAGGACACCTGCGTTTCCCTTCAATTCAAACAAGAAACCACACTATAGCCCTACCGAAAGCTGTTCAAACGCTGGAGTAGGAACCCCGGAAGGTATCGGAATTCGCAGAATGGAACCTGAATTCCCATTCAATCTTAGGTATGCTTACATAGTTTAATGACTTTGTGAATTAACTTGCACAATCCTTGAGCAATCGTATAACGCGGATATCCTCTACAGCTCAAACAGAACGCTCATATCCCCTACCTCCCTCCCCTTCCAATGAAGAACTTTCTCGAATATTTATTTCTTAAAGAAACTGTTTGTTTAGTTATTAAAGTGGTGGTTTATGAAAGAATACATTCTCACTGTCACCTCTTTGCTTTGTCTGGAACCATTAAACGCAACAGTTTATAGAAACGTTGGGACCATGAAAAGCAGAAAAGAAGCTGGCTTGGTCAAGAAGGAGATGTAAGGGAGACTAGAAAGGATGCAGGGGCTTGATCAGGAAGGAGATGTAAGGGAGACTAGAAAGGATGCAGGGGCTTGATCAGGAAGGAGATGTAAGGGAGACTAGAAAGGATGCAGGGGTTTGATCAGGAAGGAGATGTAAGGGAGACTAGAAAGGATGTAGGGGCTTGATCAGGAAGGAGATGTAAGGGAGACTAGAAAGGATGCAGGGCTTGGTCAGGAAGGAGATGTAAGGGAGACTAGAAAGGATGCAGGGGCTTGATCAGGAAGGAGATGTAAGGGAGACTAGAAAGGATGCAGGGGCTTGATCAGGAAGGAGATGTAAGGGAGACTAGAAAGGATGCAGGGGTTTGATCAGGAAGGAGATGTAAGGGAGACTAGAAAGGATGCAGGGGCTTGATCAGGAAGGAGATGTAAGGGAGACTAGAAAGGATGGGGGGGTTGATCAGGAAGGAGATGTAAGGGAGACTAGAAAGGATGCAGGGATTTGATCAGGAAGGAGATGTAAGGGAGACTAGAAAGGATGCAGGAGCTTGATCAGGAAGGAGATGTAAGGGAGACTAGAAAGGATGCAGGGGCTTGATCAGGAAGGAGATGTAAGGGAGACTAGAAAGGATGCAGGGGCTTGATCAGGAAGGAGATGTAAGGGAGACTAGAAAGGATGCAGGGGTTTGATCAGGAAGGAGATGTAAGGGAGACTAGAAAGGAAGGGGGGGGGGTTGATCAGGAAGGAGATGTAAGGGGGACTAGAAAGGATGCAGGGATTTGATCAGGAAGGAGATGTAAGGGAGACTAGAAAGGATGCAGGAGCTTGATCAGGAAGGAGATGTAAGGGAGACTAGAAAGGATGCAGGGGCTTGGTCAGGAAGGAGATGTAAGGGAGACTAGAAAGGATGCAGGGGCTTGATCAGGAAGGAGATGTAAGGGAGACTAGAAAGGATGCAGGGGTTTGATCAGGAAGGAGATGTAAGGGAGACTAGAAAGGAAGGCGGGGGGGGGGGGGTTGATCAGGAAGGAGATGTAAGGGGACTAGAAAGGATGCAGGGATTTGATCAGGAAGGAGATGTAAGGGAGACTAGAAAGGATGCAGGAGCTTGATCAGGAAGGAGATGTAAGGGAGACTAGCAAGGATGTAGGGCTTGATCAGGAAGGAGATGTAAGGGAGACTAGAAAGGATGCAGGAGCTTGATCAGGAAGGAGATGTAAGGGAGACTAGAAAGGATGCAGGGGCTTGATCAGGAAGGAGATGTAAGGGAGACTAGAAAGGATGCAGGGGTTTGATCAGGAAGGAGATGTAAGGGAGACTAGAAAGGATGCAGGGGCTTGATCAGGAAGGAGATGTAAGGGAGACTAGAAAGGATGCAGGGGCTTGATCAGGAAGGAGATGTAAGGGAGACTAGAAAGGATGCAGGGGTTTGATCAGGAAGGAGATGTAAGGGAGACTAGAAAGGATGTAGGGGCTTGATCAGGAAGGAGATGTAAGGGAGACTAGAAAGGATGCAGGGGCTTGATCAGGAAGGAGATGTAAGGGAGACTAGAAAGGATGCAGGAGCTTGATCAGGAAGGAGATGTAAGGGAGACTAGAAAGGATGCGGGGGGTTGATCAGGAAGGAGATGTAAGGGAGACTAGAAAGGATGCAGGGGCTTGATCAGGAAGGAGATGTAAGGGAGACTAGAAAGGATGCAGGGGCTTGATCAGGAAGGAGATGTAAGGGAGACTAGAAAGGATGCAGGGCTTGATCAGGAAGGAGATGTAAGGGAGACTAGAAAGGATGCAGGGGCTTGATCAGGAAGGAGATGTAAGGGAGACTAGAAAGGATGCAGGGGCTTGATCAGGAAGGAGATGTAAGGGAGACTAGAAAGAATGCAGGGGCTTGATCAGGAAGGAGATGTAAGGGAGACTAGAAAGGAAGGGGGGGGGGATCAGGAAGGAGATGTAAGGGAGACTAGAAAGGATGCAGGGGCTTGATCAGGAAGGAGATGTAAGGGAGACTAGAAAGGATGCAGGGGCTTGATCAGGAAGGAGATGTAAGGGAGACTAGAAAGGATGCAGGGCTTGATCAGGAAGGAGATGTAAGGGAGACTAGAAAGGATGCAGGGGCTTGATCAGGAAGGAGATGTAAGGGAGACTAGAAAGGATGCAGGGGCTTGATCAGGAAGGAGATGTAAGGGAGACTAGAAAGGAATTGGAAGGAGATGTAAGGGAGACTAGAAAGGATGCAGGGGCTTGATCAGGAAGGAGATGTAAGGGAGACTAGAAAGGATGCAGGGGCTTGATCAGGAAGGAGATGTAAGGGAGACTAGAAAGGATGCAGGGGCTTGATCAGGAAGGAGATGTAAGGGAGACTAGAAAGGATGCAGGGGCTTGATCAGGAAGGAGATGTAAGGGAGACTAGAAAGGATGCAGGGGCTTGATCAGGAAGGAGATGTAAGGGAGACTAGAAAGGATGCAGGGGCTTGATCAGGAAGGAGATGTAAGGGAGACTAGAAAGGATGCAGGGGCTTGATCAGGAAGGAGATGTAAGGGAGACTAGAAAGGATGCAGGAGCTTGATCAGGAAGGAGATGTAAGGGAGACTAGAAAGGATGCAGGGGCTTGATCAGGAAGGAGATGTAAGGGAGACTAGAAAGGATGCAGGGGCTTGATCAGGAAGGAGATGTAAGGGAGACTAGAAAGGATGCAGGGGCTTGATCAGGAAGGAGATGTAAGGGAGACTAGAAAGGATGCAGGGGCTTGATCAGGAAGGAGATGTAAGGGAGACTAGAAAGGATGCAGGGGCTTGATCAGGAAGGAGATGTAAGGGAGACTAGAAAGGATGCAGGGGCTTGATCAGGAAGGAGATGTAAGGGAGACTAGAAAGGATGCTTGATCAGGAAGGAGATGTAAGGGAGACTAGAAAGGATGCAGGGCTTGATCAGGAAGGAGATGTAAGGGAGACTAGAAAGGATGCAGGAGCTTGATCAGGAAGGAGATGTAAGGGAGACTAGAAAGGATGCAGGGGCTTGATCAGGAAGGAGATGTAAGGGAGACTAGAAAGGATGCAGGGGCTTGATCAGGAAGGAGATGTAAGGGAGACTAGAAAGGATGCAGGGGCTTGATCAGGAAGGAGATGTAAGGGAGACTAGAAAGGATGCAGGGGTTTGATCAGGAAGGAGATGTAAGGGAGACTAGAAAGGATGCAGGGGCTTGATCAGGAAGGAGATGTAAGGGAGACTAGAAAGGATGCAGGGGCTTGATCAGGAAGGAGATGTAAGGGAGACTAGAAAGGATGCAGGGGTTTGATCAGGAAGGAGATGTAAGGGAGACTAGAAAGGATGCAGGGGCTTGATCAGGAAGGAGATGTAAGGGAGACTAGAAAGGATGCAGGAGCTTGATCAGGAAGGAGATGTAAGGGAGACTAGAAAGGATGCAGGAGCTTGATCAGGAAGGAGATGTAAGGGAGACTAGAAAGGATGCAGGGGCTTGATCAGGAAGGAGATGTAAGGGAGACTAGAAAGGATGCAGGGGTTTGATCAGGAAGGAGATGTAAGGGAGACTAGAAAGGATGCAGGAGCTTGATCAGGAAGGAGATGTAAGGGAGACTAGAAAGGATGCAGGGGCTTGATCAGGAAGGAGATGTAAGGGAGACTAGAAAGGATGCAGGTTTGATCAGGAAGGAGATGTAAGGGAGACTAGAAAGGATGCAGGGGCTTGATCAGGAAGGAGATGTAAGGGAGACTAGAAAGGATGCAGGGTTTGATCAGGAAGGAGATGTAAGGGAGACTAGAAAGGATGCAGGGGCTTGATCAGGAAGGAGATGTAAGGGAGACTAGAAAGGATGCAGGGGCTTGATCAGGAAGGAGATGTAAGGGAGACTAGAAAGGATGCAGGGGCTTGATCAGGAAGGAGATGTAAGGGAGACTAGAAAGGATGCAGGGGCTTGATCAGGAAGGAGATGTAAGGGAGACTAGAAAGGAAGGGGGGGGGGGTTGATCAGGAAGGAGATGTAAGGGAGACTAGAAAGGATGCAGGGATTTGATCAGGAAGGAGATGTAAGGGAGACTAGAAAGGATGCAGGAGCTTGATCAGGAAGGAGATGTAAGGGATGCTAGAAAGGATGTAGGGGCTTGATCAGGAAGGAGATGTAAGGGAGACTAGAAAGGATGCAGGAGCTTGATCAGGAAGGAGATGTAAGGGAGACTAGAAAGGATGCAGGGCTTGATCAGGAAGGAGATGTAAGGGAGACTAGAAAGGATGCAGGGGTTTGATCAGGAAGGAGATGTAAGGGAGACTAGAAAGGATGCAGGGGCTTGATCAGGAAGGAGATGTAAGGGAGACTAGAAAGGATGCAGGGGCTTGATCAGGAAGGAGATGTAAGGGAGACTAGAAAGGATGCAGGGGTTTGATCAGGAAGGAGATGTAAGGGAGACTAGAAAGGATGTAGGGGCTTGATCAGGAAGGAGATGTAAGGGAGACTAGAAAGGATGCAGGAGCTTGATCAGGAAGGAGATGTAAGGGAGACTAGAAAGGATGCAGGAGCTTGATCAGGAAGGAGATGTAAGGGAGACTAGAAAGGATGCAGGGGCTTGATCAGGAAGGAGATGTAAGGGAGACTAGAAAGGATGCAGGGGTTTGATCAGGAAGGAGATGTAAGGGAGACTAGAAAGGATGCAGGAGCTTGATCAGGAAGGAGATGTAAGGGAGACTAGAAAGGATGCAGGGGCTTGATCAGGAAGGAGATGTAAGGGAGACTAGAAAGGATGCTTGATCAGGAAGGAGATGTAAGGGAGACTGAAAGGATTTGATCAGGAAGGAGATGTAAGGGAGACTAGAAAGGATGCAGGGGCTTGATCAGGAAGGAGATGTAAGGGAGACTAGAAAGGATGCAGGGGTTTGATCAGGAAGGAGATGTAAGGGAGACTAGAAAGGATGCAGGAGCTTGATCAGGAAGGAGATGTAAGGGAGACTAGAAAGGATGCAGGGGCTTGATCAGGAAGGAGATGTAAGGGAGACTAGAAAGGATGCAGGGGCTTGATCAGGAAGGAGATGTAAGGGAGACTAGAAAGAATGCAGGGGCTTGATCAGGAAGGAGATGTAAGGGAGACTAGAAAGGAAGGGGGGGCTTGATCAGGAAGGAGATGTAAGGGAGACTAGAAAGGATGCAGGGATTTGATCAGGAAGGAGATGTAAGGGAGACTAGAAAGGATGCAGGGGCTTGATCAGGAAGGAGATGTAAGGGAGACTAGAAAGGATGCAGGAGCTTGATCAGGAAGGAGATGTAAGGGAGACTAGAAAGGATGCAGGGGCTTGATCAGGAAGGAGATGTAAGGGAGACTAGAAAGGATGCAGGGGCTTGATCAGGAAGGAGATGTAAGGGAGACTAGAAAGGATGCAGGGGCTTGATCAGGAAGGAGATGTAAGGGAGACTAGAAAGGATGCAGGGCTTGATCAGGAAGGAGATGTAAGGGAGACTAGAAAGGATGCAGGGGCTTGATCAGGAAGGAGATGTAAGGGAGACTAGAAAGGATGCAGGGGCTTGATCAGGAAGGAGATGTAAGGGAGACTAGAAAGGATGCAGGGGTTGATCAGGAAGGAGATGTAAGGGAGACTAGAAAGGATGCAGGGGCTTGATCAGGAAGGAGATGTAAGGGAGACTAGAAAGGATGCAGGGGCTTGATCAGGAAGGAGATGTAAGGGAGACTAGAAAGGATGCAGGGGCTTGATCAGGAAGGAGATGTAAGGGAGACTAGAAAGGATGCAGGGCTTGATCAGGAAGGAGATGTAAGGGAGACTAGAAAGGATGCAGGGGCTTGATCAGGAAGGAGATGTAAGGGAGACTAGAAAGGATGCAGGGGCTTGATCAGGAAGGAGATGTAAGGGAGACTAGAAAGGATGCAGGGGCTTGATCAGGAAGGAGATGTAAGGGAGACTAGAAAGGATGCAGGGGCTTGATCAGGAAGGAGATGTAAGGGAGACTAGAAAGGATGCAGGGGCTTGATCAGGAAGGAGATGTAAGGGAGACTAGAAAGGATGCAGGAGCTTGATCAGGAAGGAGATGTAAGGGAGCTAGAAAGGATGTAGGGGCTTGATCAGGAAGGAGATGTAAGGGAGACTAGAAAGGATGCAGGAGCTTGATCAGGAAGGAGATGTAAGGGAGACTAGAAAGGATGCAGGGGCTTGATCAGGAAGGAGATGTAAGGGAGACTAGAAAGGATGCAGGGGCTTGATCAGGAAGGAGATGTAAGGGAGACTAGAAAGGATGCAGGGGCTTGATCAGGAAGGAGATGTAAGGGAGACTAGAAAGGATGCAGGGGCTTGATCAGGAAGGAGATGTAAGGGAGACTAGAAAGGATGCAGGGGTTTGATCAGGAAGGAGATGTAAGGGAGACTAGAAAGGATGTAGGGGCTTGATCAGGAAGGAGATGTAAGGGAGACTAGAAAGGATGCAGGAGCTTGATCAGGAAGGAGATGTAAGGGAGACTAGAAAGGATGCAGGAGCTTGATCAGGAAGGAGATGTAAGGGAGACTAGAAAGGATGCAGGGGCTTGATCAGGAAGGAGATGTAAGGGAGACTAGAAAGGATGCAGGGGTTTGATCAGGAAGGAGATGTAAGGGAGACTAGAAAGGATGCAGGAGCTTGATCAGGAAGGAGATGTAAAGGAGACTAGAAAGGATGCAGGGGCTTGATCAGGAAGGAGATGTAAGGGAGACTAGAAAGGATGCAGGGGTTTGATCAGGAAGGAGATGTAAGGGAGACTAGAAAGGATGCAGGGGCTTGATCAGGAAGGAGATGTAAGGGAGACTAGAAAGGATGCAGGAGCTTGATCAGGAAGGAGATGTAAGGGAGACTAGAAAGGATGCGGGGGGTTGATCAGGTAGGAGATGTAAGGGAGACTAGAAAGGATGCAGGGGCTTGATCAGGAAGGAGATGTAAGGGAGACTACAATAACACAAGAAAGAAAACAACGCCGATCCAGGTAACGAGGATGATGGAAAAATAAATAGATAAAATCTTTTACGAATAAATCAAAACGTTTCGCTGAAATTTTCACTCCATATAATGCTTTAGGAAAAGTTATTTACTGGCACTTTCCAAGTCATCGACGCCAGCGTTGCTTTCGCGTGAAGGAAGGCTGGGGAACTGGGAGGAGGAAAGACGCTTGGAGGATGGCATCACATCTGGGGGCCACCATGCTGTCGATGATGCACTAAGCTCGACGAAGGTACCCTTGTATCAAAGAGAAACTGCTCGATTTGAACGTAAAAACTGTTTTGCCCAAAATCATTGCTGAAGTACCACAATTTGCAGAAGGAAAACCCTTAAACAAATTCTTTAGAATAAGCTAAGCAGAGTTTCATAGGCGCAAGAGGATTGTCGCAGTTTTCAAGTGTTATGTACTATAATAATTTCACAATATATCGAAATTTTGACATTCAAATTTTTACATAATACAATATTTCAGAAGAGGTTGGAAGTTAATTCGAAAAAAAAAGTTATCTCGGAAGTCAGAAAGTTTCGAAAATCAATAAATTTTTTGCCCTCTTGAATTTTCATAGTGAAATGACTTGCCTAAATTATAAAAAAAAAAAAAACATTACATAGGGAAGTGGCACTTACTTGAAGTAGCTGAAGACGGTATCCGCTTTTAAAATAGATCATCGGAAGTAGCAATGATAATAATCTATCAAAGCTGATAACAAGTAACATTATCGGTGTCATTTGTTCACACCTCAAAGATGAATTCTATGAGTCGAGGATTTTAGTTTATTAGAAGTATGCAAAGAAGCTTTTCTTGATAGTCGACATTCGAGCAATGAAATTCATTGACATAAACCCTTCTAACAGACGAAATTGAATCATCAATTTGCTGAAGAGAAATAAATTCAAGGCGAAGAGATAGGATACTCGTTGAGGATAATATACTTTATAAGTATTGGCCATTGTTATAGTATGAGGATCGATGTTGATGCTTACGATTACATGTCGAAAATGTTCTTCATATCTCGAAAAACATTCTCCCCTTTCCCATGCCATTCTTCATCGCATTACGTCTTAGATGTTCTTTTCGGAACTTCCTTTATGCTCTCACTAGGTCGAAGTCGAATATTATGCCGATAGACAATTTGCTTAGAAATACTATCAGCTAAAGTTGTTGATTCAAAAAATATTCTGCATCAAGGAATACTTATGGCCAATCTTCTTATTGGCTACCTTCTTTACTCGGGCTAAATGAGCCAAAATGGATGATGGTTAAATTTCGTGTGTTTCATCGCATAAAATTCCAAACGTTCTATGTCGATGTAAAGTTTTTTCTGAAGCACTAATAGTTTTGTAATAATTTTATTGATAATGAAGAAATTGCCTAACTTACCATATGAATAGAATATTCCATGGCATTAACATACAAAAACGAGCGCTTCTTAGTTGCAAACAATCACTAAACATCATACCCAAACGTGCCGCTCCTCCGAGTACTGTTCCAAAGCCCATTAATGCATTCGTACAGTACTGAAACATAACACATTCAAATTGCGAATACAGTGGGGGATATCCGTTAGGTCCCAAATACAATGGAATATATATAGATAACATATCCCAAAGCTCGGCTTTTCTTTTTGTTTATTTCGTGGATTAACCTGGCCAAAGTGACTCCTTCACGCAAATGCACGAAATTTTAGAAACAATTTGTCGAGTCGCTGCATGTCGACGTTGGTGAAAATTAAGGTGCATACTGATGTGTGGCTCGCCCCATAGAATGATCACATTTTTTACCTATTTAACCGGAAACTGTGGAAAAATAATTCTTTGTGCACTCGTATCACAGCTTTCATTTAATTTTCGCTAATTTCTACTCACCTCTCATCGTAAGAATAATTTCTGAATTCCGAAAGAAAGTCCATTTGATTTGCCCACCTGTGCAACGATGAGCGAATATCTTTCAGCCATTTTTGGTGTACGTATTAGAGCGATTAGAATAAGAACACTCACAATAAATAATATACTTCCTTCGACAATATAAATTCCAAATTGGACGTACATTTCACCTTTACTCTTAAAGAAACTCTTTTATTCCTCTCAGCCAAATAAATAAAATGATAAAAAATATAAAATTCTTTGTAAAATAATTTTTGAAATGCCAGATTGCATTTATCTCAATCGCTTTTCATATTTCTCTATCATATTCGCTTCTCAAAATCCACGAAAATTTTATGGATAAATTCCAGAATTTTGAGGAAAAAATTCTAAACTGATTATTTCAAAGTATATGTTCAAAAATGAGAGTTGAATCATTTTTTAAAATATATAAAACTGATTCGAAAATTTCTCTTATCATATTCTATCACATGAAATTCTAATGTAATCCTCAAAATTTCATAGTAAAGCGCATTAGGCAACCCTTCATGTGCGCTTTTCCTCATATTCGCGTATATTGTACAAATATTCTCTCGTCAACAAATAAGAAGCAATCAGTCCAATATCAAAGTGTTAAAACCAAGCTATGTTTTACTATCTTACTGAGCTAACCAATTACCTATCAAATGACGATATAAATAATGTTGTAAAAGAAGACATGCAAATTGTAAGCCCCTACATCTGCTTAGTCCAGTAATAAAACTTATATTTTTTTAGCTGAAAGTAGAGATATGTAGAACGGAATTTTTGGAATCTTTTCATAAATATTAGGAAGGATAAGTCCTCATTCAGCCAGAAATATCTCGAAGATTAGGCTCCACAACTGTTCTCTTTTTTCGGATCTGATTCGAATCGAGATTTGATCCAATCAAAATTGAGCTTGATCAGAGATCAACATACCGATCAAACTCAACAGGTTTGCCATTCCAACTTTTAGGATCAAGAACATGTTCGACAATTGTGATTATTCTTGTTGAAACGGTGAATATACTGTCTTCCTCGTTTCACTGAAGATGTTCACAAATATCAGTTCACAGATATCAGTTTAACAGTTCTTACTCCGTTGCAAGTAAAGAGTAAATATTACGCTGATATTATTGATAATATCATTACTGATAATATCCCTGTACTGAGAAATATTAATAATGCGTGCTGCATTTTCTAAAATCCTCCTCGCGTCAAATTAGACCGCCATAATCAGAAACAGCAGGCCGGACCCACATCAATGTTTGAATAGCGCATTCTGAGGTATTCTCCGAAACAAGAAAAAAACATGTGACCATAAAGAACCCACCCGTACCACCTGTACGCAACCAGGAGTATTTGCCAAATCGTTATGCATCACATACGATCAATGACGCATAACTCGTTCCATCGCCAGTGGCGTCATATATCTTTATGAATCTTCAAGCGCAGAAAAACCACTGATGACGAGACTTTTCCTCCAAACACCGGCCAAATATCAGCTAATATCAGCTTAAATTACTGGCAACGAAATGTTGCTGAATCCTATTGCTTTGAGAATATCGAAGAAATTCTGCACGATTTTAGTGTGCTATATAACATGTGTGCTATAAAATCATCCACCGCGTGCTATAATATAACGTGATCAGTAAAAGAGTGAGTCAATCGTTCAGTGAATTTCGTCGGCGTTGCTCACCGTTTCATGTGTTCTTTGGCAAACTTTTATAGCAGTTCATTATGAGCATGCTCATAGCTATGCGTACTTCAGGCACATATCCGACATATGGATTTTTTCTGTAAAATACTAATGCCAAAATGATGGATTTTCTTGAGCAATTTCCACATTATGCAACAATCTTCACCCACCAATTTCGTCAACATTTATTCTTTTACAAAATCAATCATTGCATATTTCGAAAATATTATTTTATAAGGTAGATTTGTTCCTATGAAGCTTATTATACATAAATCTTAGCTGCTAAGAATTCGACTAAAAATGCGAATGGAACTCAACAGATCGGCGGCGATCGTTCGCAAATGGACGGATCACGAAGTGAATGAGATGAATATATGAGGTAGGCCTAATTTATCTTTTAAGAATCTGAAGGAGAAAAGGACGATCATTCGATAATATAATAAAAACATCACTAGTGAACTCAGAAACGATTCAGTGCGCTAATAACGAACTAATTAGAAGAGGGAAGGGGACGAGAGAGGAAAGAGAAGGAGCAAAAGTTGACTAGAAAAAGAGCAAAGAATTGAAGTGAACTACTACTTTAAAGGTAACAATTTACAAATAATGATAGAATTCTGTTTAATATTACGCATTTGAAATGTCAGTTTAGCGACATATACTTTTATTAAAAAGCGATTATTCAACGATCACTTTATTGCATCATTTGTTTGGTGGCATAGAACAATTGGAAAGACTTTATAGAGCATATGAAACGGATGAGAAACTGCTTTTTGTATAGGAGAATGAAAGCATCACATAGTCCTATTGTCCTTAAAAAACGGGTGGAGCAGAATTGATAAATGAGTTATCTAAGGCAGCATTTCTTGTAGGCAGTGGCCTTGACACATGCTTGACGTTTAGAAAAATGAAATAAAGAATGAATTGGCATTACTGACTCTGCTTCCGTTGTCACAATAAATAGACGATTAATGGAGTTTTCGTCGGCTTAAACGTCATCAATAATCGATTCCTCAAGCGTTCCTCTCATAACCTTCATAACCCCTTCGATAATCTTTCCCAATGAGCTTCTTGAAAGCAACAAGAATGTCACCAACATTCTCAGTACTTTATGTGATAATTATTTCATTTTTCTTATGACCTCCTCTCTGCGTTTTCTACGCTATTCCGCTAGCGTTTACGCGTTTTCGGTGCTAATTTTATTCTCTACCTGTATTTATCATCTTTTATATTACTAGTTATACTACCTATAGTACCAGTACTACCATTCCAACTTCCAGGTATTCTAAATATATGACTTTCGTTATGGAACATTTAATGAAAAAATAAATGAATAAATAATCGAGCAAATGTAATAGCAAAAGCGTTAAAAAAAACACAATACTATGAGCCCTATATATGGATAATATGGCTTTAAATTCATACAAAAAAGTAGAAATTAGAGGGGAAAAAAACGAGAAATGAATAATAATATTATTCTTGGAAGAAGTTATTTATGAAAAGATGAGATTTTTTCAAATGGCGATTTTCACTTATCCCGTAAAAACAAAGCGAAACCTCTGCATTTCAGTAAAGGGGTTCAATTTAAAATAAAAAGGGAAATTTTCAACAATATCAACAAGCTCAATATAGATTCGAAACTCTTTCAACAGATACCATCAATTCGATCAGCTTTCGAACTCACTTAATGGAAGATTAAAGGCGATAATTAGTCTAAGTAACCCGTAGAATGCAAAAATGGGTATTACTATAATGCAGAAACGGAATGGCGTGATTGCATGATTGAAAAATACATGAGGAGAAAACAGGAAGTGCTTTAGAGTAAACGTAACCACGTGAACGAAACTATAAACCAAAATTGTTGCGTATCATTTTAGACGAATATATAATATTTGATGAACTATGAACGCTTACTGCCATATTAGAGAAATTGAGAGTCACTTCAAAAGCTAGGTATAATCACACAAAAACGCTCATTCTTCAAGTTAATTGGACTTAAAAAGCTCCACTGAGGCTCTTTTCAGCTCATTATCATCCATCCTGTTGAGTAAAATTGATGCACTCATCAGCGGGACTAAAACTGAGGAATTTCTCGCTATCACCGTTTGTAAATAAATTTTTGCTCTACACTCTTTTTATGACTAGCACTGTAATTTTTCCAGCGATATCGATGTGAGTGAGATAAAAATTTCTCCATGATCCAAAAAAGTCTTAAACTCTATTCGTTTCACGAAGTACCACCATGTGGACCTGATTATATCTAAGCTTTTTTAGGGATACGACAATGGAATACCATCAAACCACAGTTTCAGTCAAAGTGAATAAATTCTCAAGAGCTTCATCAAAGAACGATTTTTCAAAAAATTCCCCCTAAAGTATCAATAAGTTCTGAAAACTCCAAAAATGGAAACACAAAATCGGAAATTTCGTCACTGTTTGTTTCACACAATAAAAGATATTTTTTGTCTTTGTTGTCAACAGATAAATTCATACTGGCGATATGCTAAGTTGCACAGAATTATCGTTATCCCATTTATCGTTAACCCATTTAAATAATCTTTCAGCTGATCACTGATGGATGGGATTCTGGATCTACTCCGAATGTTGCTTCCGGATGCCAAAACGCAAAATACTGTGCCATCATTTTGTGGGCTACGTGATCCATCCTCAGTGAAAAATACAAGGAGATCAGATTTACTGTACTATTTTTGCAGAAAAGCGGAAATGAAACATAATTGTTAGATGCTCAACCATTACGAATAACCCGTAATTAGAAATTCCTCGTTCCTCGATAGCCACCGCCTTTCATCCGCTCAATTTAAATAGGTCAAGACTATGAATGAAATAATCCTCAAAAATTCAAGTAAACAATCTCGACCATCTCTTCACCCTTTACGGTCATTTTTTAGTTGCCCAAACAATCTGAAATTCGGGAAGCTTTTCATTTTTACGTCTAATAATTTTCGAACGTCGAAACTATCAATGAGAGAATCTGCTAGGTTGACACGTTCATCTTCATACATCACTGATTTCCATATATCTTTAAGTTGACATTTTACCACGCACGCCGGCATTGTTCAAGGCATTAATTATTAATTTAAACAAAACTTCAGAAAACTTCGATCACAATTCATTGAGAACTTGATTAACAAGTCCCGTAACATCTTTCATGCAAAATATCATCAAGTTTCAAAAGCACTGAAAGAAACGTTTAACGCTCGCAGATTTAAAGGAGAAAATTCCATTACCGAACAAGGAAGAGACTCAAAGCCTTGTAAAATAGGTTTCATAAGAAACCAGACGTCCAGACAAGCTTCTCTATGGATAGAAATGATAAAAGTGAAGAGCTTAATTTCAAGATTTTATGAGATATTTCTCAGAATTATTTGTGAAAAATACTTGCAGAACGGAAAAGTACCTGTATGCAATTCAGGATAGCTCATTGTTCCTCCTGAGAGTAACAAAAAAATATATCCATAAGATGATTGTATATGTTTTCGCGCACTTTTTATATATGCGAAATGGTCTGCCAGTCTTTCAGTCTGTTGATCTTTCTATCTGTCGGTCGGTCTGAAAATTTCCGTATTTAAAACATGAGAGTTATGCGGTCGAAACTTTAATACGCACATCCTGCGCTTTGGTCCATCTTCCTTGTCAGATTCCACTCCAATTTATCATTTTCTGGATGCATTTTTAATAAAAAAAGAACACTGAAGATAAAGTGGAATAAGAAAATTTCGTAGGATTATTTAGAGAAAGAAGCCGATGAGAATTTCTTCATTAAGAAATTCTATCACATGTTTTGTTCCTTTAAGCAAATGCACTCTCTATACAACATTTGCCCTTCTTTTGTTTTGTATTTGGTTGCAATCGGCCGATATTTTAGATTAACACGAGCGAATTCGTGTCGACATTCTCTTTTTCTTTTCTTTCACTAAAGAATAGTAAGTGAAACCATAGATAGCGCGATAACATTTGCACTTACAAATCTATTCATCACAATTATAATCATTTTCCAGAACGCAAACAATTTTTAAAGCATGAAAATAATTTATTCATATTTCAAGTGAACTGAGGAATGTACAAGATCACTTTCAGTTCGCATACACTGCATACCAAGTGATAATGATAAGAGAAATGGCCTCAGTGAGAATTAATCTAGCTAAGCTTGCGTGAAATCAACTACAGAGCCAATCACCGACACAACCAGGCGAGTTGCTTTCAAGGAGAGAAGGTAAGGACAAAGAACGGACCACTTGTCTCATATGGCGCTAGCAAGTCATTTCCTGTGCTATGACCCTATGATATCTAATTCATAAGCTCGATTAGAACTTTCTTCGCTTTTGGCCTTGCGGTGATTTCATTCGACATGAATTTTGCCGAAACGTCCACAAATCCTTCAACACAGCGTTAAAAGCGAGGAGCTTTGAAACTCTCTCTAAAATAAGTCACCCTGCTTGTCACCACTGAAATTTAGAAGGCACTAAATTTCTTGAATTAGTAGAACTTGCAACCGAGGCACTATTGGAATAGCTGCTTGTTGCTTTACATGAGATAAACATTGGTAAACTGAATCAATAAGTTAGTAAGGACAGACGTCAAAACTATCGGGAAAGAAATTTGATGACGATAGGGTTCTAATGAGGAGGAGTGAAAGAATGAATTTCTGATAGGAATGGTAGGCGAGACGGAGAGGAAATAATTTCATCTTCAATTACCGTTGAAAGCAAAGCAAAATAGGTGACTGCACTGTTCTGAGAACTGAAATAATAATCGTCTGTGCTTGACGTTTGGTAATTTTATGCAAAATTCATCACTGTATGATGACAATTCGAATAAATAAAAGCAATAAGAGCGGTAACCATTGTGGATGATAATAAGTGATCAGCCTTCCAATCAGTGAATATTTACCTGAATCACCTTACTAATGCATTTTTGTTCGGAGATCGCTTGAAGATCAATATAAACTTTCGTGAAATATTACTTCGACATCGAAAATTTCTATGATATTCTCCAATATCGCTATTGATTCGGTGCTCTTTAATTCTAAGCGAAATTCTTCACTCATCGCTTTCAAACTATATCCGTTAGTCTGAATTTTTGAACTTGAGCGTAGAAATTAGTTTTCTTTTCCGGCTATGCGACTGCAGAAATGATTTAATGTTGCTAACGTCTCATCGCCTAATATCTCCGCGTTCATTAGTCCTCTACGGGAGAATTGCCATTCAGAAGTTAGGAAATTAGTGCTTTCATTAAAGAAGGCAACGAGAATTTGATGATTGCTTTATTTCTTCTTATTTTATATTCCCCTATCGTTAATTTTGTTTATAAAACAAAAACATTACTACAACAACAACGCATTGCATAGCGCTGAAGAACTTTCAATGAGATGTGAATATAGCTCATGAGTGCTCGAGTAAGCTCGATTCGAAAACTTCTCTTGAGCGCTATTTAAAGAATACGATACGGTTCCGTACGAAAATGGCCGTGAAGGGAAATTTCTCCTACTCGTCGTCTCGACGAGATTATACAAATATGACCGGTGTCCTATTAATGACTGCTGCGACTACCTTATCTTTCATTAGGTTTCTAGCAACCTTGGGAAATTTTTCAAATACCCCTGATGAACATCGGGTTGGTGTATTTAGCAAGGATCCATGTATCTACACTCCCTCATACTAATCTTCATAGGGTGAAAACTGGGGATAGGAAAGCTATCAAGTGCCAGACATAGAGGGGTACTCCACGCATGGTACGGATAAAGTTGAAGAACTTTGCACCTCGCTTCTGTCGTCGAAGAACAAAAGCAAAGACGGATCTCAGTTGTAGCACTCATTGATCAAACTGTCCATTCAGAAGTAAGAATATCATCTATGTAATGTTCACGAAGCAAAGGTAAATTTATGTCCGTCGTGGAGCCGATATCTGCAACCGCACGGATCTGCTCTGCGACGGACCGCTTCTAGCACTTTTACAGCCGAGTTTGGACCACACCCACGCAGGTGGAAATGACCGCTAGCCACTCGTGCCCACCTCCGCTCATCTTGCGACGAATCCAATGCAACCCCGTCTCCCACCACGACATGTTGTCGCTTTTCGGTAGCATCCCCCTTTCGTTTGATTCCATTACTCTCACCCCACCCCCCTTCACTCCTAATGTGCAGGCTTACCATATAAAACCCAGCGGTACTCGACCCGGACGGGACTTGAACCCGCAATCTTCGCCTCCGGAGGGCGACGCCTTCTCCATTAGGCCACCGGGCCACCGTCCGCAAACTTGCGGATTTTTAAAATTAATATGAAACTAACTGATCTGTCTTGCAATTGCAATAGCAAGAAGTGACCAAGAGGGCCGCTCGCTACTGTATACTATGCACCTTTGTTGAGGCCTTCATCAAATCAATCGATCTCAAAAACAAGTTGTAGTTTCACTTGGTGTTGCCGTAGAATTGGAGCTCTATGGGTGACCTTTGCCCCGATCCCAACGCTTCCAGAATTTTCAAATGAAAGTAGACAGCCAATCCTAAAAGCGTCTACATCTTCTTTCAAACATCAATGCTCATAACGAATGATGGAGATTTGCAGTGCCTTTTTAAAGTCATCCTAAAATAGCGCTGCCAACAAACACACAGGAATCGGTATTCCTTCCAAGTAGCTCTTTCTCGTATTAACTCTTCCTTAACTTTCTGGAAAATTCGTTATACCAAAAAAAAACTAAAGGAAAAACCGACGCATAAACCTTCGCTCTCCCACTATCCGCATAGATTGTCTTCTTGCTATTTAAATGACCTCAGCATTCTACAATGCTCAACGATTACGCCTTCAAAGAAAAAGAAAAAATTGCAATGAAACGAATGTCATTTTTTGCATTCATCTTTCACGCTATATAACGTGATTTTTTAAGGTGATAAGTGAAAAAAGAGCAACGAAATAAATTCAAATTCTGAGGTTTTTTTTCCTCTCATTGAAAAGTTTTTGAAAAAAAAAGGAAATGAACTTATAAAAGATCAGTGGATAATCGAAAAACTTTTTTTCAGGATTTTGAAACTTTTTTTCAGGATTTTGAAAATTTTTTCCAGGATTCCGAGAATTTTTTTCAGGATTCTGAGAATTTTTTCCAGGATTCTGAAAATGAAAATGAAAAATTATTGGAAAATTTCGAACAAATTGAAGAATAATTCTTTCAAAAATTTCGAATTTTTATTCAATGAAAATATTTTAATTCAATTATGGTTGAATGAAAAAAAAAATAAAATTGAGAATTGAAAATGAAAATTGGAAAAAATGACGATGAAAAAAAATTCTCAAAGTTATTCCTCTCAAATCTATTTGGATGAAAAAAAATGAAAGGAAAATCTTTAATTAGTAAATTTAATTATAAAATTGCAAACAACATAAAACACTGACGGCCCACATATATTTATGCTCTCTCAATTTCGAGCATCATTAAATTTCAGCAAAACGAGAGCCGTTTCGGATAGAAGAAAGGTGAGAGGATCGAAGCTTCTGCCTGCCAATAATCTATGGATGAGGGTTGCGGATGCTCACAGCAATCCTGAAATACCCTCGGTTGCATCGTTGAGATTGGGATACTCTAAATATACAAGGACCTCATAAAGACTATACGTTGCCCTCTACTTACCTGTCACCGCCTTTCCCCTTTCCCAGCCCTCTGGATGATAACATCTATGTAAAAACTGGATCAAATCACAACGAAACCCTTGCGCCACTTATACTCCACACAAATTGTAGAGTACGATGATAATGATACATTATATGCAATTATCGAAACATTACCACTAAACATCAATAAAACTGTAAATGAGCCAAAAAAGGCTACAAAGTTAAAACATTGAAAGATTCGAAATCAAAAACGAATTTAGTCAAATTTAAATTGGAATTTTAATTCCAACGAACATCGAAAGATTCGGTTCATTCATCACGGTCAAACAACTATGCGACTTCAGGAGAAATATCCTGCGGGTAAAGTTAACTTGAGGAAATAAGGATGTCCCTCACCAGCCAGTGCTTCAGACCAATGAATATGAAGTACTCGAAGATAATGAGGCCTAAGTAACGGTGATAAAATTCCGGTCGGAGTTTGGGGCTGTGTAATGTTACTCTCCGTTACAACTTGTAAACGGTGTTATATCTGTACTTGCTACCTGTATGACCTATTCATAGGTCATAAAGGAAACTTTCGCGATCCCTTCCCAATTGCTCTTGAAAATGAGTCGTTTAGCTGCCTCTCGTCGGCCAATAAAAATAAACCACCTTCATCTCAAAGAAATAGAGAAATAGACATATCAAGCGGAGAAGATAGAGAAAGAAATTCTTACATATAAGAAGTAATAACTAATCAGCGAAATTCATATGAAACGGAAAAATATCCCAATGAGGAAAGTAAAGAATTAAGTAATACAAGTACAACTTAGGAAACCTTGAACATCTTTATTCAGAAGGTTGGTATTCATTCCTCTAAAGATCGATTCTCATCTTCGAATTTAATGTATGGATTTCTTTAATTAATGCAAATAGCTAAAATTTCTTCCCCGAAAATTTATCTTCCCATATTGGAGAAGAATGACGAATGAAATAACACTCCATTCTAGATATAAATCCGTTAATAACAATGAAAATAGCTCTATTATTTATTTACTTATTTCAATTAAACGATCATTCATTACGAATATCACTCCCATCTGTCAATGATTCTCTGACCCAGCTGGTCCTATGGCCGATCATACATAGTCACTCCCTCTCACTGTATGTTCACATCTCCTTCATGTACATTAGGACTTAGGTTCGTCTTCTATCCGTTCGACGCCGACGAGCTGATTCACCGTCGCTCCTTTCTATGACTGCCAGGTATCATTCCGCCTCCTTTGTCCCACTGCTGTCAGAAGAGGGGGCTCTTTTGAGCTGAGATGACAAGTCTGGTCGGAACTTGCATATAGCCGGCCGCGTAGACAATAATGGAAAAACGATGACTGTTTAGACTGGAATTATTCTAAGAGAATAGAAAGTGTGAGAGAACCAAAATCATTCAAATATATTCAAATTATCAATAAAATTCCAATATTTCAAGAAATGAGGTCAACGATCACATTGACAATAAAAGATATTCGACGCCTATCACATTTGCACTATCATTGCAATCACTCAATCACTACCAATTCAGCAAACAATGAAGCAATTCATTCTTTAAGCGAATCCAATCGTATTTTTGGCAAAAATCAGATCATCATAGCAAGAAAGAGCGAAATACATCCATCATAACATATGCATCAATAAGCTCATATCTTTTAACTTTCTGCTCCATTTTAATTCCTTTACTCGCACTCTTCATTCGCATAAATCAGTCCTTCCAGACACATTTTCACAAATGCAAATGCCTAAGAGGAGAGAAATCTCAGAATTTTCCAGCCAAAACACTCTTTGAATACCGACATCTCGCTACTCAAAGCAATCCAACATTCATTGCTCATATAATAAATCGAAAACTATCACATATTCAAGCAAATAAATCAATTAACCTTCCTCATGAATCTAAACGAAAAGAAATTAAACTTCTAGAACATTTTCGCCTTAGTGAGAAGTATCCTGAGAACGAAGATAGAAATATAAGAGATAAAAGAAGACTACCACTCGGAGTATCTCACTCCAAGAACATTTATGACTGCTGCTCTTATGGAAGCAAATAGCGGCATCACGTATACTGCTTCTGAATGAGAAAAAAAAATGCAGACGGACAGGTTTCTCGAAGTACGATTTGGATCTCCGTATCTCCATGCTTTCGCTTCCCTTCTCCCTCCCCAATTAATTTAATCAAAAGCTGGTCTCATTAATAAATGTCTCACCACCTATTCCCGTCCCACAATAGAACAACGACGTTACATAAATAAGTCTCATTCTTCATAATTTGCATATTCACATGCTACAGCTAATCTGCAATAGTCTCTCGTTTGACAGCAAGCAAAGAAGGGCCTTCTCCTTGATCACACTGCGGTAAAATAGGTGGCGTCAAGTGATGCAGTTCTTGTATACTCGACCATTCAACAATCCCAGCACATCCTGAAAGATGAGCCCATATATTTCAGTTAAGACGACGAAATGAAAGGAGGGTAAATGAAAGGTGGTCGATTCGAGAATGGAAACACCATTTGGGCAATTTTAACGAGTGAAAGCAAGAAAAAGTGAAAAATGCATAAGCAGAGGAAAGTTTAAGAAGTACTCACTCTATTTCGCTCTCGAATCACTCTAATTTGTAGCAGTAACCATTTTCCTCCTATTTTCATCTCTCACATTCAGGAACGTTTCTGAAGAAATTCCATATAAGAAGCTTTATCCAAAAGTAAGGCTTCACAAAACGACGGATATCTCAGAGAAGACGAGACATGGTCAACTCAAGCAACCACATTTACAAAACGTTTCCCAAATAATCTGCAGCCAATAACGCAACCACTCTCTCTCCAAATGTATCACCACTCGCTTCCTGTTCACTTATTTACTACAAAAGAGATTTTCTTACGAAACCATGATTGAGAAGTGAAATATTCCCAGTAGCTCAATTAGTAGAATGTCGCAACTTCAATAAAGATACCCTTAGTTGCTCCGCCACGTCGCGGCGCTTCCTTTCCCAATAACTGCCGTACAGTCACCTTCGTCTTCCAAAAACTCTTTTTCGCAGGAGCTTTCTTCTTTTGCTTGATCACCGCTACCGGCTCCGACTTCTGCAGCTCTGACTCCTTCGATATTCCCTTAAAAATATCTCTAAATAATGAAGTGACATGAAATACATTCATTTTACTTCAAAAACTGAACAATAAACAAATGAAAAAAATAATAACGACAAAACCATCAGCTATTCCGTTTATCCTCACTCTGTCACAGCTCAGAATTATAAAGAGGAATTTCTTTGCCCGGAAAAAAAAGAATTAATCTTCACAAAAACCACTCCGAATCTCAAAAGCGTTAAGTGGGAACATTCAACAATTCAGAAAGAAAGGAAAACTAAACGTCGACAAATGCCGAAAATACGAAATCGAAATCTAATACCTCATCAGCTATGCGTCGCTAACCATCTACTATACCCCCTCCCCTCTATCGAAATCTTTGCAATTCGTAGTTGCCGCTATACAAAAAAACGTACAGAGAAGAAAAAGCAATAAATAAAAAATAAAAAAACCACCCCGCGATCGGCGACTTTCCGAGCGGTTCGTCTCGGATGAAGTAATGTATACTGAGGGGAGATATTCAACGGCGCAATCACTCTTGCAGTCACCGAAACCGACGGCGCTTGACAAGCTAAAACTTTTTGCATTAGAAATAGAAAAGAGCTCAGCTTTTATCACTCATACAACAAATAAAAATACCCACATCTCCATCCCCACAAACAGAAGAAATATGCACCTACATGTTGAAGCAGATTATATGTTGTAGTTTCATATGTATGCAGCAGAAAATACCTTTATTTGAAAAGCGTACCTTGAAGAAAACCCCATGCAAATATCTTTTCAAGCTGTACAATATGCCTCAACTGAATGATAAGCATCCTGTAAATGTAAATTACCTCATAATGGATATTAAACTATTCATGTGCTTGAAACAACGGTAACAATAGAAGTTTATAGGGAGGGAGGAGGGGCCAATGATGACCACGGAAAATCAGGGAACATGCCAAGCCATGAAAATATCGAGACTGTTTTAAAAAAGGATAAGTGAAGCTAAATAACTCATATATGCCTTAACTTATTCACGATGGATTAACCGAAACGAATCCCTCCTGAACACTGAGCACGCAGATCAAAAATTACAGTTATTGCTATCTTTTGGGACGTTTCGAAAGACTTGACAACATACCGAAAGAAGTCATATGAAACGGATGCCATAATACAAAAACGTTGTTATCCCATCATACAAATTGAAACTACTTAGTCCACTTGACGCGAAAATAAAGCGATAAACACGTACCTTCGAAAAATTGACTGTAATTTTAGTAAAACATTACAATAGCCATTAAGAAGTAATCATCATGTTCAAGTATCCAGGAAAATGAATTATGAAGAGAAAATAAGCTGGTTCCCTCTTTCCCCGCACTCCGATTCTATCGATCTGAGAAAGTGTCTCAACTAGCATTTGAGAAAGTTGTAATCATGCTCACTGAAATTCGCGGATACTGTGCCACTTGTTGACTCATCACGTCCGGTTTCTTCCTCGATTCCATCGGCACCTGCAAATGAATGCTGTTCGCGCGCGTGAAAACATATAAGTTGACATACCGGCCGCCTCTATCCGTAAAGAATACCCACAAGTTCAACTGCTCTAAAAAAATTCGAATCAGGCATGCGCATGCGATCGGAATTTCGACATTACATGTGCAGCTTTCGATCGCTGCATAATATGACGATAAAAACCATTCAAAGAGATCGTACGACAAGCATATGAATAGACCCAAACTATCCCCTCTAGCTCCCACTTCTCTGAGTATATCTTCCGACTTACCCAGTTGGCTAATGCGTGAACGTCGATTGGCTCTTAATTCCCGAAGATTCTGCGCACGTTCACTTGATAATAAATGCGATGAATCCTCTTCAATACTACCGTTATTCATCAAGGCGTTCAACGTTGCACCTTCTGCAGCGGAACATTCCATTCGAGATCTGAATATAACCTATTCGTTACATATTACAACAATCTCGAATAATGCCCTTCAGAATAACAACCGAAACGACCACGTCTGATCATTTTTATTGCCTCCGGACATGGAAAATAGGAGGACGGAATATTTGAGAAAAAGCACAGATATAAACTTATTTACTGCGAATAGAAGTGCAATGTACCCTTTTGCCGAAATAAAACCACAACGAGCAATAACGCAAATTACCTTCCGTCATGTTGAATTAGCGCATTCGCTGCATCACCCCTTAAAAGCATTGCCTCCTTATCGGTTTGCGACAACGTTGGATGCTTACAGCTGAGATGTCCAAGCAACCTGGAGCAGGTGATCGCCTCATTATTGCTCTCATTTTCAATTAACAATATGTAAGCTCAACAATTCAGTCAATATTTATTTTTTATTTTATCTCTCAAAATAGTAAAATATGCAAAAAGTACATGAATTTAATCATCAACGCCAAAGTTCCACTTGCAAAAAGATTCTTTTTGGTCATTTTTACTTATCTGCAAATGATATATCAACTAGCCACTTATGCACAGATAAAATCTGCAATTGTCGATCGCTCACTAAAATTTCCGGATTGTGCTGACGAACGTAAAAAAATATTCCTCGTCTAGAACCCCCAACTTCCTCTTTTTCTCAGCTTTATGGCGATCCCCTCATTTTACATGAGTGTCATTAGTTCAGCGACATGAGTTTTACGAGAGGATCTAATTTCCATGCTTTCAGAGGGGGATTTTCATAAAAGAAAATAGGGCGTATTTATCATTTATCACTTCATTGCTTTGAAAAAACAATTTTACAGAAAAAGATCACTTTTTACGATCGACATACGATTCGAGACATCCGTGAACAAGACATTTGTAGGGATTCCTTGCACGCTTGTGATCGATCATATGCCTTGTAAACATACACCAATTTTTGAACCTAAAAAACAAACAGGTCGGGAAGTTTGTTCGCAGCACATCTTGTAGAATTACAAACCTGTTCCACCCTCTCCTTATTCTACCTTGACAAAACACCTCCCTCCCCTATCCGCTCTGATCCCACGATGGTCATAAGCAATCTATTTTTATAGACCGTCTCAGGAATAGCGCAGATTTAGCCACGCAAAAGCGCTTGAAAATATCACGATAAGCAGTCATAAATAAACCACCCACTCATCGTACTTCACTTTCGGCATTCAGAGGTGCAGAACGAGACACGCACCGAAGAATGGGCTCCTAGACCGAAATCGGTGCAATCTGCTGCTGCACATATCACCTGCATGTAGTCACTCACAAAGACAATGATCCATGACGCAATATGAGCAGAGAAAACCCTACCCTCTTCTCACTTAAATAAAACCAATTCCTCTCTGATTTATAATTACGAGAAAAAGGCAAGCAATATGGAGGAAGAACTGTATACTTTTGTCCACATTTCTGGCACGTCTGAGCTTTGTTTTTTGGCCCAATCGAAGGCGCCGTTAATCGCCAAGGAAGTTCAGCAGTGCTTGGCGTCACCTCCAAGCGGTACATCGATGTTCGTGGCAACTGCGCAGAAAAGCTCTCAATATCCTAAAATCTGAAGTAATTCTAAAACATTGCTGACTTTAAAAGCTCTATATACCTTGAACACTGAGAGATGACAGAAAATGAGTTGGACGGCGAATTATGATTGGAATACCTCAAAAGTTTGACGTATTTTTTCTCAGCAAATACGCATACGAAGTACCGACGGTGAAGACAGGTTCTCTGATGACCAAACTCCACCTATTTATTGTGCGATTCATATAAAAACCTGAACATTTACATAGACGGTAGCACCAAACTTTCAAGACGATTCTATTGTATGAATATTCCATTACGACTTTCTTTATTATATAAACAAAAAACCCACTTTATTTCGTTTATTCCAATCATAAACGAATACAATAGAATTCCCACCCAATTTCACCAAAGATCCTTGAATATCTCGATCGCAGAGCATATACTGCCATAGGTAAACCAGGCACAGCTCCTAACTGATCATTTCCATATCCGCCTCATATAATTTTTATAAAAAAGGATTATCTTATGAGTAAAAGAAACGAACAAAAAAGGAAATCACCCTCAGTCGATCACTGTGTTGCAGTATACCATTCGCTGCTGGCTGATTCACCAACTGTTTCACTTCGGTATCAATTTCCTGAGCCTCGTCAATGTCCATCTTTACAACTGTCGATGAGCTCTCGGCTATAGGTGTTCTTTCTATAGCGCTCTCGTTTTGTGCGCACTTTGATGTTGCATTTTTCAGCTGCAATTTTATATTTTAATAGCAAATTCTTACATGCCACTAATTAGTAACACTTCATTTCTTCAAAAATTAGCGAAAGAGCAGTATCAGAAATGAGAAGACAGCCTTTCCTCCTTCACGTGGAAATCAATAGAAGAACAAAAAGGGAAGGGGAGACTGGGCGACTCTATTCCAAGAACAGAAACTCTCCTATAGCCCTAAAACTGCCACAAGTAGGGGAAAGGATGAAAGAGATGAAGAGAATGATCTTAGCAGCTGACTGCGATCTGTGTATCTGCAATACAACTGCAAATCTGATAGCAATTTCATGAGAAGGTATTCGGCGATGGGAAAGAAACAAAAAACGGCTTAGCTAAACGCAACTGAAAAACCTACATTACTTTTCGATGAGGTCGTCAACGACGGCTCATCATTTGACGGTCGATGATGACAATCGGAATCTTCAGAAACACCGTCTGATTGTGGCCAAACGACTTCAGCTAGAGGTGCAAATGCTGAAAATAATACTAAAAATAATCTGAACGCCAACCGCTAAATTCAACGCTAACAGCAGTTTTATTTTTATTAATTAATCATTAATTTAATATTTTATTAGTTAATCATAATTAACAATAAAAGACATATTTTATTTAATCATTAATTTTAACAATAACCTCTACTTATCATTGAAACCTTACATCATTTTATCTTGCCTCAAAACAGAGTCTGCAAAAACGCCCAGTTCGTCCACCTTCCATAGCCGAATCTCGACTGTCGTCCTTATTCAGGATGTGGACCTAATTAATTTGCATATCATATTATCCACAAGAAGAGTTCAAAATAACAGTGAAAAAAGGCTTTATAAAAGAAACTTACTGTAAAATACGGTGACAACGTTATCCTTGCAAATTGCCTCCAATCGTGACGCAAAGCGATCCGTGGATGACACTGTTTCTTTCGGATGTGAGGTCCTTAAGTGTACCACGAAACTGAAAATACAAATATCATATTTCAACATTCGAGACGTAATCAATGTAAATTTAAAAAATATATATATAGCTTCACTAATCTAAACTACAAAGAAGTGATGAATGTTCAGCTGACAGCTGGCTGAAACTAATGTGATATGGAGACGAGATCGCTGCAGTGATAAGTATATTCAAAAAATGAACTGTTTTCTACTTCAACAAAACTTTGGAGGATATAGCCAAACCTCGGCAATATAAGGTACCACCTCACTTAAATTCCCTCTCGTATTCCCTCCCTATCATTATTCCCTCCACGAAAGGTGTATTGCGCGACGGAAATGAGCAACGACACAAAACCAGAGAATATATCAGCAAATGCATCATTCACATAGAAATATCACTTTATGAATAAACTGTACCCCATAGAATTCGACAATAATAGAAATTCGATAAATGATATTTGAATTTCTCGATCATAAAATTCAAAACCATTGAAATATAAGAGAATAAATAGAAAAAATGCCCAAATAGAGGTAAAAAAAGAGGAAATTTTCCTTCCAAAAATAAGTGATTATTTATGAAACATATAAACTGTAACTGAGCCTTTTAAAGTGTAAAATGCAATTCAGCTCTATTCGCTGATGAAAGATGAGCTTAATAATAAGGTTGGTAAAAATAGCAAACTATCGGATACCATCGATCAGTACCTATCGGATACCATCGATCAGTACCTATCGGATACCATCGATCAGCACCTATCGGATACCATCGATCAGCACCTATCGGTTACCATCGATCAGTACCTATCGGATACCATCGATCAGTACTTATCGGATACCATCGATCAGTACTTATCGGATACCATCGATCAGTACCTATCGGATCGGTCAAAGAATTCTCTAATTAAAGTGCAAAATTAAAAATGAATTCATTAAATACGGGAAAAAAAAGACGAACCTTTCAAGTGATGATATAAAAGCACTGCAGAACATACAACTATAGGCCAATACTTCTGGTGAATGCTGCTGAAAATGAAATAAAAAATAAAAGACACCATAAAAAAACTTCTATGAAAAGAAAAACATTATGAAAAACTTCTTTTCCGGGAAGCTGAAGATTAAGTTAAACCTGATTAGCGCAAAAATTAAACTTCAGAAAATTATAATAAAATCAAAAAAGCGCCCCTTCGATCGATGTCAATTTATTCGACTCCAATTTACTCCTTCAAACTCGATAATATATATCGACTCATCTTTGAGATTTATGACTGTAGAAATTACTCTCTATGATCTCGATCATTGCTAAAAGCTGACTATTCCCATATATAAGTGAATCTATGGGACCGGCTATGGAAACATAACGAAATGGTCGACGACTACTCATACAAAAACATTTTTCATTGTATATATTAATAATTTTTAATTTAATATATTTTACGAAAAGATATAAGTGAGAGGTGAAGAGAGAGGTGGAAATTCGTGGAGGATGAAACGACGATGATCTCCCTGAGAAAGAAACGCGACCATCCCCCCTCCGGATCATCACTTATCCATAAATGAGATCAAAATCGATCTTTAAGTTTGGAAAATTCCAAAACAAAATAGCAATAAATAAAAAAATGCTTACTTCTTGGGTATGTTTGCGTAGAGAGGCCTCATTATCGAATATAAGATGATCACAGTATTTGCATCGATAGATTATCATCGTATAAACGTCCGTCAAACCAGATGACTCTTTGATTTCTTCTTTAATTCTATTCATTGCTTTTAATTTCATGCAAATATACAACTAGAAATTATATAATAATTAAATAATTAAATATTTCCGCTTATTGAAAATATTTTAAAATAAAAAGTTACTATAATTATAATTAAATAGAGGATGAAATCCTCGACCGATTCTTTTATTTAAATTTCTTGGAAGTGACCTCCTCTCCCATGTCCTCCGATCTAATCCAGAAATCAGAGAAGGCTCATTTTAGGCGTTGTTTTATTTAAATTTCTTGGAAGTGACCTCCTCTCCCATATCCTCCGATCTAATCCAGAAATCAGAGAAGGGGCTTACTTTAGACGTTAAACGATTTCAAATATCAAAGTACCTTCTACACATTTCGAGTTTCCCAGGAAACCTTCAACACCGACTACAACCACCTCCAACTTATCAAAATGACCATATTACTAACCCTAAAACGATTTGCAGTCGGCAATATATCGGCAATAAAAATGAATAAATTTGCATGAATCGATTAGAAAAATTAGCATAAAAAGTTATCGTCGACGATTAAACGATTGAAGATTCAATACGAAGAGAATTGCAGCTAAACAATTAATTATTTTAATTAGTTTAATCAATCTTATCTAATTAATCTAATTAAGCGGTCTTAATGAGGCTTCATTGAATGTTACGAAGATCGAAATGGAAATCGAGAAACGAAACGTTTAGTGAAGAATTCAAATGGAAAATTTCTAAAATAAGTTTGAATTTTTCATGTTTATTCAATGAAATACTTTAGAAAATTACTGTTATTAAAATATTTCTTAAAAATTTCTTTATTATGATTGAATTATTATATTATTTTAGAGAAATACTTTCAATTGTTTTAAAGAATTTTTTTTATTTTTTTATTTGACTGAATTTATTTTGCATTCATTATCACTGATATATGTTCAGATATAATCCCAGTAAAGTATATTGGATAATAATAACGTGGCAAATGCATTGGTATCGTAGTTTAAGTGGCGTAAATCAGCGATATCTGAATAGGTGCAAATGAAACTCGACGGATCGTCGTCGATCATCGTCGAATCGACAGATCGTCGCCGATCATCGTCGAATCGACAGATCGTCAGTTGAAATCAGCCATTACGATATCATCTCATATCGTTACGATCAAACCTCCTTCCTAGTTTATGTTCTTGAGCGTAATAGCAGATTATATGGATGCTTGAGCATGGTATTTTCTTTTCCTGAGTCAATTAATAATATAAATCAAACGTTTTAACCAACAATTTTTTGCATTTATTTGTTCCATTTTTTCGAATATCGTTTTTTCTCACTTCTTTTTATATATAATTGTTAATTATAGTCGTTAATTAATGTGATTTTCATTGCTATATTTTTCATAATTAATTACATCTTAATTCTTTAATAATATAACCATTTAAATAATGTATCGAAAGGAATTACTTCAAATTTTAGAAATTTTCCGTTGATCATTCTATAGAATCGTTAATATCGGGTCGATAAATATATAATAATCAATGAATTATAATAAAAGTAATGATGAAAGAATTTTTAGTTAAACAATCTGAATTCATAGAGATTTTACTTCTTTAGTTTCGTTTATAAGTAATTTAGGTAATCTATGATCTCCTCTTAAATTTTATATTGGCAGTAACCATCGAATTGCTTATAGAATCGCCGTCATGCAACTTGCCACAGTGGCCGTCCAATTTACCTTCATATCAAAGACCTTCGTCCTATCCTCACTTCAGTTTGTCGTATGCTTGTTTGCTGATTTCTTCAAGTCCACAATATATTTCACCTATGTCAAAATTTTCATATAAAGGGGAATTTATTCGAGCTATTCCATTGGTCTCAATCAGTGTCTCTATCGAGTGCAACGATATTCTATCAGTGTGATCATAAAAAAGCTCATAGTCGTTTCATCGCTGATCCTCAATTATCCAACATTTTTGCTGGATCGATAATTGAGGATTATGATTCTCAACGTTGTGATTCGGATTTCTTTTTTATTATGATGATTTATGATTAATTCGATAATTAAGAAGACATAAACGATTTTATTTCTTTCAAAGGATAAAGATTTGCACAAACAAAAAAAAACATAACAGATTTCGTAGGTCCACCATTAATATATATATATTTTTTTTTCTAAAGGAGAAATATCACAATTGTTTTTTTTTTTAAATATTTTTACGATCATAGAGTGCTGATTATTTGAAATTAGTGATATATTAAATATGCTATATTATATTTCTATTCGATCATATTTATATCAATTCTTATTCTGAAGAAATCCACTTTACAATGGTATAATTTGTTAATTTGAATCATTAAAGAGGCGACGATCGACGCGCATTCATTTATGAAGAGATAAATCGACGCTACAAAAATAAAACTTTCCATTTATAGGGAGCAATTTATTCTTTAAATAATTCAAATAAATTTAAAATAAAAAAACAGTATAACAAACAAATAAAAAATGTAAAGAAATAAATGATTTTCGTATAATATATAAGCGAAAAATTAAACCATTGAAGTTATCATTCAACTTTAATATTTACTAAAGCTTTTAATGAGAAAAATAGAATCGAAATTATTCGATAATTATTTCATTAATTGATAAAAATGAATTATTTCTTAAAGTTAACTATTAACTTATTTCACGTAATTTCTAAGTTTTTTTTTGGGGGAATTTTTTCCTCGACAATAATTTTTTTTAAATAGAAAAACTCATAAAAATTTCATTGCAATTATAAGCGAATTTATTGCAAATCTCCATGAATGTTCGTTAATTTGTCAACATTATCGATGGAAATTCGAATGGAGAATTTCGAAAAACAAGTTTTCCCATTTAGTGGAACGAGTTTTGACAATATACTGCGAAAAAAAAAACGAAACATGAAAAATTAAGCTTTTTAATGCTTTTAACTTTTTTTTTCATTTATCCACCTTGAAAGAGAACATCTGGCCATAACGGTGATTGTTGAGTACTACGAAATTCATAAACAGCATAATTAACATCATCAAATGAAGGATGTAACGTTTGCTGATTTCCTTCATTCGAAGAGGAAGCATCAGGATCTTTATACGTGTAATGCTCCATGGCTATTGTTGTCGATCCGGACGTTTCCGAAGTTACCGGATCAGGACTTGCCGTATAAGACGAAATGCTTGTATAAGTGAGGGTCACATTGTTGCTATCGTCTAGCAGGATTTTTGTTGTCGATTGTGTTGTCATGTCGATCTTGGTGTCAAATATCGAAGAAGTTGCACTTAAAAGTGTTTTTGAGAATCGTTTCGGAAATGAATTCGACATATTTATTCGAGATATTCTTGCCACTTTTATCGTCTCGTCGGTTTCTGACTGAATTGTATCAGCGGTCGAATCAATTGCAAAATCAATGCGATCAACATTAAATGGCCATCGTCTCTCGAGAATCTCCTCGCCATCGTTTGCTTCGATACTAGCGAAATTCACTGCACCGACACGTTTGGTTGTTGAATTTCCGCGAAAAACTTTACTTTCATGTGGTACCTGTTGTGAAATTAATTTACCTTGTCCGTCGAGTTTACCTTGATCGTCACCTATCCGAACCAGAGTCCCATGTTGAATAGTTTCATGACGATTATTGAATATAAGTCGACTATGTGAAGTATTTGTTGCAATTATTATTGGCGACTTAGTATGATTGATCGTTGTCGATAGCGCCGAACGGTTTGATGGTTGAGCGCTTTGAGATGATTGAATAAGAATGGGGAAAACTTGATGCGCAGTTTCGACGGTTAAATTTGCCACTTCATTGAGCTTCAAATTTTCCGAATTATTCCACCTTATTTCGTAATTTTCCGCTTTATTTATCGTTGTTGTTACCTTGAGCGGAATAGGTGTCGTCTTTGTGGTAACGGATAAATTAGATGAAAGCGTTAATTGCTCCGATGAATTCCCACTAATATTTGCGCTCATTTCTGGACGATCGTTAGCTGAGGCTTCAACGCTCTCTGTCGTAACTTTCGAATCGTCTCCTCGTATATTCGATTGATTTTGCTTTCTATGAATTGCAGTAACAATCTCTTTCACCTCTTTTAAATCACTTCTTAATCCATTAATATCTCTTCGTACAAGTTGAATGCTATGAAAAATATCTGCCGTTAACTTCTTATGTCGAAGAATTCGTCGTGGATGACGATTTCGCGAATTGTCGCCTTCAACGCTCATCGAATTATCCTCAAATACTTCCGAGGAGGATCTCATTTCATGATCGCTATTTTTGTATTCAGCAGATAGAGATGGGAGAATTCGTCGTTTTCCACCCTCAGCACCTCTCATATCAATCACAACTTGACCACCGAATTCAGCTTTAGCATTTACGACACTTTTTGAGTCCAAAAAATCTTCCTCCTCATTCAATGGAATATCTTCAATATTACCGTTATTGATTGATCGATAATCAGTCAATAAATCCCCCCCTTGCTGAGCAATAATAGGAATAGTCTCTTTCGAATTTGACTTATTATAAGAAATTATTGAAAAATTTGATCGTTTTAATTGTTGAAATTGCTTTTCATTAAGTAACATTCCCGATTGCATTAAATATGGAAATGATTGAAAACCATTTTGATAGTCGATAATATTTGAATTTCTCATTGAGTGTTCACTAATATCGTCTCTGGTGAGTTTTCTCTCCTCAGGTAGGTAGAGAATTTCATCGTAGAGTGGCGCCGCATTATCGTTTGTTATTGAATTCCAACCATCGTTGGGAAATGTAGCCGTATGTGGGAATAGAAATTGCCCGAATTTCACTTCTCGTTTCCATATTGCTAAATTCATATTGATATTTTATTCACTGAGATAATAGAAAATTAAATTTTTAAATGTTTAATTAATTATTTTAAGAGGATAATTATTTATTCTGCGGGCAAAATATGATTTAGTTCATAATTAAAAAGTCAACAATTCAAATTTTAGCTATATATTTATTATCCACTTTAAAATATATTCCGATATTATCATATTTAGAAGTAAGTGATTCATATGAAATAATAAAAACTAGAAATATAGTTTTCCCAAAGTTATATGCAACTAAATAAAATTGAAAATGCTTTAAACAAAGTAGAGAGTAAATAGTAAGTAGTAAGTAAATAGTAAGTAAATCAAATCAAGTAATATATTTTGAATTATTTTTGCCTATAATTATCTTAAAAGAAAATTCAAGACTGAAGTAATTATTGCTTGATTTTCTCCTCATTATGATTTCTCTATTAGGGAAAATTAAAGTTTCATAGAGTTGAATTTATTTTATTCTATGTCGGATTGAAAGTCTGAAAAGATGGATCCGGATCGTGAAAATCGGATATATATGCTTTTCGAAACAATTATTGATGTCACAAACCTGAATCGATCGCCGTATAAAGGCAATTCAGCCATATAATGAGACATACGAATATCATTCGCATCTATAGACGAAAATAGTTTATTCCGATCATACGTCCCAATAACGATTCAAACTAAAATCAAGCAAATATTATCCCATTGTTACGTTCAATTGTTTATCTTAACGTTAATTTTAAATACTATAAATAAAATTATTAAGGTGATTAATAGTTAAGTGAGAAATATGAAATTTCCTAGAATAATTTCCACCTTATATGAATTTCGTTAATTAAATTCGATAATTAACTTAAGAAAACATTAAGAAGACGATAATTATCGCCTACATTTTTTGAAATTTCCGCTCGAGCGAAATATCGAAATTGCTCTGTAAATAACCGTAATTGTATTTTTGAAAAGAGGTGAAAAGAAGTGATTTCTTTGAGATCAATGGGATCAATGAGATCAACGAGATCAATGGGATCAATGAGATGATCGTGAATGATCAAGATAAATACGATTCAAATCAACTCAACAAATATGCATAAGCTTTTACTCATTATGATTCTTAACACTACGGCTGAGAGCAATTTACTTCTGAAACTATCAAAGGTGGCTTAGAATTCTCATAAGATGGAGCAATTCGAATTATATTCGTGAAAGTCATATTTTCCCGACTCTGAATTGAAATCCTTAAGAATTCAAAACAAAAGAGAATAGTTGCAATGAATCTTAGCGCCTTTAATAAATAAGAAATTGAAAAGAAAAATTCACTAAAATGCATAAATGCTAATTTCATAAAATAATAAAAAATAGGAAATAATAAAAATTAATTTTTTTTTGAATTTATTAAATGAAAATATTGGAATTTTTTCAAAAAATTTTCTTCTATTTTCGTTGAAAATTTTTTTTTCAAAAATTAATTTAATTTTAGGTGGAAAATTTTTTCTTTTGAAATGAAAAAAAAAGTAATATTTTTATTTTCTAATCGTTTATTTAGACGATATTATTCATTTTTTATGGAAATAATTACAAAAGGCAATTGAAATTATTAATGCAATAATTAAAATATATAATTAAGAAGGCTATAAAATAAGAAATATATATAAATCAATAGAGACGATCCTAAGAGCAGTTATGGAAAGTGATTGGCGTCAAGACATTGGATAAGGCGGGGGGAGGCATAAGGCAGTAGAGGAAGTGCAACACGATGAAGATGTAACCGAAAATGAAAGCATTGAAGGAGGACACGCTTGAGTCCACTTGAAACGGGTTGGCTCTTCCCTTTCTTGCTGCAAAAATTCACTCAAACGTTAAAATTTCCCCTTATTAATATATTCAAATAATTTATTTTTTCAGTTGAATTTTCATTAAAATAAAATTCAATCATATCAATAAATTTGATAAATTATACGATTAATTAAAGGGAAAATAACTTCGAGGAAAAAAATGAGAAATAGAAGTGAAAATCTTTAACGTTTAGAAATTTTCTTTATTTTTTTTTCTGGATTTCTTTATTTTTTTCTGGATTTCTTCATTTTTTCTGGATTTCTTTATTTTTTTCTGGATTTCTTTATTTTTTCTGGATTTCTTTATTTTTTTCTGGATAGATCCTTGAAGAATCCTTAATCTATATCCATTAATATTATCAGAGAGGCCAAAATGAGCGCATATACTAGTTAGTATGCGTATTTAATGCTTTAAAATGATCAATAAGTAAAACTACTTAGAGAACTTTGAACTGCCAACAGAAAAAAACAGTTAACTCAAAATACATATATATCAGAGTAAAGAGAATTCCACAAACAATCAAAATCTATACGACTCATATGAAAGCAATTTTCAATGATCAATAAGTTACGCTGAAGTTTCGACGATGAAATCAACAGAAAGTAAATATTTGTGGTGATTTATCGATGAGACGACGTTCCAATAAGATTTCCCAATCCGATCTCAATCGGACTTCATAAGACTCCAAAAAGACTCCGTTCTAGTAAGGTTTCATCGGCTCTCTCTCTCTCTTCCCTCCCCTCCCCTATCCCCATCCTCCTCACTCTGTCCACTCCCCCTCCATGGCTTAACTCGACTCAAATCTCCACTTCAATAATCTGCTGTCGTCTCCGATAATTTCAGGATAAAAAAATCGATGCTAGAAGATATTATATGTCATAAATCAGCTTATATCGATTCGGTCGTTGAAGATTTAGAAATAATGGATCATTTTTCAGGATAAGAAGAGGAGAGAACGAATGTCGGAGACGTCACAATTTAGCGAAACGTTACGCTTACTAGAGCGAAGATATATTTAAGTATAATGAGGCCAACGGCAACGTAATCGTTTCTCGCCTAAGATGACCGCATTTTTTTTTTTTTTTTTTGGAATTTATAATGCCGAAATTATATATGATCATAAAATACAAATAATATTTCATTCGTTCGTTTAATTGCTAAAAAAAGAAAATTATCTTTATTATCGAATAAAATATATATATTTTTTTAAATACAATATATAAAATATGTTGAAATTATTGAAAAAAGAAATTGATATGCTGTTATTCCAAACTTATTATGCTTTAAAGCAAGCTCCATCGATAAAGATCATTTCGGCAAATCACTGATTGCTTATCATTGATCATTTTCTGTCTGTTTTACAGCGATCATGAATTATCTGTTGAATATAACAGCTACAGTAGAACTTAAAATAGAGCCCCACCCTTTCGAAATAAAATAGAAACCCCTATCGGAAATATTTTAATAAATCAACTTAAAAATATGATTAAACCTGCTTAAGTGAGTACGTCGATTATTATAGAAAGAAAGATAAGAAGGTGTAAAATTGCGTCAACGAAACTCGCTATCGATGTTGACAGTTTTTATAGAGTTTTTTGTTGAGATTGATTCTTAAACGATCGGAAACGTGAGTACACTATGGGCGTCTCTTTGAAGTTCAACTGTCCACTTCTCTTTTTCTTTTTCCTGGAATATGAAAGGGAATCCAAGAATGTGGGCCTCCAGATCCATGAATGTTCAGAGCCGGGCCTCCAGATCCACGAATGTTCAGAGCCGGGCCTCCAGATCCATGAATGTTCAGAGCCTCGAGATTCGTTGATTGTTAAGCTTGAATTATTCAGCTAATAGAAATAATGAAGGATAGATACATATATGTAGGCAGTCGTTTCAATGCTTTGCATATAAATCTATAAAAGCTTTCAAAAATGTATACATTTAATTTTATGATAAAAAAATTATTCAATGATTTTTCATAGTTTCAAATTATCTATAGTTCTTCCTGAAAAATATTTATTCCATTTTTGGGAATCGTTTTGGGAATTCTTCCTGAGAAATATTTCATTTTTGGGAATCGTTTTGGGAATTCTTCCTGAGAAATATTTATTCATTTTTGGGAATCGTTTCGGGAATTCTTCCTGAGAAATATTTCATTTTTGGGAATCGTTTTGGGAATTCTTCCTGAGAAATATTTATTCCATTTTTGGGAATCGTTTTGGGAATTCTTCCTGAGAAATATTTCATTTTTGGGAATCGTTTTGGGAATTCTTCCTGAGAAATATTTCATTTTTGGGAATCATTTTGGGAATTCTTCCTGAGAAATATTTCATTTTTGGGAATCATTTTGGGAATTCTTCCTGAGAAATATTTCATTTTTGGGAATCATTTTGGGAATTCTTCCTGAGAAATATTTCATTTTTGGGAATCATTTCGGGAATTCTTCCTGAGAAATATTTCATTTTTGGGAATCATTTCCTTAATTGTTCGTTAAAAAAATTTGAAATATTATTGATGGATACAAATTTTTATATAATAATTTCTTTTCCAACGCATTTTTTCGTATGAATTTAGTTTCCCACAGTTTTAATCGCTTAGTTCGGAATTCTGCAACAACTAGGAATGAAAAATGAAACTCGTGGAATGATGCCACTTATAAAATTCCTCTTTCTTTACCTTCCTCCTTCCCCAACTCCCCCAACTCCCCCAACTCCTCCTGCCCCAACTCCCCCAACTCCACCAACTCCTCCTCCCACATTCTTTGTGACGATTTCAAAGAAAGTAGAGGAATTTTCTATAATGAGTGAAATTTTTAAATATCAATTCTTTGGAATTTAAGAGTGAGTACTTCGATCGTCGATGATTATTGAATTTTAGGAAGTACCATAAAGATCCTGAAATGGGAAGGTGAATTTCTGCCGCAATAACTAAAGATCGGAAATGCGAATATAAATGTGCACTAGTCATGCTGATCCACCAAAAAAAAAAAAAGACTGCATTTCCACATGAATAAACCGAGTGAAATAATTACGGAGAGGAACGATTAGAGCGATGGGGACTTTTGAATGGGAAAAAAGTCGACAAATCTTCTTTAGTAGGGCATGAAACGTTCTAAACGTCGAGCATTTCGTAGTCTTTTTTTTTCTCGAATAAAAGGACTTATCTTTTATCTATTTATTGTAATATATTGTCATTTTAGTCGTATATGTAGGTAAATATTATCTCCTCCTCCCTTACCCGAAAAAAAATAATTTCAGGTCGACGGTACCATTCCCCCCCTCCCCCCCTCCCCTTGCCCAAAAAAAAAACTATTTCAGGTCAATGTGACCAGAGATTTGATATAATAAATATAAAGGATTGAAGTTTATTGCATAGGTTGTAGGCGAAATTTCGAAAAAAAACAATTCATAAAAATCTCTTAATATATGAGTTCCCTTTCAGATTTATATTTTACTGCTGTAAAACAATAGTAACGAATAAATTAAATCGTCACTGCAGCATGCAAGATGCTCGAGTCTATTTATTTATTTCTTTACTATTTAATTGTTTATTATTTATTTATTTGTTTATTCATTTGTTTATTTGTTTACTATTTGATTATCTATTTATTTACTTACTATTTGTTTATTTATTTATTTGTTTATTATTTATTTATTTGTTTACTATTTGATTATCTATTTATTTACTTACTATTTATTTATTTATTTATTCGTTTATTATTTATTTATTTGTTTATTTATTTATTTGCTATTTGTTTATTTATTTGTTTATTTGTTTACTATTTGTTTATTTGTTTATTTACTTACTATTTGCTTGTTTATTTATTTGTTTATTATTTATTTATTTATTTGTTTGTTTACTATTTATTTACTTATGTTCACATTTATTTATTAACTCATTTGTTTCAATAAATTGCTGAGAAAAATGATAGAAAATCACATCGATCGGTTTTTATCGTTAAGAATTTTACGCTGTGACGAGATTTTACCGCCGCGATGCAAAATAATTTGCATACAAAGAACAATGAGATGAAGAACAAAAGCCTCTTAATTATAATTAAGCAATTTATGGAAGCGGTCGGCTTTTTAAAATCGACGATGTTCGCAAACGTTGATGTCATATCACCGCGATCGCCTTGTCTTTGTATAGAAGAGGTCTTTTGCAGGTACGGAGAGACGGAGAGAGAGAGAGGCAGAAGACAGAGGAACGAACTAATTTTTGCCTACTTAGTGATTATTCTAATAGGTAAGTGTTAGACTATTAAATGAATCAATAGCTGGCAATAAAGCACATGATTGCCTTATCAGTTGTGTTGATAAACCCTTAATACCCGTCTTGTGTTTCCCCGTTTTTCGGTTCTTTTTTTTAGCTGCTGAGAATCCAGGTCGTTTATCCTTGTTTTCCTTAATTATGAGACTTTCAACTTCATGGATATCTTGCGTATATGTTGCGAGGACATCTGTCATCTGTCTCTTTGTCCATCGCCTCGTCTGTCTATCGGAGACTTCCAACTTTTCAATTAGAGTAACCATTTCTTATTGAGCATAAGCTTAAACTAAATTGCTTCTCACAAATTTAGCTTCAATTTATTGGAGAGTTTGCATAATTTGATTGTCGATTTTCAGGATGGCGATCTATAAATTATGGATCGGATCGACGACGAAAGACCTCAAATTGAAGTATGGAATCGGTCCATATTGCGTTTTAATGGCAAGCTTATATGAATATTAGTAAGTTAATCATTATTGAATATAGCCAACTTTCTATATAGTCTTATATTTAATTCATGTTCGGTTCTCTAAAATGGAGACGTTATGTTGTGGATAAATACTCTTTAAGGGGTATGCTTGTTGTGTTTTCATGTCGTATATTGTGGTCACGGTGCTCTCGAGCTTAAGATGGCTTAAAAAGTATGTCAGCGACTCGTTTGTTGAAGACTTTCAGCTTCAGGTCACGCTTAAAAATGGAAACGACCGTCTAGATCTATTTCCGCACTGAATTAAGTAAAAGATGAATTTTTCTCCACGTCATAATATCTTCCATACGATTATTAATGCAAATAGTTTCTGATAATGACCGCATAGGAGGAAAGGGGAGGGAGGGGGAAGGAGCAAAGGGTGGGAGAATGCAGAATTAGCCTGAAATTCGATTCACGACTTAGAGAGAGGCTCATATAAAGTATCATCCTCTCTTAACAGTTAAATTAATAGAGACATATAATTAGTTACTGCAAAAGTTCGAATATATGCAAATTGTAATTTTTATTGCCGTTATTTAAAATCTTTTAAAGTGTTTATGTATTTCGACTTATGCCGTCGATGAGCGATGAAGAATGGTGGCGAAACTTTATTATTGGTCATTGTCTGATTGCAATGGCAATTTGGTCATATATAAGGTTAGAGTTGCGCTCTCAACTTGTCCAAATTGCAAAATATAAACAATTCGATAATATATTTGTATTTTTCTCCTCTTTTTTTTTTCGTCTTTATTCCGCATCATAGATAATTTCCATTGAAACTTAATTATTTTATAATTTTTAGGACTAGTAGGGTTCATTGTTTCTTATGAGGTAAAGGGGGGGGGGAGGGGTTGTATAACTGAGAAGGAAACAGCGAGAGCTTTCATTCTTGCCTAAAATTCAAGAAGATTGTGTGTGGGGGAGGGGAAGAACATTGCTGAAGGTGCAGGTGTACCGCCATAAAACGATTTGCCCGCAGTCGAATTGCGATGAGATATAATCCTCAACGGACATATAATTAAGGGGATAATAATATTAAAAGAAGAGCTTATGTTGAAAAAAAAAAGCTTTTTACATCCATCCCAGTCAGTTATTAGAAATAATATTTAAAAAATTACCTGGATCCCCTTTATTTAAGAAAAAAAAATTGGAATATCCTCATTTTGAGAGCATAAAAATTTGTTAAGCCGTTTTAAAATGCTCTTGGATCAATCTAATTTTTTTCTTTTTGAAGACTATGATCGTTGTTATGTTTTGCTTTTTGATGGAGAATTTTTTTCCTGGATTATGAGGTTTAAAAATTGGATATTTCAGACTTTTATTAGCAAAACCTCCAGCCGTACCTGCCGCATATTATTTACCAACTGAATTCCATAATGAAATCTCCGCGTGCAACGATGATGAGTCGATTCAACGAATTCTGCGGACATTTGCGCTCTCTAGATCATTGAGAATAAATAGGGAATATATCCGATATTGTAATACTTGCAAATGTATACGACCAGGTAAATAATATTAATATAATGGTAATTGTGATGGTCGATATTTTCGAGATACCGGATATCTACCAGGTATCTCAGAGTACACGAATAATTCATAGTGTTATTCATTTGATTGAGTTGAGAAAATTATTTTATTTTATTTTATTTAATTAATTAATTAATTAATTATTTTTTGAAATAAGAAATCGATATTAGTCGAGAAGATATCTGAAGACGATCTGTCGAGCGGAAAATGAATAAAATTATAAAATCAACTGAATTAATCCGGTTCGACGTCAACTCATTTTCCAATATCATCTGCTGCCTCGGCTATGTCAATCGATAAGCGAAGATTTACCTGTGGAGAATTTCCTATGGATATTGAAGAAAATCGAAATTTCCGCATCTAAAACGCTCTAAAACTTTCAATATGTGAAATAATTTAAAGCGTTTCAAAAGTAAAGTTTCCAATTTATTTAGAATAATCTCTTTAATAGAGCAATTAGGGAGGGGAAAAAGTTGCAAAAATGATTTCTCTTCAAAGATTTCGATATAAGAAATAAGGGAAACATAGCTGCTGAGCAAAAGGAGGGGAAAACCTTTGTGTCGATTATCTCTCATCGTTCATCGATGTGTTATTTTAGAATTTGCACATCATTGCACAGCGTGTGAAATGTGTCTCCTCAGAAACGATCATCATTGTGGTGGCCTAACTGATCGATGTGTACATCGAGATAGCACTAAGGTGATATTTTGTTCTTTTTTTGCTTTAAGTTTATTTTTGGATGAGAAAACTGACAGTTGGAATATTTCTCAGAAAATATTCCATATATTTCTCATAAATGAGAGAAGAAATGCGCTGAGACAATGGGAGAACGGTTTCAAAGTATTTGACTTTCTTTTTAATGTGTGAAATGAGCGTAAATTGTCGATGGAAGCCTTATTTATTCGCATAGGATGTTATATTGTGTGGAATATTATATATTACAACAATATTTACGTATATAAGTATAATAATGTAAATAAATAAATAAATAAATAAATAAATATATATATATATATAGCTTATTTCAGATGTTCATACAATTCCAATTCTATATTCTTGCGTTGTGCATTTTCGCGTTTATAACCGATTTTCATTATACCTATCATACGGAACGAAAAAATTATTGGTTCTTTTGGTAAGCGTTTAGTGGCATTTTTCCTCTCAGTTAGTATTATTAGGCGAATTTCATTAAGATTAGAATATATAGAACGAGATCAGTTGATGCTAAACAATATAGTAAAGCATTTATTCGGTATGTAGGCAAATTTCGAAGAAAACGGCTTCTTATTGAGTATATATGGAAATTTTAAAAAGGTGACTTGTACTTGTCGTCGCTGATTGCTTCAGTGTTGAGGACTCCACCTTCCCTTAAGACTGAGGATTATCTTGCGATAGAAAAAGTGAAATATTTCTCGAATAAGTCGACCATACAACTGGAATAAGTCCCATTCATTTTGGAACTCCTCAATTACTTGTAAGGAAAGCGGAAGGGCGCCTCTTCCACCGCTTCCCCTCCGTCAACACTAAACTTTTATCAACGTTCTTATATAAATGATTGATACTTATTGGACAAAATAAACTATTTTTTCCTTTTTTTTATTATTATTATTTTTATGCATTAATTTCTTCAGGTATCTAGGTAATTCGTAATTATTTTTATAGGTATCAGCCATCGTTCTCTTATATTGGTCTTATATTAGTTCTAACGTTTACATGCTCGCTTTTTTTATTGGCTATCGCAACGAATCGTACAACACGTGATATTAACAGGACCGGAAAAATATTTGCAATTAATCGAAATGGTCATCAAGGTGTCATCAAGAACCTCCTCAACGTAAGTGAGAGCAGCGTCGCTTTAATGGAATTCCGTAATTGCTTAAATGGAGATCTCTTAAATTCTATAGTTTATGCTCCTCTAGCATATATTCGAAGATGGAAGGTTGTGGTTTTTGCGGTTTTTCAACGAGAGAATTCACTTCAAAGCAGTGCTTGAGTATTCAACGAACTACCTCTAGTTCGAAGTAGAACTCAAGTAAACCTGCAGTTGAGGTGGGGAATTAAATTCAGACTTGAACCTCAAGTGTAATTTTTGAATCGTCGAGAAAAAATGAAATTGAGAAGGGAACAATCTATGCAAAGGTTTTTGTAATGCAGTTAAAAAGTTCTCGAATATAATATCCGATATATAATTCCATGCGGATGCATTCAATGAGATATGTCTCTTATTACTTTACAGTTTATTTCCACAACTTACATTGATATATATAATCTCCTATTGTTATCTAATGTAGTCATAGCAGCGGTTGGATATTATTTCCTATTCATTGACCGGTCCGAGTGCACTCAGTTGGCAATTAAAAGATAAAAGAGGATTTTGGAAAGGATAATCGCTCAATTTCAAGTTTCAGATATTCGGTTACAATCCTCTTATGTGGTTTCTTCCAGTACCAACAGACTACCACATGTTCGAGTGATGATCGATACGAGGCTGTGTTGACGAGGTTACCTGTCCGTTGATAATGCACACCTTTTGGAGAGTATAATTTTTGCGAAGAGAAGCAGCAACCGATGAATTGTTCAGTTTGTCGCAGTTGTCTTCTTCAAACTTTACTTTCATGTTGTTAATTAATTATTGCCACGTTCCCTATTATTGGGATTGATGTGTGGAGCAATTTGTTTAATTGTGTATGTAATTATTGTTAGTTTCTTTTAATTAAGTCCAAGAAGAGGATTTATTCGAAGGCGTTTGATATTTAATTGAAGGTAATTGATAAAATTTTATAAAGGAGAAGTGCTAAATTCTCGGAGAATTTGTCATTTTTTCTCGATAAGGATGACATATCAATTAAGTTTGGAAAAAAATTTTTCGACACGACAATTGCGCCGTTTTATTTTCGTTTATCGTAGAGTAGAAGTTTTTAACGGTTGTAATCGGACAGGATGGAGAACGGGATGGAGAGAGAAATGATGGGAATTCCCAAAAATATAATCTCCCTTTATGAGCGTTTTTTGCCGTATTTGTTCCATCTGTTTCAGTTTACTACTTTCCATCTTAAGTCACTTATTTCCATTAAGATGGGGGAAAAAGAGAAAAATAGAAAAGAAAACACTGTTGAGAATGCCAAAAAAAAGAAAAATTCCTAAGGGTATTGAATCGTTTTTCTCTTCTTCTTTGATAATCATTGAATGATTAAATTATTTATTAAATATATTCCGCTCTCTAATTCGATTATTAATAAATTATCTTTGGCTCATCTGGTCTATCTGTTCGCGAACTAACCAAATAATAAGTGATTTACCGTCAGATTCATTTACATATTCAATTAATTAACATCATTAATCGATATTCTAGAAGAGGACGATTTGTTGAATTTGAAGGATCGATCTCTCTCTCTCTGATTTAAATGATCCACATTTTAATTTATTCCGAAGCTTACTTATAAGTTGTTTCAGTCACTTGCGCCACCTCAAAGAAGTGTACGCATATTCTTGGGAACTTCAAATTGTTTCCTTCTCGTTGAATCTTATATTCCCCCTACATTCTCATGAATAATTTCTGATATATTTATTCGATAATTTTCGAAAATATTCGAAATGAAAAATTATTTAATTATATTTTGAATTTTTAAAGGATTTTTCATAGAAATTCAATTGTGGAAATAAAATATTCTCTTTTGTTTTTTTTTTCTTTGAGAATTTTTTTTTTTGTCACTTCAATGAGAAATATATTTTCCGATGGTTCTTTTCTTTTATTCGAAAGTGATTTGTCATCTAATCGACTCGTCGTTCGATTTGCTCTTCAAATGCTTTTTTGCGATATTTCATTAGCTTGGGGTGATGCCGATTTTAAGCAATTCAAGCAGAGCCGACAGAAGAGGCGAACAAATGACTGGAGAAAGAGAAGGAAGAAGATTTAAGTGATGTAGTCGTCGTGAAATTATATACTATCAAAAATGATAGGAGTAATTTTTGTGGCGCTTTTGTCCGACATATCAATCGATTTATCGTCACAAAGAAAAAATAGCCATAGTTGTAGCAGCTCACTTTCAATCTCGAGAACTCTCTCAGTAGTTTTCTTCTCTTTTTCTTCAAAAAATATTGAAAATATATGGAAGTTGATGTTACGAGTAACTGAATAATTTTATTAAATAAGTGGGAAAATTACTACTTCAGAGGTTTTGTGTCTATAAATTACTAGGTCCCTATCATTTCGGGATTTAACCCACCCTCCCCCTTTCCTCCTCTAAAAACCTTTCTAGGTTTCTGGATTAGGTTCGTCTAGCACGCAATAATATTATCGACAATGGAATAATCTCCAACCCACCGCTAGAGATCACATAAATATTTTCACTTGTAGAGATTACGATGATCGATGAACCTTTCCAGTGCAACTTGCCGTCTTCTATGAAGTTTCACTCTCACATCTGCCTGGATAGATGATTTATGATAGACTATGAGTGAATATATTTGCATTCATGACCTGAAATGGAACCGGATTTGACCTGATATCGGATGGAACCGGAACTAGTTCATGGCGAAACTTGACCCCAGATCGCTTAGCTTAGATGAAGTTTGATGAATTCCCACATGAAAACTTCGAAACACTCGCCATCAGCACATCTCACGATCGGATTCGAGACTAAGACGAACTCGACCATCCCGCCTATACCCCCTACTCTTTACTGCTAAAGATATATAGAGAGTAGGGAATTTAATTAAATAGGAACTTTTAATATTCGACTACATCGTTTCTCTAATTTGCTTGAATTCTTTTGCGTATTTTGCAACGTTTTATTTAATTCGAAGTATTCATTGAAGTTTTAAAAATTTGATAGTGGAATTTTTTTATCAATTTAGCGTTAATCATTCGAATATTTAGTGGGGAATTGATTGGGGGCGGAATCTATAAGGTTATATTTTAATCTATGCTTATTATATTCTAAAAGAAGAGCATTTAAATAAACGATAGAGATTTCTTTTATCGAACTTTCTCGGATTTCTCTAGTATTAGCCCGAAAAATATAGTTAATTCATTTAGTGGAATATTTTATGATTATAGAATTTTTTTATTTAATTTGAAAATTACAAGTACCATAAATATCCTGAAAATCCCCATCATCTCAATCTCATCGTGAGAAAGAATCCTCTACTCATATCGATTGAAAGAAATCGACTTTCGATTCGAACGAAAGAAACACAAAAAATCGGGAAAATCGATCAATTCATCGATAATATTTCATTTTCGGTTAATTTTCTTCTCTCATTAAGAGTTATATTGTATAAATATGTGATATTAACGAAGATATTTTTTTCAATATGAATAAAATATTTAAGGGTGATTCACAATTGAAGAGGTGAACACGATCGCGGAGCGAAATGATCGATGTACCGACATTATTCGAACGCTCACATACGACAAGAAATAGCTATGATTTCGATCATACATACTGCAGTGAAGAGGAAGGTTATGGTGTACCGTTAACACAACGATTAATACAATTTCGTGATGAGGGTATCGGTTGTGATGTGGAATTTATGGTCGGTAGCGAACGTAAGGTATCCTTGAGTGGTTTATTTTTATTCTCAACTTATATTTTAATGAGACTTTTATATCGCCATTTAGTTATTATCGCTTAAATGCGGTTATATTTAGTGATTCGTTGATAATTAGACGGTTATACGAAAGAGTCAATTAATTAAAAAGTAATTAATGAAATGAGAGGGAGGTGGGACGACAATTGCGCCATCAGAAAATAACACTTGTCGCTTTGAATGAGCTCTAAAATTGAGCTACGTTCCGCTTTACTATCATTTTCACTTATTTAATACTATTTCTATTCATAAACGCTAACCCGTAGTCGTAATATTGTTGGAAGTTTGTGCTATTTACATGGGTAAAATGCTCTGATGAAATATTCATCGACAATATTTTTTCATATTAAATTTTAAATGAATAAAAGAATATTTTATAGTATTTTATAGCGATTTTCCATCGTATTTTATTAGTTTCGAATTCAACTATTAATCTTTTAAAATAAACTTAAAAATAACTAATTTTATAGAATTAAATTACGAATAATTTTTTCATTTCTAGATTTTCCGGAGGTAATTTTTCGTTATGATGAAATAGTGAGTTTTTTTTTTCTTTTCTTTTAATTAAAGATTCCTTAATTAAGGCAATTCAAGCACATCGACTTGTGCTTGGTTCTGGATCGTCTTTTTCTTTTAATTAAAGATTCCTTAATTAAGACAATTCAAGCACATCGACTTGTGCTTGGTTCTGGATCGAAAGTATTTGCCGCAATGTTCTATGGGAAAATGAGCGAAATGGAAACCAGATCTGGTTAGGAATTTGCATTGATTCTTAATGCTCTCTTTTTTTTTTAGCTTATAGGATAGCGAACGTTGCACTAAAAATGCTAATCACGTTTGTGCTGGAGCAGGCTAGTTCACTGAGTAGGTGTTACGTCGAATTGACCTACCGTATATATTTGAATATAACCCCATACATGGGGGTTATTTATATACAGTTGCATTGGACTGTGAATCGAGCACGTCTAATTTTAGCGTGGGTATAGTTTCTTAGGTTGCAATTGATGCTATCCGGAAATCAAGAAACCTTCAATGAATATGGGATCACGTACAAGGTGCTGCGTGTTGTTTATTCTAAGAAATAATGCTCAATGTTGTAAACGTTTATAGTCAACCTGAAATTATAGCTGGATCGGACTGAGAAATTGCAGTTATCTATATTGCAGCCAGCGAAAATATTTATCGGTAAGGTGCTCCTTGTTGGCGAATTCCTTTATCTCATTAATGCCGCCCGCTCCGTTCCTTCTCGTTGCCTTAACACTATTTCGATTGCGATCGTGCATTTTAGCGATCGGGGGTACAAGTTATAGGACGATTTTATAGGTGGAACGACGCCGAATGGTAGGACGCTGATTGAGGTTCCAGATGTGACTCCAGGTGCTTTCACGACGCTAATTAATTTCCTGTATACAGACTTGAATACGGACTCGGTGAAATTGGATGATGATGCGGTTATGCATACACTCTACGCAGGTTAATTATGCAAGTTCTTGTGGTAATTCTAGATCGAAGAAACAATGAGACGATTTTAACTCTGTGAGATTTTCTTGCTGATCGTTATTTAATTAAATTTTCTCTAGATTTTCCATTTTAATTGTGGAATTTAATTTCGAAAGTAATTAAAAAAATTTATTTCAGCAAAGAAGTACGACGTTCGTACATTGGTGCTTGCATGTGTCCGATATTTGATGAGCTGTCTAACGGCGTCGAATGCAGTTTGTTTATTAGCGCAAGCGAGATTCTTCGATGAGCCTTTCTTGATGAAACGATGCTTTGAAGTGATTGACGCGAACACCGATGAAGCTCTATCTTCTCCAGGTATTCGGGTTCTTCTTTCTTCATACTCAATTCATTTTTAACCGTTTCCTTTTTTATGGGTTCCAAAGACGGGAGGGAAGTTGGAAAGGAGGGAGGGATTGATGATGGGAGCAGCTATTTCATATTTGCTCTTCCTATCTCTTTCGCAAATATATAAAAGTCCAACCAATTGATTCTTTTCCATGTGATCGATTTTAGTCATCGAAAAAAAAAACCAGCAGTTGATAATTGAAGGTAGTTTTTTTCAAAGAAATAAGAAATAGTGCTTGATAGCCGATAATGATGACAATCGACTTGTCAACAGTCACCTTCCGACCGCTCTTTTTCGGAGTTTTTGCTTTAATTCGCTCATTTTTCAAAATTAATTTGACTTCCTCTTAATTATGACCATGTAAATTTTTTTGGCTCTTAGGATGTTTCTGAATGGATTTTAGGTTTACGTGATATAGATCGTGATACGTTATCAGCAATTCTGGAACGGAGTGAACTAGATCCATCAAATGAGCTTGTTATCTTCAAAGCAGCTCAGGCATGGAGTGAAGCGGCAAGTTATTTCAGTTTTTGTTCTTATCTCCCTTTCTTTCTACGATAATGATAAATGATTGAAGTTTTTATGGTTGAATCAGGACTTTGTTCATCAGCCGAGTTCACAATCGATCACCCTGATATTACTTCTTTTCGTTAGTTTCTTTCCAACAGTTTATGATATTTCTTAGGAGAAAGGTTTAGGGATATTGTGGCAATGTTTTCCTGCCATCTTTACAGAGATTACTATTTAAGTAATGTTTAAACCGAGTGACATGTTAGGGTTTATACGGCACCCTTATGTGAACAATAAAAATCTCTTTTACCGCATAGTTGCTGAATACGCTTATGGGAAGTTGTTGACACGATGGTAACGAGAGTTTCTTATTTCGTTTAGATTTATTTGACCAGATAGTTGGTTTAAAGAAGTGCAGCATGGGTGGTTCAGCTGCTGCTGATTTTTCGGGATATTATGCGATTCAGCGAAGCGTAGATTGTTTCGGTATAGGTTAAACCTCATTTGCAAAATTCGGAGGTCTCCTAGAAAAAGTGTACTCAGCTGTAGAAATCAGTGATCTAACGAATTTACCACAACTGCTGTGGTGATTCGATGGAATTACCGACTATTCATAGAATATTCATTTATCATATCTCCCGCCATCCTTCACTACCGTTCTTTCTCCCCTTTCCCTACCCCATTCTGTCTTTCATCATATGTCCCCTCATTCTCCACTCTCGTCCCTTCTTCCTTCCCCCTACCCCACTCTGTCTCTTTCCCTATCTTTTCTTCCTGACAGGTTTCATAGAACATTTTAATGAGGTCACTCGCAGGAATGTGAGCGGCAACGTCTGGAAGTAACAGCGGAAAACCAACGTGACGTTCTTGGCCCGGTGTTGTCGTTGATTCGCTTCCCTCTGATGACTGTGCACGAGTTCGGTGAAGCAGGTGTGTTTGTTTACATTGATATTAGTGTATCACTTCGCTTCTTTTAGCATATTCAAGTTTGCTAACTCTTGTCATTCGGATGTTTAAAATATTTTTTTTACAGATCCAAAGAAATCGAAGTATAGATTTTTGAGATTCGCTCTTTATGAAACTGTTCAGCAGTAGTGAATAAATAATGGCGAAAGATTTCATCGACATAGCCTCATCGAGATTATAAGTGAATTCTTGAAAGTTGTAGGGGATTCACTTATGGGTATAATCCAGTTCGAATAGTGAAGTTAACGGCTAATGCGCGTGGAATATTTCCAGCTGTGGATGCTTATTTTTGGAACGTCCAAATTTCACGAATGTCATGATGATTGAGTGGGCTGACCGAGTTCTCTTTTTGCGCACCTCTCCGTGCTTCCCCTCTTCCTGGTCTCTTCGTCTCCCTCGTTTCCCCTTCTCCTCTCTTTCTCCACCCTTCGAAGTACTTGTGTATATTGCTCTTTTTTATTTAAACTTTAAAAGATATTTTTATTCGTTCATTTATTGCTTTCAGTTCAACAAAAGTTAGTCAAGTTTTCGCGCTTTGTTATATTGCTATTCAAATGAGGTTTCTTCTTGCAGCAAGTTCTTCATTGCTAACATGCGAAGAGATTGCACAAGTATTTCTTCATTTGACTGTCATGCCACGACCACCCGTCTCCTATCCGACAGGTCGCTTTCATAGTGTTTATTTGCAGCAGTGTTGCTATATCCACTTACCATTTCTTTAGTTCGATGATTGGTGGAGGTTGTTGACCTTTTACCTTTTGTAGTGCTTTTTTGTGATGTAATGGAAGAGGTGAAGATTCTTCAAGTGGTGGAACGTTTTGCAGGTGGATGAAGATTGTCCACACTTTGAAAGAGCGAAAAATTGTGTAGAATGTGAGCTTTGTTTTGCTGTTTGCATATACCGGGAAGCATGTGCTCTTTCACTGAACTCGTTTATGGTTTAGGACTACGTTGCAATGGACGCTCGAAACATGTTGTTCAACGATTCCCGAACCTCTCAGGCAAACGCTGTAACAAGCGTGAAAATAGATTTTGGTAGAGTTTATCAGATTTCTAAAATAAATTCAGTTTATTCAGTTTGTGTGAAGTTTTTTAGGGGTTGATCGATGGATTCTTGATATTTTAACTGAAGAGTGTAAAGCCTGTTTACTATAGAGTGAAGCGGGCTTTCGAGTACATGAATTTCTTACTGAATGGTTTTTTGTATATGGGGGGGGGGGGGGCAGTTTGGAGAAGGGTGAATTTAACAGGTTGCAAACTATCTGAATAATTGGAGACAAAGAGAGCAATTCGGGTTCCTTCATGTGAGGTATTCGATTTTCACTTTATCTGCTGCTGTCACATTCTGCCTGTTTTGCATAATAAATAGCGCGCCCTCCCCCTCTCTCTCTTATGTAGAGATACATTTGCTCGCATACTCAGCCATATAGGAGCTGAGGAAAGCTCTAATGAAGTCCTGGCAGTTAAGGGGGTAGTCTAATTATTTGCGTATCATGAGTTGCAAAAGGCTTATTAATTGCGTTTCAGAGGAAGATCCATAAAGGAGTAATAATTTTCATGGATAATGAAGTAAAGTAATGAAAATTACTAATGAATAGAAGCTGGACTGTTTGCAGTTTCACGGCTGATCGAGATATTATGGTTAGTGGGTTTGGAATCTATGGATTTGTCCCGATGACAAAACCGCATATCTCATTTATGGATCCCTCGGTTGCACTCGAATGGCAAGCTCAAGTTGAAATTCAGGTAGAATATTGTTGCTTTCTTTTAGAGTTTTAGTTGATGTTTTTCTTTTTGAATATTTTAGAACTTGTTTTATTTTAATTTCAATAGTAAAAGCTAATGTGAGGTGACGAATATTCCGTTACATGCTGGTGAAGTTGATTTGTTTTGCAAGTAATTTAGTTTATAAGCCAATTTGTTTCTCATTAGAGCTGAGGGGCTGGAGAGTAATTTCTCTTCAGTTCTAGAACGTCTCGATGTACCAAATTCCTTTATCAGTGATATTAGTGAACTTAATTAATTAATTTTGAGATTGCCTAGGGAGTTTTTGTAGTTATTTTATTGTAATTGTGCATTATTCTATTTTATTGTAATTGTGCGATATTTGAATATTACAGCTAAACCCATATTTGGATCCACGAGAGGGTACACCGAATGCAAATTGTGTTAGTGCTGTTGAGACGGTTCTACTCAAAGGAATTATGGGTGATGTGAAGCCATTGGTTGCTAATTTCTCGAAACCAGTAGTGGTTCCGGCTAATATCAATTATGTGGCCGGAATGAAATTTATGGTAGGTTATTATTATAATATTTTGAATTTGTTACTGCAAAGTTGAAAAGCTCGTTTTATCGATTGGTCTCCTCTCCGTTGCCGGTTTTTCTGTCCGGAAATCAGTGAAATACGATCGCGTTATTTTCTTTTTCCATCACCAACTCTGTTGGGACTGGACCTTGCTTTATTAGAATTCAGTGATGAGATTTTTCACAAACTATTACTGGAAGCGGAATTATTCGTCAGTTTGTGATAGAAAGCATTTTGGCCAATATGAGGGACGATCAGACGGTCAGTTGAATCGTTTTAAGTCGATGATTTCTTCCATCTCTATCCATTGGTCAAATGAATTGGCAAGTGGACGTTAAACCGAAGTGACCATAGCGATCCCACTTTATAGAATGTCTTATTACTCCTCTCTCTGGTTCTGTGATTTGTCTTGCGCGTTATTCTTACGTAACCCTTTAAGTAACTGTTCTTTTCAGGGTGGAAGCGGGCAAGGAGAGGTTCAGACACAAGGGCTGAAAAAAATTTTTAAATAATTAAGGTTTCGACTTCATTGTAGAAGGAGATGTAGCGGAGAGAATAAAGTGAGATTGAGGTGTTGTTTTGCCATGGGGGGAGGGCGTATAAGACTGCCGCAAGCATTGTGTTATTCGTTTTTAATAGAAGCAAGGGAATTCGGATGTTAGCTTTCATTATTGTGTTAGTTAGATGTGATGATGATCGTTTCATGGTTTCAGTGCCAGTAATTCGTCTGGTTTAGTGCCAGTAATATGTCTGGAGGTCAACATCCATGACAACTTCATTTGCCTCTGTCGCTCCCCACCACAAAATATAATGATAAGAGATTCATAACCTCCAGACGAATTACTGGCACTGAAATCATGAAACGATCATCATCACATCTAACTAACACAATAATTAAAGATAACATCTGCTTCTATTAAAAACGAATAACACAATGTTTGCGCCAGTCTTATACACCCCCTCCCCTCCCTCCCCCAGTAGCGTCAAACCGTACTCATCGTAGGAGGATGTTCACATAGTCTATCTTACCCTAATCCAATAACAATTAGAACTTAAGGCGTTGAAGTAATTATGTTCATCAAAGGATGGTATTGGTATTTCAGTCTGATGCAACGGTACAAACATACGGAGGTAAAGATGGTGTTGAATTCGCCACGGTGCAATTGCCATTCGATGAGACGGTCACGTTTCGTTTTCAGTGTTTTAAGAATTCGTATGGTAATGAAGATGTAAGCCGATTTGAAGGTCAACTTCCTGAAATTTATTTTTTCGTTCAGTGGCCTGATGGGACACATTGATTGCGCCGAGGGAGCTGTGGATTATGGGGTTTAAGAAGGGAATTTACCGTGGTCGAAGGAAACGGGAGGTGGGGGAGGGGAGGGCTTGGTAGCAAGTGTGCTGGTTGTTGGTTATTGATGAATAAGGAGAATGAAGCACATATGCAGATTGTCTGATCTGTAAATCTGTAGGAATAAAGTTGAAAGTGAAGCGCTCATCAAGTGCCTTATCTTTTTATGCCCTTATAAAAAGGAATATTGAATCATTTTCGTATGAAAATTATAATATATTTACGTATAGTGTCGAGTGGAAATAAGCGGTCATGGTTCTTGAGGAAGTTGCACAGTTGAATATGAAGGTGCGGCAAGAGTCGGCCAAGCGATTCTATTAATCAGGTGAACTTACATAATCTGATATTTTGTGTGGGTCACTGCGAATTCAAAAATAGCCTGGGAATCACTGTGAGTCGAAAGAGTTTTATGGGATTATGTTCTTGATGGGGACGCTTGATAAATTTATTCTCATTATTAGTAGCGGTTGATCAGGTCATGTATTATTTAACGATCCTATCTGCCTGATCTGTCTACATGTTATATCCCTGGTCGTATCGGAAATCTTGAAATAACCTCGGCATACCTGTTGATCTACGTTCACCCCCGCAGTTGTTTTCACCAGTTTAGCTAAATCAGAGATCTCTTTGTTGTAGTTTCACGATTTTGCTTCAGACATTAGATTTATTTATCTTTATGTTTTCTGATTATCCTAAATGTCCAGCTGTGTGGTAATTCTTCGATCGATTCGTGTTATCGTCGTAATTCCGTGATTATCTGCTTCACTATGACAAAATTTTTAACTGATGATGGGAATTGCGCCAGATCAAAGATTTGAGTGGTTTAAACATGTCTTTATTATATGTGGAGTTGAAATTCGATCTCTTGGTGGGTCTTTCTTTCGTCAAAACGGAAGTGCGGTCAAATTTGAGGGAATATAATTGATGCGATAATGAACCACCCCTGAGACGCACATTTTCAGTAGCCGCATTTGAGTTCAGAGTAGACTGTGTTGTTCGCTGCTAATGGATGCTGCTATTGCGTGTTTAGCATCGGCGTTGTGGTTAATTTGCTATATTCTTTCTTTTTTAGTTGAAAATATTCTTTCGATTTGGAAATATTGGAATTTTTTTCAACCTCAGAGGGCGGGGATGGCATTTGAGGGGAAGGGAAGATATTTAAATTCGAGAAATGGGTTTTTTCATCTCCGCCATTTCATCGACAATTTTTCTAAAGGGAAATCATTTTTTCTCTGTGGAGAATTTCAGCGTTATTTATATTTTTATTGCGATAAATAGGTGGAATATTTTTTAAATGGAATTTCTTCACAAATTTTCCATCAATGGTACTCGTAACTATTACAATGTAATGGTCGATTGGTTCTCTTATGAATTTCTTTTCGAAGGATAATTAAATCGAAAAATATCTGTCAATAGCTTTATATAGATTGTTGAAAGTTTCGCTACTTATTGTTTGTAAAGTTTTCAATTTACTCTTTTTTATGAATGTAATTTCGTTTTCTTCGTGCAATGTGGCGATTAATTAGGGTATAAGTCATGGCTACTTATATTACACTTAAATATGATTCGTTGATTCATTTCGTTTCTTCAAGTTTAGTTAAAAATATCGTCATTTAGAGTGAGAAAGTAGCTAAACGACGGTTTGAGTCTATATACGCGCTTATCGTATATTTTATTATATCCACATATCTATCTGTCTAGCACTTTTCGGCAGGTAGTTATACAGGTACAAAGTCCAGTAATTAGATCAGTTTCCTTGCCGAGTTTGCGAAGATCATTGTGATTTATTGTTATTAGTCGATTTAAGGAAAAAAAAAGGGTCGCAACAGTGCAGATAAATATTTTCTTCGAAAATCCCAAGTTTTTCACTCATAGGAAGAAAACCTCTCGAAAGGTTTCTTTAGTAATTTCTTTGATTATATACGTGCCACTTATGAATCTCTATTTGTTTTCATACAGCAAATATGTGTGAATTTTTATTTTTTTAGATCGCTACTTTCATATATTCGTATGTTTAATTTTTGCTTTCTTGCTTTAGGAATTTTCATATTCAATTGGTGTCGATTTCAAAGAATTTTGGTGTAAATCTTCCATCTGAGGAAATTTATAAATTATTTTTATTCGTTAGATTGTTTTTTAATCGAAACGAATATACTTTAAAGATTGTGAGGGGTCTTTATTTTCGGAGTGTACTGTATCCTTAATGAGTTTTTTGTTGAAATATAGTTAAATATATTTTAATTGGCAAGTATGAGAGCCTTTGCTGTACCACTGTGCTTTCTTTATTTTGCTGTATATCAAGTGCATACTGTTTATTCGTCATGTAAATAAACTATTCTTTGGTTAATATGTCTTCTTGTTTGTTGTCTTAAGTGGTTGTCGGATAATCCTCTCATTACTTGTTGGGTTACTTCAGTGGTTGCCGAATAATCCATTTTTTTATCGTTATAGCCAACGTTGGTTGCCTTCCATAATCGCTAAATATTCCGTTCGTTGCCTGCTAGAAAGCCGTTTCTTCCCTATAATAAATATAAAATCTATTCTGAGAGAGTCCATCTCCAGAATGAGATGTTGTCCAACTTGTGGTATTCTATCAGTGTTTTCAATAGCATTTAAGGGACTGGTTTTAGAGGCAAAAACGAATTGAGACACGTGGATGCAATTGACTAACACCGATCTGTGTCGCTTACAAATTACTGCTGTCACTTACGCTGAAAAGACCTGAGTCCATTTTATGCACGGCTAAGTTTATTTAATTGCATCCCATCATAGACTAAAAAACGTTTGTCCGATCACTTTAAAATCCATCATAGATGTCTTTAGCTCGCGTCTTAAAGTGATTTCAGTTCTCGTTCTGCTATAAATTGGGAGGAGAGGAAATGGGGTAGGTTCGGTTATTTTGTTAGTTTTGCATGAAGGGAGAATACCTCATAGTGTGTATGGTTGGGTCAGGTGGAGTTGTATTTGATTCTGCTCATTTTGTGTTGCTGAGGTGGTCTGTTCCTCTTCCAGTGACTTTATGGAATATGGAATGGTTTCGTAGGTTTTTATTTTCACTTTTACTATGTTCACTTAAGGTACTGTTAATGTTTTTATTGCTTTTCCTCTTTTATCGCAAACAATACGAACTCGACTGCAATCAAGTTGGAGTGTTTCTGAGGTACCATTATAGAGGCTGATTTTTTAAAACTCTTTTTGAATGCTAAATAATTGGTGTCGGTGACAGCTATGAATGTTTTGTCCATGAAGGGAACGGGAAGGAGAGGGGATGATCTTTATTGTTATGATCTTATCGGTTGGGACGTTTAAAAGGTAATAAATCCTACGAGGCTTAATTTCAGGTTTTATTATGTCCAACTCAAGAGCAGCTATGCGAGCGACACATTTAAATCCACAAATTCATTTCACCAGCTCATCGTGTCAGCAGCCATCAATCTTTGATATCCTTTCACAAGAGAGCCTCATGAGTTCATTGAAACCGGCGATTGGACATGTTGTGAAGGTTGGTTTTTACTAAAAAGTTACGAGGACATTTGGTGGTACTGATTTTTTTCCAGTTTCAGGCACCCTTACGTTATTTGTTTATTAATGTAACATTTGTGGGCAAAGAATCCCATCTAATTCAAACCTAACAAGCAGTGTGCCTCAGCAGCATTGGAGAGAAAAAAGAGAGGACGGAGTCGTGGTGCAGTCTGGTTACTTGGGTGGGAAAGTTCTACGAAACTTGTTTCCTTCTCCTCCTTTCTACCGTCCCGAAATGACTAATATCCTTTTCCACGTGAGTCCATTTTTGGTAGCTGCATTCAGTAGGTTTCACTACCTTAGGCCACACATTTTTCAAGCTACTGCTTGAATCATTAGCTCTGTACTTGTTTATCTTCTCTACCAGTTAAGGTATTTGATGAAATTCAGTTAGCGTGAAGCACGCAGTTGGATCATCGTATGAAAACCTTGTCTATTGCAGTATTTGTCGACAATTCATCCACAACGATTTAGCGCGGCACATAAATGGTACGATGAGCTGTATGCAGCATTCGATTTGGTGCTTGAAAATCATTACTTAAAGAGATATGGTAGGTGCTTGTAATTTGCGTGCAGTATTGATGGAGCGAAGAAGGGAGGGGAGAAGTAGCTCCAACCTTTGCAATCCTTGTATCACTTGGGAGTTTCATTCTTTTAATCTTTTTCAGTTATCGGCCTAAAACTGTTAAGTAACAAACACCTTAGGGGAATTATCCCTTTCTGGACGGTTATGTGTTTCGATGAAATACATTATTTTCTTTAGTAATATACCTCACCACGGTGTATTGTAGCACAGGTAAAGTTGGATAATTTAATTGAGCAGCATGTTAAAAGTCGAGGTAAATAATGGCAGCAAGAAGTATCTGAAAACTGAAAAGTACTATGTGGTGCTAGTGCGCCGGTGTGGTCAGTGGCAGAAATCCAGAATTAAATGATATATATAGTTTTGTTAACGAAACGTTTCATTCCATGGGAGTAGGCACTGGAACAAATTGAAGTTCGAATGAACCATTGTAAGCGTTGCCCTTAAAGTAGATGAATGCTATGAGAAAGGAGGGATTTTTGTTGGTGGATGAAAAAGACGACGCCATTTTCCGGATGAGGCTCTCTCAGGGATAATAAAATAAATAATGCAACCTATTTAAAGTTTGGTTAAGCGTTTTAATTGTAATTCGATAATGAGGCAGTAATTGCGGATTTTTTTTTAAATAAGTACTTACGTAAGTCATTTGGCAACTCTTCCAGAATTATCGCACCGGAAAGTTTATTGTGAACTATTGTGTTAGAATGTTGTAGTATAATATTCAACGAGTTTAGTCTTCCCAATTTTCTTGCAATTTTTATTTTGCTACATTTATAGCCTTCAATCTTTTCTTTTCCCGTCGCACTCTTTTAAAAAGCTCTTCTCAGTTTGTGTTAATTTAAATTGAGACCTAGAAGTTTTGTAGTGGTGAATACCTTCGTTGTGCTCATTATATTTGACTGTCACCATAACTTTTGTAATCGGCATTTCTCTCTTCTTGAAGTTTAGAAATTTGAATCTTAAAGGAATTCAATTCAAACGTTTACAGGGGCATCTTTTTCGGAGAATTTCTATAGCATAAAACGTATAGCGTATTCGACAGGTTCGATACCATCACAAGGATTACCACGAATTAAATCATTATTGGTGTTGGTGAGTGACTGATTTCTACACTGAATGCAAATGAGCGATTTGTTATTAATCTGGTCACATATTAATAAAAACAGAAGAAAATGGAATGAGGAGAAGGAAAGGGAGAGTCCTATAGCTTTTTTCTTCTTACAGCCTACCTCGTTCCTCTTGAGAATTTTAGCTTTCGTGATACCATAAAGTTCTATCAATAACATTTGGCGTCATTAAATGAATTAGGCGATTTTTGACCGGTGTTATATTTTGCAAACTCTTTCAGTCGCCGTCGCTGATTTAGTGAGTTTCGGAATTTCTTTTGCCCTTTATTGTGAATCTTAAATTCTCTAGAATTCAGTCCACAGTCGGATTCCTTTAAAAAAAACCTTTTAAAGTTTTCGATGAGCTCACGGCGATTATCAGTTGTGATAAGCTCTTAGTTGGTAGATGACAGTGAAAGGAAACGTTTGATGATAACGGTTTTAGGTATTGTGGCCATATCTCAGAGACAAATTGGATAATCTTTACGAAAGGATTTCTTTTTATCTACATTTGCTTCCTCTGCGTCCGGCAAGTTGCTTCTGTAGCTTAAGAATTTAATGATTGGTTTGCTCTTTCGCTATATATATATATATATATATATATATATATATATAATTTCGGCTTCAAATTATATATATGTAATAAATATAATTTGAAGCCGTCTAATTCGCTATATATATATATATATATATATAGCGAATTAGACGGCTCTGTAACTAAGACATTGCATCTTCCTCTTCGCTCCTTGTATGCATCCTTCTATTGCCTCATCAGCACAGATTTTCATTTGACACACGCACGCGTATGTGTTGGACACAGGTATTTGAACGCCCAGATAACAGTGGAACTGCAGAAATATATGACTGTCATCTGCAGACCGGAATTCCTTCGATCCGCTGAGATTCTTAATAGAACAGCAGAAGAAGAAAATCTCTGATGGGGTAAATAAAACATGAAAGTTTCGGATGAAAAATTCCGAAGGAGCGCTTGTGCATTTCATGGAATTCACTTTTGTGACATCTCTCTTGCCGCTGCGTTCTCGCTTCACTCTCCTCCTTTTTTTTCAGGAACCTTCCGCTCAAATTGTTTGCCACGACCGAGTTTTGTTCCCAAAAATTATGCGGCTGTTGTTTCTTATTCTGCCAGTTTGTAGTTGCCATTCTGGGGAGGGTTGGACCGAGACGAGAAAGAGTTCAGTTTTGCCTGTAGACGTTTATTTTTAATATTTAACGGGTTAGGTAGATATTTCACCTTTTCACCTCCGCCCAGTTTTCTGCACATTTCATTTGACCGATTAGCGTTATATCCTCTTGCTTGAATATCTCATCCCCTTTATCGAAGTGGATGATATAAATAGATAGATAAGATCACATTATTTTAGGACGAGCCACTAAGGTTGCGAATTGCCAGGCTGTTCCATTTATCGTATCCATGGTTAAAGTGGATGTTCAGTGCATGGACATTTGCGCTACAATTCGCATATCTCCTATCACAGTGCAGCGTTCATTCGCCGTTGTTGTATTTGGCTGGTGTTCGATTAGAGAGACTTGCACCTGAAGATATTGCAAAGTTTGACGAGGTGCCGAGACATTTGCGCCCAAGCGGGTAAGCCTAGTTCAGCACTCGTGTTCTTGATAACATGCGTAGGATAACGGAGATGTTCTGAGAACAGAAGGTAGGAGAGAAAGGAAGGGGAGGGGAGGGTTGTCTGAAAGAATCCTGGAAGGAAGTAAGGACGAGGTAAGTCCTGTGAACTTTGATTTCCGAAAAGCAACCAATTCAAGAAGCATTGAAAGATTTGCGGTCAAAGAATTCATTCAGGTCTTTATTTTTTCATTTATTAAACGAGAAGAACTGTAAAGGAAGCTGCGGGATTGGTTCTTCTCTCTTCCTTTCGTCTGATGCGTTCTTTGCTCAATGAAATAAGCGATACCATTAATACAGTGTTACTGATGTGTCAGTATCGGCAGTTCGCAAGTGGACCGTTGAAAGAATCGCTCCCGGAAATAAGCCATGCTTCTTAGTGAATTTCGTCTTGCAAGCAATCGCAGTTGCCTCAGTCACTGATCAGTAGAATTGGACTCCACGTACATGTAGAGTTGATGTCAATTTAAAGTTCTGGCGCTGCCTATTTTTGGATTTTTTTCTCTTCTCGCTTCAGATATTACGGACTGAATGTTCCTTCGATAAGATTGGAAACAGACCAGATAATATGCTGAACTCGTCATCCATTAAAACAGCTTATGAGCAGGTAATATGACAAGAAATGCCCTTATGACACCATGGTATCAGGCGGGTCGTTGAAGTTGTTTTGTTTGCAGTGTTATAAACCGTTTTTGGCGTTCATTCGTTGCAATGCCAGGAATAATAAGGCGAATGCTGGGATATATGCTACTGTTTGTTCAGTTTGTCGATTTCTTTTATAATAGTGATTTGGGTACGCAACACAGATTAATGTCGGCTCGAGGCTTCACCAGTATACCTACACCTCCGCATAACGTAATTTTTCCAAGTTTTTGATGTCTTTCACGAGAACTTATCACTGTGTTTTTATTTCGTAATAGGGGATAAGATCTGCGATAAGTTTTGTTAAGTTGAGTGGTGTAAGCCGTACAGAGGTTGGCAACCATTTGCCGATATGTGAATACCGATTTGGTGGAATTCAACTCAGAGGTTGTTTTGCATAAATCCTCTTTTTTGCTGTTTCATGGAGAAGCACGTTTCTTCTCTCAGCTGTCCAAATCGCGTCGTTTCTCCAAATGATCGACGAGGGGAAGTTTTTCAAATGATCATTAGTTATTATCTTCGAAGACTACAGGGATAATTTCTTTCTGGAGCTGTTACTCTGTCTTCAAGAATACATCTATTCGGATTCAGTAATCTAAAGAGTATGCCCGGTGCGTATGGAGAATGCGAGGAACCTCTGTGGTTTCCTGCTTTGAAAAACAGAACCATGCTACCTTTTCGTTCCGATTTTTGCACGTTTTTTTGAATACTCCAAAAGACCTCATCCTCCAGCCGACGTAGTTGAATTGCGCTATGCCTTTTATTACGTCTTTCTTATTGCTTTTACAACAGTATCCTTCACATTCCTTGGAATTTTCCGCTTATTTCCTCGTGTTTTTTTTTTTTGGATTCCCCAGTTCCTTTACTTCTTTGTTGGGGCTTAAAAGGTTTTAAATATTTCAGCATCTTCGCGAGACATCGGTAATGCTTCTTGAAACGGACAAATGTCCAATTTGCCTTCGACATCGCCACAACGATACGGTTGGTTTAACTTTCATCGTTGAGTTATGGAAATCTTATATTTTAATCATACATGTGTACATCCAATTCATTTTTCTCTCATTTTTTCCTATCATATTTGTTTATTTTTCCCACATTTTTCGAAAATTCCTCTCGCGGCTTCCGACTGTATTTTCCACCGAAAATTTGAAAATTTGCAGAGTTAATCAAAAATAAAATCACGGAAGTTGTAGCCAATAACGGTGCTCATAGGCGTAGAAGAAAAGAGTACCAGATAAGCTAAATTTTGTTAACAGTGTGGGATTGACGAATTTTTTCCTTTAGATGGTTTGTGTTATATATGATCTTCTTATCGTGATGAGTGGGTGGAGTTGAGAGGGGAAGCAGTGTTGTCTACAGCCGCCTAATCGCTTTGCTCTTCCGTTCTCTGTTTCGGAAGAACCCCGCATCAATTTTTTTCCTATATTGGTTCTTCAAATGCATACGGTCATTTGATGGAGCATCATAAGGTGTCTACCTTTAACGTGATGCGACTTTTTTGTGGGCTTGAAATCTTTGAGGCAAATACTGAACAAATTTCTTGAAGGTTCTGAGCGTTTCCGGATATGTTTTCTGCTATGAATGTATCAACGACTTTGTGCGTCGAGAGAAGAGATGTCCAGTCACTTCGTTACCCGCAACTACAGACAATCTTATACGTATCTTCTCCGACGCATCAAAATAAGTGCATTTCATTATCTTATATTACCAGTTTTGCTGCTGGGCATTCCGCCGTTCATTTTCGAAACCGCCCGTGGATCTTCTTCTGCATTTAGCAGTGGAGGAGCGGTGATAGACGGTTGGATTCCTTCCTTTCCTCTCCCACCAATTCCCATATAAGGAAGAAGTGAAAATGGCTTGGTGTAGAAACTCACTGAACTATGCCTGTTTTCCATGCTATATGCGAGTGAGGACTCTTATCACATTTTTTACTCGCACAGGAAAATGCCACTATATCCTAGCGGAACTCGGACATTCCAGCAGGTGAAGGGTCTTGTAGTCGGAGATCACTCAAGCCGGGTGCAGATTCTCATCTTTGCCATATTCCAAGGTTTGAAAAATATATTTCATTTTATATATTTTATTTTCATCCTCCGATTTTATTTGTTTGTCCTCAGTATTACTTTTATGTCTGAATACCTCTTCTGCCGTCAGTGCTGAAAAGAAATGACTTGTTTGCACTTCGCTTCCTTCTTTCATCCATTACTTCTCCCTCCGTTCGTCCTCATTTTCCAAACGTAAGAAGGGATTGCAATGCCCGCAGTTGATACACTGTTTTATATTCAGTAGGCGGAAGTTTTTCTGTCAAAATCTACCTTCGGTTGAAAATCAGCGAAAAGAACCGCGATGCGAAGATCAACGGCAATGCTCCAAGCATCACAACGAATGATGAATGAAAGAAGGAACCCCGGAGAAGGCAGTAGTAGTCCTAATATCACTCGTTTTATATAGTATGCAGGTTACTAAATGGCTTTGCGTTTAAGCATACTAATTTTCCTCCGTTCAACTTCCGAGTGAGCTTTTTCCATGAAGTAACGCCGACCAATGTTCGTTATTCGGTGAAACCCATAAACGGGCGGGACCTGAAAAACTTTCTATATAGCCGGGCACCACTGCATACGTCCTACTCTATTGATGCTTCCATTTTTGAGGGCATTCACTTGTAGTAAGCGACATCCTCCCGAGGAATCTCTCCCGCCGAACGCAGCGGGGAAGGCTCCTCGGGGGCAAAGCCGGAATGACGACCAGTCGAGACGAATGTAGATTAAAACGAAAACATCAAAATCGAAGTGGAAGGTGGATCGAAACACGGGGTGGATCAAAAAGACAGATCAAAATGTGGTGGCGGGACGGAGCGCCGCGTTAGGCCAGGAAATGACGGAATGAATGATAAAATTATGAAAAATGGAAAAATGAATGATAAAATCTGTTACTCATAGGAACATAGGAAGCCGCTTTCTTTGCCTAACCCGAAAGTTTAAAGCGACATGACCTACAGAAAGCGTCGATCCCCTCTAACAATCCACCAGTGAAATGGAAACCCCTCGACCTCGACTGTGCTAGTGTTTGGCTTCGCTCCCAATAACACTGCTCTGCTTCCTGGACTCTCACTACCAACTTGTCCACTGAAGTATAACCAGACTCAAGTTCAGCTGCCCTCAATAACCGACTCGGCCCGCAGAATCTCTGTTACATATAATCGATGTCGACTACAAAAATCCAAAGAACTCTCCACTACAGTCGACGATCCATGGTCGCATTTATTTTGTTGCTCAAGTCGTTCATTTATGAAAATAAATAAATCTACCAACCGACAACAACCAGCGATTGGGCGCCTTTAGAGAATGCCTCCCTCTTGACTGCATCCAAGCTATGGCTCAACGCTTCCAGCTTAACTGCTACAATGAAGAAAAAAATCAATTCAACTCAAAAAATTGCACATAAAAATAATCTAAATCTACCAGGAAAAATTCAAAAAAACATGCTGTTTAGAAAAGGAACTCATCCACTAATATAATTTAAAGTTCTCTCATCTTCTTTCCCTCTTCTTTCCCCATTTAACACCTTTACAAAATCAAAGAAATTGACAAAATGAGGAAAGATCAGAGCAATACGAACCATGGTTTGGATTAGCGTGAGCGATTATCGGAGAGTTCGAATCCAGGTCCATCAACTGTGTCGAACTTTGCTCTTAAATGAAACAAAACTATTTTAGTTCTTCAAATATATCGTTCAAATTTCCTATTCTCTCAGTAAGTCAAGAGTTTTCTACTATTTAAGAACGCCATTAATGAACCGAACATTGAAAAAAAGTAACAGTAGATTTCACTTTACGATTTTTAAAAATCGAGTTACCGATGTAATTTTCTGCTAGAAAAAAAATGTTTAATCAAAATAAACACGATAGACTTTCGAAAAGCAATCAGGCGATATTGACCAATCGAAAATCATCTCCAGTGTGCATAATTCACGTAGAAATACGATCATGAATGAAAATCGAAACGATAGAACGGAAAATGATGGAAAAACCTCTAATCCGTCAAATAAATCATTAAATAACATACCACAAAGAGCGCTAAAGCGAAAAGAGTATGCTCATTGAATAACGGTCGTTAAATTTGCAAAAAAGATAGCTGCAACCTTGATAAATTCGTCAAGACAATCAAACGATGTTCCCGAGATCTCCATCAGATCTGATGTCGTATCGAAATCCTATGTTTCATTCTACCTTTCATGAACGAATCTGAGGTGCTTTTATTGACAAATTATGCTCACTCACCTGAAACGGTGCACGCAGTTGTTGTAGACGTCGTATTCATCACTGACGAAGTGGAATCTGCCAAATACGTAGGCGAATCCACTCGAAATTACATACACTCATAGGGAATTAAAAAGCACACAATTTTAATTGCTAATTTTTTGGTAACGTTTGATCCGGATTTGAATCGCTCCCATCTCAGCAACACTCAATCTTCATCGCTAACAAAATACGCGGACGAACTTCGTATCTCCAGGTTTATCCTACAGATTTCCTTTAGTACCAGTTGGTTTAATCGACTTCTCCCTTCAAGTGTAAACAAATATCTTTATCAGAGATCAATACGAGCAAGAAGCTCGTTATTATAACGATAAAACAGTGACGCAAAAGAAAACAAACCTCGATAACAATTCAAACATCTACTGCAAGAAATTTGCTCATTTTGACACAGCAAATTGATGAGGTGCAGAAAAATAAATGAGAAATACAATAACGATCCGTTCCCTTCTCTACAGCATCTTGGAAATGAAGGAAAACAAGCTCTGGTTCGTAGCAATCATCTAAAATCTTACCCGACGATTCAAGTGACAGGCCTACACTCTCGTCCATATCGATCCCCTCCAACGACTCAAGCAGCGACTCGTTTACCAATGACGGTAAAGGTGATCCCTCTATAAACTACTCAGTCACTAACAAATGACGCGTTCACTATGAAGCTGCAAAACTCACCTAAGGAACATTGTTCTCATCTGCGTTTTCTGCTTCCACTGCAATCCTAGCCCCAAAAATTAAGCATTTCAGTTGATAGGCACCTACCGTATACTTTTGAATAGAAGTTCTGCGTAACGGAAGCCTCACAAACAAGGTTTAGGAAAAAATAACCCATAAATTATTTTATCTGAGTCCAGGTATTGCAATAATTGCTCACCACTGTTATTGCCTTCGAATCAGTATACCAACAATCTATGAACAATCGTGGGAAAGACTGAGTAAATTAAATATTCATCGAATATTTCCCCCTAATTTCACGCCACTGCATTTTTTCAACGGTGCGATTTTGATGTGGTCTGAAGGTTACCTCGACCAAAAATGACTTCATTTGTGATAAGTAACTTATCCAAGAATGTCAGGAGGACTCACCTCGAGCCCGCTCAACCTCTAAATGATTCGGGTGGATTTGATCAAGTGGGGCATTCATAGCTGCGGCAATATCTTCTCCTTCGAATGCCCAATTGAATGCATTCTCGTTACTGATGTTTTCTGGATTTGCAATCCCTTCAGCAAACATATTGGATTCCATAGGATGTGCGGTTGCTCTCGTATCATGCCATACACCTGGTAAAAATTTTTGCTTTACTAACTCACTACATATTACATCATATTTACAAAAAAAATAGAAAATAGATAATCACATGATGAGCAATAAATGCACAGGCTGAGCCATTCACACATCGAAAGCAAACCTCCTTCATCTCTTATTTGGTCCGTCGGGTCTCGATCTCTGCTACAACAACTGAATTTTCCCCATAAGAATCTCCCAATTAGGTTTCGAAACAACTTACCACGTTGCTTCACAATTTTAAACAAAAGCTGGAACTGAATGGAACCTAACCATGGAATTAAAAATATCATTTTAATGAGCAATTCCCATTAACGAAGTTAGCACTACCAATTTGAACAGAAACAAGCTCCATTTCCAGAATGAGATGTTGTCCAACTTGTGGTATTCTATCAGTGTTTTCAATAGCATTTAAGGGACTGGTTTTAGAGGCAAAAACGAATTGAGACACGTGGATGCAATTGACTAACACCGATCTGTGTCGCTTACAAATTACTGCTGCCACTTACACTGAAAAGACCTGAGTCCATTTTATGCACGGCTAAGTTTATTTAATTGCATCCCATCATAGACTAAAAAACGTTTGTCCGATCACTTTAAAATCCATCATAGATGTCTTTAGCTCGCGTCTTAAAGTGATTTCAGTTCTCGTTCTGCTATAAATTGGGAGGAGAGGAAATGGGGTAGGTTCGGTTATTTTTTTAGTTTTGCATGATGGGAGAATACCTCATAGTGTGTATGGTTGGGTCAGGTGGAGTTGTGTTCGATTCTGCTCATTTTGTGTTGCTAAGGTCGTCTGTTCCTCTTCCAGTGACTTTAATTCAAACGTTTACAGGGGTGTCTTTTTCGGAGAATTTCTATAGTATAAAACGTATAGCGTATTCGACAGGTTCGATACAATCACAAGGATTACCACGAATTAAATCATTATTGGTGTTGGTGAGTGACTGATTTCTACACTGAATGCAAATGAGCGATTTGTTATTAATCTGGTCACATATTAATAAAAACAGAAGAAAATGGAATGAGGGGAAGGAAGGGGAGAGTCCTGTAGCGTTTTTCTTCTTACAGCCTACCTCGTTCCTCTTGAGGATTTTAGCTTTCGTGATACCATAAAGTTCTATCAATAACATTTGGCGTCATTTAATGAATTAGGCGATTTTTGACCGGTGTTATATTTTGCAAACCGTTTCAGTCGCCGTCGCTGATTTAGTGAGTTTCGGAATTTCTTTTGCCCTTTATTGTGAATCTTAAATTATATATATATATATAATTTATATATATACAATATATAATTATATGTAATATATAATATATAATTATAATTATATATTATAATTATATAATATATATTATAATCTAATATATAATATATTACTATATATATACATATATATATATATATATAATTTCGGCTTCGAATTATATATATAATATATACAATTTGAAGCCGTCTAATTCGCTAAATATAATATATATATATATATATATATATATATATATATATATATATATATATATATATAGCAAACTAGACGGCTCTGTAACTAAGACATTCCATCTTCCTCTTCGCTCCATGTATACATCCTTCTACTGCCTCATCAGCACAGATTTTCATTTGACACACGCACGCTTATGTGTTGGACACAGGTATTTGAACGCCCATATAACAGTGGAACTGCAGAAATATATGACTGTCATCTGCAGACCGGAATTCCTTCGATCCGCTGAGATTCTTGATAAAACAGCAGAAGAAGAAAATTTCTGATGGGGTAAATAAAACATGAAAGTTTCGGATGAAAAATTCCGAAGGAGCGCTTGTGCATTTCATGGAATTCACTTTTGTGACATCTCTCTTGCCGCTGCGTTCTCTTGCCGCCCGAGTTTCTTCCTTCAGATGTTTTGTGTTACATATGATTTTCTCGTCGTGATGAGTGGGTGGAGTTGAGAGGGGAAGCAGTGTTGTCTACAGCCGCCTAATCGCTTTGCTCTTCCGTTCTCTGTTTCGGAAGAACCCCGCATCAATTTCTTTCCTATATTGGTTCTTCAAATGCATACGGTCATTTGATGGAGCATCATAAGGTGTCTACCTTTAACGTGATGCGACTTTTTTGTGGGCTTGAAATCTTTGAGGCAAATACTGAACAAATTTCTTGAAGGTTCTGAGCGTTTCCGGATATGTTTTCTGCTATGAATGTATCAGGTACTTTGTGCCTCGGGAGAAAAGGATGTCCAGTCACTTCGGAATAAATCTGGTTTTATTAGCAAAGCCAACGACCAAAACACCGGAACAGCTAGGAAAGACGAACAGCAGCACCGAAATATATCGGAACAGTGAATCAATCAATACTGGTAACAGCGCTTATGCACAGTTGTACTATATAGGTCAAACGCCCCAGCAGGAAATATGGCCGGGCTTTCACCGACGTGAAATTCAATCATTCTAGAGACGTGGAAATGAGGTAAGAATAGTAGCCTCAAACGACGCAATACAAGCTAGTGGCGGTTTCCGTGTCATTCCTTTCTCATCAAATTGCACCTTCCTCGCTTACAGCATGGCTATGCTTCATCATTAGTAAACCACTACCGTGCCTTAAATAAGCCACCCGCCGAAATCCAGCATAAAATAGCAACGAAGTGAAGTGGCACAGTCAAATTAACTTCCTGAATCAAAACTTGCATTAAAAACTGCCAATCGCGTCACACAAAATCAGGTTTCCTTATGTGCGTGGTTCCTCAGTTTTCTTTGATGCAAACATCGGTGCATCGTTGCTCACTCAGCTCGTCTACTAAGGCAAAGAATTAAAACTTATGAGGTAAAAGAACTAAGAACTCAAAACTCTTAGAAGGAGATCAGCAAATGCAATGAGAAAGAGAGGTATACACAGCAACTAGAAACGTATGACTAAAAGAAAGAAGCAAGCGAACAAAAAAAAAACAATCGGTGAACGGAATTCAACGCAAGAATTTTTATCTTCAATCATTAGCGTGGACACTTCTACGCGTTGCAAAGAGTGGCATCTCCACAAGGAAAACCTCAAACATTCACGAGAGAAGAAAGACGACGAACATTAAAAATAACTCATCTTACTCTTATTATTATCGGGAATGCCGCACAACCAATAAAACAAACACTGAAGGTGCACTTGATGGGCAGCCTAAAAGCGCATTTTATAGGGACTTACAAAATATCCGATCGAACAACCTGAAACATACCAAAGACCGTCCCCAACTCTTCCAAATTTATATGAGAATTCTCGAATTTCCAAATATCACATGTGGGAACTACCGGAGCAAAACGACAGATGACGACGAAGCTTAAACTCTGAGGATAGCTTGTACGTACTTACTAGGTTTCCACGCTAATATCCACTGCTGTATACCCGCAGTTTATTCACATAGATGTGCTCACAGATCTCCTTGCCGCCCTCCTTCACGCATCGTGCTTTTCACCCCTCTCCACAGTCAACTTTGAAAATTGTCCTCTGCCATTTCCTTAACCACCATTCTTCACTCATACGGACAGTGAACAAATGCATTCATCATAACGCCACATCAAACCCCCTCAATTGATATCAAGTAAAATAAAAAATTAAAAACGAGAGAACAAATAACGCGGATCAAAACAAAACTAGAAAGAATCAAACAAATACACAAAGAAACAGAGTACAAGTCCACAAGTTTGGCAACGTATGCCATCGCCTCATCCGACCGTAACTGCAACCAACCAATCCTGGAACTTTCCAATTCAAAAAGTCCAAAGCCCCAAACTTTAACGAATGAGACGGAGGTCTTGAATTCTGCGATGAAAAAGATGACAAATGTTCAGAAATCACCGATGACTAATGGCCTCAACAGGTTTCATGAAGAACTGCTAATAACATCTTTTGCGATGCCATCTACTGTCTCCTAATTACAGCATACCAATGCTAGTATAAATCGATGGAATAAAATCTTCTGTGCAACGATCCACAACGTCCATATATTGGAAGACTTTCCTCAACGCTGAAGCTTCCAAATAAGGTTGTTAGGTCGCAAAATACATTCAAACCCAACCACCGTCAAACTCATCACCCAAAACTCACCATGTTTAATTGCCCAAGTTTGGAACTCCAGGTAATAGTGCACATAACACGAAGAGCAGAATGTTCCCTTCGAATTTTCGAGGTAAATAAAACAGTATAAACAGTAATGATAAAATACTCACCTTCAAGCCATGACATCAACGTCCTCACCAGAAGTGTTGCTTTCTTTGTTCACATCAAACGCCAATACCCCTTTCCCAATCAGCATTGAATCCATTTCTACAATCATTCCAGCAATCTCGGCGGTCATCTAGAAACAACTTAAGGAACTTTTCTAACATTCACTGAGGTTACAAACACTGCAAAACTGTGCACTAAATAAGACAACACTGTTTTCACATTCTTCTGCACTATTCCTCTCCCCTTTCCCAAATGCCTTAATGGCCACAGTACTCGAAATGACAGAAGGATGGTATGCATCGTACTGCATTCTGCTGCTTATATTTGTCTTCAGGCAAGAGCCGCTCATAGCGTTATTATCTTTAATGATAATGAGGCAGGCCCCTCAATATCAGACGGAGAAAACCTTAAAACTCCAGTAGATTTCAAAAACAGCCTCTCACTGAAGCAACTGGTTTGTGGGAGATATCATAGTCACTCGTGTTTTTTTCCCTTGCATTTCCATTAAGAAATGAAACGAGCAGGAAGGAAAACAACAACGCTTCAACTTCCAGGACATTTACTTTTTCCAGCTGCAGCGGAACCTGGTCGTCACCACGACCTTCAACTTCTTACCTACAAATTCAGAAGGGGAGCATCAACTGACTGTCCTCCATTGCAAACTGCATAATAATGAATCATTCAAACAGAAGGAATCTTTAGAAAGGATTTTTTCCAACATTGAAGTACCCTATCAGAAAAACCACAAGATCCTTGTAAACCTCGCATTTTCTTTTCGAATTCTAAAGGTGCTCGTATTGCTCACTTCTCAAGACCGCTTTACATCTTTCGTATGCGAATTCTGCATTCTACATATCTCATAATATTGCAGCCGATTTTTTCGAGATCTGGAACTCGAACACTTTCAACGGCTCAACAACGACATATCTCTCAAAGAATGATAACTGAGGGAACAAAAGACAACAGCGCGCAACTACACTTCAAATTTACACATTTCAAAAAAGATGCATTTGCATAAAACAGTAAAGCAAAACTCACCTGAGACACAGATAGCTGCGACTCCCTACGCGGATAGAACAATCCAACTGTAATGACGTATTTTGAGTACAACATTTGAGATATCCAAACACTAAATGAAATTGCAGGTAAAGCCAGCTGACTTCATACTGACCATCAGGAAGTCACTTGACTGTAGTCAGGAAGCCGCTAGAGTCCGATATTGTCAACGAATGGTTCCAATGAAAATTTGCCAAGAAGTTACATGGATCAAGACAAATTCGCGCGAGTTGTCGTTACATAAAATACCGACTACCGTCTAAACGTCAACTAGACGTTTGCATAAAACGCTACCAACTTCGACGCACAAACCGCCTTATTCCCCGACTATCCGGAAGTCACTGACTGTCCAGAAGGTCTTCGTCCATGTCCGAAAGTGAAACTCGGGAACTTCGGCAATCTGCTAGGTTAAATTTCCTTCTCCAACAAGTACGAAGCAGTTAGATTATCGGCATCTGAATCACTTACTATCTAATATCGAATCAACCTTAATGTTACAGGACAACCACTCCCTTTCACAAAGCCCAAACCTTAAGCTAGCTCCAAAGTGATTAGGCTGAACACCTAATCAGTCAACACAATCGACATCCGTTATCAATTAAAACATAGTGAAATACACTAACAATACACTTGTAATAACAGATTTTGTTTCTAAAATTTCACTAGTTTCCTACCCAGAACCTGGTTTGAGCCTTCTGCCACCTAGAACAAAAATTATGTTAAATTCACGTGACGAACAGGAACATTACATCTAGCTGAGGAAATTATCTCTGCGAAATTTTGAGGAAAAAAACTGTAAAAAACATGAGCTTTGCAAAGACATTGTAGAGACAAGAACTTATTTATCTGCTATTCTTCTATTTAATCCAGAGGACCGCAAGCTGTTTTACCATTTCTCAATGAAAAAATGTTGGAAACTTTCTGCTTTCCTTGTCTATTCCTCCTGGCGGTGCTAGATGCTACGTAGATGGGTGAAAAGCACATATATGTCATTTTTTATACTAACGGCCCCCCATGCTTGGCAAAATCTCGACAAATAGAGCTCCACAAGTTTATGTGGTATCAACTAGACATACAGATCGCCTCTTCTCAACTAGGTGCTTTTAACTTGTTCGGAGGACGGCAAGATATTGTGTAAACAAATTGTGTACTTTCCCTCATAAAAAAAAAAAAAAAAAAAAAAAAAAAACAAGATGGAATTTGGCTTGGTTTGCGAGCGTTGAACGCAGAGTTAATCACGTTCTGAATCTAGGTGCAGCATGGCGAAGGAAGCGGACGGTTCGATTGAGTCTGGAATGTGTCTTACTGTTCACAAATGGAAAATATGGGAAATAGTTTTTTTTTCGACTGGATGTATTGGTTATGCATGGTGAAGAAGGATGGTTATGCATGGGTGTGGCGCTTGTGGTATAATACTTCGTCCTCCGCTATTCCATGCGTCGATGGAGCAATTTCGTTATCCATTTCCTCAATTCTCTCTCTCCTGTACCGAATTCCCGAGTCTGCTATCGATTCTTCGCCTCCTGTCTTTCAAGGCTATGAAGGCGCGAGTCTTCATCGGTTTCATCGCCTTCTGTGTTTCCGAGAGTGTTTGTTGTGCCATCTTTCCGTTCGCGAATACCGGAATCTAATACCCGTCTCGCTGAATTTCGTTTTCACGCGTGCCGAAGGAGGCGCGAGTCTGTTATCCATTACGTCCCTCTTTTGACGATCTCATTCAGTCACAGTTTTTTTCTGATCCGCTCGTCACGGTTCTTTGCTTCGATTAATCCACTCCATATGTGCACAAAAGAAGCAACATCATAAATTAAAAAAGTGCACTTGTTCATAAACCACGAACAACCAGAAGCATCCTCTTTGCCGCGATATGCCAATCGCATACTTTCTCCTATCTTTTGTCATCCACAAAAACCCCAACGGGTTAGCTCTCGTAGCTCGTCACTGCAAGACAACTGTATAATTTACGCTGCAACGAAGTAAATAAATAATAAACTGACGCTTACTGACTGGAAATCCCATGTGTGGACGTTCCCTTGAGTTGTCCGCCAAGTCCTGCGTACCGTTGTTTTGGATGATTTCTTCAAAAAACAACCATTATAGCACACTCCATTACAACACATTTTTACATACGTACTTCTATACACGCACTTTATATATATATATATATATATATATATATATATGAACTTTGACTATAGGAACTTTGGAGAAATGAATGATAAAATCTGTTACTCATAGGAACATAGGAAGCCGCTTTCTTTGCCTAACCCGAAAGTTTAAAGCGACATGACCTACAGAAAGCGTCGATCCCCTCTAACAATCCACCAGTGAAATGGAAACCCCTCGACCTCGACTGTGCTAGTGTTTGGCTTCGCTCCCAATAACACTGCTCTGCTTCCTGGACTCTCACTACCAACTTGTCCACTGAAGTATAACCAGACTCAAGTTCAGCTGCCCTCAATAACCGACTCGGCCCGCAGAATCTCTGTTACATATAATCGATGTCGACTACAAAAATCCAAAGAACTCTCCACTACAGTCGACGATCCATGGTCGCATTTATTTTGTTGCTCAAGTCGTTCATTTATGAAAATAAATAAATCTACCAACCGACAACAACCAGCGATTGGGCGCCTTTAGAGAATGCCTCCCTCTTGACTGCATCCAAGCTATGGCTCAACGCTTCCAGCTTAACTGCTACAATGAAGAAAAAAATCAATTTCAACTCAAAAAATTGCACATAAAAATAATCTAAATCTACCAGGAAAAATTCAAAAAAACATGCTGTTTAGAAAAGGAACTCATCCACTAATATAATTTAAAGTTCTCTCATCTTCTTTCCCTCTTCTTTCCCCATTTAACACCTTTACAAAATCAAAGAAATTGACAAAATGAGGAAAGATCAGAGCAATACGAACCATGGTTTGGATTAGCGTGAGCGATTATCGGAGAGTTCGAATCCAGGTCCATCAACTGTGTCGAACTTTGCTCTTAAATGAAACAAAACTATTTTAGTTCTTCAAATATATCGTTCAAATTTCCTATTCTCTCAGTAAGTCAAGAGTTTTCTACTATTTAAGAACGCCATTAATGAACCGAACATTGAAAAAAAGTAACAGTAGATTTCACTTTACGATTTTTAAAAATCGAGTTACCGATGTAATTTTCTGCTAGAAAAAAAATGTTTAATCAAAATAAACACGATAGACTTTCGAAAAGCAATCAGGCGATATTGACCAATCGAAAATCATCTCCAGTGTGCATAATTCACGTAGAAATACGATCATGAATGAAAATCGAAACGATAGAACGGAAAATGATGGAAAAACCTCTAATCCGTCAAATAAATCATTAAATAACATACCACAAAGAGCGCTAAAGCGAAAAGAGTATGCTCATTGAATAACGGTCGTTAAATTTGCAAAAAAGATAGCTGCAACCTTGATAAATTCGTCAAGACAATCAAACGATGTTCCCGAGATCTCCATCAGATCTGATGTCGTATCGAAATCCTATGTTTCATTCTACCTTTCATGAACGAATCTGAGGTGCTTTTATTGACAAATTATGCTCACTCACCTGAAACGGTGCACGCAGTTGTTGTAGACGTCGTATTCATCACTGACGAAGTGGAATCTGCCAAATACGTAGGCGAATCCACTCGAAATTACATACACTCATAGGGAATTAAAAAGCACACAATTTTAATTGCTAATTTTTTGGTAACGTTTGATCCGGATTTGAATCGCTCCCATCTCAGCAACACTCAATCTTCATCGCTAACAAAATACGCGGACGAACTTCGTATCTCCAGGTTTATCCTACAGATTTCCTTTAGTACCAGTTGGTTTAATCGACTTCTCCCTTCAAGTGTAAACAAATATCTTTATCAGAGATCAATACGAGCAAGAAGCTCGTTATTATAACGATAAAACAGTGACGCAAAAGAAAACAAACCTCGATAACAATTCAAACATCTACTGCAAGAAATTTGCTCATTTTGACACAGCAAATTGATGAGGTGCAGAAAAATAAATGAGAAATACAATAACGATCCGTTCCCTTCTCTACAGCATCTTGGAAATGAAGGAAAACAAGCTCTGGTTCGTAGCAATCATCTAAAATCTTACCCGACGATTCAAGTGACAGGCCTACACTCTCGTCCATATCGATCCCCTCCAACGACTCAAGCAGCGACTCGTTTACCAATGACGGTAAAGGTGATCCCTCTATAAACTACTCAGTCACTAACAAATGACGCGTTCACTATGAAGCTGCAAAACTCACCTAAGGAACATTGTTCTCATCTGCGTTTTCTGCTTCCACTGCAATCCTAGCCCCAAAAATTAAGCATTTCAGTTGATAGGCACCTACCGTATACTTTTGAATAGAAGTTCTGCGTAACGGAAGCCTCACAAACAAGGTTTAGGAAAAAATAACCCATAAATTATTTTATCTGAGTCCAGGTATTGCAATAATTGCTCACCACTGTTATTGCCTTCGAATCAGTATACCAACAATCTATGAACAATCGTGGGAAAGACTGAGTAAATTAAATATTCATCGAATATTTCCCCCTAATTTCACGCCACTGCATTTTTTCAACGGTGCGATTTTGATGTGGTCTGAAGGTTACCTCGACCAAAAATGACTTCATTTGTGATAAGTAACTTATCCAAGAATGTCAGGAGGACTCACCTCGAGCCCGCTCAACCTCTAAATGATTCGGGTGGATTTGATCAAGTGGGGCATTCATAGCTGCGGCAATATCTTCTCCTTCGAATGCCCAATTGAATGCATTCTCGTTACTGATGTTTTCTGGATTTGCAATCCCTTCAGCAAACATATTGGATTCCATAGGATGTGCGGTTGCTCTCGTATCATGCCATACACCTGGTAAAAATTTTTGCTTTACTAACTCACTACATATTACATCATATTTACAAAAAAAATAGAAAATAGATAATCACATGATGAGCAATAAATGCACAGGCTGAGCCATTCACACATCGAAAGCAAACCTCCTTCATCTCTTATTTGGTCCGTCGGGTCTCGATCTCTGCTACAACAACTGAATTTTCCCCATAAGAATCTCCCAATTAGGTTTCGAAACAACTTACCACGTTGCTTCACAATTTTAAACAAAAGCTGGAACTGAATGGAACCTAACCATGGAATTAAAAATATCATTTTAATGAGCAATTCCCATTAACGAAGTTAGCACTACCAATTTGAACAGAAACAAGCTGTGGTAACAACGAAAATTTCATCGTACATAGCAAGCCCATTCAGCTAAATCCCTCTCCCCATAAATTCCAGCATGGCTCTCATGAAAAGTCCCACAATAAATTACCTCGTCTCTCGTAGAGTGGTCTTCTCGTTTCGCTGGACGGTTCGATAGATTGTGGGCGAGGTTGCAGTATTGGAATATTGGATGGTTGCCCGAAAGCTTGGAGAGGAGCGCAAGCATATCTAAGGCCTTGCGTTGCGACTGGCTGATCTGAAAAGCATTATCACCTTTGATAAAGTATATCGCTCGCATCGCTCGAATGGCATTAATGGTTAGTAGCTCATGGTTAACGATGGCACGTACATTGGGGAATAACGCAGTAACCCATATCATCTATTATAAAAAGATATACATACAATGTTACCGATAAAAGAAGCTCGGTACCATGAAAATTTGAATCATCATCGGCAACCTTCTTGTTCAAAAATGCTACTAGATAAATATAACTCATTTTTTATCTAGTACCATAGCCGAGAACGAAAATAACAGATGCAATATTAAAGCCGATTAAGCCGATTGTCTAAAATAATCCCACATAACCTGAGTGGCATAATTTAAGCATATGAGCGAACTCATATTGTCACCCCACTAGAACTTCCTCGTGACAAACATTTTTCTGAACTTTCACGCCCTTTATGAGATAAATTTAGTTCAGCTGATAATTTAGGTAAGTTGAGCCGAAATTCTTCAGCTTCGGGTAATTTCAAATGAACAAAACAAGTGAGGCAGTTCAATTTAGCAAAATTTCTGGGGAATTAAAATTCCTACAAAACTAATACGACCTTACATTGGTTTGCGCTCCACTGATAAGGTTGAAACGGAGATGCAACGAGGGGAATCCCTCCACCAGCAAGTACATCAAATCGGCTGGCTGAAGCTGTCTGAGAAACGGTTGGCTGTACCGGCTGTTGAACGTTATAAGGTAAATGGAAGGTGGTACATCCCACACCGAAACCAGTTGCAACTGCTGAAAAAATGAAGAGCTGAAGGTACATATCCAGTCCACGATCTGAAATCGATCTCGGTAAATTTCAGGATGAGTCCACGGATTAAACCTGTGACGTATCCCTAGATTTAAGCGAACCTCATAAGACATAGCTCACCTAGCGAAGTGAAATGGATCGGAATAATCTGTCATATCAGAAATCAACGTGCAAGTGGGACAGATATTTTCGCACGTATGCATGGAGTAGTAAGGGGCAAAAACCCGAAATCGGGTAAAAATGATTGGAAGGATCATCCCGACTTGATCATTCCCCTTTGTAGATCGTCAGGTAGGTACCACTGGATACTTTCATTTGTCCTTAACAAATTCTACAACAAATATCGCTGTGGAAGTTAATCAGCGATGCTATATGCAAACATATGTTAAACAATTCTAAATTAATATTGGCAAAGAAAACTTTTCCTGGTAACAAAATTTCAACGGCATAATTCAGCTTGCGCTCCAAAGAAATTTCGAAGAAATGTATATTGAAACACATATATACATATACTGGAATACCGCAACAAACCGCTCGTGTAGTTGACAGGCGATGGTTGAGACGAGTAATTCGTCGCCGGTATTCCACTGTGTAGCTCCATCGTCGGCAGGCTGCTCATGTGGGATACTGCATAACGTGTATCCCAACCGTATTCGGTCGGTACTGACACCATTGGAGAACAAAATCCGACCACCGCTCTGAAAAATAAGGCATTCCCGTCGATCCCCAAACATCATACTGTGATGACTTGCTGAGGAAATAGGACTGAGGACGACAAAAAGATCCCATCCAAAATAAAACCAGCGTTTGTGGGAATCTACGGTTAGTGTGTCGTTAAGCCTAGACGCGATTTGTTATAGGATACTCATAAGCCTAAATATATTGCGAAGGTAGTCTCAACCATATATGAAAAACTGACCAGTAAGAGCGTAGCAAGGATGAATGAAAAAAGAATTGTTCGGCTTTTCTATCAAAGACGACTTAAAATTAACGCAACGAAAATAAAAATAAAGTGAACCTATTGCCAACTGAGGAATTACTTTTAAAGCATTAACTGCGGTATCGTAGGAAATAATAAAAAATAATATCATGAATACACCGCTCTAATTCTTACTTTTATTCCTATTGTTGCAGGTGAGACTTTTAATAGACAGCAAGAATATCTTTTAATTTTCATGGCAATAAAGGAAACTCGCTGATCGCATTTATTTCGGTGGTGAGGATATATAAACATCGTAGGTCATCGTTGTTTCATAAAGGATAGCCACGAAAATTTTTCAGAGATGTTTCAAAGACTTTTTAAAGATATGAGCATATTCGCTTTTCTCCCTTCCCCTCCGCTTTTGCTCCTTCCAATCCCTCATGCACCTAAAAGATCCTTCCCTTCGAGGAATTAGAATTATGGCAGACATTTGCACCTTGGCGGAGAAAGGAAGCCATTACATTAACAGTGAAAAATTTAATCTGGAACAAACGCTAACTATGACCAATAAAACATTAAAGTGGAACTCTCCCTCATAAGAAAAAAGGCTGTTCATATCAAATAAACTACATAAGATATAAACTGTGTAACTAGGTTGGGAGAAAGACCCATAAATCCCAAAAACAAAAACAACTTGCCTTGGATATACGGCCGGCTGTTGCTGAATAGTCGTTAGACGAACGAAAGCACTGTTCGCCTGAGAGGGAATCGTGAAATGCGACGATAATCCGCTAAACGGAATGGTGTTAGCGATCGGTCGCGTGCCGATACCGTTCCTTGTCGACACAAATGGCATCATAATTGAGTCGTTTCAAAAGTGATATCTTCAATAAGAAACAATTATTAAACGGTTCTTCTGCATGTGGTAATATCCATTTTAAATAAAAGAAACGATAAACGTAAAAACGAACGGTAACCATCAGTCGCATAAAATTTACATCGAAAAATGAATGGATCTAAATGTGGACAACAATTACCATCGCTAACAGATTCAAAGAAATGATTAATTAGCCGAAAAGGCATACCCACAACGGTATGAAGGAATCAGAAAACGAGGTAAACATATTAGCAATCATTAAGCGAATAAAGGCAACATTTGGGATGCGAGAATATGGTAAACTTTTTACGGGGATAAAAACCTTACTAATATAAAGATAGGCTTCATCAAAAAAAGTTCATATTTTAGGGGAAAATCGAGGTTTTCTGGATTTCCTCGCCGAAATGAGAATAAACTTCTGAGAAAAACCCTCATCAAAATTTTCGAATAAAACAAAGAAGGAGAAAAACGGACTTTGAAGATTAAAAGAGCAAACTAGGAGAGTTTAGGGAGTAAAAACATGTCCGTATTCGAATATAGATGCTCATCCCCCTCCTCCACCCCCATCTTCCCAACTAACTACATCCTAAATCCACTCTCGAAAAATCGGAATTGGTACAACTCTATGACTCCCTTCCCACCACGCATCGACCACATCGTAACGCATATCAAGCGGACAATGAGACACGGTAGCAGTAGTCTGCAAAACAGATGCACCGCGAAATATGATCTCAATTCGTCGTTTTGATCTCTTAGAAATGTTCACCTTTAAAAATAGAGCAAATAGAGTATTGCAAATTGTGATCTTTGCTCAAATTTATCAACGAAAAGACTATTAAAGAGGTAGAAAAATTAAATGCAATTACCGTTCGCTCATTGGTGAAGAGCAAATCTCTTTCCGCGCTTACATTAGTGTCGCTATAAATCATTCTCGCGACACTCCTAAAAAAGGATGCAAAATTCCGCAGAAACACTTAATTAATCGCTTAAAAAATGAGCAAAATTCGCCACACGTCACCTCATCAACCGCTTCACATTAACACTCAATAACCGACTAAATATTCGCTCGGCGACATTCGTTCACTTACGTTATAGACATTGGGAGTTTTTGCATATTTCCATATATTCGATGTTTGTCTGTCGGTGTAGCGATGTGAGAATTCGGAAAACGTCAAGCAAAAATTCCCTCCTCGCTCCCCTCTAACCCCTCCCGTCTTTCCCATTCCCGCTCCTTCCTGCCAGCCCCTTCCAGCTTCACTCTCATACTCTAGATGTGCTACGTCGCAACCGTTGTGCTTTATCCCATTCTCCTTAATAGCTTTGATGAGCTTTCTCGAAATCAGTAAGCACTATTCTATCGACGCTACTATTCGTCATCCAAATGGACAAGCGAATTGCAACACTTCTTCACCGTTCGTTTCGCACATCTTTTTTCCAGGGGAGTTCCGGAACGAGCTCCTGACGTTCGGACTACACAGTTGAGGCATATTGCAATTTATCATGTTGCAATGAAACTGAGGTAAAAATCACGATGAAATTATCCATAACGCAAGAGATGCATTTTAATAACCAGTCGGTTGGTAGAAAAACAAATTTGCCAATTTGTACAATATTACAAGTGTTGGTAGATTCTTTCACATACCAAACTATGTGATCAACTAAACAAATACGCATACGTAACCAAAAAGCACAATGAGCGCTTTCCGCACGCAAGCTAATCGGACCAATCAATGTCCACTGATTATGGATAATCATTAATATAGCTAAACCGACCGAGCTATAAAATGAATGAAAAATTCCCAGCAATTTTTAGCATATAACAACTTGTCTCAAGTAGATTCGCGCCGTTGCGTCCATTTTTCCGCTGATTTCCATTTTCCATTCACCTAGTGAAATTGTTTGCTTTTCTAGCCGAAGATATGTGCTTTGATAAGATTCCTTTCAATAGTCGCTGATTTAATCGCTTATTCAATGAACAAATTTACATATTGTATGAGCAACAACACAGCGATCACTCAGCTGTTAGTGCTGAATGTCAATTTCCAGAGGTTCCTATCGGTTTTTGAGAATATAACATCAATGAGTAAACGAACAAGTACGCTGGAGAAGTTGGGCGCGATATGTGCTTTTCAACATTGGTAAAGCTGATTAAAATCCCTTAATTATTCAAAAAACAACAGCGAAACTCTTAGGAAGTACATTTAAAAGCGGTTTCATAGAATACAGGAAACCGCCCAGCAGGTTTATGCAATCAGAGACGGAAGAATTCTCACCTCTCAATATTACTCCATTTTTTAGTGTTAATGACTTTTAAAGAAAATATTGGATCGTATTAACGGTAATGGATATGTTCATTGTTAAGTCCTTAAAAAGACGTTATGACCCTAGCTTTCACGGTTCGTCAAGGTGGGACAATAAGGCACGCACTCAAACAATCGCCTATTTAGCATCACTACGATTGAGCGATTCTACTCTGCAGAATATCGTCTCGTATACTGCTGAGTTGGATGTTTTTCGGTGGTGCCAACATTCATCTAATTACAACGTATATTGCCTCCATTACCCGACTTTCGATATAATGCCTATACTGCTGAGGCAAATAAAGTATGCAACTAATGCTTTGACGCTTTTCAAATAAAATCAAAACTTCCTGCTATATGGGCAAAATTCTTCATAGACAAATTTCCCTCCTCACCGGAACACGTCATTATACACATTCACTATAACAGGAATAATTTTTTTCCGGCCGCTGGAAGTTAATTTCTTCTTCCACCTTTGCGTCCACTAAATCGATAAAGTCGCCAGATGCTTGTTGTTGAAAAACCACTTGAAAGTTTCAAGCACGACGTCCTTGTGAAAACAATATTTTATTTAGCACGACTTTTAAAGCGATTATTTACACTATAAGTATAAAAACAGTCAGAACAGCGGCTAAGGAAGGAGAAAGACAGAAGAAATAAAATTGGCTCCTCGGAGCAGCGAGACACACTCGTTGAACTCTACTAGATATTGCCCAATGGAGAAGGTTCCTCAGATATTCCTCTAATCGCAGATCCCCCAAAAACGAGACAATATCACGTGGATTTTCCAACCCTCTATCTCCCATCTCCCTTCCCTCACCATCCTTCGACAGATCCCTTAGCTATAATTCTTGAAGCAATATAGTAGCAAATTTTGAAAGATATATTGAAGTAAGATTATTTATAATAGCTCCTATCCATTAGATGTTCAGAAGACCGATTAGGGAATGGTGGTCGCAAGCGGATATCGACTGTTGGAGCCAGCAATGAGATCAAATAGGCCTGAGTCCTCCTGCAACAAAACTTCAACTTTTCTTCCTTCAGAACAGTTTACATTCACTCTCAAGCATAGCTGAGAAAGAGGCCACAGAAGGTGGCAAGGTATGCGTTCTTTATAATTCCGCGCTTCACACTCACCCAATACACAACTACTATAAAAAACGTGAAGCAATAACCGACGGCTTGTCAAATACGAAATCGAGATCTTCTTAACAAAACTGTTGTTCGAAAATCTGCATACATGAGGCCACAAATATCCAAACTTTGCGAAACAAAGTGTGTAAGAGGATCTAATATAAGCGACATATCAACGTGGCTTCCATGACGGTTTAGAAATGACTGAAAGCCTATCACATAATACTGAAAGTGGAAGCAACCGTGGGCCTGTTATCAGCAGCACTGAATGAGCAAACTCAAAAATGTCACGGTCCCCCGTCCGTATCCTGACCAATCCTTCTTAGTCGCGACCTCTCCCTGCCCCTCCACCCAGCAGCTTGTGGCTGGTTCTTCTGTGACCCACATATCCTATACCACTAGCTATCTTCTGCTTCGACTACTGCTTTCAAAAATTAGGAGGCTTTTTGAATAAAGAACCGACAAATTCATTAAACAACGTTTGATAATATTATATGGTAACATCTGAATACTCATTATAGAAAATATGGATCATAGTGTACTATAATTAATGCCTCAATATTTATGCAAATTAAGAGGAAAAAAAACGATTAAAAACTAACCCGCTTGCCATCATCACATTGCTCTTTTCTTTTGGTTCCTCATCATCCTTAAGTGAACGAACTCTCGATTCTTGTGTTGATGTGGTTGATACGGTGCTGCTGGAGCTACCTCTCGAGCTCGAACTCATTGTACAACTATCGAGAAACGCGTTCACATGAAGTACACCGACATGATGCAAAGTGCGTTTTGATACGCCGAAGAGCGTATTACCGTTGAGGTCACGAGAATGCAACTAAAAAAGTAGTTTTATTGGACTTATATAAAAAGAAAAAAATGCACGATTTATACTTTTGTGTTCGGCTTACCTAACCAACCGGTTTCATTAATTATCTGGAAGAAACTTAAATATGCCGAATAATGCCGTGAATATTCGCAGTGATGTTTGTCTCACATACGTATGTATCTGACTGATCCCCTTAATAAATCCATATAGAGTTCGTTTCTCTACAACGTCACTATTCCAATTAAACATCTCATTTGTGTAGAACCAATGCAAATTTTAAAGAAATTTTCACCTATACAAATACATCCAAAGTTAACAGATATGAAAATGAAATACGATAAAAGATATTATAAAATCGCAAATCTTTGAGGTACCGATTTCTTAAATAATCAAATTATTCGACAATTTTTAATCCGAATTAAAAAGATTTTCCGAATTTTTCACATCAAAACTATGGAATAAAAATTGGATTTTCAGTGAAATAATCTTGAGGAAATTTTCTTTCCAATCTGCGATCTGCGATCAAAAATGAAGATAAATGATTGAAAATTCACCCCTCTCTCCCCTAATATAACATTCGGAATTGAAAAGCTGCACGGAAAAAAATGCTCTCACAAGATAATTTATGATTTTCCACGACCACAAAAGTCGGAAAGATTAGCAAATGTCCATAAACAAGTCGCCAGAAAAAAAGAAATTATGGAAATATGGGGAGAAAACATTGAAAAATCGGAAATTGAGAAAATGGAGAGGAAGTTGAAGATAATAAAAATCACCAATCATATAATCATAATTAAGAAAAAATAACCATATAACTGAAACATTTTTTTATGATTCTAAAAAAGAAGCGGAAAATATTCTTCTATAGAGTCATTCTTGAGAAATGGAATTTCTCCACATTTTATACCACATTTTTCCTCAATCAAATTTCTATTCCTTCACCACTGATTGTGAGGTAACATAAATTCGCAACTGCTGGGGAGAAACAAGAGAAAGGGATGGAGGCAGAAGAATAATACAAAGATGAAGATAGAGGTTTCAACGAAGAATGCTAATAGACAAGCGAAGCGCTTTATCGGATTCCCTCGATTCGTTGGGGCTGTGCTAAGAAGAGAAAACGAAAATTGCGTCTTAAATGGCTATCGCTTAGAGGCAATGCTCTTACAGCTCGACAATGATAGATTGAGACAACTTAACTGTGCCCAATTCATAACGACCTTATTATCGTATATTTTACGATTCCATTCACTACTTAATCGACTCTTCAACAAAATAAAGCGCGTCTTTTTCATGAAAACGAATTTTTCATTTTTTTCCTCGCTTACGAAGAGAAAATTCCATCAATTTTCATCGTTCGGGATTTTCCATCACTATCCTGGATGGTGAATATTTCATTTAATAGAGGCAGGACAATAAGTGACGCAGAACATATAGTCTTCCCTAATTTTTTTTTTTAAATCATATCAAAGAGTTTTACGAATTTTTAATCAAAAACGAAGCGTATCCAATGCATTGAGATAACATTTCAAAGGAACCGCAACCAATTGCTCATACGAATTTTCTACGAAAGATTCGCTCACTTCAATCCGACCTCATATAACATTTGACATTTTTAAAGACGCTTCTAAGTTCATCCGAATACTAAACAGGGAAAGGAGATGGGAGCAGGAAGTAAGGATATCATTTACGGAGCAGATTTCGTTGCTCCAGCCTCCTCAAGAGTTTTCGCGGTTGAAACCATCGAAAAGGTCAAAAACAATTTTGCTATATCGCATTTTACAAGTGCTAAACTTAAATAATGGCATGCAAATCTAAATCTGGAATAATTTGCACATCACCTATCGAATCCAGAAGTTTTTCATAAAATAATTAATTGATAGAAATTGATTGATAAAACACTCATATCTTTATTCTTATCCAAAGACGTAGGTAACGATAAGAGAATTACTTGCAAGACATTTCTATAATCCCTCCAGAAAAATTATTCCCAAAAAATTACAGACTAATGTAGGAAATTTGTCCCCTTCATCCATTACAGCTTCATTAGCATCATTTGGTATCAACTAAAGAAAAGCCTTCAATCAGAATAAATAATTTCGGCATTCCGTTACGCTGGCTCTAAGGAATTTCAAAGCGAGAGAAAGAGATCTCGAAATGTTTCCATACAACAATAAGCAAAAGGCATCGAAGTGTGCGAGCTTAATTTTCCGCTAACGACTGATGAGCACATAAGCGAATATGAAGGTGAAATCCTTCCTCCCACCCCTCTCCCTCCCATTTATAAACTTTTCGCCTCCTTACGGAAACACCTACTTCTAATACATAACCCTCTATTCGCAGCATTAACATGATGTGCACTTTAGGGTTTGCATCATCCATGCATCCGATTTCCCGGAAAAATAAAACTGTAACACTTCCGGAAAACATTTTAAAGAGTTTAAAATAAGAACTTCAGATCCAGCAACAGTATCACAGCATATATCCGAACAAAACCGGAACCGGAAAAACCAAAAAAGTTTCAATATTTCGGAATCGGAATTTCTGAGCGCTCTTTTTTTGATGAACTATTATCGGCCAAACAGATATTCTGCATATTTATAGTCTGAAAAATGAAAAAAAGGGAGCTGTTTTTGCTTTTCTTCAATTACGCACATAATAGACTTAGAATGAGATCATAAAAATAATAAAGCGCAACGTTTTTGCTGCATAATAAAATACAGCCCTTCGTTACCAATGTTTTATTGTCGTTTTTTTTCAACTGCTTGATCATTTTCATTGATCAATAAAGTGGAAATTCGGAACTTCTTAAGGGAATGAAGCCATAAAAGGACAATTTTAAAGATAGGTCGAAAAATTCAGTTCCGAAGTTATTTTGCTACAAATTGAAAAAGAAGAGAATTCTTTATGGTTTAAAACTGATCTAATTAATTTGTCTCTTTTTCATCCTCATCAATATGATTCCTAAACGAACAATAACATTGAAAGACTGTGTTTTATTACAAACTAACGGGTTGTGTTTTATCATGCAGCCGAAATAATCTATTCTAATATTTCCATGTTCTCATTCTGCGGCCTACGCATAATTGAAGAATGATAAGATGACTTTAATTGAGAGAAAAAAAACTGATATAAACCTTGCAAAAAAAACGAAGGAATTTTCATGAGAACCCTTTTTCGACGTTAGAGAGAAACGGAGAAGGATAAAATCGAAACCAAAAAGAAAAAGTCAATTACCCGATCTTACCTATACTCATTTAAAACAAATAACTTATGAGAGCGAATTTCTTCCATTCAACTGAATAGAAAAGCTTTTCAGCTTTAGGAGAATTTGAAGGTTTATCCTAAAGAGATAAAATTCCCCCTTAGTGTCCCTCTCCTCTTCTCCCATCTCTGGAAAGAGTGCTTTTCTTGGAAATGAGAGCAATGGAATGGCATTTCTTAAGCGAACAAAGTACTCTTTTCTAGTAAACGAGAGATGAAACAATGTAGACTTCCTATTCGATGGAATATTTCAGTCAGATAGGTGGTCTTAGAAAGGAATACGAAAGAGTGTGGCTACAGAGTTGGATAGAAGCGTCTGCAGGCAGCCGGTCTACTCCGAGCCCTCTTGGGGACATATAATTGGATTAGTATTGCTGCAATAGGCGACCAACAAAACGAGGAACACATCTTCACTGTGCTATATATAAGATGATTCCACGCAAGCGCAACGCATAATCGATGGGAATTTCCTATTCCACATACATAAAACGGATCCATAAATTGCTATTTTTGGCAGATTTCGAGAGAATAAAAAATATTTCAGCCTCAAATTAAATATCCCCACCGGAGAAAATAAAGATATTTCAAAATTCCATTATATTTTTTTTTTTTTTTTGATTAATATATATGAAAAATAGAATCTAAAAGAAAAAAGAGAAAAAAACAGAATAAAAAACATCAATATAATTGAGAATATTTAGCCATATTTGAGAAAATAAATAAAATAAAACTATGTTGGAATAGGAGAATAACTAACTGAGATCGTAAAATAGCCATAAGAGTGAAAAGTTCAATTTCATTTTGACGCATATAAATCGCTATGGGGAATTTCTATTCTATACGAGAGATAAACATATAAACAGATATCAGTAATCAGTATCATCATAGATTCCTTTTCCTTAAAGATAAAAGATAAATGCCAATGAAAGAAATCGAATATGAAAGATGCAAATTGACGATTTAACAAAAGAAACGATATGAGATGAATGAATTTTAAAGCCAAAAAAATTCCATTCAATGAATAAAATATTGAAAAATATTTGTTTTATTTCTATTCGGCAACGACATACAGCGATTTTAAATTCAAAACAAAAAATTATGTGAGAAAGGATGGCTGAGAGAAATACTACAAAGAAAATTTAAGTGATGGAGAGAGAACATATTGTATGCGCTCTGCGATCAATCCGAACATATCTGAACTACTCGAACTACTCCACTGAACTACTCAAACATATTTTGTTACCCCATTCGAATCTGTTTCATCCAACTCGAAAAATTTTTCTTATATTTTCCACTGAACACATTTTTTCCAATAAACAATGGAACATAAATATTTCATAAATCAAGAGAACTTTCATGAGAAGTGGAAAATGAAAATATCTGGAAACTTTTTCCGGAAAAATCCGTAAAACTAACCCTAAGGTTAACTTTTCCATCTGTTATGAGTTGAGAGTAGAGTATTTCCGCTTCACCAATTGCATCACCATTGGCCGCACTATGAAGTGTGAACCGAATTTGTCTGAAAATAAAGAAATTAAAGAAGTTTTCAATTTTGAGGGTCGATTATTTTTAAGAATTTCTTTTTTTCAGTACGAACTCCGCTTAGAGATAACGAACGGAAAAGAGAAATTATCTCTCAAGAAGCAAATATATGATTAAAAAAACATTTACTGCCTAATTTTACTTTCATTTCCACAAAAAATATAATGAAAAATCATATTTAAGTTTCCATTATTTCTGTACTTTTTGAGAAAAATTCTGTTCTTGAAAAGTTTCACTGAATTTCTCGGAAAAAGTCGATGAAGAATTTCAAATTCTCTAACCTGTCATTTGCGCCACCGAGCAATTTCTCTCTAGCGATGATAATCTCAGGGAATTTATGTAAACTTGTCGATGTTACTTCCATAATTTTTGGCGATCGATAAACAATCACATAATCTTCTTTTGCGAGACTTTTTCTGTAATCATTCAAATGCAATTTTAAAGCAACCTAATAATATACGTGGCTTTGTCGAGTGGTTTTTTTGGTTTATACTTCCGCTATGTGCGTTTCCACCTGAAAGCTTGATCTACGAAAACAAATTACACCTATTTAGTGGTCTAATATCTATGACATTAAAATGTCACAGCTTCTTTAAGAATTCCCAAAAAATATGCAAGTTTGAGAAAAAATCTAAGAACTTATTGAAATGCACCACTATCCAGAGCTTTACTGATCACTTCCATGGAATAGCAAACTTAGATATATGATAAGAATACGAGTAAGACACCTATAATCTAGTAATTATGATAATATTTGAAAGTTCCACAAGTAATAACAGCTTTATCAGCAAAAATAAACAATTAACAATTGATGCTCACCGATGAATCGTAATGAACGTCCCGATATCCGTATGTTTCATTTTTCCACGTTTTTCCAACTGTGAAATCGATACGATCATACGTACTTCTGCGTCACTCAGTGAGATATCCGCATTGTAAACGTGCTCTGAGGTAACTGAAAATTTTTAGACTGAATAAGTAAGTCCATGGCTGAGGCTGATGAAGTTCGACTCAAAACAATCAAGCTTTGAAAACGCCTCCCTCTGAAGGAGCGGTGGGAAGTTGCCGGAATACTAATAACAACATCGAAACAGAACAACTGCATCCGGTCTGCACCCTTCGCAGTGACACAACGAGCAGTAACCCCTTGTTTCCCCTCCCTCTTCCGCTTCACCTCTCAGCTCTCTCCTCCGACACCAGCATCTCCAAAAAATCTCTCATATTTTCTCTCCCTCAAAAAATACTTTCTCAAGAACTTTTCACATTTCCAGGACTAGAAAAAATTCCATATTATAAAAAGCATGAATAACAGACTTTGTTTCATTTCTACACCAATAAAATCACACCTCAATAATATCTATACTGTGAGAGAAACAAAAAAGCACTAAAACCATTGGCATTAATAAACTGTAGGGAGGTTATTAAATATTAGTCACATAAAGAGAGATGAGCTGAACAACGATGTAAGGTTTCAAACCGAACCAAAGGAATCGCAAATTGAAACCTTTTCAAATACTTAAAATAACTTCCATAAAGAGAACGAATGATATCTTAATTAAACCTATTTTTTGTTTCGTTTTTGCTTAATTTAATGAAAGATTTGCTAATTAGAAGACACCTTTATATAAGTATATTACCTTTAAAACAACCTAAAACCATAGGGAAATTTGAAAAACTCAGAAATCAAAATAAAAATCAAAAACAAAGTCAGAAGTGAAGAAATAATTTCCGAAATTAATGCAATTCTTCACTTTACCTTTTTTTTGATTTTATTATCATAGATGAGATGCTCTCAATGCAAATAAAACATTCATAGTTAATTTGAGGATGAGAAGGGAATTTCACTTTGAAAGTTTTATATTTTTTGAAATAAAATATAGCGAAGAAAAATAGAACATATATTAAACATCTCACTGAAGTAAATATGAAAGAAGCTGCAAAAATTTACTTCCTCCCTCACACCTTCCTCAGTTAAAGGAATGAGGGAGGGTTCCTTCTCATTACTTCTCCCGTTTATCATAAAAAACGTATCCCTCTATTCCTCCGAATTTGCCATCTGAATTCTTGTAGCTCTACTAAATGCTACATAATGCAATAAATTCAGCTTGGAAAATGCCGATAACAGGGCATCAACGATGGTTTTCTAATTGACTGAACCATCGTTTGTAAGTTGGTGCACATGGACCATGACTACGTTGAAGAATAAAGCATTTTCCGAAGAACAAAATGAAAAAGGGTTTTATTTATGTCTTCTCTGGATCCAAGTTGTACTCAGGATGTATGTATGCAAATGGCGCCGAGATTTTCAGTATGGAGAGTGGCCGAGATGGATAACTGACTCTTCCCTGACGTTGTGTTACCCTCTATAGCGTCAAAGCGCATTCGTTCACTCACAGGCACCCAGAATGTTAATAACTCTGTGACAGTTAACTTGAATGCTTTTAAGCGGGCACAGTATTTTGGCGATTCTTTCGTTTCAATGCTCCTTTACTGAACTCACCTTATTGTACACCTTAATATACCCTTATTGTGATGATCACTAAGAATGATGCTTCACTGGATATCTTTTCGATTATTTATGTCACAAAAGAGAAAGGTTTTTTTTATTTTTTTATAAAAATAGCACATGGAAATACCTTCGTCATTAAATTTTCTATTTGCATTTAATAATAACAACGTCAATATCCGAATTAATTTCTATAGGTAGAATGCTGACACCATCGCAAACAAACAAACGAAACTGCAAGCGGTGAGTTGACAGCAAGCCAAGCCTACGCATATTGCGAAATAAGAAATCAACTGATAGTGTAAGGCAATCTTCTTTATCAATAAAAGCTTATCGCAGCGTGAGTGGGCAAGATCTCAAAAGACATCAAATTGCTGAATCGAACATACGAAACTAATTCGGGCAATCTACTCTCATGGTCCATTTTCAGCTACTGATCGGTCAGTGATCGATCGATGATCGAACGATTGACCACTGGAGTTTTTGACATGTTAAACACTCGCAACTTATAGTGACTAAAATTTCGACAGTATTATCCGAGAAAGTAATTCTTTGTGGGATAATTTTCAATGGATAAGGAAACTTATGAAGGCAACATCGCAATTAGGTTCCAATTAAAACTGAAATTCAATATCTACTGCTCATCCTCAATTCGATCTTCCATAAAAAATTCGTTACTTCAATTTCGTTACTTTTGAACCCGACAATTATGTTTAATTAAGGTAAGTTATACATGGGGATCTTGGAATTTATTCAAATATAGTGGAGAGAATTTTATGGTTTCGAAAGAATTTCAAAGAAATTATACATAAAATTAATCATATTTCGAATATTTTTGAATAATTTGACGCCACAATGTTGGAACGACTGTTGAAAAGTAAAAACAGTTACTCACTTACTCTAATATAACTGATCTGCCACTAAACATTTTATAATTGCTTTCTTTGACTACTACATTGATTTGTGTTATTAACTTTGTGTTATTAACTTTCGTACCTGTGAATTTGCCAACTGAATTCGCACGTCGTCTTTCGTCATCATCTTCTGAATAGCGTCCTCTATAGACAACCGCATTGACATCACAATCGACTGCATCAACTGAAGTCCACATTAAGGTGTCGTTGAGATTACGAAATCGAACCGCACCTTCCACGCTTCGACGTTCTCCAACCATCGATGCGGTACTTGGCTTGTTCGCTGAAAGCCTAAAATTTCTCATTAAATATAGCTCTGGTATTCACTCAGTACATATACTTTATCATGGATTAACTGGAGAAACAAGAGACCGATCAATTTAAGACAAAGGTTCGGATCCATAAACAGCAGGATTTTTCTTCCATTACTGGTGCTTCTTAATTACTTTATTTAAAGTAATGTTCGGTAGAATGAGTGGAAGGAGCTTTCATAGCATTTAGATAAGACTGAATTCAAGAGCAATAAACGCAAATACTTAGTAAGATTATCACTTATGATAATTCTGTGAGATGAATTTATTCATAACATTTACGTCGTATATATATATTTTCTTAATTATTTCATAAACATAAAAGAATTATCAGATAATTAAAACATGAAAAAAAGAAAAACTAAATAAAATTACATCAAAAATCCACAAAAAAACTCCACGCATAAATTAATATTTCCTCCGGAAAGAAACTTTTTCCACCACTTTACATATGAGAGGGAAAATAAATGGAATATGGACGCACAAAAATTTTAATCTATAAGAAGAAAATGAAATTTTCTGTGCATATAAATAGAGATGAGAAAATTCTAGCCTGAAAGAGCTTAACAGAGAAGAATATCGAAGAAACATCGAACATTGCTGTTGAAAATATTCGAATGAATGAAATATATCAGGCATTAAGCAATATATAACTCTTATCAGAAGAAATGAGACAAGAAGACGCCAATATGATAGGAATGATAAATCGTCAAAAAACAAGAACTTTAAACTTTCATACCTTCTCCATAGTTCCCACTGAAAGCTGAGACTTTTTAAACAATTCAAGCATAGCAAATTTAATTGCATTTTCACTGAATCATTGCTAATGAATTGCAACATTTTAAGGGTACAACAAAAACATCGATCACTTCATACAATAAATTACCTTTCAAGTAGAATCATCGTATGACACATCCGTAAGCAATTACTAAACAAATTAATTATTACGAAGCTAATTGAATGGAAATTTTAATACTGCAAAAATAGATCAATAAGAGAATATCAAAAATAACCATTAAAAATCTAAAAATTAGACTTGCGACATGACGTTCAACACCACAGTTAGCCAAGTGAAAGAAAGTGCAATCAGTGATAAACATGAAGGGTAACCTACTTTGAGTCTCAGGCATAATACAATGCAGAAGCATAAAGATCGCTTTCCATAAATTTTCACTGAGGTAAAAAATAAACAAATACTTCGGCTGTTCAAGAAGTAGAAGAGAGACTGCATTTATATTAAGCATTTGCGTTAGAGACTTGTACAGCGTGGCTAGGATCTGAATAATGATGTCCCTTTTGATGACCACTGAAAATCCGACCCACAGACCAGATCGACTCCTCGACCTCTAAGTTGCTCGGTCCGTGTTTTATCATTAATACACTACGGATATTTCCAAATTTTATCCACCACTACTATACGAAGAACTGGATTACTGAGCAACAACCAAAGAAAATATAATCATCAGTAATATAGCTTTTGAAAAAATATAAGTAAAAATAAGCAGAAATCAGCGGAGAACATTTCTGGAAGAACATTAAATGGGAAGTGTCATTCGTTGCAAAAACAAAATCATTGAAAAATCGCAAAGTCTACCATTTATAACTGAGAAACTTCAAATTCTGTGCATTGCAATGAGAAACATTGCCCAACTTAATTTGCCAACGTTTATTATCTTAGAGAGGCATTTGCAGAATCTAAATGAAAGTATCAGCAACTTTTTGATAAACACTTTAGAAATCTTCGATAATTCGAAAGAGTGAAAAACTTCTGAATGATCGGAAAGTTTGTAAAATCTTCAAAATAAATATATAACTCTTATAGAGTGGTGGATTTTTTAATGAATGATATAGAATTGCGATCGATATGTCTCTTTTGGCTTACATATCGTTGCACGTTTCCATAGCTAAAACAGAAAAAAGAACGCTCAGAAAAAACTTCCATCGCTGAATCAGAGCAATAAATGGAAGGTACCTGCACAGGAAATACTACCACCGGATGTACAATCGTCGTCACATATGGAATGTGAGTATATAATAATGCAAATAACAGCCTTTTTAATGCTATACGCTCCCAACTGGTTTTATATATTTAGAGTGTTTATTACCTTACAGGGAAGGAATAAAAATAATTGTACCAAAGAAAAATTTTATTCCAAAGAATCTGACAATGGTTCCTCAGAAAATGAGCCGTAAAAAACTTAAAACGAAGTTTGATATATAAATATATATATATATAGCAATATTTTTCGCTCACTTCCATTTATTTGTCCATTTTCCATTCATAGTTTCACAAATTTTCATCCGCTGACGAAGAAAAACACGAGTAAGTAGAGGTCTTAAGCAGTACTCGCCCAATTTTTCCATTAAAGGCAAGTCCAGCAGCATGCTGATAATTCCGAACTGAATAATCAATAAAGTGATTGATAAATTTGTAATGATTAAGACGATTACAATGATAGTGATGTGAATATATAATATTTTTTGACATAATACAGCAATGTTTTACAACATTCGTTCGCTAAATATAACATCAGCACAAAAATAACTCCTCAGATTCATAGATTTGTTGCCGGTTTTCTGAGAAACTTCTGAGAAAACTCGCAAAAGCTGATTTCTCAGAAATTTTAGTTCGACGTATATAATGAAGGCATGGGGAAATACCAAATCATCGTCATTCAAGTAAGCAATATATGAGTACAATATACTTCCACATTAAAGTATAGCAATAGTACAAATATCTAAAAGACCCTATACAATGACAGAAATTGTTGTTCAACTATGGAATGTTCCAAATAAAAAAAAGGATGGAATTTTTCGTGGAAGAGAAAAAATTAAAGGTGACTGTCATCGCGAAATTCCAAATGAATCATCAAATTTTTTCCACCGATCAATAAAAAAGGGAAAAAACCTTTCTGAAATGTAAAATAAATTATTGTAAAGATTATCGATTTATCGGTTGATCGCTGATTCAATCAGCTGTAAATATAATCAATATAAACGATTTACACAGCAATAATCTTGCACGTTTTTAGAAGGGAAATAATGAATATTATAACAAATCATTATGCTATAATTAATAATATTTTTCCCCCCTATATGTTATTCTTCGGCATTATTTAACAATAAAGCAAATATGATAATTCGATGTAATTAAAATGACTCCGACATTTAAACTACTGCGATAATAAAATTATCGATATGATCGATTTGAGTCATTATAAAACGTTTTATATAACACAATAACGTCTTATAACTGCACATTCTTTTGTTATGCCATTTGCATAGAATAACTCAATGGAATTCAGATATGATGCGACTTTCAAATGCCCACTCTTAAGAAACTTTACTTCAATGAAAGCGATAATTTTATCGTTGGGAATGAATTAAATGAAATAATTTGATCAGAGAAAATGTGGACAAAATAGATGAGCGCATAAAGAGAAAGTAATTTTTATGCCCCAAATCTGTCAATATCGATAAATAGAATAAATGACAAAAATATTTAAAGAAATTCTGCTAACAGCCAATGGAAAATTCACATATGAAGAGAACAATTATGGGAAAACAACGATATCTTCACCTTATTCGCAATTAATTACAGCCCTCTCAGTAAGGGGAAAAATTTAACCCTCAATACCCATCGAAATGACGAAATTCAGAAATGCGATAACGATCCGACTGAACTGTTTACACGAAGTTACATCAAATTTAGCACCTTTTTTCCCACGGCTATAACATCGTGGATGAATGTGCGATGATTGAACGAACGCAAACGAACAGAAGAAACTTAGGAGAGACGAAAAAAGTAACAAAAGGGTGTCACGACGTGCACTGAGAAATCCATTTGAAAACAAAAAAATACTTTCGAAAACAGTGCAGTGAGAATTCTTGAGTAATATAAACTGCACAATAGTGTATTCTTCGAAACGAATAATAGGAAGCATCTAACTATGATGGATTATTGCAATAAATATTATTATCCCTAGTGAATTAATATTCTTATTATTACAATATATCTGTTAAATGAAATATTATTTACTATATTATCTTCTCATATAATGAGAGAGTTCGTTCTATTGAATGACCTGGGCAATAACCTTCAATGGCGACAGAATTCTCTCCAAGTAATGAATGCTGCCACCCTACCTCTCCCTACTGACCTCTTCTCCTTCTCCCCTTCCACCTTAAGAGAATGAATGTCGAACCCCTCCCCTCGCCTCCTATTGTCAGAGAGTGAACGTAGAAGATATCTCGTGTAAACGACGATTCCGCTAAAGGCGATATCGTATTGTTTATTCGCCAAAATACTGATTCGACATTCTATAAACAAAGCAAGATACCTAATAAGCATCACTCATATTTCATCAAAAATTATCGCATAAAATCATTTATAAACAAACAGTTCAACCTGTAGGAGGAAAGAGAGATTTTAGCCCAACTTGAGAGATTTACGTTGGATATGATCGATGCTAAGAAAATGGATAATTAAGGGGCAAAAATGCTTGCGTGTTGTGGATAGCATTTTAACAATAACATTCTTTTAAAAGCAATAATTTAAGGAATAGCTCATCCGCTACCATCCATTTAAGCCTTTTATTTATGGACGAACATTATTCGCAATAAAAATATGATATACATGTTTGGTTTCTTTTTACACTGAAATATTTCAACAAAAGTAAATCGCTTACTGACCACGTTCAATTTAAGTTCAAAGTAATTCTTTCTTTCAAATTGTCGGTTTCTTTTCAGGAGCAACATGGACTTCATATAGATCATTATCACGTCGAATATACTTAAAGACCTTTACTTTTGAACAATCACTGCAACGAACATATGATAGAAATGAATGGGTATATCATGGAAACCTCATAATGACAGAATAGACGAATATCGATAAACGAGCCTTATTATATTTAACGTCGGTTCAAAAGACGTATCGGGTCGATGAGTTCCCTTAAAACAACACAAATTTATAGCAACTTGAAAGTTTTCCGAAGTCAATATATTCGAATTCCAACAATGAAATATATTTTAGGGGTATTTTCATCAGATTTTCTGAAGAAAGAATGGAAAAAGAATAGAACAGAACAGAAATGACATTCATATCATTATTAGACTTAAGTGAATAAAATAAACCCACGTTTAAAAAAACTCATTTTTAAATTAACATTCAAAAGGAGAGAAATTTCAACGAACCGCAGAGTGTTCCAACTGCTAATAAAATACGACTGCATTGAGAATACTTCAATGCCGTTATGCACTTATATACAGCGTTCGTTTGCACAAATATCTTCAATTAAAAGTTACTATATCAATGATACGAACACTGATCTACTTACATAACGCAAAAACAGTCGAGGACGATTATATACTAATGCAATAGAAGAACCTAACTAACCCTTTACTCCTACTGATCTACTAGTAGAAATGACCGATCACAGTGAGTGATCTACTGTTCAACTCTTTACTCCTACTGATCTACCAGCAGAAATGGCCGATCGCAGTGAATGATCTACTGCTTTGCACAATGATAAAAATGATAACGAGACATTTTTAGACCGAAATGCTCATGATAAACACCAGAGTTTTCTAGCAATTGTTCATTTGAGAATATTTTTGCTTAAACAGAATAACAATGGGTGAAAAACGAATATTTCAATAATTTATAAAATTTCTGATGATAAAACAACTTAGAAAATTGGATGAAAAAAATGTGAATTCATTGCAAGAATCCATATTTATAGAGTTGGTTTGAAGTGAAAAAATTAAATCACTGCAACATTAACAACAGACGATCAATAAATGAAATGTTAGCTGACTAGCATCATCCCAGCGTAAACGTTATACAAAGTGTAGAGTCGTTCTCAGTGTACAGATGACTTTTGATGCAAACCGGTCCCCAACTCAATCCACGTCGCATCCTATTCAACGAACATTGTTAACTCATCTCCAATCAATTTTCAGCTTAATTTAAGGTTATATTATTGCGGATCAACTAAAATATGGGAGAGGATGATAATAATTTATTCAACAGCTTTAAGTGACTCTCTGCATATCGCTGAATTCTTTATAGATAATTGCTATTCATCTCTTAACATGGCACCTAAAAAGTAAATAAACAATATTCACTAATAAAATGAGATAATTAAATAAGCCAAAAAGATTTCGAAAAATGGGGCAATTAAGTTATTTGAAGATAATTTAAAATTCTTCTAATTTATTAGAGTCACTAATGAGTTGATTGGAGAAGTTCTCCGCTATAGATATCTAATGGTCTCGGCATATCTAATGGTCTCGGCGAATAAAAAACCAAAGAACGATGAGAGTAAGGAAAGGGTTCCAATATGCCAGCATGAAGAGTGGAACTGTAAAGAACTAACTAGCTAACTAGATCAATTATCTATACAATTAAATGTAAATAAAGTTATCTGATAACTTAAATGATATACTTTGAACAATTTTTCGAATTAATACATGATCAGTACGTGTTATTTTTCTAGAAAATATGAATTCGATACTAGCGACATTTACTCGCGACATTAAATAACTTAAAAGGTATTGATACTTCAATACTAATACTATATTACTATAATAATATTACTTTTTTATTGCTTATATTGATATTGATATTACTATATTACTAATACTATTTTAATACATGATATTAAATACTTCAGTTAAGTATAACATATTTTCAGTCCTATTTAATTCTTTTGCCACGATGCGAGCGAGCATAAATTAGCAAAATTTCAAATAGTATCAACGGCGCGTTTTATAATGGCATGACTCACATCCAGGACAATAATGTGGTCAGGATAATATTTCCATACGAAAGTGTGGGTGGATTTAACGTGAAATTGCTGGAAGTTAATGAATGCGCTTTTATTTAGGAAATGAAAAATCGACACGATAACAATTGCTCAAATAATGCATCTAGCCATATTTCATTACCAAATAAGCATTTATAAGCGTAGAGTAGTCAAGCGATTTAAAATATTCAGTTACTGTAATTAATCGCTATTTGAAGAAAAAATCATTGAATAATTAGGAGTATCGAAACAATTCATTTACAGAACCAATTATAGCAGAGAACTTTTCAGAAAATTAAGATTATAACACTTAAAATCTGTAGAATCTGAATGAATGTTGGTACTGCACTGACGATTTTTCATATTCAAAAAAATACAGCGTAACTTTCTCAGGATCGCTACAGGAAATCATACAGGTATGGATCAATCGATAGGACTTAAGCTAAGAAAATAATCACAAATAACCATTTATCATAACTATAACTATTACTCGACTTGACTGAAATTATACTTCGAGATTATTTAATGGACGCAAAAGTATATATATATATATATATATATATATATATATATATATATATATATATATGAATTAAAATCACCAGAATTTATGAAATAATTCAATTCTCGACACCGCGAAAAGAGAGTGGGATCGACGAACGAACAGACCGGAACAAAATAATTCAGCATTTTTTATTCTCAACAAGCATTAAAGCTTGTTAGCATTGCGGAAACGTTCGTTTATATTTGGCTGCACTATGTGGCACTTTATTTGTCATCAAATCGCTATCCGAATTATTCGTGCTCCATTATAACAAAATTGCACGACACAATTCGCTAAAGTCTTATTTCGTAAAATATGATGACAATTAGAGAGGCAAGAGGATGGTAGAGACGAAAGGGAGAGGGAGCGGAAAAAAAGAAAACTTAACTCTTTAACATTCAATTTACTAGTAATTACTATTTTAAGTACTTAACATATTCAAACGGTTTAACAGTCACAGGTTTGCGGCACAGAATATATGTTAGGCTAAGGGGAGAGTGAGAGGTATTTGGAGGTGAAAATGGAACGAAGAGGGTGAAATATGATCTCTATTCTTGATAACTTATTTAGGAGGTTATAACGTTGCTTGGCAAAATTATACCTTATCAGCAATTTTATACAAAATTCATAACGATTGTAACTATTTGGCAAATATCACTTTACGCCAACATTAAAAGATAAGATGAAAAAATGAAAAAGATAAAATTCCACATAATCTTATAAAATGAAAAAAATAAATAAAATGAATTTTCTTTTGCATTTATTTTCATAGAAATCATAATTTTATTATTTTATTTCATTCTATTTGTAATTCTCTAAAATAGGCGATTTATGCAAAATTTTGAAATATTTGAATCACTGAAATTCGCCAATAAAAGAATGACTTTCATAGGCAAAATGAACAGTTTACCAAATGAGAAATATATGAAAATATATTAGCTTTCGTGAACGCTCATTGCAGCGTTCATTTACAAGATATTTAAATAAAAAATATGCTCGTCCAGAAATTACTCTTTAATCGAATGAGTATATCGACAGCGAAAAAATTATGGACAACTGAATCTACCAAATATTCTACAACTTCGGATTTTAGTTCATAGTGGTTGTCAAATCGCTAACGGCGATCTTTCGAGGAAAATAATGGTCAGTTCTGACGTAACCAGCGGTCATTATGATGACCGAGATGCAGAAAGCGCATACTGCGCCAACACAGCTAGAGGATTTTCGTAGTTGTTTGAAATTGTGAACAGAAATTGGCTTAACACCCTTGGAAAAATAATGTGCAACTGCACGGATGCGACCCACCTATAAATTACTAAACAAAAATTCGATTCTAATATAGACTTTATATCTGAAAATCGTTATAAGCTTTATAATAATGAAGTCGAAAAGCTTTTAAACTCATCACACCCCCCTCTCTCCCCCCTCCCCCAAGCAACATCTCACAATAAAACTTGAAAATTTTGGATCTAAGGAGGTAGATGAGCTCTAAAAAGCAAAATTTGGAAAATTGGTGCATAAACGGACGAGAATAAAAACGTGGCAACATCGCGACGGCGAAAATCCAATTGAAGAATCATCGTGATGTCGATTTTTATGATTGCTATGTAAGCGCATTGAATTTTTGTAAAAACACAAAATTATTCTGTATAAAACAGTGAAATAGCAGACATCCTAACAGAAGATAAACAGAAATGCGGAAGATGATAGAACCAAAGAAAGACATCTTAAAGGTGATGAGGTGAGATGTAAACGAGCACAAGCGGAAATATATCGGAAATCGTGAAAATAACTGCAATGAAAAAGGTGAAATGAAGTCATCAATAGCGACAGTAAGTCTAAATCGTTTCCAGATGAATTCGTATTCTTCCGCTCTACTGGATCCATATTTGGTCGATAAATCTACTTTAACTTCATATTCTCTCATTCGGGAGGCAAAAAAAAGAGGAAAATTCCTTGAGAAATGCAAATTTGGTGCATTATAAATGAAGTGTTTAAATGAACTCATATTATTTAATCATCATAAGAAATATAACAAGTAGGAATAAATAAGAAACAACCAATATGAAGGGCGTTCAAATAAATGTGGTAACAATACCGAGCCATTTAGTAAATGAAAATCCATCGCATCCTCAAAAAAACGAATAGATATTACACTCATTAATTTCAATTCAAATCTTTGAAGGCACTTATGCGGAAAATTAGAAAGTTTTTTCAAACTTTCGGCATTAAGAAAATCTCTTTTCTTTGCCTATAGAATAAAATGCACTAATGTAATTTCAATGCAATCATGATGGGTAGAAATTGAACGCCATTCAATGAAAATTGAACTTACAAATAATGAACGATAAATGATTTTTCAATGAAAATTGAACTTACAAATAATGAACGATAAATGATTTTTCAATGTCGATGGCAATTGAAATGTTCGTCAATTTGGCGAAATTTCCACATGAAAATATACGAAAAATCTTAAATTCTTATGTATTTTTCTTTAATCTTTCATTTCAAATCTGATAAATACAATTGTGAAGAAAAAGACTTAGGAAATAAAAAACTACCCGAAATATAATCTAAAGAATTTCTTTAAAAAAACTATCTTCACAGAGGAGAAATTTGAGACTATCAATTGAAAATATTAGTTGAAAATTTCTTTTAAACTATCACAATCCTATAAAATTGAATTATTGCAAAAGAAAAATTGTGGATTTTTCCGGGTTTTCCTTTTCCTGAAAAGTTTTGTTTCTTTTTGAATCTTCAGGTGCATTTATGAGAGAACAAATTCGACAAAAGCCGAAAAAATTTCCACTGTTCATTTTATTTAAACATTCGTCATAACAACGCATTCTGTAAATTATATCCCTCACGAGTATATCACTACACTAACCGCTAATTTCATGGATCCTCTTAGCTTTGAATCTAAACGTGAACTACGGATAGTAAGATAAAAATGGGAAACAATGTCTAAAAAAGGCAGTTTGATCCGTTATATATTTCATGCTCATCTTCCCTCTTTTCAACAATACCTCCTGCCCTCATCCCCCTCGTCTACCATACAGGTGCATTATTTCAGCTCAATTTTGAGCGAAATTTGCTTCATAAGGGATAGAATGATGAGTGTGCAGCTAAACCAACTCTCGAAAGTGCAATCACTTCGCAAAAACGCAAAAGCTCAAGCATTCGTGAGTTGACACCCAAATCTGCACTGCAATCGATGCCCTTCAGAAAAGCAAACACACACATTTGCATGCTTTCCAAATAAACATTTCGTCAAATTATTCTATATTTTATTATTTTTCTTGAACATAATTTTTAAACATACATTTCCATTTTGGGTAAGTTTATTTAATTTCATCTTGCGTAACTCTTTTCAATCCCCCAATAATCCACCATAACATAATTGTTGTTATTTAATTTTTGATGCAATCAATTTTATATTACTTTTACCTATTACTTTTTAACGAGGACATTTAAAAGTACGCATTCGCTCTAGCCAGCTGACACGCTTCCCTAGGGTTCTGAGTCCTGGGCTATTCACATCAATCGACCGGTCTTTCGTACTCCTACGTCATTCTACGTCATATTTCCCACATCTGTTTTTAATTTAAATGCGGACGAAATTCGCTAAAAAAGTCAACGGTTCTTGCAATTTTTGTTTCCAAATTCACGAAAACTTTCACAAAAAATCTGCTAATTTCAAGTAAATTCTAATAAGCTTGAGAGAGCTAGAAAATATTTAGTAGACCATATTGTAGTATATCAAATTATTCAAAATGAATTGTCGTAAAAGTAATCGAATTAGTTACTATCATTATTAGTTACTAATATAAGTCGAAGAAATCGTCAAAGGAATACTAATATTCAGTCAAATTTCAAATGTGTACACTGAGCCGAGCACGAATATCCCAACAAAATAAATTTCACTTATTCAATAAATGGAAAAAAAATTTTTCCGAAAATGAAAAATTGATACACAATGAACAGCTCAGATGTTTTCAACGATATAATCTGACCTGAATCACTTAATTTATTTAATTGTAAGTCAGTAACTTTTTAATTTAATTCAACAATTAAGTAATTAAACAAAAAACCAATTCCATCATATTTAAACTGTAAATAAAAATCATTTGGATTTTCTGAATTCCAGAAAACTCTGGAGGAATATGGAATTTAACTGTGGAATTCCACTCTTCTGGAGGAATTTCACTCTTATAAATTCAACTATTTAAAATATATTTCGAAAATTGAGATCCAACTAAACGAAACAATCTTACTATGAAGCTCTTGTGGAACAATTACAAATATTCTCATAATTTATGAATTTCAGTATTTCTACCAACAAATTAGGGCAACCTGCTTAGGCAAAGAAAAATCACCACTCAAGTTTTAGAATATCTACCTGATTTTCAATGCTATACAAATTGGACGGCCACAATGAAGAAAAGAAAAAACAAATGATGAGATAAAACAATTATAACGCATTCGAAACAGTTCAGTATGACCCGAACGTTGAATGATCAAAATTAATAAATCAATCGGCGATCAATCGATAAAATTGGTATATTTGAAAATATTCACGAAAGAAGAAAAAAAGTTTATGAAAATATAACCTTTTTTTTAAAGTTGAACGAAACGGCATTGATGTATGATGGATTTTCTTCTGCACGAATTCACTAACTGAGCGTTCCATGTAGACTGCCAGCTGTTACTACTAGATCAATGTAAGCTGACACAACACGAGCTGATCATTTGCCCCTAAACGGTACATCGAACGTTTCACTACCAACTGCGACCAAATGACGCCATATTATAACAAAGGCACTATGAGGCGCTTACGTTGCCTAAATATAATAAAACTTTCGTCCAATTAATAAATAAAGCCCTCCTCCACATCCACTCCCTCCTTGAATGAGAGTAAATCTCGAGGCCAATTTCGAGAAGAAATGCTCCCTCTCCAGGAATCTTTTTTTTTGGATAAAACCCTTCAAACAACTTGAGGAAATTCTTAATCGTTCGAATGTTTCAAGGACTTTTTTGAACGTAATTTTTAATTCAGGCCAATAAGTTTTCATAACGATGAATATAATAAAAGAACGAATTGCATTTAACATTTACCGCTGAAGCAACAATATATGCAAACCAATGTCATATAATACATTTTGCAAATCCCTAACTGCAATTCGCAACAATATATACAATCTATACAGTTGAAATCAGCAATAGTGACAATTCAACTTCTCATCATATTCATTAATTAAGCATTAAAATACACTTTGTAAAAAAAAATCGAGGATTAAGGTTAGAAATGAAATTGCTTTTACCATTTCTTTTAATCTTACCAAGAATCGGGGCAAAGTTCATAGGCGAGAAAATGTGCTTAGTAAATGGAAAGGGACATTCACGACAAATGAATGAGAAAAATTGTTTGATTGCGTGAAAATGTTGAATGTCAGAAAAAAACGGTCCCTTTCGTAAATATTTACCATATATATGCAAACATTTACTTGAAATTTTTCTTTTTTCATTCACTAAAGAAATATAATTTTCGAACTGCTCGCCTAATTTTAAATTACTTATGAAAAGAAACGACGTGGAGAATTAAATCTTATCAAAATATAACTCTGTTTAATTCGTTTGATTAAGGTCATAGGTGAATGTGAACGGAAGACAGAATTAAGACTTCAATATTTACATCGATTATACCAAAGACGAAAGAAAGAGAAACGGAAACTATTCATACAGTGATGTTTTTCCAGCAAGCAATTAATGATGAATTTAATCTGAAATAATCGGCGAATGAAGTGACTTATTGACGGATGTGTTCAAAATACTAGCTAAACGTTATATATACATCTTTTATCTCTCATCAACAAGTGAAAGTTTTCAAAAACGAACGAAGAACTGAGATCAGATGAATGTTAAACCACTTTGTGGGAGAGTGAATGAAAGTTAAATTCTTACAAATGAGATCAGGCGCGAATAATTATTGCACGATAGATCGCGACGAAGGTTCAAACCACAGTTAACCAAATGCTCCTTTTTTCTCAAACTAACTGGCTCACTGAATAAGAAGTGATCTTTAAGGACGAAATTTTATAATGGTGACAAAGATCCAACAATAGGAAACCTTAATTTCTATCTTAATATCAAAATCAAAACATCAATGGGGTGTCCCTATGCTTCTCTTTTAATTTAGGTACCAATAATTTAATTCCAAGAACAAAATAAATGGAGGTAATCAACAAGAATAATTAGAAAAAATTGATGACATCTCGAAAATACACATTATTTAATATAAATAGAGAAATTCCCACCTCATAATTTCTTTTAAATTACTGAATTCTTTTCTCTTATAGGACAGTTATCTGTTAAAAATACTCACAATTCTTGTTTTTTTTTTGACTTAGAGCGGAAATTACGAATGTTCATAGACAGTGGCATCATTGTGAAGACTGAAATTATAGATGGAATGCTAATAAGACTGCACAATTTCCTCTCTGAGGAATGGCGAAACGGAGACAACTAAATTCGGCTTGCAATAGAAATTTTCCGGATAAATGTGTCTACAATATCATTTTGGGAAGGTATCTACATTCCACCCAGCTGTCGAATTATGCTGATAGCTCAAAGCCTCTCTCATATATATAATAAAAAACAAATGCATTTTTAAGCGTGTAACATCGAAAGAATGAACGAATCAACTACTGTTTCGTAAGATTTACAAGCAACTCCTCCTTAGTTCATTCCAGAAAAACGGGCTTCGCAAAAACAACCTTTCCTTCTACTTATGTCTTCAAACGAGGAGATGAGGAGAAGAAATACTTAATGCACCTTCCATGCCTCCCCATTTCATCGCCTTCTTCACTAAAACTTTTACTGCTATTGTCTACCGCTTAAATGTTCACTCAATCACAACAGCTGCCCTACGCTAAATGCGCTAAACGATTCAATTCACGGGTATGCCAACATCGCAAATTACGCGCTCGATGTTGAGTGATCGATGTGTTTCACACTTGCCTTTGACCATCCCAGGCGACCGGTGTAATATAGCCGATAGGAAGATTTTCATTCCTCGCCAGATGGGCGTTACTCTACCTTTGTTACAATTTTACCCGTCTGTCATACGTGGGGTCATTCGAAGAGTAATGGTCATCTAATGGTCATCCCACCACAATAATTTCTTACATATTCTTATTTACCTTGAACACATAATATAACAGTAATATATAAATGTGAAATTCTCCTAACGTAATACCTATGCATGATGATTTCTGTAATGAATGACGGTACTGGTGAAATGAAAAAAAACCCATTAATAAATCGATGAAATTTTTGAATATATATTGAAAATTATACCTATTTAATGAAATTTCCCTTCAAAGAAATGTCAACTGTGGAAACTAATTGTCGATAAACTTAAATAAAAATAGAAATTCTACTCGCAGAAAATTTGATTTTTTTCATATTTTAATTCAGTAACAATTGATTTCAGTGTCCCAGCTAAACTTAAGAATTTCACTTTCGGCCAACTATCGATATCACTTATCAGTATTGATAAATTAAACGATCCGAAGGGAAGTCTTATAAAAAATTCCCATATATACCATTCTATTTCAAAAAAATGTTAAATTCACAAGGTGAGGCGCTAATATTTGATGAAAGTGAACGGAATTTCGATAGGATATGAAAACCGATTTTCTTTTCACTTAATTTCTAAAAAGAAATGAATGAGTAAATAGATTTTAATTAACTTTCCATCTGAAATATTTCAAAAGTACTCCCATTTGTAACTCTGCAATATCTGTTTCAGGTAAACTTCCTAGGTTTTAGGACTGTTGGCAATCCCTCATACCTCCATCTTTCCATATGAGGAGAATATATGAGTGGATAAATAAATTTATAGAAATAAACTTATATAAGTAGAGATCTAAATAAACGCCATCCATAAATATTACGGCTAAGAGAATGAACAACGAAGTCACTACTGTAGAGTGGATATGATAGCATCTGCGATGAATGTAACTCAACGAATCGACGCAGAGGCATTCGAAGATCTCTTTATGCACCACGCCCACATTTGCAAATTATTAACAGCTATATGTTACTCATCTATTTATAACAGTAAGTAATTTATACAAAAAATTAAATTAAGGAAAGAAAAGTGATTAGAAAAAACAAATAGTGATGCCATGAGACAATTATTACAGTTGTGAAGAAAACAAAATAAATTTCGCTAAGGAATTCAATATATAAGATGAAATACTTCAAAAAACTGTCTTCAAGCTGCTGTGAAAAACAAAATTCATATTATCACATGCACATAGACAGACTGAAATGCTATGAAATTTAGCAAATTAAAATGATGCGAGAAGATACTGGGAGGAAAGGCTGACGTAGGGCGGGAAATGGAGAGGGGAGGAGGAGAGAAATGGGAGAAATTCCGTACTAATTTCGGACGACAATCGCTAAAATAAAGCTCCACCCATCTGCAGAAACGAGAAAATCAGCGATGAATGATAAGCAATGATAAGAGGGGGAGAGAGAGGGGCGGGGAGGGGTTAAATCATTTGTGGGCGAAACGACAACCATATCATATTCGATGTGGCCTCTAAAAGAGAAAAACATAAGAGGCGAATAGGCGTGCCGATTGTCAGGCGACGAATAGTGAGCGCTCTGAGGGGTCACGTTGCATTAGTGTTGTGGATATTCAAATGACGATCTTATGATGCGAAAAGAGTGCTTAGGATATCGTTAATCCCAAATACAAAAACGAATACCGCAAATTCTACGCATCAACTGCTAATTCAACAGATGAGCATAAAACACTCCTTGTAAGCCGAGTAACCTTCAATGACCCATCATCCTATTATCGACACGCCTCCTACATACCCGTCTAACAACCTTTCTTCTCCGTCGCTCCTTCTCTCATTTCTTCACCCTCCCTCCCTCCCTCCCCCCCCCCCCCCCCCCCACGCCTGAGTTGTAGGTGTCAAAAATTTATGGTTTTGATTATTTAGCTATTCTTATAGGAAGGAATTTCTAGTACAAATGGTAAGACATCGAAAGCAAAATGATAAATTATAAACTCTTGAAGATAGGTTCCCCTCTAATATAGGAGACATTTTTAAGCTAAATTTTCTCATGAATTTCACTTCAAGCATAGAGCCGTCTCATTTCTCTCTCATCATTATGGAGGGAATATCTATGTGTCCTTTTAGAATGAACGAAAAGAAAAAAAACAGCGGACAAAGAACATTGTGTGCGATAAGTGAACATACTTTAGGAACAACTTTTCCCATCGATATTAATATCATTCTCAAAATTTCTCTACTAAAGATTCATTAAGCGGAAATTAATTTATAAAAATCCTTTAATGGGAAATAGAATTTCAACTATAATTAATTCGAAGTTTTATATTAATCCCAAAAATTTTATTCATTTATTATGAATAAAAAATTGAAAAAGATAAAAAATGAAAGCCTACAATTCAAATCGAAGTGTTGCATCATCATCGTAGTTGTGAAGAATGTGAATCGGCGTAACGAATTCGAGTAACTCTTCACGACATCCGAGTGCTTCCACTGATTCCGTGAATCCACTCAGCAATGAATTTGCATCGCTATCGGATGATGTCGACGCTTTCTCGATACTCCATTTACAACGAAAAATCTTCTCATATGTAGCCGCCTATAGAGAAACAACATTGGATTCGATGTGAATACATTTCAGATGTTCTTATCATAATGATATAGCGAACGATGTTTCTATATAGCATTTCCGTTTATTTAATATACTAAGGACAAAATTCCTTATAATAACAAAAAATATCCCATATCATCGGCAACGTCACTCCATCTCCGATTACATCAAACATTAATCGGAAGTATTTATTTTTTATTAATTTCATTCAATAGTGCTAACGAAGTGTATATTAATGGCTCTTATTTTATACGTGACACTTCCGCCTATCATATTTACTGATATGATAATATCTCTAATATATGGTACTCATGACAAATCTTCTCATAGCAATAAAAATATGAAATGATTAAAAAAAATGAAAGTTCGAAAAATTGAAAATCATATCAAAAATTCGAAATAGAAAAGAACTGATGAAGATTGAAATGCGGCAATTCTCGATTGTTCGTAACAGTTGTTGAGCTTAACTTTTTAAATGACTTATTATAGAATTACTCCATTTCTAAACTTTGTAAGATTTACTTTATATTATATTATATTATATTGTATATATATATTATAATATATATATATATTATATGATACAGAAGTTTTCACATTTATTGACGTTATATTATTCATATTAAAAGTTATTTTTCTACATATTACATTTTCATTTGGCAAATATTATGGAATTATGTTTCAAACGACTGCCTGAAATCGAACACTCAAATGACTTCTACTTAATGAATGTTTTTTGCGCGATGTTCTAGAAGCGAACATTTCCTGCAAATGGATACTGCATCACTACGAAGATTTAAAGTCGGTGATAAATTCGTTAGTGATAAATGATCGACGAAAGCGAAATACCTAAACTGATCATCATATCAATTTGCAGGTGCTCTCTATATAATTTCGCTTACTTTAGATCTCCTCTATCAACTTGCTGGCAGTGTTAAGTGAAGAGTTACTAACTGACGTCGAAATGAAAGCAGAGATGAGGAATAGGATCATCACAAGTGGTAAGGATTCGGATACAACGAGGGGAATTCAGCCAACATTTTCCCTTATCTTCATAGACGGTTACGGGCTTTTTTGCAGAATGGATGCATTCATATGCGGCATTCATTGAACGTCATCACAATCTACTGGCAGTTGAATTCAGGCCTTCATGATATATTCGAAGTTTTATCCTCCGAAATCCATCACTTTCAAAATAAACAATCCCAATGCTTTAACGTTCCGCATTTACCCGGCACCACTGATTTTCCTGACAACCTGAGAGATGCTCCATATGATTTAGATTGTAGTGAATATTTTCTGGACGAATTTCTCCCCATATTCACTCCTCTAAAAATTCAATTATTTGCCCTTTATTGAAGAGAAGAAAGGGATCAATGAATGCAGGAATGATTCCTGAAATCGGAGACCAAATGAGCATTGAATGTCCAACTAATAAAATATATTCGTTGCGTATAAAGGCATAGCTTCCTTGATCATGAATATTTTAATGAATGGATTATGCGGATACAAAAGATTTCTACATCATCCGCTAACTAGGAAGCAAAAACAAAATAAACAAAGTAAAACAGTGATAAGTTTTTTGCAACAATTCAATTTTTCGTTCTTTTTTTCGTATTCTATGAAACTTTTACTTTCATATTCCTCGAGATGAACACAATTTTACTTGGAAATATAAGTAGACGATAGATCTTCGAATTCTTTCTAAAAATATGATAAAAATAAATAGGCCGAAAATCAACTGCGGTTACATAAAGACATAATCAATAAGGCAGTGCTGATTAATCGGCCCATACTCTAGGAACAATGGAAGCAATTGTCACTATATTCAGAAAACAACTCAAATTTAACACCTTCGTATCTCTAATGCCTTAAACGTGCTTATTTCAATCAAATACCTTTAATATTTAATGGATACCTTTGTGGATGTGCCATAAAATCGATAGCAAAGATGGATATTATATGCGGCGATCGTCATCGTCTTTGTTCGTTTCGCTCTGCCATTTTCGATCGATGTTGCTGAAAAAAAAAGGATTTTAATAAATTATATGAAGTTGCACATTTCAGTACATTTCGAATTCATATTCCAAAATATTTCCATAAAAATTTGAAATTTTTTAATGATGGAAAAAAATCGATTTTAATGAAATCCACTGAGACGCTTTTACGAGATTCAAAGAGTTTGAGTAAGTCAACGATCGTCAGCGAGAGGTCAATTCGCTACGAATAGTTAAGCGAAAAATTGCTCAAAATTACAGCTGCTGTTTGCCGAACAAAAGAAACTCTTTTCGAGCAAAAGCAAAGTTCAGGACACCTTAAAATTCCAGCAATTCGGGCAACTTCGGGAATATGGAGCTCCAAAAATCAAACATCGAACTTTCCGGACCGGTTCGAGATTATTACTACGAATCGCTCTAAACGTAAATCAGTCACGCTGGTGGCAAAACAAATTTGTCGTTGTAAAATATTCGGCCTTGATGCTGGCAAATCAATCCAGCGGAAGTCTCCACATTCCATCTAACGATATTGGATGCGTGATGGGCATCGTACACGTCTCCCCTTCCCCTCCCCCTCTAAAAACAGTTCAAACCTCAATGCAACCTTTAAATTTCTTTGGAAAATGTTACAAAATCTTAAAGCAACTAAAAAATGCAAACAGTTGGCGATATTGAATATTCCCCTCATACACAACATTGTCAATTTCTTAAGAGGGCTGTAAAAATAGTGGGTGTTATTTTGCAATCAATTCGCTGAATAGGCCCGAAGGACTACTTTTTCATTCCATTACATTTGCAAGTGTGGTTTCGTTACTTTACCCATAGTAAGTAATAACGAGTAACGTGGGCTAAATTAAATGCAATTATGACAAACCATTCCTATGTATAACAGTTATGAAATTTCCACTTATATATATATATATATATATATATATATATACATATATATAGAGACACAATGACGTTTATGGTGCAGCTGCCAAAGAATATTCAAATCCAAGAGGCACTTGTAGAAGCAGATGTGCGTACCACAAAGCCCGCAAACGCATATGGCATTTGAAAGAGCGCAATGTTCATTGCTTATCAGCTGTGGAATGAGGGTACATAACAAATATGTTGGATACTACTGAGTATTTTTCCACTAATAATCCCCCTCCCTTTTTCCCTCCGCCGTTCCCTTCTCTTCTCAACCCAAACGATTTCCCACACGGCTGTCATGTGAGGCATCTTACGATGCAGTTAGTTTTTTGTGCTAATAAGGGAAAAAATAACTCTTCCTACTAAAATCAGAAATGATTTAATGAATGAATTTTATACAATTAACTTTTTCACTCAATTCTTCAAAATATATTAGCAGTGCAAAAATATATTAAATTTTTATATTAATTGTTTTTTTTCTAATAGTAACTTATTAACTTCAATATTAATGAAATTTGTTAACAAACTATCCATAAATTAGCATATGCCAATAGAGAGTTGGAACGAACTGCTCGCTAGACAAGATTACTTCATAGCCAAATTGTACCTCAAAGCAATAAATCGAAAAAAGAAATAAAAAATAAAACAACAAAAAAAAGAAAACAATACAATTGAAATCTTATCGATAAACGATTATAATTTCTCTATTTTTATTACAATAAAATGGAAATAATTATTACAAATAAGATTCTATTAATGAAGTAAAAATATAAAAACGAAAATTGGGGAAAATATTTCCGAGAAAATACGTAAAAAAACTTTTTCCACTTTATAAAATAACATTATATAATAATTACTGAACAAAATTAGCTCAACTTGCTGACTGCTTGAGGCATTTCTCTATAAGTGAATTTTCACCGAATTTTTTCAATTTCCGTCCCTCTTCTATGTGAATTTTACAGCTACGCTCTTTGAAAACGATTGGAAATGAAAAAAAAAACTGCATCCTGGAATTACTCTTACTCGTCGGGGTGAGTGGGATAGGGCGTTTGGACATATGAGGTTAGAGAAAAGAGAAGAAACGGATCATATATTTTCATATTTCTTTTAACCTTCACAAGTGTCGCCTACTGGCAACTTCTCAAATATGGAATATTTACATATAAAATTAAATCAGATAAAAAATAAAAATAGACGTTAATATATTCAATTAAACCCTCTTATTAATATCTTAAAAAAACTGCTTCCACTTAAAGTGCAATTTGACTCTCATTTTCATTTCAGTGCAAAAAATCTTTTCTTATAATACCACAGAAATGGAGGAGAAAAGAAAAACAAACTCAGAGGTCATAAATTCAGTATTATAAGCTAGTACCATTGAAGTAAGGAAATTCGAGGAACTTCGCCGCCATTTTCATAAGTATTTCAAAGAAAACTGAAATTAACAAAGCGTAGCGACGACAATCGAGAGGACAATAAAAAATGAAATATTAATCTAAATTTATGCTATTAATTCATTTTCCCATCTTTATTTTTGGTCCTTTCAGTAGAATTCCGAAAAAAAACTCTTTAGTTATGATATTAGGATTTTTTTTTCAATTAAAGTATTTTTTATTTACATTTTATTCATCTCAATTGATTATTATCAAATGATGAGATCATAGAAATGAAAAAATATTGAAACTTTAACACCAATTGGATATCGATCATCTCCACGTAAAAATTCATTTGCGGCAAAGTTACCCATCGGGTAATTGATGGGAAAATTATCCACCCAAAATGACTAAAACCCACAAAAAATTATTTGGCTGAATATTGCAAAGATTAACTAAATGCATCATTGAGATAAATGATTTGAATAATTTACAGCGAAAGCCATAAGATTATATTTAAGTGAATACTCTCAATAGACGAATATCTATAATTCATTAAGCCTTCGACAAGCAAACAATTGCTAACGCTTTCACATTTTTTCCCATCTTTTTTTTTTGAGAAAATGAAAGAGGCGCAAGTATACGTCTTACCCGAAATTTTTATGACATCGATATACCAAAGAAAAAGATGAGAATTAAGCTTAAGGAGCAAACATTTTCGCATTTTAAAGTCGTTATTATCACTAATATCCGTTCTTCTCCCTTTCCGTTTTCCCGTTCCCCATTCCTAATTCATTAAATTCCCCAATTTGCCCCCTCGATAAAGAAGTCGTGGAATATTGCTCTAATGATTCCTCACCAATCTAACGTCGCCGATTCGTGAAATCTTCTAAACAACACCTCAAATTTAATAACAATTACCGTCCTTTATAATAGAGGCCTCTAATTGACAAAGACACTGTCCAGTAGCCATCCTACACGACGGTTTCATCTACTTTCATATAATTAATTAGTCGAAATGCCTCATTGTGCTACTCATTTCATATTTAATTTCATTTATTTTCCAATCATCAGCGATATTAAGGTTTTTTAATGATAGGAGATTACAGATGCACATATTTAGCATTATAATAGTTTGATAATAATTCAACTTTCAACAAATATCAAACACATTCCTTCTATAATAATTTTTATTATTGGCTTTGGAAATACCCCATCCTCCACCCCCTCCCCCAGAAATGACTTCTCTTAATTCATTTAATTCCCCCGAAAAATTAACTCACTTTGAAGAAAGAATGACCTTTTTTGCGGTAAAGCAGAATAATGAAGTTTCAGCTTTCTTCAGCTAAACGCTCAAATTCAATTTCGTTCAGGAACTCCTTTCTTCAAATAGTAAGGCTTTTATACGAGTCAAATATAACGACGATCCTCGTTTAATATTCAAATGATTAGGTCATTAAAAAAGCCTCAAATTGTGGCAATTTTCGAGAAAAGTAATTCATCAACGAATTAAGTGCATAAATAAATAAATAAATAAGTGAATAAACAAAATAAATATGCAAAAATATATCTACATACATATACAAAAACGTAATCATTGGTTTTTCTAAAGGAAAATACTGGTCAAAAAGCAAACATGGATCGAAATGCTAAAAGAGGTTGAAGAAAAAGTGAAGGGTGGAGCATTCTCTGCGTCCGGCCAACAAGCGTATAGCGCATATATAATCCCGGGGGTTCATTTAAATGGACGTTTCGTTCGTCCACTTGCTTCTCAATCGCGTCCATCCAATAGAGCCATTTTTGCACAAAGCGCTAACTCACACTATAATTCAGCGCTTTCTTTTCCCTCATTCTTTTTCATTATGAGAATTTAAGAACCCTTTCAATAATATCCCAAAAATTGAATTTTATTTCTTAATATCACTAAATAAAATTTATTCATTCAATTCTTATATTTAACATCTGATTGCTAATCAATTAATTAATTAAAACGCTTAACGAAAGTTCTCTTTTTCGTTGTTTTTCATTATTTCTAAAGAAAAATTCACTGAAATAAATGCAATAAAAGTAATTTTACACTTAATATTTCTATAAAACTTTAATTTTCGATATTCGATCTCTCAAAAATTATTTCCGCTCTCTTCATTGATACTCTATATTCAATGCGGTCAAATTCCCACTGAATTTACATTATGAGTAATTATAATTGCAGAAATTAATTACCCTAATTATTTCATCTTCTTAAGTGACTTTAATGAAACAAATAAATCGTTACGGGTAAAAAATTCCAAAATCGTAAAATAACCGCTCGAAGGTTAAACATCACATCGTCGGAAGTAAAGTTAAAGCACGCCGATGCTCAACAAGCCAATGCCAACAGTTCATCGTTGATAGGAAACAACGAAGCGGAAAAAAACTCAACAGGTGTCCCGCATTTCATTGCTCGTCGAAGTGAACATATTCGAGTAAATTAATCAAAAAATTAAAATAAAACAAATCGAATTCAATAAAAACTATTTGTTTCTTTAATATTTCAATTAATATAGGTGGGAAAAAAGGCTAATTTTAAGCTTTCATTTTTCCAATTTAATCGATTTGAATAGAAAATTCGATCATTAAATTCTATCCTTAATTAGGGAGAAAATTCCACATTAGACGATTAATTTCTAAAGGATTTGTTTTACAATAATACGTTGACTATCGTTAATATTCCAACGACTTTATTTCACCTTTAAAAAAAGCCAATCTTCGAGCTTCTACAGTATATTAGGAAATAAACACCCAGCGGGAAATCCTACACGCCGAAGAGATATTTCTTCATCATCAGCAGATGCCGCTCATAGAAAATAATGACGCAACAAATCATATCATTTAATTTATTATTCAAATATGTTCTGCTTCGAAAAATATAACGCTCTATTCGATCGAGATCATTTCAAATACGCAGTGAATCGCAACTATCAGCCCTATTCAACGACCGTCGAAACCTTCAGATTTAGCAGTTAAACGTCAACTTTAAGCAACTAAGTGATCGCGTGTATTTTGAATTTATTATGAGAAATATCGTCGAATGAAGCTCTCCCATAATGTCGATCAATTCTATTAATCCGTATCATATATAGAAAAATTCTTTTAGTTGACATAAAGCTTCTATCCGTGTAATAATATTTGTAAAATATTAAAGTATTCGAAGTATCTTTTCATTGAGGATTCACTCAAAAATTCTCTGTAGATGAGGGAAGAAGAATGCAAATCTCTCAACTTCTTCGCATATCCTCTGAATCGTTTAGGTGCTAAAAGTAAGTTGACGTCCCAACATGAACGAATGAGAATGTTTTTTTGTTCAAATTCAATAAGTCGACCACAACTGCGTTATAGTCGATTGAGCGAAGATCCGTACGGCTAAGATTTGTTAGCGAAATTTTTGTGTTAAAGAGACTTTCTCGGTGCTTTTTTTAAATTGCGAAACGATATTTAATCATATTTTCCTATTGAACTAACGCATGAATAAGCCATCCGTTGTTGATTTATAATGCGTTTTCCTAGTTTTACATAGAGATAAATGCAAAATTACATATTATATGAGCCGAATTTAATTCCCAAATTTCGACCCCTTAATAACCCTAACAAGTGAACACCTCAAACACATTCCCCGACATCGGCCAACACCTTTCAAGAAATAATTCCATTCCACAATATATGAAAACTTTGAAAAATGGTGACCTTAAGTGAGAAAATCTTTCCATTTGCCCGATCAAAAAGGCGAAATTTGAATATATTACATTAGCTATGCAATGCGTACTATAATGAGTGTGCCACATTTAACTGGCCCTAAAAATCTTAGAGAAAACGTATCAATTTGAGATCCAATAAAGATCGGCAAATGATCAGCGCGATCGGAATACCGATCAGCAAATGATCAGCACGATCCGAATAACGAGACGACTTATCCAGAAAATGAAATTCTATCTTAAGCGATACGATCTTGCCAAAATAACAAAATTATTGAAATAATCGGACATTAAATGAATAAATGGTCGAAGCGAAATTCATAAAATAGTTCAACGTTCATCAATAATGGAGCCAAAATTGAAAAATAAATTAAGATGAATGACGCAAATTTCAACGAGACAAATATTTTCCCGCTGATTTCGTTCCCACTGAACAGCAATTATAAATTTCATAGTAATATTTAGCGTGAAACTGTAACACTACGATTTGATAATTAGCCACTAATAAGGCTAAATAATGGGAAAACTGACTGATCATAGCGTCATTACCTTAGTTAATATAAAAATGAGACGGACACGAATCAACCGTCGAATCGATCCGACAAAGTCTTCTTTTTCTTTTCTTTGAATGCATCCCGAAAAATTGAACACAAACAATTATAAAGTACGAAACGTCTTTAATATAAGATTAATAACTATTGAGATGAAATTATATGAAAGCATACGCTTAAGGACAGAACCACTAAGCAGTGAGCGAATCTCACCTTCCCACTCCCATATCCTTTCCCCGCTGTGTTCTCCCATTTTCCCTAAACGAATGACATAGATTTTCTGAATTTTCCAATATATAACACTTCAAGCGGCTGACTTCACAAAGTTCTTACCCAAATAACAGTTGACTGGAACCACTTAAAATATTCATTTTTCTAGTTTGTTCTTTCTTTTCATAGTATTTTGGAAGCAGCACCCGACTCCATTTTTTTTTTAGAAGAACCGATCACAGTATTCCCATATTTAAAAGGATAGCCATTTGTCAGGTATCTTCGATGGTGATATCAGCAAGGATCCCATCTAAGGACATCTCAGCTGCTTTGTGCATTGGACTGTAACCGCATAGGCTCGTCATAGTGTTATATGCCCCTCGCCAATTCTTGAAAACGTTGGAATCGCTCTGAAGAGTTTATCGAGATAAACCCAATCAGAGTCGGAAATGTGAGGCTTGTTTTGGATGGGAAACAGCATGCTGCCTGACAATTATAAAGAATTCATTAGCTGTTTACGAATACACTACATTTACCTGAATAAATTATGGCCTTAAATTATTACTGAAGTGAGTGAGCCTTTTAGAGCAAATAATACCTGCGAATTTAGAATTTAAGGTGGTGATGAAGTAACGAAACGTTGAACGACAACAGAAGGGGAAGTGACATAAACATTACAAAAAATTAGATTTGTCACCAAATCAGCTGATGCGCTATACACTATCCATTAAGGCTAATCGATGAAGCGGAATTCCGATGTGGCTTGTTTCTGGATTTGTCCGGAAGTCCTCATCTTGCTGGTCGACTCAGTTGGCTGAGAATTAAATCTGCTTCACGTATGTTCGCTTTCCCCCTCCTCCATTTTTCTTTTCTTATCGTAAAAGGATCAACGACTATGAATCTCATCGCATACCATCTCAACTATACTCCCCTCTTAAAAATTCTGAAAAATCCATCAATCCATCACCTCACGAAACAGTTCTCAAGCTTTTATGCTAACATCTAATGTGAGCCAGCCGGCTACAGATCAAGCGGGAATATGCGCAGTGCGAAGTCAAACAAGGTTAAAGCTATAAAGGCAAAATAAACGATTGCCCAGCATATGTGGGCATAGCCTGGAGGGTATAAAAGGCTTTTATATGTGCCGTTTTATTCACACCAGCTTACAACAGTGGGCCTACGTGTGGTCATTCAATGAGAGAGGTGATAGGTGCCCGCGAATAGTTCGGCTGCTGGATCGGACCGGCAAATCAAGCTTTCTTGATGTCCCTTATGTCTCTCACCTCATTGCGCAAGTGTTAAAAACTATTCGTCTCTTATACTTCTGCTATCCCCAAGTTACTCTACTGTAACTCAACAGAGAGTAAATACCCTCAAGAATGCCGGGACGAGTAGATCAGCTAAGGGAACCTGACCCTTACAAACATGCATATACATAAGTGCTCCTTTCAAATGCAGTGAAATTTTATCAAGCACGTATAATAAAACAAAACTTTCATGATACTACATATTATATCCAACAAGAAAAATTCTGGAAGCAAACAAACTGCACATTTGTGAAGAAATCGTCAACTGATCTTATAATAAAGAGAGCAACACAAATTATACAAATAGAAGAAAGCAGATCATAAAATAACTTGTTTATACCGAATGATCACAGTATAAACATATAAAAAAGCATTAAATATTTGCATTTAACGCCCTTATTGCGCATAATATTAAAGAAGTACCACGCATTTTATATGCAAATAAAATGCCTTCTTTAGCCTATTTCAGGTCTTTATTTCGTCTTTTCAAAGTTATGACAGCTGCTTAAACTCACTCTTCGATACTAAACAACAAAAGGTACCAGAGGAGAAAGATTGCGCATAATATTTGGCTGGAAATTTCATTGCAAACTAAACGTTCCTATCCTCCTTCAGCCTCTTTCCTGCCTGTATCTTTTATAATGTTTTAAAAATTGCACAATATCTGATATAAAAACTCGGGAAAATATATGCTTGGTTTTAAGCAATCTACCAACTTTAAACCGTATTTCTAAGCAACCAATCATTTCAACTTGGTTAAGTTGAACCTGTCAATCTGAGAATCCGGAATTCAATCCGGAGAAGTTCAACAATCAAGTAATATGTGAAACTATGTTATTGTGGCGCAATTATAACGTTTCCGGACAACACAATCACATACTGGACAATAGTGCTTATAATGCCAAAAACTGCATCTAAGCACTCCACAATGATATTCGCGACGAACATCCGTTATTATGATCGACTGAAATCATTCATCTAATTAAATGGATCTTATTTAGAATATTTTAATGAACAAAGTATATAGTAAAAATAAAAATTACAAGTCTTTCAAGCCTTTTCAAGGCCATTTATTGCCATACAATTCAAATATAACACAAATTTGTGTTACATTTCAACTGCGTGTTAACATTTCCTACTGCCTAATTAATTGTCTGCTTATTTAGTTTATTTACTCGACATTCACGCGCACTCACTCATCAACTGATTACATGCAGAAGTAAGCATTCATCAAGATCGGATCGATGTATACTAGTAACTAATTTCTCGAAATGATGTTTAAAAAAGGCTTTCCCCTCAAATATTTCCGCTATATCGATAAAATTCCTTTTCGTAACATGAAAATGCCACTCATAATTGACTTCTATTACTTTAATTTCTATAAAATTTTGAATACACTAACGATTTCTTTCACTTAATGGCTCAAGAAAAGAAAACCAACTCTTTTTTGAATTCACTATGAAATGAGAGCATTCCAATCAAAATTCACTTTTATCGATTGGCCTTTTTGGAAATAACGCAAAATTGCTCAACTGCTCACTCATTCCAACCATAAATCAATTAAACGAGATTCAATAATCGAAATAAAACATTAAAAATTGCCAAAATTTGAAAATTTTATTAACGATGCAAAAAATTACGCGAAGAATTTCTTCATATTTCGCTGCATCTTTTTTCTTTTCCGTTAAATGACCGCAAATTTGCGTAATTTTACTCAAAATGTGAAAATCTGCACTTTCATTTTGTGCGAACTGGTACGTCTGCGATTCTTTCCCCACCCCAAAACCTCTCCTTAGACTTTCGTTTCACTCGACGCCCATCCGTTTATAGAATGCCAAAGTGCCTAAGTGTGAAATCGTCTCCCCACCCCAAAACCTCTCCTTAGACTTTCATTTCACTCGACGTCGATCCGTTTATTGAATGCCAAAGTACCGAAAGCAAATTTTCAAAATCAAATCAAAAAAAGGAAAAATTCAATACGGATGAATTATTCAATCGTTCATTATCCCGAAAAATTCCCCTCTTGAAATACATTTTCGATTAGATAAGTGAAACGAAACGATTTTAATTATTATCGGATAAATGAAAAAAAAAGTCAGCAAATTTTCTAAATGCAAAAATCATTGAGAAATCTTCAAATATAATGTAAAAATGAGTTTTTATTGTAATATTCAGGAAGAATTTTATGTCTGAGAAAGGGAAAATTTATGGAAAAACCTTTGCGAAGTATTTTCTAATGAAGTCTCAGCACCATACAACCCATAATAAATACTTCCAAAATTTGGAGGATTTTTGCACGAAAAGGAAAACTCCACTAAATGAGATGAGATATCCAATAAGGGTATATTCCCCAATTAGAAGGGATTTAAGAGGTAAAATATCCCCATGCGGAAATGCTACAGAAAGAATGTCGTTCATTATTATTTATAATTTTACTCTCATCCTATTGCTAAATAAATTTGAAATAACATCAATTTTAATTTAAATATACGGGAAAATCTACTCCATTACGAGGAAATTTTATTCGATAATGCATGCAAACGATAACAAAAGAATGTTTTATAATAACTTTTTTTAAGTCTAAGATTTATTATGGGTCGAAACGAATCAATTCCAGAGGAGAAAGACAAATAGCAAATGCTAGAAGGGAAGCTTACGTGACACGTTGGACAAACGAGTTGCTTTGGATCATGACCCAGTCGAAATTCATCAACATTCGACCGTCGTTTATCGTCTGACGTTGTCCAACCACACATAACGTACTTTCATGGAATAACTTAACCTGAACTCTATCAATATATTGTTGTAATTTCAGGTTACTAATAAATGAAATGACGTTAACCGAAACGATTCGATTTTGAGGATTTTAAATTCACCATTAATAAAAATGAAATAAAAATCAGAAAAGTGAGAAAAAAAATGCAATGGAAATGAAAAAAAAAAACGATCGCATAGACCAATTAACTCATTTTGATTCGTATCGAAATTAATTCGACAACAAATCGGCTCAATGATATGATGGCTTTATTTCTACATATGACAGATGCGCCATTTGTTTCATAAAAGCTGGCAAGAACATAAAAGTTTTGTAAAAAAAAAAACTACAAAATTTCGCTCAAATTCAGTTATCTATGCCCCATAATGTATACGCCTTAACTGCAGTCTTCAACGGATCCACTTTAGACTTATCTATAAAAGATTAAGGCAAGAAGTCTTACTCTCTGGATACCATAGGTTTTAGGAAGATACGCTTGAAAATGCAAGTAAAAAATATGTATAGATATTTTTTTAAATGAATTAATCTTATTGCCTAAATTTCTCCATAATCGAAACAATCGTAATTTATATTAGCGTAAAATAAAGAACTAATGTTTTTAAAACATTTCAACGTCGTTCAATTATACCTGAAATTGATGCTTGGGAACATGAGAATCGGGTTTTGAGAGATGAAACAAGAAAGAGCAGATGATAGGAGCCGCCCAGTAACCAGTTCGAGGGGATTAATCAAAGGCGATACCGACGCAATAGACCCACAGATATATGTGAGGAAAATTTGAATCGCAAAAACATCTTATTAAAATAAAATTAAATAAAATTAAAATAAAATAAAATAAAATAAAGATAAAATAAAATAAAATAAAATAAAGATAAAATAAAATAAAATAAATTATAAAATAAAATAAATTAAATTAAATTAAATAAAATAAAATAAAATTAAATTAAATTAAAATTAAAATTAAAATTAAATTAAAAATTAAATTAAATTAAATAAAATAAAATAAAATAAATTAAATTAAATTAAATCAATTTAAATTAAATTAAATTAAAATAAAATAAAATAAAATTAAATTAAATTCAAATTAAAAAATAAGATAAAATAAATTAAAAAAAAATAAAATAAGATAAATATAAAACAAAATAAAATAAAATAAAGATAAAATAAAATAAAAAAAAATAAAATAAAATAAAATAAAATAACAATTAAATTAAATTAAATTAAAAAAATAAAATAAAATAAAAATTAAATTAAATTAAATCAAATTAAATTAAATTAAATTACGATTAAAATAGAATTAAATTAAATTAAATCAAAATAAGATACAATAAATTAAAACAAAATAAAATAAAATAAATTAAAAATAAAATAAAGATAAAATAAAACAAAATAAAATAAAATAAAGATAAAATAAAATAAAATAAAATAAAATAAAATAAAATAAAATAAAATAAAATAAAATAAAATAAAGATAAAATAAAATAAAGATAAAATAAAATAAAAATTAAATTAAAATAACAATTAAATTAAATTAAATTAAATTAAAATAAAAATTAGATTAAATTAAATCAAATTAAATTAAATTAAATTACGATTAAAATAAAATAAAATTAAATTAAATCAAAATAAGATAAAATAAATTAAAACAAAATAAAATAAAATAAATTAAAAATAAAATAAAATAAAATAAAGATAAAATAAAAATAAAATAAAATTGAATTAAATTAAATTAAATTACGATTAAAATAAAATAAAGATAAAATAAAATCAAAACCTTCATCTTTAAACAGAAAATTTATCGACTACGAAAATGAACAAAACGTCAGGCCAGAATAGATGCTTTTAATATAGCGAAAAAAAAAATTCAACTATAAAATTATTGCCGACGAATTTTTTCCCTTATGAGCGATTTTCCCGGGAATTATTTCCCCAACGATGATTTTATCGCCGATTTAACGACTCAAATAAAATATCAAAAATCGGCGACGACGTTTAAATAATCGCTATTTTATGGCTAATAGATTTACTTTTACCTTTAATTAAAAATAAGATTTACTTCTACCTTTGGGTAAAATTTTTGGGAACTTATGAAATAAATGAATAAATTTGTGGGAATTCATTAAAAGTGATCATCCAAAAGATAAGCAAAATAAATCAGGCATCTATTAGAGCAACATAGAGAGGAGACCCCCATAAAAATGCAAATAACCATTAGAAACTCAATTTTCCCAACAAATTCATAATTGGCTATTAAAAGAAAATGAAAAAAATATCTATTGAGCGCATTTTCACTCATAACAAATATAATATTAATTTTATAAGTCTAAAAAGTAGTAATTTTCTAGGAATGATGGACATTTGCGCCGCAAAGTGCAAAATTTGCAATACGAAAGAGATCATTTGATTGCAAAAATGCTTTCAAAGAAAGAAAAATAGTAAAGCACATCAGGAATTGAGAGGATTAAATGGGGACGAATGGGGAATTTTTTATACATGCATGACAAAATTAACTATTGCGTAGGTGGAAAAAATTCTTCTTGAATAATGGCAGCATATTTTCGATTGCTTAATGGTTGAATCAACAACGATCCAGCAGAGAAATCTCTCTTTTTCCTCGCTAGGGGAATCTCAGGATTATTTGTCCTATCCATCCTCACCTGCAATCGACTTCTTACACTCCCTCTCCTTCACGTCTACACTCTTATGCCACCATGGTGATTGACGGTCGTGATCGCGCGCTTTATGGGAGAAGGAGAAGGGGGGAACTATGCTGGAAGGAGAGGACAGAATCGGCTCAGTTGAATGAATTATCAACGGACTGAAATATGAACGACCAGAATCAGAATAATCGAGACAAAGTACTCCGGTGGGGAGCTGTTCGTGGCGTTCATCGATGGATGTCTGGTCGACTTAGCTTAAAGCGTAGCCGCATAAGAGAAACAGGAAGAGAGCATATACGTATTCAATGACGGATGTAGCCTTAATGATTCAGTGACAAGAAACATTGAAATAAATATAGCGATATATTTTGAATTCGATAGAAGAGTTGGAAGATGGAGCTAGGCGAATTTTGAGGGCTGTTAAAATTGCCAATAAAATCCTACAAACAGCCTGAAATTAAAAACAGAAATTTCCAATAAGACCTGATTTTTAAATAATACGCAACTGATATGAACTGTGGGGTCATTGATATATGGTCTAGTTTAATTGGAGGTTAATAATATGAAAAAAAGGGAATATTTTAAGGATATCACAAACATTACGATGGAAAACAACGGAACGAAGGTAGGAGTGATTATGAGAATACTAAAGATTACAAGATTACTCAGATATCGATAGGGCTCTCATTGATAGCGCAATAGGCGAAACTCGCATGAGCCACGCAATCCGACGTCGATACCCCGATGGTTCTTCGATAACTTCGAAGCTATAACCGATCAAGAAGACGAGCATGAGAGATGAAAATACACTGAGGGACATCTTAAAGAGTACCTCGAAATGCAACAATCGTAGGGAATCTTCGAAGGCCACAACATATAAAATGATTTCAGTGATGAACTCGAGAAGCGCTTGATTATGGACCCTCTGGGAAAAGAAAACCTTGAAGCATCGGAAACGTGTGAAGCCGCTGGTTTCAGATATATTTAGGTGATAGGGGGAAAAAATTCAAAAAGTGGCAAAGTAATTCTTCATTGTTCTTCAACTTTGGTGAGCTTTGTGCTACTGAAGTCGATCTTCTATTGCGGAAGAAATGAGCAATGCCCTTTTTGTCTAAATAAACGAATATATCGAGTATAGGCCATCGAATCGAATATCGCCTTTTTTCTTTGATATATCGTTGTCAGAATCACTCTGCTATCACGTACAAATTGAAGTCCAACTTGAGGTTTAAGAAGCTCATGCTCACACTCCAAGTCACCATTGCCTCATGTGTCCGGAAGCTGTGACCTTAGGTTCCGTCGCTTCTTCGGTTCAGAATGATCTATTCACATTTAATTTGGTGCCACTTTCCGAATGCCATATACCACTATAAAACTACAATTCAACCCATCCTATTTTCTTCTATGAGCACATAATTAGCACCAATTGAAGGGAAAAATTCTGTAACTTATACAGAACGAAAGAAACGGAAAGCATATAACCCCAGGCAGTGTCTTTTAGAAGTTCGCTTACAGACTAGTGCCGCAAAAATTTTACTCGGAAGGCTTTCGAATTAGACCCCTTGGACCCCATTCTTCCGAACTCCACTTCATAATATAGACCTAATTTTCCAACCGATATTCCGAGGCTGTGTCTGATTCGCCTCCTGAGAGAGGAAAACAATTACGAGTTCATAACTCCTAGTTATTTTCGGCCGCCTCAATCCTGGATTCAATCCAGAGCTCCCTCCTCCTCCCATATCGTCAGAGTGTGTAATGAAAGTCCTGTTGGTTTTCAGATCGCCTAGTGTCTCATAGAGTGGTCTTTAGGTTCTCTAATCACTGAAACATTTCGACCTCGGGAAAATTTATGCCTTTTGATTAATTAATGCCGACAATTTGATCATCCTGAAAACATGCACTTTATTATTTCTTTTATTTGATTTTATTTTATGGGTATTCTTTGCTTTGCTTGGGGAAATAATAATTTAAGAGCAACGGCTCCCTTCTCGCTCCTCCTCTATTTCGAAGCAACAAGCCAAGAAGCCAAGATTGGCTTAAGAAAGTCGATATTATTGAACGATGAAGAAAGTAAGCGTGGAGAAGAAACCAGGTATAGGAAATCATAAAGATTCAAATTACATGAACAGAAGAGCAAATCCGCATACGAATAAATTTATTCCTGAGAGAGAAAAATTATTTTCCCATCGTTATTCTTAATTAAAAAAACAAAATTTTAGAGTTCAGCGGCAAATTCGGCTTTCGAAATTTCATTGTTAAATGAAATTATTAAACATTTTCGTACATTTTGTAAACAGGTAAATTAGTGCACAATGCAACACATATAACTACATCGGCCAGAGGTGTTTACTAAATATTACCCGTCAATAATTTCAAAACTGCTCCAAATATAGAGACATCTATAAATTCTTGAGCGCTATAAGTCCTTTTATAAATTGCGAGAGAAGACTTTCGTCGTTCGTTTGTTGATTTGAAAGGAAGGTCCTGATGCTTGAACGAGCTTTTCCGATCCAATGCGATCGATCACCACTCTCGTCGCTCACCTCCGCTATCGCTTTATCTAGTTCCACTTTCAAAGAGAGGTTGAAAAACTGACGACTTAACGAAGGCGCGATGAGATTATAATCCTGAAAGGAAACATATCAATCCCACCTTTGCCATCCACACTACCAATGCTCACTATCCCCTGAAGGGTGCTCGAGCTTAAACTTCAAGTTACATTTCTTTTTTTTTGCTACAAAATTCTACATACTTTCTTGGTTGAAAAAATCCATTTGAAACTTTTATAGTAGTACCCGCATTATTTTTCTTAGCCGCGCTCTCATTTACTCTGAAGGTAAAACGCTATTGACTAGGTCTAAAGTAATGGGGTATTAGTTAGGCTGCTAAGGACAACATCAACAGATTCACCGCCCTCTCCGAAGTTGGAGTGGGAATTCCAATTCAGCATATCAGCTCGTGAAGTTTTGCGCGTTCTTTTCGCATTATCTAACTGAGCTGTTTAGATATAAGAGGAGGGGAGGGAAGGGAAGGAGGGGGGAAGGAAGTAAATGGCATACTGCCCTCAAGAAAACAAAAAAGAGGAATTTTAAACGGCTAATTTCAATGCAAATAGGAAGTTAATAAAAAGAGACAAAAAACTTTTCCCCGTAAACAAATATATATCCTTAAATTGGAAATCTTTACTATACGGATACCCACAAAAGGCAAGCTAAACCACTATCCCTCATCCACCTGGAGATAGTTATCTCTCAGAGACCGTCACATTCATCTAACGGAAACGGTCTTAATCATCTAAGAAAGAAGAAATGATACTGAAGGAAAATCCCATCCACGATCGCAAAATTAGAATATGTTGAATATGAACGTTACTTACTTGTATTCGTTTATTTATATCGATGATTGACTTTTCGATTCTCTTGACAGCCGCATTCCACCTACGTTCCACGCTTTCTATAGAAAATTGTCCTTTGAAATCTTTTTCTGCAATAATAAAATCCCAATAATAAATTTTGAAAAATAAAATAAAAAGTGGAAAAACTACCCTAGGGTCACTTTTCTGATTCCTTCATATCATCTAATTTCTCTCCGACACTCCTCTTTCTGGCTCTTATTAACAAAGAACTATGAAAATACTATGTACGAGTGGTAAACGTTTACTTCAAGCAGCGGTCGTTTTACCTATGCTAAGAGACAGTCTTAGTGCATCGCAATCCAGTGACAACACCCTCCTATTAAGAAAGTAATAAAGTTCAGGCCTTCATCGATCCCATAAAATTCTATTCAGCAGTGAGTGCTAAATGATGGCTAAAGAAATGCTTAAAACGGGGATGCGGGTACCAAATAAGGAAGCCTGAAAAGCAATTACATATTAACTCACGTGTATGGTGGTACTTCTTATGTGAGAAAATAAAGGTTAGTGAAGTTCAACTCAATAAAAACTCACCGATGAAGAGAATAAACCTTTAGAAGATCTGCATATTTCGTTTATTTTGATGGCGATTCCAAGCATGAAAAGAACGCGTTCTGGAATTACGGCACTTCGCTTTCTCGAGAGAAAAACTAAGAGAACGGTTGATAGGTGAAAAAGGAACGCCTCAAACGTATGCACAGACCTTTACAAAGGAGGTACCTGGCGTATTCATATCTTGCTTCATTCCTCAGCGAAGTTATTTCAGCGCGGAGTTCCATCTCCTAAACGATAAATAGAAAAAAAAGGAGAAGGTAACTCTCCGAAAATGGTTGACAGATACCATTCTTCTTCAGATTTATAGCCAGGACATTTCGACAGTGGTGGATCGGAATAAGGGTACACGGGAAATTAAGGCGATGAAGATGGTGGAAAATTAGTTGGAAATACTTCAACGACGCTTCTTCTTAACGCTTAAGAAACTATATCGGTTAATTAAGAGATAAATAAAACCCAAAAAAATGGAATTAAATCAGTGAATCCAAAGAGAAATTAAATCACATAAATCAAAGAGCAAGTTAAACGTGAACAAATTAAACAAAAAAGAGCCAACAATCTAACGAAGAAAAGACGGCAATAAAGAAGAAAGCTAGCGGGATATATATTACTACCCTATAGATATTTCAATAGTAACCTTCATGATCCACGGCGGTGCGAAACCATTATTGATGAGTATTTTATTTAATTTATACTCGATAACATCAATATATGGATTGCTCTCATCGATTTTCAGCGGTTTTCCCATTCCTTTCAAATTATTGAAGTCTCCTCGTTTCATCGATTGCAATATCATATCCTCTACGAGACGTTCAACTGCATTCCTGAAATAATGATACAAACAAGAAGACAATGAATTACCTTATTCGCCTACCCTGGTTCCATAGAATGTCCGCTTATTTCCTCTACCTTTACTTATTTTCCTTACTTTATTTCCACCCAGTTATTTAGTCTGTTGAATATAAGTCAATGAAATGCAAAAAATATCGCAACCCGAGAAGTCCGTAAGGTCATTAGGAAGACAAATCTCACAATTCGTTAGGAACTTGCCGAGCACCGTCATGACGTCTCACATGAGGCTAGGAATTACGCAAGATACGTGAGAGTGCAATAAAAACTAAACCAATAATGTTTTAAGCATCATAAATAGCAGTTGTGGAAATCTTTCATCCTTGGCAATGATGACGCCACCATATTGGAGCTTTTTTTTGGTACAATATCGTGCTTGCATTTTCTCTCCCTGCCCTCCCCCCTCCCTCCCCAAAAATGGAACGGTAGGTCGAGTACCAAAGCCAGGCCTTTTTCAAAAACCGAACGTATCTTGCTTATATAGTATTCGAGGCTCCAATACGGCATCATAGGGAGGACTTTAGCCGAAAATCTTCACTTCCGCATTTTTATTCAGCTTTTATTATCTGTTTATTTTTTATTGTGTATGGAAAGCGCGGCAGAGATTAAATTATTGATCCGAGAATCTTCAGCCGAGACTTCGATCTTTCCTTTCGTTCCGGAAATCTAAGAAATACTCCAGCAGCATTGTCCCTAAAGCTTTCAACGACAACTGTCACGTATCACTAAATATAAGCCAAACTTCGTATAAAGACGTTTCGCAGCTGAGCGCGTTCTCCCGCAGTTCCATACTGCACTCATCAGTGCACTGAATATCATATCACCTGTCAGCGCCGATTGCACCCTATGAGCTGCGCAGCTGAGTGTTGCGGACATGTGCCAACGAAGCTCCATTACTTTGTTCCTCTCTTCAAGACCACTTAATTCGTCCTTACTGGATTCAAATGTACCACACCTAAGCTAATGGATTCGCTGCAGTCTTCGGCATCACTATCAGTTTATTCATCGCAGTCTCCACATTTTTCTGGAAGAGGCTCCATCCAGAAATTGCGCACACCATGCCCAACACTTACATTGTTGAAATTTTACCTTGTTGTAGCGCAGTTTGTGGGTCACTCAGTCTTAACAGGTATGAGATAGCGGCACCCTTAGAACACTAGAAACATAAAAATACGCTCAGGGAGGAAAATCAGACGCAGATGATATTCATTTGCCGCACCTCCTCGAATACGATCACTTTCAACAGTTTTTCATAAGTCTATAGATTTAAAAGGTTTCGTTTTCTAGACTCCTTATTCAAAAAATGTCATTCAGAGTATAATGCATTCAAACCATGAAATGGAATGTCTAAGCACGTTTCTTTTCAGCTGCAACCGCCTATCAGATATGTAATACATGGGAATTACTGGGGCCCAAAGCGCAACCATTTGGATCGGAAAAGAACTGAAAAAGCGAACTGCAACCTCTTTTCAGTAAAGACCTAATAATTTGCATGAAAAACATAGTAGGCAAGACTTACGTTGTTTTTTGCTTCTTCGCAAAGTATTCCTGCTCTCGGGTAACATTAAGTGAAGTTTTGCTGTCGCATTTGAACTCCTTAAAAGGGCGAACAATTCAGCGATATTCTACGCTCGAAATACCAATACGTATATGTAACGAATCCGGAAGAGAGTCAAAAATACTGCTATGATATTTGAATAAATTAAGCTGGTCGGCATGTGGAATCTAATGCAAAATTATAGCACAACTCCGTGATAAGAATTCTTCAATAAACTCGAGTTCATCCACAGAAATAAGCAAACATCCAAAAATTCGCCTCTCCGATTTTGAAAAGTCGTATATACAAGTATGAGACCACGTTTGAGTACCTAACCCTATACTCTTCCGGAAAAATATCGAGTGGAAAAAGCTTCATTATTTTTACAAGTCTACAACCCCCCATCCTAGATAAACATTTCTGAGGAAATGAACTGCCAGCCAAGACCAGCCGAAACCTCAACGCGTTTCAAAATCACATAAAATATTCTTTGTTCCTTTCTCTTTCTGTCATATTGGAGGTCCTCTATTCTCATGCTCTTTTGTGTAGCCAGGATGCTTAAGACAACAAAAGTGAAGCATTTGATCGAATAATTCTCCTGCGTAAATAGACGGCTCTGAAGCAGCAAACTTAGAATAAACGTTGCTTTAAGATATCGTTAAAAATGGAAAAGGATATTATCTAATCTAATATACCTGTGGACACCGTTAATCAAAAAAAGAAATCCTTGCAGCTACTATGACACACTGAACGGTAGTGTTTTCTACCTGGCTGTGTTGATAGTTTAATAACTGATTTTCGAAATATACTGTTGCGGCACATTGCATTATTTAAGTCCCACTGACTTGAATTCGATACACAATCCAAAATTTTATCCTCAATTAACCACATTAACGTTAAATATACCTTCAATTAACCTTCAGAGCTTTAAGGCGGTAAACCTTGAACCGAAGAGGTTACCTGCGCCCTTCCCACATTCGCATTGCTTCTGCAAATCAACCTTTGCAAATGTGGAAGCCGAAGTGGGCGACAGCTTCTTAATAGGTATATAAATTAAACTTAAATTTGCCAACCTTTTCAAGTTCTTTTATTCGCTTATCGAAGAGATATTCATAGGCGTTCTCTGTCGCTTTAGCCATACGATGCTGCTGATATTGCCTCTGACGTTGGAATGGATTACCGACACCGACTCCTTCATATTCCAAATACTGCAGATAGAAACGTTATTAAAAACTTCCATTCACAAGGATCTATGAGGTAAATCTTCATCGATTTACCTGCTCATTTTCTTTTTAATTTTTTATCAGTCCAGTTATTTCTATAAACTGCATTTCTTATCCACACCTTCCTTGCATCGATGACTTCTCTAATGGATCATTTCTCAGTTAATGCACTCCAACTAACATTAAAACGGCAGCTAGTCCTCTAAATTTAATGAAACGAAGACACCATCGCCGTTGAGAATAATTTTCGAACGATCCACTTCTGAAATGACAAAAATGTTTATCTTCCGTTTTATTTTAACTGTTCACAAGTACATACAAAGCATATTTAAGACACTATGTGCAGAGAATATCAATAACTTTCTCGGAATGGTTCAAGTGGTGAAGCAATGGTGCCTAGTGAACATGGAAAGCTGAAGGTTGGCACTCCATTTCGAAGAATTACTATACTTCCCGGAGCTTTCTTTTCTTTGGAAGGTGCTTCATTTCATGGAATCTATGCCGAGAAACCCGTCTCCACCTATACTTCTATACTAGAATTTAGTGTCAAGGGGGATATGTTCATGAATCTGAAACAACATTTATACGCTCTATCGAAGTAAAAAGAGAAGATTTAGGACATCAACAGTGCATCACCTTAAACCTCACAACTTTCTACTGAAAGGGTACCGGAAAATACCTGCCGGTGCTGCGGAGTCGTATGCCTGATATCATAGACAACTTCCTCGCAGAACTCGTTCAATTCGGCATGCTTCTCTACCAGTTGGGTATGCTTCACAATAAAGCGATAAGCATTGCGTACTTCGTTGAATTTTGTGGCATTTCCTTTCTGCAAAGGTGAATATTTTATTGAGCATAATCAGAAGATAAACATAAATAAACTCCAAATACGAGTTGTGCGAAGAATGCTCGAGCTGAAGTGGCAACTTTTACTGCTCACCCAGCCCAATATAACTAAGTTCTTTACTTAAATTTAGTACTCAAAAGAAGAAAACACGAATTTTCCGCTTTTTATCTTCATCTCAACTAAGGAAATTAGATATTAGCGTTCGAAATTTGCGGAAAGAATTCACGAAGAAATCGAAAACTAAATTCTTAAAAATATTGAGAGATGAAATATATTTAACTAAACGGAAAGAAAGGCTACAAAACATCTATCGAGGAATCGATCAATGATGCAAACGTAATGATTCGATCAGAAAATAAAAATAAACCGAATCTTTAGCCGTATCGGGATGATATTCCTTTGCGAGGGTGACGAATCGATCTTTCAATTGTTCGACGGTAACATTTTCCTCTACGCCCATTATTTTATATGCATTTTGTAGCTCTTGATTATGATCGGCCAGCTTCTTATGATTTGCGGCGAATTGATGAACGGAAGCAGTCGATATCGACGGACGACGATGAAAAGAGTAACCGAAAATATCCACAGGCCAACCATGGAGATGTGCACAACGTAACGTGAGTATCATACGTTACTGTTGCACAACTTAAAGGTATGATATGATTCGATGAAATAAGTCGATAGAATCGACGAATAATCAAAGAACTTATGGTACTTCGTGGCCAGGCATGCTCCATCTCGCACATAATACAACACGGTCTTCTTGTTTGTGAATTTAAAGTCGTTCATTGGCTCAACCTTTTTGTTATTTTTTATGGCACTGTCATTAATAATATCACGTTAAAATTAATCTGGCTAGCGATCAAGACCGCACCTAAAACCAAGTTGAATCCACGATCACTTGGAAATAGGCTAGCTTCGATGCAATCCAACAATCCAGGCTCCTCTGTTAATATAGTCGGAACATTACTGTTTGAGAAGAATTTACGATCAACGGGCTTCCACTCCCCCCTCTTCCAGTATACAGTCGATGTCATATTCCATCCGATTGGCGAAGCATATCCTTAATTTTGAACCACTAAGAGTTTCAGCCTAATAATCGTAAAGAGTTTAATTAAATGCGCAGGAAGTATGAGGTAATTTACGCAACATAAAAGCAAATGTGGATATACCGTTGAATAGATAAGTCAACTTTCAGCATGGGAGACCGTTGTGCTATAGGCTTACAAATTGGCGCATTTGTCGCCTCGCTATCGTCCTTATATATAAGAGTCATAACTGCAACTCTCTATTCGCCGAACCGCTCTTTGTCATGACAGCAACGCACGCACCCCGTCGGTTCTAGGAGACACTAGAGACATCAGAGAGTCGAACTTAATAGCTTTAAAATGGAAATTGTGGATTCGCATATGGAAAATACTTTCCTGAATGGATTTGTATATTATCACTGTGACATTTTTGATGATGTAAATTAACATAGAATTAAGGTGACTATATAAGGAGAACAAATGGCAGTTACAACCATTACTGCTTCACCTATTAATCGGAAGCTTTCGGCTGTAATTTCTTCTACTCATCTATTCCGACGAGGCGCTTAGAACTGAATCACGATGGATATTATTAAGCAACTTCTCGAGCAGTATAAACTTGAACTAGACGCTGAGGTCAGTCGCGCGAAACAATGGAGCGTTACCTTCCAAGATGATATCAACAAGAAGGTGAGGCAACTTTACCGATTTACATCACTCATTAACTGAGCCGTCGAAGCTTTTGCCTCCACGAAGTCTAAGCCCATCTTCCCCGTCTTGGATCGCTCTCATTACAATCCTAATTCACTGAATTATGTGACGCTTTTCACTTCCTACAAGTCGAGCTGTTCGACGGGGAAACTGGCTGATTTCAAAAGAACAGTAGCCAAGATAACAATGGTTTGACTCCGCTTAAGAAATTGACGGGGTAGAGGACGGTGGACCACCTCCATGAAGAACGCTCAATTTATCCGATAACTTGTTGTCACTGTATCATATTTCTTTCACCTTATCAAGCAAGCAGTTTAGTAATTCATGGAGATGGGGGAAAGGAGAGCGGGTTTTCTCCTTAGTTTTGTTTCAGCATTAGGTCGAGTTGACGAAATCTACAAAATGAATAATTCGCATGGATCTCGGTATCAGCGTCTGATCTTTGTTCATGGCTTTTTAGCTTTCGAAGTTCATAATACTTCCGAGCCTTTCCGATAAGTTGAAAAAAAAATTTAAGGATTTCATTATCACATTTGATAATAACTTAGTTTTATTTCATTATCTCAAAAGTAATTATCACTTGCTGACAGCAGGCTGAAGCTGGCAAATATATCGGCTATTCGGCCGATCGGAGAGGAAACTCGAAGAAACGCCGATGGGAGTTTCTTTCTTCAGTAATTTACTGTATACTTCTCCTGCGTAATATTCACAAATCAGTAGTTTTATAGGTACAGTTCTATCAACAACACCTCAATAACCTACAACCGTTAATAGAGACTAAGAAAGGAGAGATGATGAATTTGCTCTTGGATCAATCACCAACGGAACAGTTGGATGTCGCTAAGCTGATGGCTACCTTTATATGGACTGGTGTTCTACTATTGACCACTACTATTGGTGGTGTCCTGGGTGGTACGATCCTCAAGTCAATCCTCTCTCTCTTTGTGAGCGGTTTCTATGCGTTTTTGGCCGCTTATATGTTATTGCCAGCTATGGCGTGGTACTATCTCCAACAACCAGCCGATAATGATCGTTCACGTCGACATGCTCTGCTCGCTTTCTCCTTGCTGGAGGTTTGTTTCGGAATTTTAGTCTTATCGGACGGTTCGATTCTGTATTTCCGAGGTGAATCACACTACGATGTTAGCATAGGCAAATAAACTGTGGTCGTGAAAGGGAATCGCAAGATTAGGACAGCACCCTCCCTTAAATTTGACCGACAACGAAATCCTCAAAGTTTTGGCAGACTTTTTTCTGCATCAAATACATTTTCCGTTAAAAAAATTAGGAAATCCTTCTGTTTTCTCCTTTTAAGTGGCAAAAATTGGAGTTTTTTCCTCTTCCTTTAAATTAATAAGGAAATTTCAATGACCAGAAAATTTTTGCACATCCAGCGATTTTTCCTCTTCCTTCTAAATTAATGAGAAAATTTTAATGACGAAAAAACTTTTTATACATCAAGCGATTTTTCCTCCTCCTTCTAAGTTGATAAGAAAATTTTAACGATAAAAAAAGTTTTGCACATCCTGCAATTTTTGTCTTCCTTCTGAATTAATAAGGAAATTGTAACGACAAAAAAAGTTTTGCGCATCCAGCGATTTTTCCTCTTTCTTCTAAATTAGTAAGAAAATTTTAACGACGAAAAAAGTTTTCTACATCAGCGATTTTCTCTCCTCCTTCTAAATAAATAAGAAAATTTTAACGACAGAAAAAGTTTTGCATATTCAGCGATTTTTCTTCTTCCTTCAAACTAAAAAGGAAATTGTAATGACGAAAAAAGTTTTGCCCAACCAGCGATTTTTCCTCCTCCTTCTAAATTAATAGGAAAATTTTAATCACGAAAAGAATTTTGTACATAAACCGATTTTTCGTAGTCCTTCTAAGTAAATGAGAAAAGTTTAACGACGAAAAAAGTTTTGTACATCCAGCGACTTTTCTCCTCCTTCTAAATAAATAAGAAAATCTTAATCATGGAAAAGTTTTGCACGTCCAGCAATTTTTCCTCTTTCTTCTAAATTAAGGAGAAAATTTTAAAGACGAAGAAAGTTTTGGACATCCAGAGATTTTTCTTCTTCCTTCTAAATTAATAAGAAAATTTTAATGACGAAAAAAGTTTTGCACATCCAGCAATTCTCCGTTCGTTCCAAATTAATTCGAAAATTTTAATGATGAAAAAAGTTTTGTACATCAAGCGGTTTTTCCTCCTCCACCTAAATTGATAAGAAAACATTAACGACAAAAAAGTTTTGCACATCCTGCGATTTTTGTTCTTCCTTCTAAATTGATAAGGAAATTCTAATGACGAAAAAGTTTTGCACGTCAAGCGATTTTTCCTCCTCCTTCTAAATAAATAAGATAAATTCTAACGACAAAAAAAGTTTGTCACATCCAGCGATTTTTCCTCTTCCTTTTAAATTAATAAGAAAATTTTAATGACAAAAAAGTTCTGCACATCAATCGATTTTCCTCTTCCTTTTAAATTAATAAGAAAATTTTAATGACAAAAAAGTTCTGCACATCAATCGATTTTCCTCTTCCTTTTAAATTAACATGAAAATTTTAATTACGAAAAAGCTTTTAAACATCAGGCGATTTTACAATTTGTTTAAAATTCATTTACCCCCACTTGAGTAGGCATTAAAGGAATGAATAAAATAAAATAAATAAATAATATATATTTCAGGGTTTGGCAACTGGATTCGTACTAAGCGAGCGCGCGCTTACTGGACCCCCACCATTAGCAGCTATCACTCCTTTGGTTATTGGATTTGGTGCTCAGATGGGCGCTTCTTTTATCGCCATGTTCGTTTTCGGTTATTTTTCAAGCCTTTTGTTGTTAAGAGAATACATTAACACAATATTGTTAAATAAGAGATAGACCTTAGAGTGATATCCAATGGAAATGAACTCATACGTTCAATAAGGAAATCTAGGTGGTGATCTTGTCAATCACGGCTTGGATCTAATTTTATCATTGTTTCTACGAGTAGAATTTTCATCGAGAAGGACCTCTGAAGACGGAGATAACTAACGACTTATTTCGACTATTTTTCAGATAGTGAAAATTTGTCTTAGAGCGTTGAAATTGAATGATTTTAGCGATCGCAAAAAACTGCTCGGCGTCACTCTTGGTGGTGGCCTTTTGATACACCTCAGTTTGGGTGTCATCGTTGGCGTATCAGTTCCGTATCTCTTGCTAAGTCTTCTCTATACGGCTATTGGTTTTGTCGCTATTCAACACTACATCAAGCATGTCAAGAAGGAAACTGTATGTTCATAGTTGTCTGAAATTTTATTCGTTAGTGAACTGCAAATAATTCCTATGCATTAAATTGCCTCGAGAAAAATTTGTTCTAAATAAAAATAATAACAAAACAATCTTTTAGTTTAATTTAACACTGATGATATGCTTAATGTCTATGATTAATGTATGCAAAATAGAGCGCGAAACTGCCGCCCTTAAAGCTGTCTGTCAAGAAAGAAAGAAACTGCCTTTCTCACCGGTCTGTTTCGAAAATAATTGCCGTTGAATTGCTCTCAAAATTCGTGAATAAAAACTGCATTCATGGAAGAGAGTATAACCACAATCATCAACGAACATTAATGGTGGGAAGATAGTATGCAAGTCAGCAATGACAAGTAAAACGTGAGCGGAATTAATTAACTTCCAATCAGTTTTGCAGTCGGGAACATTCCGAACTCATAGGACGACTAACTCGACGAGCGAACACAGTAACAGAAGAAATCGTCCAAGCATCTCCTTCTTCGCAAATAATTCTTTGTTTGCAGGCATTCACACATGAATACCAATTATCATTTGTTCTGGCAGTACTAATGTCACAAGCGCTCATCTATTTCATATTCGGAGGAGATCCCAACGAGATGGCAGCCAGATCTGCAGACACCTCTTAAAAAGAACGAATGATCGATGAGACGACGACGATCGCAGTGGACGAACGTCAAGAATAGTGACCTCAGATCATCGAGTTTGCATTGACTGCTCAATAAATAGTTTTATAACACTTGTTGAAGGATGCGCACTCAGTGTTCTGATTTGCCCCCGCTGGTATTCCGAAGGGCACAGTCCTTTATTTTAAACGAAACGCGAGCTAAGTATCCAGCAATTCGTGGCGATAATTACCAACGATGATATCGAAATTTATAGAAGGGAGCTGGATCGAGATGTAAACTTGAAATGAACTCCTATTAAAGTCTTATTATACTCATAAAAAGAAGTAACCTTCTTTAAGCTGCGCGATGTTTGTTTTTAGTGCATTCGGGAAAGTGGACAACGATCCCATCCCCTCAGTTAAACTTCCAAATGCATTACCTCTAAGTTCATCGCTTCATCACTTCCCTTCTTTGTTGGAGCTTTCGATTTCAATCCTAGAACTCCGTATATAACGAAAAATAAACTAGTTATTCACGAATTAATCTCTACTTCGGAAATATCCGAAACCCCCCGTGGAAAGATTACTCAAACATATGAACTGAAAAGATGTGCAGCTCCTCTTACTTTTCCATGGACAACATACAGTTTGCTTGTTTCGCTTGCTCGGGTCTAAGGGATGGTGGAGGGAGAGGAACGAGAGAGACAGCAAGCGGATTTGCTTCGTCACATTAATGTTTCGTTGCTGTTCCTTCGCTACCTACCCGCTGGTGTAGCTCAGACTTCAATCCAATTTTGTGTCTCATCTTATGAGATTCTCAAGTCACACCCATGAAACATTCGTCCAACATTCTCTGCTGATCAACAAGCTATCGAGCGCTCTATCCTCAGAGATCAAACGCCACATGTTTTAAAATTTTAACCTCAGTGAACATAGATGCGCTGCTCGACCTCCATCCATAAGCTGAGGCTCTGGAAGACGAAAATGTTTTCACGTAGCGGCTAAGAAAGGAAATTGGAAGTAAAGAAACTGCCCAAAACTGCCTATCCCAAAGCATAGTCTATAGTACTTCGTAACTTTCATCAGTTGCCGAATTCGTCATGAAATCTCCACACTTCCCGTACGAAACTTGACTATATCCACATTCCGAGTCGAAGAATTTGAACTTCCTAGGAATTCTTTGTGCTGCGGTCAACGGTCACGTGATCGAGCGGGTAAATGTTGCCTTTTATGAATACACGCCGAGAACAACTGAGATCCTCCCATTATGCCACAAGATTGCTCACAAAAGAAATGAAAAGAATAACAATTTGCACTTAGTACTCCTCGAAGACGTCTAACTTCTCCAGTGGAATAGAAATTTCCTCAATATGCACTCAAAAATTACATGAAAAACTGAGGGAACTTTTTTAATCAATAGAAATTTAACCATAAGACTAATTTATTTTAACATAAAGGATATAATTAACATTAAAAGACCGAAAGGATATCGACGATAACGGCTTAAGATGATGTAAACCGCTGAGGCTACTATCGAATAAATTACTAAATATCCTAAACTACTCTACAAAATTTGAGAAAGAGAAACAATTACTTATCATTGAGAGTCAGCTTAGACGATCACCTTCAACGTGGCGTTTATTAAAGACGTCGATGAAACTTCATACAACTTTATTCATACTCTCGAAGAACGTTTACTGCGATAATTACTCGATGGATGTTACAACGTGAACTGAGGTCAATGGAAACATTTTCAGCGGGAGTTATCATATTTATAGGTCAGAAAATTCGCTCACTGACTTTTTTCCATAAAATCGAATTCTCTTTCTGATTTTCTCTTTGAGAATTTCCTCAGCTAATTAAATCACCCTCTCAAAGAATAACCTTCACCTGTTGAATGAAAAAAAACCCGATTAGTAAGTCCTATATGCGGAGCCACAATTTCCTTTATATCTCACCAAAGGAATGGACTTCTTTCAGTTAAAACCATCCAATCACCTCATTCAACCTGAAATAAATCTGCCACGCTTTAAAATGACAACTGACCTATGGTACTTTGTATGAAAATACCAGAATTATTTCAGGCGAATTTATTATATAAACTGTTTTGTAGGTAGAAAATTAGGGCATTATACCAGAAAGAGAGAGAATTCTACGCGGTCTATATAACGAAACCAATGAAATCTGCTGTAAATACAGCAAAAATATATAACAAACTTAATTTACATCACATAAAAACAGTTCAACTTTAAAAACGCACCACGCAGAAATATCACTGTTTTGGCATGGTGCCAAAGTTTGGCTTAGTGCCAATATCATCAATATAACACGAATATTCCCTAAGGGATTGCAACAGTATCAGCTTCAAATATATCTCTCTGCTATGCTCTTCAGTCTCGTCCACTATTCAGTTCAATTAGCATCGTTGATAACTCCACATCAGGAAAGTTCTTTTAATGAGTAACTATGTCGATATAATAATACCTAATCTAGCTACCCATAGGGGGTATGGCATGCCTGCTTGCATCGTTATATCCTTCTCTCCTTGCTGCAAACAATAAAAGGTTGCTGATTTACCTAGCTGTAAGGGTTACCCACAACGGCAACAAATACCCGTCGATTTCCCCTTTGAAGGAAAGAGGCGGCGAATCGTTGTGGCATCTAAACGATATAAAATGCCCATCTCCCTAACAACATCATCCTCTCTCGTTCCCTTTCCTTATAAATATGTACATTTCATCTGCTCGAGAAGGCAATAAACTTCTCCAGGAAAAGTCTCTCGTTCCTCTCGTTTTTACCCTCAACCAGGGACGATTCATTCCAATAATAAATGACATTTAAAAGGAAACCAAATCATAAACTAAAACCTATCATCATGAAGTGAATATTACCTCAGAGCATTCAAAGAAACATAACTGTTTACGAGACGATCAAAAATTCTCACGCGACTTCCAGCGCCGCACTTAGAAAGGCCGGAATTGTGTTCTATACTTGAGGATAAGTGCATTACGAAGGATGGCCGCCATATGCACCCAACCAAGTTGTTCGACAAGCTGCAACATTCCCTTCGGATTTCACAGACTTATTACATTTCAAAAATAAGCTTGAGACAAGTTCTATGGTCTGCTATATATCGCTTACGTTTTAATTGAAAGAGACAAGACGATTTTCGAAAGAATTTGCTCTGTATGCTGAGAAATGAGAAAGTATCCACCACAACCATACCTTCTGCATAAGAACTAAAGAAATGTAATGAAAAATCAAAGAGAAAAAAATAACACAAAACGGAAAATATACCCAACTAAAGTTCTTAATAACTTTTTTAATAAAAACTTAACTTCATTTTACTCTGAAAAGTAGGGGGTCCGAAGACGCAACTAGGGCCCTCTAAGACCTGATCACAGTCCTACTCGAAAGGATCACAGAATTTACCTCGTCAGCCAACAAAATCTAACAGCAAAACTACCGCACTCAAAAATAGACCAACAGCATTCCCCAAAAGTTATCCAATCTTACCTCGATAACAGCCATGTCCATTGCCGAACTATTAACATAAGGTTTTTCCTCAGCCGCCTTTCGCAGATATTTCAAGGCACGTGCATAGTGTGCATGTGCCACTGCCTGCTTCGCACTAAGTATTAATGCCTAAATAAAACTGCACTAAATATTGAAAATACATTAAACATTCATCAGATAAGATAAACGGGGAACATAATCCCCCTCATCTACAAAAAAAGAGAAAAAACAACATGCGGTGATCTTTCAACCTTGAAAATTCCCTCTACAAGACGATAATTCTAAGTTTCCCTGAATAAAATAAATAAATAATCGTTCATAAATCGCAATAGCAACAAATTTGCGCCTCTGATGTGCTCACCGATGTGAAATGCTTGCAAAGAAATCCTGCCACTCCACCGTAAAGATATAATGTTAGTACATATTTATCCTCTAATCCCCCTCTCCCGTTCAGTCATCCTTTTATGCATTCTATAGAATATCGACGAGCGCAGAAAAATAAGTATGCATCGATTTCTCTAAGCGTTTTTCCCAACAAATATGACTCTTCCAATGATTATATGCAAATATCCAGGATGCAATCCAAAATCTCTCCACTTCAAACGTCAACTACCATCCAAACAAAATTGCGTTCCAATCCTGGAATCAAAATCCTCTTCATCCACTTTCTTGTCTATACTTCACATTTCACAAATAAACTATACAGAAAACTTTTTTCACCAGAACCAAATATTGTAGACCCTCCACGAACGCTGCAGTAACCTGCTGGTGTCTCCTCTAAAATCACCGTCACGAAGAACGACAGTAAAGGTATTTTCCTCTATACATAAAAACTTGCATATAAATTCGTATAAATCGTTTATTCAAATTCTACGTGCATAAAAAACAACCTAGAGCTGAAGATACCGAGGAACTGAAGATACCGAATGCCTCACTATATCTATCAAAGACTTAAACTACTTGCAACTTGTTAAAAAGGTTTCTACTCCATACAAAATTAAGCCTGCCAAAAGACGAATTGAAGTCGAACCTTTCCATCAGTCGGCTCCAACCATTTCATAACGTCATAATAAGCTGAATCCAAATCTTGCAACGTTACTTTCGGCTGAAACTATTTCCATATATATGTCGTCCCTTAACCTTCCGCCTCATAACCTCATAACCTTTCCAACGATCTTATATAAGAAAGCAAATAAATCAGCACAATGCGTAAACAGCACTGCCATATTTTCAATTAAAAAATTAACCGGTTAATAACTTACTGAACTTTCTACAAAATAACACAAACTTGCCTCTGTCTCAAAGAACACCTAAGTTTCGATGAAATGAACGAGCCAAGAAGGAAGACGAACTGGAAGGAACGGATAGAATATGTTGCTTACTGCATTGGATGTGGGTTGCTCCGAATCAGACGTTTCAATCGCCGTTGTTGTTGAGGCGACAGAGTTATCCGCTGGTTCACCATCCGTCAAACTCAAAAGTTCACCGGTGACCGCATCGTCCTTCTCCTTCGTTTTCACCTCGCCGACCACCTAATACTCCAAATAGACGTATTAGGAAGTTCAACGCGTTACAGGACCACTCAGAGTCACCATGTACACAAGCCGAGAACTGACTTGTGGGAGAGAGGTATGGTCAACAAAAACCTATACGACAACAAGAATAAACTTCGATGAAACACTTTCTCACCTAAACATTGCAAAGCTCGAAAAATCATGACCGATGCACTGCCCTCAAAAACTGATAAGGAAAAGAGCTTCCCCTTCTTCCCCTCCCCGATTGACCCTTCTCTAACTAATTTCCACGGTTATACCTCAACCTACAACAACTGCTTCCGATTATTGCATTTGCATTAAACGACTTGAAAGTTATGCTCAAAAAACCTTCAAGTAGAGCGGTCAGCAAAATCCACCTCTCTACTTCCACTCAGCCTTAAAATGTTTTCATTTAGTTTTCTTCCACTCCTTTAAACTTCCTAGGAAAATATCAGTCTGGACGAACACTACATTCATTCCATCCTATTTGGTCATCACTTGCAACATACATCATCGAATATGCTCGTCAAGACCACGCCTTTGTGCTTCGACTAACGATCATCCCGATCAACAGAAGATGGTACCATAACTTGAGAGCTTCTATTGCGAAATCATTCAGTTAAGCAATAACACGGCTTCAAATTCAAGTTCAACTTCACTTCAGTTCAACTTCCCGTTTATTTTGCAGAAACATTCTCAAAGCAGAGAAATATTATTGAACATTTAAATCTCGAGGACTTTCAATGCTCACTGTCACTTCTTCGGCTAAATAAGAACGGGAACTCGAAGAAGAAGTCTTAACCTAGATCTTTCTCCTGCTAAAGATCAAGATCACTTGTCATGCCTTCTGAGGGGATCGAGATAAAGGCCCTTATTAGTAATCTTGGGATTGCAGAATTAAGTGATACAGTTAGATACAAATTGATCGTCGGATCCACAAGAGAAAAAAATTCTGTGAAATCAAACCTGAAAGTCACCAATAGATGGTTTCTTTGAAATTTCCTTCTGTGATTTATCCTCTTTGGTGGCTAATGCGAATGATATCCCAGAACGAAATGATTTTGGTATTTGCTGCGTACTAATCGCTAGATGAGCATCGGCGAGTACATTCGCTTTTGCTAATAATGCATCTACGATTGCCGACCGCCGAGCATCCATGTCCCTATAAAATTTCCTTCATTAAGTTTTCAAAAAATAAACAAATAAATAAATTTAATTAACACTATAGATTTTGTATCTCTATATAGTAAATGAAGCAAATTACATATAACGTAAAGCATCTACCTAAGCGCCCATCGCTAAAATTCAGAAAGCGCTTCTCAACGATCGCTAGGATTCAATAAACGAACAAATTTGTCGGCTTCCTTAATTGAGGATATCATCGACTTCGGTAGTAAACATTTCAATTTCAACAACGAAGTAGATGCGAATATCACTGAGGATATCATCAGAACAATGAACAACTTCAAATAAAATTACTCCCATAACATCAGTGCTGAAATTTATTTAAATTTGCTCAAATTTCTTTCATTCAAATCTCTAATATGATCAAATGCCCCACACATACCATAGAAACAGTGGATACGATGTCGCATATAATGCTACGATGATATCGCATAGATCCAATAAATAAACAAACAAACAAACAAATAAACACATAAATAAATAAACAGAAAAAGAGATTATTAAATTATATATTCAGCAATAAACTAAGACCGTAATGGCATCTAAAGTGCGTACCTTGAAACGAGGCATAACCAATCTAACCTAGGCCAAACTAGAATGATTATCACAACACAATCACAAATTCGCACCGCCACAATTTGTCGTTACGTTTTCGTAGTATTTTCTTGGAAACATACGCTTTCAAAGAAACATCGTTCTCGTTGCATTCTTGTTTAGTACCCAAATACCGTAATACCTCATCGGGTTTCGTTACCGCAAGTACCCTCTCCACGAGACTCATCACCTGTTCGCGTACTCGTATCGAATTCTGAAAAAAAACCTCCATTCCCTCCATTCCAGTAAAAAATTCGCATATTTCCATAATAAACGTGTTATAACTTCATCAAATGAAGTTATTCACATATAAAGCTGGATCCATATGGCCTCAATTATGAAATTTTATAGTTAAGAAGTCTGAAGAAATGCACCAGCAGAGAGAGAAACGGCCAGTAATAAAGTAAAGCGTGGCCAATTCTTTCAACATGATGCCCAAGCACCGACCACTAAACAAACTCCCATGAGATGGAATTCACTCACACCTAAAGAGTCAGTGCTAAATGGAACGGGCAAACTGCAAACAAGATGAAGGGAACCTTCATAGTTCAATAAATCCGAACAAATCAATTTAGCACATCTTAAAAAAGATATAAAGAATACCAGTTACCATTACCCTAATTTAGCAGATCTTAAAATAGACATTACATATAATGTCCATACTTCATTCAAACGTCTATTGTCTACAAACACACGAGCAGCTTAAGCCAAAGGAGAGCCAATGCTCCTATTTGCAGTTTCAACAGTAGGTCCTATATACAGATGCCGTACTATACGATTATGCGATATCCCAGTATCACTTTGAAAATTTTCATCACCATCGAGTTGTAAAAAACCAAGTAATCAAGAAGTCCTTGATTCCATGGTTTTTCAAAAGTTGCGGCAAAGTTTCGAAAAATAACCTTCGAATCACAAAGCCTTTTCAACTGCGCCTGGATCAGTGGAAGATGATTTGGATATTGCACGGACAATTTCTCGAACAATTCGTCCGCTTCTGAAGGATTCTTCAGTTTCGCCATCCACATGATCTGCGAATCCCTCAGCGCCTCTGCGAATACCTTGATATCTCTCAAACACAAGTTAAACCTCGATCCTCTTACACTCACCGTGTGGCCCCTATGACGCAATGCTGAAGAATGTCGCACTCGTTGTCAGGAGGCAATGCTTTTTACCACCAAATAAGATCTCAGCTGAATTCGCTTCCAAAAAATCCATCTCGCAGGAAGTTTTTCCACCTCGACATTATTTATGAACCTCGAAGGAAACGAAAACACCTTTCCTCCTACTCTGATAAATCCCACTTCCGAAAAGAATCTGCAAAAGAACATAGACGCCGAAGTTTTATTTATGAATACTTTTATGCCTTCCTCAAGACTATCCTAGAAGGCTTTCATGGATTTAAAATCAAGCTTAGAGCACTCATTATTCATGCAATAATCTGAACAAACTAAACTCTGCACTCCCATCGCCAACCACTGTCATCAACTTGAGAGAACTCCAATATGCTTACCATTCATGGCCTGCAAGGTATTGGCCGCAGACTCGTCTCTCTTCTTCGCAAGTGTTACACAAGAGAGACCTTTTGCCTGTCGCCTACCCCACTCGTTAAACGTATATATGACCCGATATTGTACAACACTTCGTGCCATGTCAATCTTCGGTACAGTTAACATACCTTGTAAACAGCAACCTGCCGTTACGTTCTTCGGCACTCTGCAAATAAAATTTCTCATAGTGGGAGGAGAGATTTTAAAAAATGGAATTCAACTGGGGAGAATTCTACACATACGCCAAAACAATTCCTGAAAGCGGCTCCGGATCCTCCAGTGATCAAATAAGGATTTCAGGAAGAACGAACGCCTCATCGAGATCGCTAACGCTGTGCTGCAAAACTTTTCACCACTGATCCAACAATCAATTAAAACAATGAATACGTGATAATGTGATAATCGATCGCATTTGTATAAAGAGAAAGCTCCAGGCGTCTACGTTTTGCCGTCATGGAAAAGAAAGCCATAAATTAGCCGGCGAACTTCTTCCCAATTTCTTTACTTTAACTTTTGAGGCCTCTTAAACAGTTAACTAATGCCACTAGATATAAGATTCCGAATTCCTATGAAAGTGTTTTTCAAGAATCTCCACGAAACGATCTTTTGTGAAGGGATATTCATAATTTCCATCACCCTTCCCCTAAGGACGAAAAAATGGAAATCTATTCCCCGGAATCTCTGAATTCGTTCAGTTATGGCAAATTTTCATCTCCTACTCAATTATATTTCTCGCGCAGCAAATATCTATAAGCGACGATATAAATATAAAGAAAATTTTAACGTAAACATAAATAGCAACAGTGATTTATTTATAAACATATAACTTAATATTAATTATAAATAAACGAATATAAATAACATTTTTAAAAACAATCAAATAAGTATGAAAAATTATAACAAATGGATTATCTTTTGTAGAAAACTTAGGCATATGAAAATAGTCGATTACTTTATTACAGTAAAGTGGTAAAGATACCTAAACTGGAATAAATTAAATAGCAATAAGAATAAACTATAAAAATAAAAAATTCTACAAGAATTTAAATATCAGCGAAAAAACCGACTTGTCTTCCGGGAGTTGACCTAAGAAGACCGTCAGCACCTCACCAGGTTTCATAACTCGACCATTCAATTTCTTGCCATCACCTCTAACGGCACCTGAAAGGCAGAAATCTTCCTCTAGAGCAAATGGAGCTCGCCAAAACTGCTGACGGTGGAGAAATTCTGAAAGACAAAATTTAAGTCGAAAAGAAAACTTCGGTGAGAAATTGAAGGATTTATCCCACTGCAGCAACTAGGGTACTTTACGAATTTATTCACAACTCCAACTAAGCAATCTAAAGGCAAACGAGGCTCTGCATATATACTGGGATCTATAAGACTGCCATTTATTATTAAATGGGATTTATTTCATAAATCCCTCTAAATGGACTCAGTAAACATCAGCAGGAAATTCCCTCCACTCTTATCTCCTAATCAAGGATCTCATGCTGAAAAATGTCACAAAATCGACCTGCAGATTACGCGTTGGGTCAAAAAACGCGACATTCTCCGTCTCCATCAGCATTTCGAATTACTACAAGGTTCCTTGAGATCCTCCCCCGTAGCCTTTACGAATTATTAGTGTTTGTTTCATAAACGCTGTAACCATTCTTCATTTCCCTACTAAAACAATTATTAAGACAAAGATGAAGTGAAAGTCACTTCTGATCAAAGATCATGGCCGATCGGAATGGTTTATTGCAGCAAACTGCACGTATCTATATAGATACACCCCTCCCTCCTCCTGCTCACTTCGTACAGTCACCTCTTCTTTATACACGTAAGAAGCGATAAGACTTCTTAGAAAATAAGGCATCAGCCTACTTTCAAGATTCGCGAAACATTCGAAATTGATCGGCGTAGGTAGTTTGGTTCTCACAATGAGCGTCGTATCGCGGTACTTCTCCAACAACGATTCGTCCTCATGTCGGATCTGCACTCGCGCTCGATATTCGCCTTTTTCCAACTTGAATGGATACTAAAATATTCGAATTTAAATAACGTGCGAAACTAATTGTTGGGTGCGGCGATAGCGCGTCAATCCGCGACATCTCTTTGCGATCAAACAGTGATCTTTTGCCTCTCATAACATCATGGACTTTTGCTGTTCGATCGACTTGCATGTCACTGTGTAATCCGGAGCCTATATAAGGCGGACCCCACTCGTCTCAAATCAGTCTTTCTTTCGTCACCTTCGACGACTGGCGATCTACCGAGATCTTCCATTCCTCCGCCTCCCCTCAGCGTCTCCCGGTTAACGGATACAACACTAATAGCAACTGAAATCTACTGTTTAGTCAGTAGATGAACATCACGTATTTAGTTTGTTAGTTCCCTAGCCATTTCGGAGCATTATTTTTGAGAGATGAAGATAAAGTGGGTATAAAAGAGCTCAAAGATCACTAAGCACTTTTCCAAATAGTGTGAACCATATATAAAGTGGATTATACACATCAGCAATCCACAAAGTATAACTCTTTAATAAACAAGCAATATTAAGAATAAAATAAAACCAAAAAATCCCCTACTTGAAATATTCTTAACGACTATATCCTCGATCAATCGATGGATGACGTCATTTCTCTGCGATCAGTAAACGAACGCATGAATTCAGAAATTTTACACATTAACTCTTAACCGGTAGTCAGGTAAAAAGAACGAACCCTCTTCGGATAAGAAGAGCTGCTACCGACAAACTGCTTCGTAGACGAGAACAACATCACATGTACGTCATCAAACGAATTCTCATAGAGGTAGTTCGTTATACCGGGCAGCTCTATGAATGCCTCGGTCGCTTTCGGTACTGCAAACCAAGCTCTCTTGAACTACTCTATCAGAGAAATATATGAAGGATATGCAACGTGCGTTTTTATTCTTATCTTACTTAAACAAAACAAAACAAAAAACTTTTCTATGCACAATTAATAAAGAATAATATCAAACGATTGGCTATTAATACGATGAAATGCTCAAAAACGTATGTAATATTGAAATATTCCTCAGTCTGGAGGATATACGCCTATTAACTAACCATACCTCGACAATTCTCCCTTCAAATTGAACGGAATATCGGCAAATTCCCCATAAAAGACCACCTCCTACCGATAAATTTATCCCACAAAATAAAAACTGCCTAATAAAATCCACATGGATTTCCCACTCCAAATATGCGTCCGTGCAAATATGATCGGTGAATCCTCGGAATGCAAATTCGCAACACAATATGTTTCATCCCGCAAAAGAACAGTTCACTGGTTCGGCACAGACATATCGCCAAAGGATTCGTTTACGAAAAAATTCATTTATTGCCTAATTCACTCCACACTTCTTCCACACTGAAAGTTCTAAAAGTGACAGAGATCAACGATAACAGAAATCGGAAACAAAAAAGGCGTTTAAAACAATGAATTACCAAGTAAAAAGAGAATATTACCCGAATGAATAACCAAAAAATTTCCTAAACGACAGAAAAAGACTTCAAAAAGAGTGAAAAAGAGACTTCGCTAACATGGGGATCGACCTTAAAAGCAACGAGACAGTGCACATCTGATTGCCCTCTCGCTCCCAGAGAACTCCATTCATTAACCTTTAGCCGCCGAATATTTTCAGCCACCAACTCAAATATAATACCAACAAAAAAACGACATCTCACCCGCCGAACTTTCAGATTTAAACAAATCTCCTCTAATCCGACGGTTTAAAAAATGAGTGGGACAAAGAATCGCATATACATTAAAGCAAAAAACAGTAAGAAAAAATATCTGAAAAATTTGAGAATTCGGAAATTCAAAAAAGACCAACTTGAAAAAGGATAAGTGAGCAGAAGTCTGAACGTCTGTGAACCGTTGTCAAAGAGATCGCGCGGTCCCATCGGCTGAACTTTAGCCTCGGATGGCCGCACAGGCTGACATAAATGTCGAAAGGTTATGGCTGGTAGAATTTCTTCATGACGAATACGACTGTTACGTACCTCGAAACGATATGACGACTCCGATGACATCTAGGAATATACCATCGAATCTATATCAATTTCAGATAAAACTCTAACGAATGAAAGCCGGGGAAGGGGGACACTTATGATGGGGAACCGCTCACTTCCATTCTACATCAATTTTTTTGCAATTTCCAGCTTTCCTCTCACTTTTCCGAACCTTATGAAATATTTTAATTATAACCTAGGATGAAGCAGCAGAGAAATCCCGCAACTCTAACTGCCATTCCAACCATTCAATTTTAACAATAAAGCCATTCGGAAATAAGACAGCAAGATGCTTCAGAAGTTTTTCGCCTTATATACTTTTGTACCAACTGAAATACAAGAAAGTTATGTGACTTTAACTATGCTTATATTACTGTGTAAAAAACTACCTAGACAACTTTCATAAATGACCGCTTAGCCATAACCGAAAAGAACTGAAGATGGAAAAGCCCACTGAATCCCCTTTCCTTGCAATAGAAAATAAAAGAAACTGTACAGTCCGAATCCAACGGAAACAGGGAATTATTGGATTAATAAACAGTACCCCTGAGAAAATTGATTAAAAACCTATCACATCATTCCCCTCCTTTACCCCCCCCCCCCCTTCAACATTGCCATCACTGGTAACATCAGAAACTCACGAAAAGAATACATCGACCGCCGTTACAATCACCGAATACATGCTACCCACATATGTACGTAATCTTTAAACGGGAAAAGTGTAAAAGACTTAGAAGATGGTATGGAGGACAACATAACACCTAAGTCGGAAAAGTCCAGGTTTTCCCTCAGCTAACCCAAAATGAATTGAAAACATTCACTCAATATAAATATACATAAAATAAATAAAAATAAAACATCGAAAAAAAATGAAGGAAGTCCCACAATATTGAGCGCTGTAGGTACAGGTATAGCACCGCGGAAGGCCACCTCAATTCGAACCATCGCTTCGCCAAGATTTGCCCACCATTTCGTCACACATAATTCCATCGTTCGACCACCACGTAATTTCACTGCATGCTGCACTTCGCTATTGGGCTCCAATGTTATAGTCTAAATTATGGCACAATATCTGTGACGGTGGTCGTTGAAATCGAAAAACCTACTGCCAACATCTGCATAATCTCGATGGAAACATGCTTCGGATCACAGTCTCCGTACTTTCTCCGTCGTCTCTCCCTTCCCTCCACTATGCACAGCAATATTTTCAACTCCACAGCTTCAACTGAAACAAGGTACTCCTAACATGAAGCGTAAACAACAACGACCACAATTTTCTTCATTTCTCTCCTCTCTCTAAGAAAAAAAAAGCAAGAAAAGCAACGTAAAATAGGCCTAATAAATTGTCCAAGCAAGTCTAGTGTCAACGAGCAATGACCCCTCCAAAACAACGAAATCACTGTTCAACTTTCACCAACCAATAACGATTAAATAGAAATCCATAAATAAAATCATACAATAAAAAGCAATAAGAGAGATGTGAACGGAAGAGACCTTATAATATTCGGAGGCTCGGTAGGCGACATTCGGTATTAACTGTACACAATGAACAACATATTTCGTTTGATGTTTATCGTCCAATGAGATCACCCTCAGTGCTAAAACAATGCAACCGCGTTTATTCCATTAATTATAAGGAAATGTTTGATCGAAACAACTAATTTACCCTCATAAGCAGAGGTAATTAAACTCGAAATTAGCTCGCCCTCCATCAATCAACAAAAGAGGCCTCCTTCCTTTCAATTTCAGCTGTCCCAAACTTCCAGCACTCTTTTCACGATCGTCAAGTAGACGCTAATCCCCTCTTCAATAATCGACTTTAATGCAGCGAGAGCAGAAGCTCGTTACAGAAAAGCTCCAATATGCACGTTAACCAAACTATCCCCCTCCCTCATAAGAAATAATCCTTGAATTATCATCGTTAGAGTAACCAAAAAATGCTTTCATCAAACAAACCGATCATATGAATTTCACGTATAAGCGTACTATTCTTCTTTCGAATCCTGAATAAATGTCATAGCATCCAACTTTCTAACACACTGCAATTACTTTTTCTTTTTAAATTTCTACTTAGTAAACAGAAGAAAACCAACCAGCCCAATCAGCATCATCCGGAACATGGATAAACATTCGTTCCGGAACTGCCGGCCTACATCTCAATTTCCGTGATATCGTAAACTGAGTACTCTCATCGGCAATTAAAGGTACAATTACTGTTATTGGGACACGGAATAGTGGCCCCATCGAGGGGTTTTGCGAATCGAATGCCAATATCTATAATCAAATAAATAGGTTAAAATCGTGGAACCTTATTATACTATATGATATCTTTAAAGTTAATCTCACATCCGTCCCTTTATTATTAAGCAATAGACTTCATTTTCAGTCTCGAGATTGCTTGCGCAAAATATAACCTCTCATAGGAATCCCACATTCAATGACCTAGTCTCCTCCAGCCTTTTCCACTATGATTGAATAATTTTTCGAATATAATGATGGGTAAAACAAAAGGAACAAAAATGAGAAAACACTCTATAGTGAACAAAGAGGACAAAAAAGCTCCCGCAATATCACTTATCTTAACAAATCTCAGTGATAAAAAATAAAGCATTTGAAGTTAAATAACATTTCCTTTACAACGACCTTTTGCCAACGAAACTCTGACGTATAACTTTTACTCATTCTATTACTGAATAGAATCTCACTCACATATCATCCTCACCTCTTGAAACTAGCCTACCTTCATGATATATCACGGCCGATACCTCTCGAGCTAAGAATACGGAGGACGTGCTTAACTGGGCCTCTTAAATGCACGCAATCAACCCCCTCTCTTTCTTATCCCATCCCGTGCCCTATTCAGCCGAACAACCTCATCCGAGATGCAATTAAGGTACCTGAGTGAAATTTGCAACAGAAGGTTCCAGACCGGTCGGGTCGACACGTACTGTAAATTGCCGTTGTTGATGCATCAATTCCATCTGCTTCGGGCAGCTCACATAGGGAGCATCGCAAGTTAGTATAAGATGCCTCTCGAAGGCTATTTTATCTTCGTTATCTGAAAGCAGCACTGACTGCAAAATAGTAAACACAGAAAATAATGGCCTTCAATCTGACAACGATATATAATAATAAGAAGACCATTTGCTCACAAGCAACGCATCATTAACAACAAAGATGAGGAACAGTTAGAAATAACGGACCGGATTCCGGCTTGAAAACCGGTTCCACACAAATCGAGAAGTCACTCGCCGAACGCGTTTGATGGTACTCTCGGAGATAAATACCTCGATCTTTGCTTTCGTTAACGCTAACTTCGAAATGTGTCAACAGGTGGCTAATATGATTCGCGTTTTTCTGCATATACTCAAATGCCGATTCCACCTGAAATTAATTATACGATGACTGTGGAGAAAATAGCTGAGAAAGGGTAGAATTTCGAGTTGATACATTGCCCCATTACACCAACATCTCAACTGTTCTGCTCACGTCAGTTTCTTGCAGCATGAAAAGAGTCGAAAAAATACTCCAAAAAAAGTTCTCAGCAACAAAAGTAGCTGGTGACCTTATGAGGAAAAATAAGAGGTTCAATAATAGGCCATTCGATGTGGTGCTTATTCCGTCGTGCCAATAAAAAATCTTTCCAGACTAGGAACTCGCATATAGGATTCCGGATTGCGGAACTGATCAGGAAAGCACCAAACGATACAACCTTCACTCAAGCGGTTAATATTCAAAAAGGCTATTTTCGAAGAGGCGGCTCGAAACGAATCAAACTATGTAAAAGTAAAAAACTTCAAATGCTTCGAATGTACCTCACACCTACTTGGTACCTTATAAATGATTTCGCATCAAAAGTGTTTGCGCATACGATCCATCCTTCTAGTCTGCACTGGTACTCTGGGTACGGCATCAACCCTAACCATCTATACCCGCACCTATAGGTGACGGTCAAACCGCTTTACCTCACAACACAGCGAGCTTTGCAAAGTTGAAGCCTGAGGTGATGCTGCAAAATTTTTAACCAATCTGAAAATAAAATGGTTATGTTATACTTCCACATCGAAAACAGTTGTTGCAGTACCCTTCCCGTTGTCAAATTACAGTTCATGTTAAATGCTATTTTGCTCGTCTTACTCAAAAATAAAGTTGGAACTACCTGAAGAAGACCATGACCAAGGGCGAAATGTGACTGCTCAAACGGGAATTTGGCCGTATTTTCGAGCGCAAGTCGGATGATAAACGGACTCCATACGATGCCGTTTGCCTTCAACGCACTTAAAAGACACGCTGCAAGCAATAGTTTTCACCGCTAAGAGGTCAACCCATAAATGCCGCCGTACTGCAACAAAAACAATTAATAAAAACTAAAGAATCTGGTCCCTTATATATATTTAATTTCTATTAATTGCTTTTGTTGCAGTATGGAGCTCTGAGGCGTCAACATCACTGCTCCCAATATATGCAGTCAATAATCGCTTCAGAGAAGAAATCAACTGAATTTCGAATAACAGACGACAACATAAAATAAGGAAAGAAGTGAATGATTAAAGAGATATTGCAATGAATTTGTGAGGACATTTTTCCAAAAGTAACACAAAACAATCCGTTCTGCGATGAGAGTATAATAAGTGTACAAGAGGATCACATAACCATTCATTTACCTATTGAAAAGAAAGAACAAACAGATACCAACAGTTCCCGTTGCGTTTGGAGCACTCATAGAGGTACCGTTCATGAGCTGACTTCCTTTCAAGGTAAATTTCGGAACACCTGTGATCGCTGCACCAGGTGCACAAATCGACACACCCAATGCACCATCAGCACTGCAATCGAGAAACCACTCCAGAGTACAACAATCCATCTGACCTGTTTCTTCCCGTTCCGGTAAGGATTCGGGTCTTCTTCGAAACAAATTTAACATGGGATGTTTGCCTCGAGCACTAAGCTCCTATCCCTAAAATATAAATCTTCCCCTCTGCGAAGAGCGCCGACGGCGATCAGTTTCTGCAAAAATTACAGAACTCCTTTTTTCCATTCAAATCGAAACTTTCCGTTCGTTGACTAAGAAAATCTAGAAATAATCTCATTTAATATTATTTTCTTAAAAAATACTGGATCCCCCTCAATTAACAATAAAAGCTCAAATTCGTCCTTAACAATGAATGCCGCAGAGAGGTAACTACCATTCGCCCACCCGCCCCGTCACAAGTCACTGGCGTACAAGATGGTCGCCAAGAGCCCAATTTAACTGGCGATCTGCATAACACATCAACAGAAAGTCTTACGTTGGACCTCTTGAAGACCATGGATAAAGTGTAGCTGGGATCTTCTCTCGCATGCTATACATTGTTTCCATCATCTCGGACGATAAATAAGCACCGACTCCTGTAACAAAATCACCATAAATAAAACGAAGATTAAAATTAATTAGAATACTAACTATGAGATGCAAAATAAAAAAAAAAACAAATAAAATTGCAGAAAAAAAAAATTTAATATGATTCGAGTCACCCATCGCAATTCAAACGGCTTTTTCTTCATTCTTTTCCTTCTAACTCCCCACTCCACTCTATACTCCTCTTCCCTCATAGGTAAAAAACTGTGAGCCGTAAGAAGGCAATCAAGAAATTTAACAGAATACATTATGAAAATACAGCTCAAACGTTGGATAACTCCAATACACAGATGAAAAACAGCCATTTATACCCGCTGAACGAATAAAATGCGAAGGTATAGTAACAGAAAATCCGATTGCGCGATTTCCCCAACCTTTTCTTCCGATCTGAAGACTAAACTGCTCTCTCCCTCCTCCATCTCCTTAACTCTCCTATCCTCATCTGCGCTATGAAATTTCATCTTCATCACTGCGCCATATTACTGGTCTATTAACATCCTTCCGATGGCAATGAAGCATGACAACCATTCGCGATGAGGAAAAAGTAAGGAGAGAGAAGTGGGGTTGGTACGAGGAATAAGATTTAGATGAAACAGTGCAAAAGCTTTTGAAGGGTATCACCAACTCAACTGTCGATCCAGGACTATGAACTCCATCCCTTCAAGCTGTTACTAAATTTCAACACATCGTCTCAATATCAACGACCACGCTGCCAAGTATAGTTCAGAGGAAAAGACTACTTCTTCCTTAGCCATCAACAACCTCTGGGCTGCAGAAACGTGAACGAATGCCCTAAGACAGGTGGAAAATCGCCACGTAACCACATCTTCGTTGACTTTAATTTATTCTATACCCCTTTTTTCAAAACAGAATATCACAGCTGACATTACTGCCACATTTAATATACGAAAGCAGGAGAATAACACCAAATTAACAGAATTCTCCAGCCATATTGGCCATATTAAATTCTATGGTTGGTCGCAGATTTGAAAGTTCCACAACTACTATGGATCATTAAAGACCACTATTTTTTCCTCATATCGACGTGATATGGCTTTTCTTTCCCCAACCAAATAAAGAAATAAACCATAACAGTTTGCTTCCGTCGATGTAAACAGCAAAAAGATCTCAATGAAAGAGGCACCGATTGCCGAAGATGATGTAGAGCCAGGTGACCCGCCAGTCGAGAGTGCTGGACCGTTATTACCCGCAGATGAAAGAAAAACAATATCGTGTTTTCTGACCATACGATCCAATGCTGCGATTATGCGACTGAAATAGAGTAACAAATCGTCACGGACATAACATAGATGGAAATTAGGAAGACTTTCGAGGAGTCAAAATTTCATTTTCCAATAAACTTGAAAATTCGAATTTTACAATGGAATCATTAGGAATGTCAACGCATAACGTTGAACTGAAGTTTCATCCAATTTGGCCGAAATTTCCAGCATTTCACCACTTCAACTTGAAATTTATTCCTGCAGATAGAGTGCAAAAATCTAAAGTTTTCCTTCTCTGCTTCGATAAAACCAACTTCATCAACGAATGCAAAAGGAAAACTCCACCCACCCCGTATTTGGAAAATCCGTTCCTTCGCCATATGAATAATTAACCACATCGACTGCTAATTCGGTACATCGGTGCATCTATAACACCTCATTAATCAAACATATTTACAAATTATCGACACATATGGAGAGGTAAATTGCGTTTACCTGTTTCTGCTCACCATTACGAATACTTTAATGCATAACAAATTGTGCGATACCTAAACCATTCACCTCTATCACCTATAAAATGCGCACCCTCAATCTGCAAAGATCGATGCCTCAAATAAAAGAAATTGAATTTTTCTATGGACAGAGGATAAAAGGGTCCGTAGACATCAAATAGGCACGAATGAATGAATGACTTCAATAAGTTTTCACTGAAGATAACACAATGATTATCATCAAACTCTACGCCAGACTATACACAGCAGATCCACAGGGGGTCAAAGAAAGCATGATCGTATACCTCACAAGACAACGCGGTCATAAAAAGCGATAAAGAAGATTTCTAACGGGAAACAAACACAAACTGAAACCTCCGCCACTTCCCTTCATACCGATTTTAGAAAAAGATCAAAGGAAATAGCATAAATACTCGCCTACAATTATGGTACATTGAATAAATACCCTAAAGAATATAAATACTCGCCACCCGCCTACAATACTCGCCATAAATACCCGAAATACATTAAAGAGCACTCGCCTTGCAACCTCTGCAATCCAAGTGGTCCACACAGATCAGTACGACTCCGCCCTTATGCAAAGGAAAATAAAATGTTATAAAGCATAAAAAATCTACCGCACGCATCAATGCAGCTCCAGTCTCCATACTCGCCAGCCGGCTGTCACCAATACAAAGGGAAACAATTTGCGCACCAGGCGCTAAACCCGACTTCTCTGGTTCCTGCAATCAGCTCAATCAACCGCTCACTGAATAAACTTCTAAAACATCTGTGATCGTTCGGTTGAACTGCTACTATAAATCTTTGGCCACGGCCGAGTGACTTGACCTATACGCATGACCTCGACTGGCGATCAAAAATGAAAACGGCAAGCAGAATCAATTTGACACTAAACCAACCTAACTACTATGGTCTTCCCCTGTTATAGAGGATCACTTCCATATAATCAACACAAACCAGTTTAAAGTCTTCGAGAAAGAGACTTAAAGAACAAAATCCACAGCATTGAAATCGACATTGCGATCACCGTATAGACAATACTAATATAGTAATGAAACCGCTAATCAACTTGCTTTTAGCTCGAAACATAAACTAACCCCATTCTTCTTCAATATTCCCATCCAGCTAAGCAAAACATACCTCAGGGAAATAAGCTGCGGCAATATTTGCAACATGTGAACCATGGCTACCCGATGGCACACATATTTCCAATAAGTTACCGTTATCATGGATTGTAACACAAAATGTCAACATATCTGAAAAATAAACACAATCAAGATTTCAACGACATCTATATGTCAATATATCTCTGCTGTATCCCGAAAAGACTTAGTTACAAGCGATACCAACCAAACGTTCGCTTTGAACGTGAGAATCTGAGGTGAAACCAACACGTGGAAGTGCTAAACATTTGTGCCAAGACGTGCATTATTAACAAACCAAAAGCTCGGCCTTTGATCTCAAATATTCTTCGCTTCCGTTCTCCGATACTTCAAATGAACCCCGAATCATTTAAGGTGATAAAATTCGACACATTTCAGCCTAAATTCCCTCTGTGATGTGCAAATAATCGCCGCTAACCCCCCTTACAATTGTTTTTATTCTTAATATTATTTTTAGCCTCTTTTTACTCAAATTTCTACTCTTTAAAAGCACAGAGTCGAATATTTCATGTGCTGTTTTTAACCATGAAAGTGGCGTTATGAAATCCAAAATAATTTTATAGAACAAAAAACTAATCATGAAAACTTCCTCATATATTTCTTAATATCGTTGATGATAAAATGATAAAGCTCGTACTTTCAGGTTATCACCTAATTGTTCCCATCGCCTTAAATCAACATCTCTATCCTTAAATTTCTCATAAACGAAGAAATCGCCTCCAAAATCAGCGATAGAGAGTTGGGAGATGATTTTGGTTTACCTATACAGAAATTTGGTTTAGCCCTATCAGAGTCTGCCTTTGCACTATTCTTTTTCTTCTACCTTCTATCTCCAACGATAACGAAGCAGTATATGCAACGGCTTCTTTTAAACCTTCAAATAATCATTTAGAGTACCTTTATCGGACAGACTCGCATGATCGCCTGTTTCCCTATAGCTGCTGAGCAGAGGTGCCAAATTAAGTCGACCACGATAGGATGTATCAATGCATGCCCTCAAAATAAACCCTTTAATTAAATTCTGCACAATAAAAATTCGATAACAATAAAATGCTAAAATAATAAAGCTCTTCACTGTATAACAAATAAACTTGAAATTTCATAGATCTATTCCCATCCTACTGTTTACAGCAGTTCAAAGTGCTGCCTTATCCCCTCTCCTCCTCTTCGTGACCCTTCTTTGCCCTTCCGTGTTCGCTGACTGCGAATGCTGCTTCTTCTTCAACAAGTAGAAGCTCTTTTCTCAGAAACACTTTTTGGGTACTCACAATCAAGAATTATTTCTTCCAAGTATCAGTAACATCCCACCGCTCGCCACTTGACAATATGTCATCGTCAGCTCGAGCATACTTTCATCTAGCTCATCCTAAGACGCTTCAAAAAATTTAACAAGCAATCAATTTAATCGAAATAATGTGCTCTATTTAGCGCTCAACGAAAACTTTCAAGAAGAAACAAATTCCAGTAACATAAATCCCTTGAAAACGGTTATCTTCATATAAGCGATCGGACGAAATAAACGGCTATCAACTTGCAGCTGATGAAAACCTTCCTCAAACTGTTTCCGCCGTGAATTCTAAACAAGCCACCGATTTCCTTTCTCGCTACACATCTCAAACCAAAGGAATTTTCCAAACCTTCCAATCTGTGGAGAGTTCCAATCAGAATATTTCTCTCAAATTTCTCAAGTGACACGTCACTATCGCTCTTCGCTGAGTTCCCTAAGAGTTCATATCCACCGAACACGTACAATTTCACGCTTAAAAAAGAATAAATTTCGAGATATCCAAGAAGTTAAATAAAAGTCAACGTCTCAACTTATATTCAGATCACCTGAATCTTTGTCCATCGTTGAATACGATGCAATCTGCTATCGGTCCGAAATCCTCCATTTTCTCAGATTGTTTCAAAATTTCAACCTGACACGCCAAGTTTTCGCGTTCTTCCTTATCCGCCTGCATAAACAAATAATTCGAAAAAAATATATATAATTATCTAAACATATAACCAGCATTATCGCTTAGGCATAATGCATACGGATAAAACTATGAACGTTAACGACTTTACCCCAACTGTTAGCCACAACTCATTCGAACTCTAGCTAACTTAGCTGCCATAAGAGCAATAAGCATCACAAGAAACAGCCACCGAAGAACCAGCTAGCAGCATTCGGGAAAAACGCTTGTTTATTATTTTTAAGTATAAATATTAGCTAAAACCTAAGCCGGTACAGTGAAAGCCGACTGCTTTCATCAGTTCTAATCATCTTCGACGTAAGAATAAATTCTGCGATCCTTTTATTGCATTTTTCAACGAAAGTAATTCCCCAAAGGCAGAACATCCAATGTGCTTTCAACTTGGGATCCATAAGAGTATCCGGACAACAGGGCACAAATAAATCTGATGATCCAGCGCTACATCGTTAATAAAAAGTATCGAAAACCCTTTTCATCTGAAGAATTAAATTTTCTCGTCACAATCTTCAAAGTATCGAAAAAATCCTCACCACCTTTCACCTCTGAATAATAAGAATCAAATTGTTCATAATTTATGGTCGAAAAAATGTTACGCACAGCGATCCTACAACCTCTCAGTCGTATGAGAAGGATACCGATGACCAGTGCAAAAGAAAAAACCAATCGAAACCGACCACTTTCTCAGAAGTGCCTCCAATAGCTTCCTCATGCGCATCCAACAGACGACGTGCATCCGCTGTTGCCAACTTATGTCCACTATCGAATAGTTGCTCTTTCTTCTCACTCTGAAATCTTAACCTCTAATTTTGGCGTAAAAATATTCTCCCACTCTAATCACTCCTCACTTCTTTTTAAACCAAATTATATTTCAAGAAATTTAATCATTATTCCTATTCTATACGAGCATTTAATCTATTCTATTCAATTAATCTATTCTTCACTTCCAAATCGTTTTTAAATTCTTCATAACGGCTCCAAAATGATTCGAAAACGCCTGCCATCTGATATGCAATAAACGAAGTTTACGCTAGTCGAATTCGTTGAAATTATCTAAATTTTCTTGTTTCAGTAATGAGGTGAAGCATATTTGCTGCATTTTACTAAATTTCTTCAGGATATCAATTTTATCTCCTCCGCACGATGAACGCAATCAGCTCCGTTTAAGCAATCATAAAAGCTCCCTCATCGACACCTCTCAATGCAAACATCAACGTTAATAAGCAATAGTCGAGCACTATTACCTTGATCCGCTCCAACAGGTTCTTCGGATAAAGCTCATAGATAGGCTTCATTCCCACATGAAACTTTCCACTCGGATTCGTCCAACTTTCAGGAATCTGCAATACCACGAGTTTCCATAAAAACACTGCTGCTCTTCATATAACGAATCGTTAATGCGTTGGGGAGTCATGGTGCTATTTGAATGATGAGGAAATAACCCACTGTCAATATCAGTTAACATTGCGGCGTCTATTTAAGCATATAAATTCGAAGATGAGACATATTTCTTTGCATTCGATATGAATAATGGAAAATAGCAATAATTAATTAAAAAATTTCTTTTGCTTAAAAATTCCCAATAAATATATGAGCTACCTTAAGTTTCCTTCCAGTAAGTCCAATGATGAATCCATTCTCAGCTATTCGAATTGTCGACGTATCCACATCACCGGCGCCAGTGCAATCGATCACATCGAGCAATTTCCGCTTACCGTCGCTTGTCACCTTCAATTTCACTAATCTTCCTCAATAATAATCGAAATTATACGAAAAAGTAAAAAATATTATTACTAGACTAATGAATCGACGAAAACTTGGAGGCTAGAAGAAGCAACGATGAACTGAAATACTCTTCGAACTAAAAAATAAGGGGCAGTGTCGTGTGTAAGGGAGGAGGGGGAGGAGATGTTGCTAATAACACTATAGGGAGATAAAAACAGAACGAAAGACCCCAAAGGCAAGAATTTCTTGTCCAAATCAGCATTAGTGGCCAATGAATGATGGCTTTTAATTTCGGGAAATTCTTTTCCTCTAATAATCACAAAATGGTTTTATACATTTGAAAAAACTGCGAATTATAGGGCATCTATGAATAAATATCAACATATAACGGATATAGCGCCACTTCCATCGATGATATACTTCCGGATGGAAATCGGTTATGACAGAAGATGGAAAAGATGAGAGAGGAAGAGGTGCAAGAGGTAAGAGTACGAAAATTTCCCCCTTAATTCATTTAGCTAAAACAATATGCTCGATGATTTATTGTTGTCCAATTATATAGGAAAATATTTCTTTCAAATACGAAATAAAAGAACAAATAGAGAAATATCACCTGCATTCCAGGAAGTGCCGGATCGACACCAGTATCGAGGATAGCGATGATTATACTTCGACCATCATATAACGGATATTTCGATACAAATTGCTCCTAGAATAATAATTACTTTAAAAATTCAAAGGGAAGAAAAATTCGGAAAAAAAGTTTCTCATATTAATTTTAGGAAATTCTGAAATTTCTTTCGATAGACTTTTGCATAGAGAGATGAGAGATTCGGGAATACATATCGTTGAGCAATTCGATGAGATTATATTGAATGGAAGTAGACATTTTAATTTAGCAAGAGAATTAGGAAATGAAACACATATCGTTTTTCTTCTCCTCTTTTCCCATGTCCCCCCCCCCCCCCTCCCCTCCGCCTTTCCCATACACTTCTTCCCCTTCACCTTTCCCATACCCCGTTCCTTCTTTTCCCACTCATTTAGTGACAATTTTCTTTGGAACCTAAATCATCTCGCAAAAAAGACGAATTGCTATAAATGCTAGCTGTAATTCAACAACTCTCTCCAGAGCGGAAATTCTTCAACCAAACGATAGTTTATGAGGGAAGCACATAGAGGTAATCCAGAAAAGAGGAAGAGGAGAGAGGGGGATAAGAAATGGGAAGAGGAATATTCCCAAGTGGGAAGGGGAAAGTGTGATGAGGGCAAAAAAAGAAAGAAAAACCAACGATGCTCTCCTTTTCTACGAAATAAAAAAAACTTGCTGAAATAAAACTTCTATGTTGAACTGTGGTTTATGTAAATATAGCCACTAACAACGAAAGGAATGGGACAATGCGATAGAAATTCAGGACGTTTAGAAAAGATCGAAGTGAACGAAGGGGAGTAACAACCGAAACCATGCTTGGGGCTCTGCAAGCCGCTACTTCTGCACCGCAAATGGTCATTATTGCATTAAGTACTTGAATAATCTCGGTACTATTAGACGGTGCTTGAATGAGACCTCAATGTGTCCTAGTAAAGCCTGGACACATTGAGATCTGGATACTATCGGCTTCAATTTACCCATAAAGTGAAATATTGACGTCGAGCGATACCCGGCCAGCGTCCATCGAGCCATCCCAGACGACAAAAAACACCTCCATGTCTCGAGACTGACAGTAATAAATTCATATATAATATAATCAGGAAGTGCGTATCATTTGAGCAGTAACCTGTTGTGTCTCCTTCTTTGGCATAAGATGAGCAATTGGGAAATCGGTCTTGCTGATCGACATATCCTGTGGCATTTTTGCTACTTGATAAGTCGTTTTAGTCTCGAGAATATGAGGATCGACGAAGACGAAAAGCACCTATGGATTCACGTGTCTGTTTAGAACGTTGGTAAAGATGACCAACGTTCAGACCTTCTCGCAAACACTGCAAGATGAAAAAATCGTTTCCACTCGACGATTTGATTTCTTTGTACGGCCTCATCGAATCGCATCCCTCATATACGACGAATCCAACGACATCCAGCATATATTGTGATTAATGAAAAACTCTCCAAATCCAGAGTCCCTATGAAGAAATTCGAATCCGGTTTATACGTCTAACAAGCGATTAGAAAGATTCTAGACGGAGAAATTTATGGGCATCCTGAAATTCCCGCATTGAATTATACATTTGTGGAACTCCCCTCACTTAATAATTATGGTTCTTTTAAGGTAACCTGTAATAATTAGTATATCTTTAAAGAACTTTGTGATCAAAGTCAGGATGCGACTTGATGATCAAATAGTCGGCTTGAATAGCGGCTTGTGTTGTGATCATGCTTTCTTTTTAGTATCAGATGTAGGTGGACGATGATTAGAAAGCTCGAATCGCTTTCATATTCTCTACTCTCTACGTTCCCGAACATCCTGCCATATCCGTGTCCGGTCTATATCGCCACGGGCGTCTTGCAAGAACTAGGATTATACAGCAGTGAAGTTTTCGGGCAATAAGGGCATTAAGGCACTTGCAAGCTGCGTTGACTCCCCGAATCGAGGCGAAACAATATGCAAATATAAAAAATAGGGCTAATTAATAAATGCGTCGAGAGCGATAATTAATGAAACCGGTTCGGACGTTTGCGCTGCTTTTTATCGAATCGTTCACCAATGAATGTTGTCTTTTTGTGAGGTCACACCGTCTATCATTGATAAACGGATAAAAACTGTCTGGTAATGAAATATTTCAGCTCTATCCTCTATATGTGGTAACGAAACTCGCTAGAATTTGCGAGAAAATCGAGCTTCGCAGTTTATACCTCTCATCATCATCACAAATTCACCTCTACCTCGGATCGCGTCAAATCCGGACGTTAACAATTTTGAAATCTTTGAATTCCTCACGTGTCCGGAAGTAAATCCGGATAGTTTGCCGGATGTTAGTAAACGAAAAGAAAATATTTCCCAACAATAATCGAAGAATAAATGAAGAAACATGCGGCTGCATGAGGAGATAAATCTTCGCCTCTTAAGTGAACATACGGGTAAATCACGGCGTATCGGGGCATTGGCTAAGCATTATTTGTAGAAGGGGATTTTTCAGCGGTACAGTTGTGTGGATGTCGCCGATATATGATAGGCGTTCGGAGATGGCGGTCGCCATTCGCCTGTTGATATAGTGCCCGGAAAATGTATCGTCGTTTCGATAATCTTGACTCCACAATGCCTTTAGGTAAGCATAAATGATTATATGAAAGCAGCACTCTTTCATGGATAAATGCAAGCTTCATTGTACCGATTGGCATATGCTGACGCACTCATACAACAGATATATCATCGTTTATATGGTTCTAGGTGACCTAGAAAATAAGAGAAGCGGAAAGGAGGAGCTAGCCATCAGTAATTATCGTCCACAATGTGGCATAATCCTCGCCTGTCCGGAATCTCATTCACCCACTCCGATGAGAACGTGCCGAATTAGCGGAAATGATGTCACCAATGAGGGAGGACATTCGACATCCCGCGAAGGCGTCGACTGTGGGCTCTTGACGGAGGTTCCTTCGATTTCTGAGGTAAAAATGGTGCAAACGACCTCAATGGTCATCTATTCGAAGAATTTTTAATACGACTTAGGTTGCAGTAATGCGAAAATCAGCAGTAAATGTGTGCGGAAATTTGGAGCACATGAGTTGCTTCTCACCAATATTTCACTCATATTGTTGGGGCGCTTCTATCAAAGGCGATAGAGAAAAAATACGATTGTTATCAACCAGTGTCGAACGTTTGATTATCTAATTATAGAAATGTTGGATTATTTCTGGCTGTTGATGAGTATCGTCCAGAAATAGAGTAATATCCAGAAATAGAGTGATATCCAGAAATAGAGTGATATCCAGAAATAGAGTGGATTTTTTTCAGAAGTCATATGAAAAGTCTAATCGCCAACTGCAAAAAACTAATTTCCGAAAAAATGAACCAAATAAATGCGGAGAAATATTTCGTTTCCGGCGGCTCGTAAATGCAAGTTTGTTTTATGTTCGGATTGCAAATGCAGCAATAATTATCGAACGACTCGATGGAGAGGGAGGGAACTATTCGTAGAATGAGATGCCACAACACACAACGTCACTCTATAGAGGGATCATTTGTAAAGCTATATGTTCGTTGTCCGAGTGGAGATAACAATGAATCCAGGCTGAGTATTTCTGCAATTTGGCAGTCTTTTGAGCGGATTCTTTTCAACATCCTATAGACTCAACGATAGAAATATAATCTCGGAATGAATTTTTGAGGAAAATCACATTTGTTCTCCTTGAAAATAGCACTGAAATGAAGTAATAAATAGTGCTGAAAAGAGAATTGAACGCTTTTGCAAAAATTAAATATTTCTTATTGTTATTCGAGCCTATAATTGCACGAAAAGTTCATTGTTAAACGAGAAGTGGAATGTCCTCTCATCGATAAGATGGACGGTGTCTCTCTCTGTCTCTCTTCTATGCGTACGCGAGTGGCAAATTGCTGCCTCAGACCCTCCCATGGAGTGTGGCGCTTCAGCGTTTTTATAATTCACTGCCTCCTCTGACTGCAGGAGAGAAGTAGAGTTTGAGGAAGGTGGAGAGAGGAATAGTGGTTGAGGGTGGGGGGAGTTCGTTAGATCATATAGGTGCCTGGATTTCCGGTCGATCCGTTGATGATCTCAACGCTAATATAGGATATTTATATAACATATCTTATTATTACCGTCGAATGCACACGCTCAACGATAGATGTTATTTTGTCGGTAAAAACATCCTTGATTTCATGTCTCCATGTGCGGTCATGTTTTTCCTTAATTCGCTTAACGGTTTATTAGAGATGTTGTGTATATTTTCCAGAAGTGTATAGCACATAATGGCGCCATGGGATATTGTTCCTGCAGCTGCAAAGAACATCAAATGGGCCTATAATAGTAAGTTTTCCTCTTCTTATTTGCACTGCATTCATTAGCAGCGTTGCTACTGGGAGGGGGATGAAGGCGAAGCGAGGGAACCACGACGCTGGTCGATGTAGGGAGGAGGAGATCGAGCTTCCCAACCATCAGACTGAAGTCTATGGGACTTCGAACAAGTGAGCTCATCGCATATTGGAAACTATAAACGAATCCTTACATTAAGGATAACTTCTGTTGTGTAAAACTATGGGGATCGCTATTTGCAGATGGTTTCTTTCGTGCGGCGCGATATATCTCATGGCATTATCTATGGGGTGGACGAGAGTACGGTTTGTCTTTTGTTTTTCTTTATTTTTATTTTTTTTAATTGCAAAGATTATGTTCTTAAATCAGCATTCGTAAACTGAATGCGAAAAGTTGTCGATATTTTTCGCCGATGGAGGGAAGGGGAGGAGATTGGGTTGCGAAGGATAACGGCAAGGCGATACGGGAAGCCTTACCGCACTGGATCATCGACGTTGTGGAGATGTTTACGGGAACGTTAGTCACAAATCTAATCTAGTTCATTCCGTAGCGCATTCGATGATTAGGCCGATCTAATCGTCATAGCATAATTAAAGAACCTATAGGAAGGAGGTTACCTACATCTCTCAATCCTGTAATTCGAAATATTAACCGACAGGTATATTCGAACCTCCGAGGTAATTCGCTATTGCATACATCCAGTCATCGTCTTTTCCGCATAGTCCCAACATCAGAACGGAGTACAAGCTTGGATTGTTTCCTTATTTCATTACTCACACGTCGGAACAAGGTAAGTAATAAAACATGTATTTGAGCATTCACCCTCTAACTGCGTTCTCCATTCATGTAATTAAAAAGGTGTGACACTGTATTCGACGTGAAGTCCAATATGAGTGTTAACGGATTAAAGGTTTACTCTTCCACGACCAGTACTTCGAGCCGGCACCTGAGGTAACCGAAGCATTACGAAGACTTAATCTCAAGGAACCTTGGCTTTTTGATCAACGAAAGATTCGTCTCTCACAAGCGCATACACTTGCCATGCACGGAGAGCGTCTTCCTAAAGATAAGTGGACAAAATGGGAAGAGGTATAACTTATCATTTTCCTATTTATCTTCCCAGAAATTTGTAAGCAAGTGGCAGGTCCCTCCAGCAGGTACCCAGTTCTGCGGGGGGAGGGGTAGGTAAGTATTAATTTGTTTTAGAAGATGTCAGGTTCTTGAGGAGTACATTTGTATAGGATGATTATCACTGCTTTATGGATGTTGAGAGTTATTCGATTTTCATATCAATTCTTCTACAATATCTCTGAGATAGTATCTCATCGGTAGGATGTTTTATTAGTACATACCCTTGAGGTCAATATGAAGCAGCAGTTTTATTAGTACGTGCATTTTCCGACAGAAGTCCTGGTCTTTAATTCAAGAATTATAAGCGATAAGCATTTTGTAAAAGTCCACCTCGTATTTCCTGCGTTAATCGAAGTGAATGATTTTAATTATAAATGGGCCTTCAGTTAATAAATAAATAAGTAAATAAAGTGTTTCTTTTAGGAGACATGGTATCTAAAGCCATATTTAGACGAAATCGAAGCAGAGAAGAAAGCTCGAGCTGAGTCGTCAGGTCTTGTTCCTGGATTCTGGCTACGACGCAAGCATTGATCCAAATTGGGTTTCTCTGTACCACTTTGCAACGATCGCAGTGCCGACATTATCATGTTTTATTCAGTTGCAAGTAGAAATACACATTAAGTCGATTTTCAAACAGTGTCATGTAGTTGAGTTCTATACCTCATGTGGAAATGCCGCTATTGATGTTCTTAAGTAAAGCATTACGAAGTATGAAGTAATATAGGACATGAGCAGATTACATTTTATCAAGTGATATAGTAAAGCAACGTGAGCAGACTACATTTTATTAGGTAATGTAGTAAAATATTTTGCGTTTACTTTACAACACCGATAGTACTTTCTTATCAGTCAGTGTTATCAGTTATACAACTAACATCTGAGAATAAATTCATTTAGTGGACTGTTTCACAGCTTCCAGTGTGTTCTTTTGCCTAATATTTAGAGCAGCCTGCTGCCAAAGAACTATCAAAAAATTGATACATATACTCAAGGAAGACCCGATATTATAACCTAAGTGGTATTTTACTTCAGAAAATCCTTGTCATGACTCCTCGGTGGTGCGTGTATTCCAGGAAGTCATATCACTGCGACGCTTATAAGAAAGCGTTATATTTGAGAGGGAAGTCCAATGTAGCAAATGGCCTTAGCAGTATTGGTCATGACGGATAAGAATATTGTGATCTTCGCTCTGCCTAGAGCCGTTGTGTGACTGTGAGGGTATAACGTTACCGAAGAGCAACTGTGATAACCAGAGGATATGACTTTTATTTCGAAGGTCTAGGAGCTCCTTCAGTGTTTACCGTGACGGTTGCGGTTTTGCAGAGTCCCAAAATGGTCATCTGAAACACTACTTGAGCACAAGTTGATGTTTTCGAGAGCTAATAACTCGCCACGTAGGAAACAGTGACGTCTCATTGAAACACCGTCTAATAGTACCGAGATTATTCAACTACATAATGCAATAATGACCACTTCCGATGCAGAAGATCTGAGGTAAGGAACGACGATAGATTAATGGTGGAACTTCTTGATTGTCGATTTGAATCCGCTGTCAGTTAAAACACTCTGAATAAAATATTTATCATCACAATATCAAAATATTTGTCAATGAAAACACAATAATAAATAACAATGAAGTTTCGATCGAATAATTCAATTAGCAGTTGCCATATTTTCTTTGGTGGAAGGATTTTCTGTTTTTGAGACAAACGGGATGTTCCCTCTGCATTCTCACCCTTTCTTCCCTTCCCCACACACAACTTCAGTCCTGTAATTAAAATAAGGCTAATTTGGACATTAATTTGCGATTATCCCTGCCACTTGTGCGCCTTGAGTACGCAACAATTTATTGAACGAGTGGGAGACAATTTAAGATGCACATATATTCGATTAAAGAAAATTTTCGTCAAAAGTGGTTTCTGAACGTGGGAACTCGAAGACTCAAATACTTTAGCTCGAGAACAAAACCACCGTTTTATCAACGACGTTCGAGTGTGTTTATTTTCCATTGTGAGTTACTTTAAACATCGATAAAATCGAATAAATTTGATCAGAATGATGAAAATCCTTCGATCGATGGCGTAATTACTATCGCCAGAATCCACGATGTGGAGTGAAGTAAACACCATTGATATTTTGTTGCCTCAAGTAATTGTAACACTTCACGCAAATCCACGTCGCCCAACCACAAATTACAATACCAACAAATATACTCACCACCATTAATATCTGATCTAAATGAAATATAGAGAAATATTTTCACTCATCGTATATATTTTAAATTAAAAAAAAAGATTTAAATAATAATTCCACTCGACGATTCGAATAATATAATCGATTTAAGCGTTTGTGAAAAGATTAAATGCACACATCTCCGTACGAATATTCGATCCATAAACGTTCTTAGGAGATAAATATAAACCGGTAGAGATATCAGATTAATGAATCGCCTCGACTTCGGATAGTCTTCAGAATGCTTACGTATTTATTTAATGCCCCATATGGTATTCAAATATTTCTTATGTGAACATCACATATGAACAGCATAGTATTTAATGAAGAAAATTGCAACGGCTACTCAAAATTGCATAATGAGATGACTTATGAGAGTTTAATTTGCTTGAGGTGACTATTTCCATCAAATGAGGTAAATCTATACTAAATTATCAGTTTAATGAGTCGATAAATGAGATAATATATAAAATATGATTGATGAATGTATCTCAAAATAAGTTTCTTATGAATTCATTTTATATTCTCCACTTTTTTAGAACGACTTATCGAGAATTCATATATAACTTTATGAAGTTGCTATTACAATGAAATCATTTTTTACTTAGTGAATCGTCCTTTTTTGAAAACTTCCACTGAATTACTCATAGAGAGTAAATGCGCGACAATATGAATAAATATATCGATAAATAAATTAGCGAAGCAATAAATTTCAATAAATAAATAGTGTCACCGAACAAAATATAGAAATTGGAGAGAGAAAGCTCACCGAATTTTCGATAGAAACTTTGTTTTTTATAAACAAACGTAAAATATAGCGTATAAATAGCCAAAATGAAGAATCCAGCACATTGTGCTATCTGAAAATAAATTCCTCTTTATGAAGGTGACAAAATAAAACTCCCACCGCAAAATTTAATTCGAATATTTGAGAAATTAATTTCTTAAAATCACTTCAACTCTTTGGAGTCTGTTAATATTTGACTTTTGTAGACATCGTTATGGGTATTTTACAAAAGAGGCAGTGGAGCAGTGGAAGAACGCTTCAACGAGCATCGAAGATCGGCCGCAAACAGCAAAACTCTAAACAAAGATGTTGAGGACATAGAGCATAATTAATTTTTAGAGGACAATATAGGCCAATTTAATTTTGAAGGGGGATAATTTATTTTTAGATTATAGGATAATAAATTTATATATTAAAAAAGGATTATTAAAAAAAATGATAATAATAAATAAAGACTTACCTGCACCACTATAAAGGGTAATAAAAAAGCAGCCTTTTCATAATATAGGCCATAAAATATGAGTAATGCAACAACAGTATTCAATAATAAGAGTGCAACATCGAGTAGCAAATTCACCGCATATACACCAAGTGTGAGGCAAACACAGTTGAAAGCACTTAAGACCAAGGCTGAGATTGCAACGTACATTGTAGCTCTCTGCAATATCCATAAAGTTTAGAGTACTTCCACTGACGTAATCTTTTATTTACATGGATAACGATGATAATTACCTCAAATTTGTTCATAATTACCTTAACGTTTATCAACTTAGTTACTACTCAATAGCGAATTGAGGTGGTACGAATTGATGAGCAATTTGTTTTCCACAACGCCAATTTTTAAACAATAAATGTGGAATTTTCTTAAATAAGTGATGATGCTCTATATTATAATATGACATAAATGTATACGGGCATATAATAATATAACTATTTGTAAGTATATATAAGTATACAGTAAAAAGTATATATGTATATAGTAAATATATATGTAGTAAATATATGCATAAGTATATATGTATATAGTAAAAAAATTAATTTACATATGATAAACACAAAAAATTTGCAAAGAGTGAATAAGTTCTGTCATAGAACTCACCTTAATATGAACGCTTCCAGTGCAACATTTATACGTTGAATGCTGATTTTCGCCCGGCTCATCGGTTAATATTATTTGAAAATTGAATCCACAACATCGCATGCTATAAATTGCATTCATTATCACACTCTCATTTCAGATAGCGCCTCATTTTCCGCTATGAAAATATCCATTATTGAGTGGATAATGTATAGATTTTCTTTTCGAATCCATTAAATGGGAAAATATTTTTGAGATATTCGAAAAGAATTTAAATAGGAAGCAAATAAGGCATATGCTCATGTCTGATAGCTCGAGCATCTAAGGTTTCAATCTTTCTAAAGAAAAGGAGAAAAAATTTTCCTGTCTCGGCGATAGCACGTGCTGAAAATACAAATATATATATTCCTCATGAAATTTTAGTATCGCTTCTAGGCTTGTTTAGACTCAGGAGGTTCGTGAGCGGAGTAAAACTAATTTTACTGGACTACCTCCAACCTAAGGAATAGGACGACGTTAACTTGGCGGCAGCTTAGGAGTCTCGGAAATGTCCAAGAAAATGAGTGAGATCAAGCAATCTCGAGGCCCTCCCAATCTCAAAGAGTTCAAAGCAACACTGCGAGCGAAGCACGTGATCATAAATCCTTTCTGGATGAAAAAGCCGTGCGCCCATATGTAACACCAATATTCGAACCAACTCAAATCTTCATGAAAATCAAACGTAATGCGTGGAAAGAATAACGAAACTTAGTGGAGTTAACCTTTTTGTTTCCGTTGGGACATCTATCATATCTCCTACGAGTGCACGCCCTTTTCTTTAGACATCGAGAACAACGCGAGAAGAAATGAGTATCTATCCTTCGACGATAAATCTCCTGAAAATTATGTGTGATTTTAATGGATAAAACATAAATAACGCCATGTATCGATTAGTGTGGTATTATTTGAAATAACTCAACGTTTGTCGTAACTTCTTATCAGTTATTATCACCGGTAAAAAACCTCTTCACAGTGTTCGAATAAACTTTTTCATTGATATTTAATAATATAATTATTATCAGCTGATTAAAAACACAACAAATAACTGCACTCTTATTTATAATCAGTCGAAGAGTTATTGAATTAAGTCCTTGCTGAATTTCTGTCAGTCGTATTCATTGTCGATAGTTTCCGCCATTGTTCGCAATCGATCGGCAGGCTACTTTTCTATCGGAAAAGTGCAAATAAGCAATACTTGGCATGGAGGATTTTTCGTTTTTCCATCGAACTAATTCACTGACGATCATTGTCTTCCACCCAGTCATTCATCACCACAAGAAATTTGGCTTTAAAATTCATTGAATCGAGTGGTATCTATTGCGATGCAAACACACTTCGGTGGTTATATGTATTCCTCAGCACTCCGAAGTTGAGAGCTATTTCAAATTGCTTTGAGATTAAAAAAATCGTCTAAATTGAATATCCATTCGCCTAAAATCGCCCCAAAGATTTACAATTTCTTTTTATATCGTAACTTGAAATTCCCTAAAGATTCCTTTTTCGTTCATATATAAAAGATTCTCAACGCAAAGAATGTCGATATTGAATGGAATTTCAACTAATGACTCGCTTATTAATTGACTCACATTCCATGAGAGTCTCGTAAAGATCAAATGCAAAGAAATACGCAAAAAAAAGGAAAACGAAAAAATTGGAACAAACGGACATCTGCAGCAATATCGCGTATTTATTCGACTTTTTCGTTGCTGCAACATCGATTGCTTAGAGCAAAAGCATCTTTCCGCTCATGAATTATAGAATTCATGTGAGGTGTAATAATGAAAACAAAAAAAATTTCAAAACAACCAGAATATCTGCAGCCTTCCTTCTATCTATTATCATTGTCATTGATTTGTTACCTACTAATCGTGAGTATATCGTACAAATATGAGCATATTTGTTCTTCTCATTTAATATTCAATGCATCGTCTCGTATAATGAAATGTTCTACGACAAGAAAAGCGGTCTTTGTTGGACTGCAAACCCCGGCCATTGTAAGACGGTGAATTCAGATCGCCGGACGCCGATAGCCTGATGACGAGTTAACCATGTTTATCTCTTATGTGCAGGGATTGCACACAAATTTCATCCAGCAAGGAAGAACGCGTACGTCCTAATAGACCTCGATTCTACTGGGACTTTCAGCGCTTAACTATCAGAATGTGGAAAAAACGAAAAAAGTTTATGCTGTCGAGTGACTGCCTTCAAGACGATATGCTTTCAACACGATAACTTGTGTTCGGGATAAAAATTTAAGATGGATCTCCTGTTGAGGAGCTCTTTGAATGTGTAACGTTTCTTGCTGAGAAGAGTGATAACTATTTGAGGAGGACTGCTGTCGTCATCAAATGACGACATTCTGGATAAGAAATAAGTTGTTTGTGCTAGTTGTTTGACTTTGAAGTACTTTCATAAATCAATTTATTTTCCTACCAACATAGCCAGATTCGATCTTTTATTTTGTAAATGCTATATTATTCATTATAAAAAAAAGAGAAATAGAAGTACATAATATATTTGCTGCTTATGAGTATGAGAAAAAAATTAGCTTGATCGTTGGGAGTTCGCCGACTTAAATCGACAAATATACTGGAATTTACATAGTCTTTTTAAACGATGAATAGTTAAGCTTAGAGGAGATGAGCTCAACTTTGTACCAACTCGTCGTGATCCAAAAATAGTGGATGGTTGATGAGCGTTCATAAGGGGATACTTGAAATTATCCACTGGAATGTGGTGAAGTCGTACCTTGAACAATACGTATCACCCAGCGTCACTTACTATACTATTCAATTAAGTAATAAACAATTTCATTGAAAATTTTCTTTAAATTTATTTCTATTATAGGCATATTTATTATGAAGGTAAGAGATTCATCAAAGAATTATGACAGAACATCATTTCCATTTAGAAATTGAGAAATTTTTAGCAAAATAAAGAAAATGATGGAATATTTCAAAGATAGAGAAATTTAATAAACAAATATGAGAATTAATTATTCGAGAAGACATGCGCTTCCTTTTTCTTTCTCCTTTCTCTTCTGAGATCGATCATCTCCAGTTTGCTGATTAAAAAACTGCTAATCCACCGACATTATCGGATACATTAGCAATATGATAGAACTAGTAGAAGCGAATAGAAAAAAACGTAATAAGATGAAAGAGTGGATTGCAGAGTCAAAAAACTGAGGGAAATTTCATATCAAAGAGTTGTTTTCTGTGATTCCAATTTTTGACTGATCACCTTTTTGGTTTGTTGTTTTTTCAATTCATTGAAATATAATGGCTGTGAGTGAGAAGAAAGCTTTTAATTGCAAACATGAATTATTGGAAACTAAGAGAAAATTCAACTTGAAATCAATAAGATTAACTTCGTCCAGTTCAAATGATCACATCGCCACTTTATGTGTTCTTATTTATAGTTGAAATAATGGAGATATCCTTTATTAATCGTTTGAATTACAGTCAATTGGGATCACAGATCAGTCAACAATGTTACGTATACAAAAAAAGTGTACAATAATCAGTTGGTGGTGAGCAATGAAAGTTGGCAACATTCATGAGGCTGGAGTTGAAAACGATGAAGAGTTGCATCAATTATTCCTCTTATCATTTTATTTCAGAAAAATGAAAAGTAACTATTTTATAGAAAAAATTCAAATCCACAGATTAATGTGAAATTCATTTGATTTGTGATGAATGATTAACAATGCAAAATTAATAATCAATCTTTCGAAGATAACTGAACGGCGGGTGCACTACTGATATCCTTAAATATCTCTGATGATCTACATTTCACGACGTATAAGTTCGACGATGAGTGAATTCCTTAGTGATCGCCTATTCTCTTTTACGCGATGGAGTCGATCCTGAAGTTCTAGTTCGTTACTTCCTCAGATAATTCGAGGATCACTGCGATGGCCTTTCGAGGACTGCCAATTTCCCGAAGAGATCAATCCTCTCGTCGCTAAGTGAGTGTTCTCCTTTCGACGGACGCCATTCAATGAATTAGCCGGTGGCAGCCATTTTCTCTGTTTTATCGCGTATTTCGTACGCATTTTAGCTCATTTTGCCTATGGTAGAAGGGAAGGAGGGTCTCACAATAGTACTTCAAATATCCTTCACTGGCACTTCAAAGTCGACGTTGGCAATTTCTTTGCTCTAGCCAATGCCGAAGGTACACTTCCATATACTAGTTCTGCTGGAATATAGAGCTAACGATGTTAACTCATCCGCTCTTATTTTGAGACTTGATTCTATGGATTTCTTTTGCTTAATCTAAACATTTTTTATCCTTTTGAAAGCTCACTGAACATTAATGAATATTATTCGCGAATTCACTAAAAACTGGATGAATAAATGAGCACAAACTTCGACCAATGCAGAGATTATATCAGGGGTATGTCGATGGAAAAATTGAAATTAACAGAGATTGTCACCTAAAATTGCTCGTACATCAACGTTCGATGTAGAGAATGTTGAGCAAACAGAAACAAAAAAACGCCTAATTTATTTGAAAGTTTCTCTTGCACTTTTGATTAATTTAGTTCGATCATCTATTGTTCCTCGTTTATTATAAGTTCTTTGAGGTTAATGTGAAGAATTTTTTCTTGGAAAATCGTTTGAAAAAAAAACTGCTGTTTTGGTTCAGAAAATCGTCTTCTACTGGGGAATGAAATTTTTCATATGGACAGAAGAAAGAAAATAAATTCAATAATTAATAAATATAAGCGGTAATATAAATACTACAATAAGATATATTTCTAAGCATTTTTAAGCAGCAAACAAAACTATTCCTTCAGAGTGCAAGGCCGATCAAATGAATTACGAAAGACTTCTTTCACAGCCTTTCCACATTTAGACGAAAAGGAAAAGAGGAGTGAGGAGCAGGAAGGACAAGGAAGGTCAACCGCAATTTTTCGTCGAAAGTGTAGCGTTCATGCGAACGAAGCAGTCTTGCCAGGCTCCCTAACAGGAAAACCTTCAAACACTCTCCTTAGAGACATTTTCTTGAAGGATTTGTAGTATGAAGCTTATCAATGCAAATAAAATACACGAAATAATCATATATTTTGCTGCATTAAGCATTCATAACCTGCAAATGCATAAAAATTGCGCCTATTGTACAAATATTCATTGAGATGCGAAACGTAAACGATATTCTGTATTAAAGTAAAAATAAAGGGAACAGGTAGTATAAATTGTATATTTTTTCTTTACTATATGACAACTAAGTTTCTTTAAATCTGTAGTAACTTATTTACTTTGCATCTGCACTTTTTTCCTTCCAATGGTATATATTATTCTGACAAATCGATGTTGTTGTTTGATTCCTTAACCTTTGGATGAAAAATTATTTGTTTTTTCATTTTTCAATTTCAAGATGAAAACCAATAATATGGGCTCTAAATTTTTCACTATGAATAATTCAGTGTTTTGAGCACTTCATAACCATTTGCAATAACGGTCGATAATACAGCGTGGGCGATAAAACAACTTATTTTTACCTCTCTATTACAGAGACTCTTCTATTCTCTCGATTAAATTCTATACCAAGTGTATATGATTGAAAGAAAAAAAAAAACAAATGATGTTAACTGTTTTCGTTTCAAAGAAATCGGATAAAGTGAAAGCGATTCAATAAAGCGTCTTAGAAGATATCGGCGGCTATAAAGTGTAGCTGCTTTCGCACCTCCGAGAAGCAGGTGCTTGCGGAGAAGAGCGAAAGCTCGTATCCATTCACCTTACTGCTCATTGCTCTTTCTCGCATCATGTCAATCGTTTTCACGAATAACGATGCTAATCGTAGCGTGCCAACCAACTGTCACTAACAATTCATTTTAGTACGAAATATTTCAGCACCACTAAATCGATATTTTTCGCAAAGTAACGACATTCTCGCGAATCAATATATGATTCTCCCTCCCAGAAAATGGGAGCAAATTGTTTGTTAGCATTTAAAACGACATTTTTTATTCAGTCAATATCAAAATATCAATTTTAATCAGTTTTCTGAGTAAAAAATTCCTAATTTCACTGAACGAAAAGAACCGTAAAGATTTTTTTGAATTCGATTTTCTATTTCAGCTTAAATTCAACCAATTTTTCAAATTTCTTATTTTCTCAGATCAGCAGATTCTATTATAACATCTAGGAGAATTTTTTAAACCGATGTCGCATCACAATTTCGAAGAGTTTCACAAATAAATTTGCTCAAAACTAGTAAGAAATTTTTCAGAAATTCGAGTCATTTTTCCTGTTATTGCAAATATTTTCATTGAATAAAATAAAACCTAACAGTACTTTAAATTATCTATATACATCCGCTGTGACCACTCGACGGAGAAACACACATTTGAGACAAATAGATATGCAAATCCCGGATCACCGACCATTGAATAAGCGCTAAATATGTACAAATCAAGAGAGCATCATTGCGATATGTTTTTATGGCAAAATACTATTAATACTTCAGCAAATAAATAAGAAAAGTTAGTTATATCAACCGAATCCAAAAAATAATGCTTCAATCCCAAAAATTTTTCCGTTTCTCATATAGTTCTGCATGTATCCAAGATTTCATCCACGCTCACCAATCGGTGATTGCAATGAGCGGATCCGCCATCCTCTTATTGCCTTTGTTTGGCAGTCGAAAAGAGCGACGTTTTATAGTATGCGAGAAGAGAAAGTGAAGAGCGAGTGTCTCCATCAAATGTTCATTTCAAATGACCACTGAGTGGTTATTGAAGTGTGGACGTTTCTCGTTTACTTCACAAATGACCACTCCCTCCTAACATCATTCATTCTTTTCGTTTCTATTCCGCATATACAATTTCGCACCGCTTCAAAAATTTTTCGTAATTTTTCATGGAAAACATTAGACGTGAGAGGTGTTTCTCCATTTTGTTGAAATAAAACTTGAATTGAGTCATTTAATGGCATTTAAGTAATCTCAAATAGAAAAAAGCTGAAATAGCTTTTCTTCCTTTAATAGTACCAGCACACCGTAATATCTGCAAAAGTGCTTCTCGTTTATAAACTTTTCTTGATTACTTCCACATCGAAAAATGTTTATGCCTGTCAATAAAATAGCGTCTGATTCAAGAATATTACTTTGTTTTTCTTTTACATTTTACATTTTTTACATTTTTTACATTTTTTACATCCCATATATATATATACGGAGGTACTACGCCAATGAAAGAATTCAAATTTGAAATGTTTAAGAGGAAATTAATTGAAAAATTCATCGCAATGATTAACTGTGAACTTTGAAAATGTTATCGTCGATTTTTCGCGAGTTTTCAAACGTTGGAGGATATGGCACATTGAGGGAGGAAATGAATGCGACTAGATCAATTTCAAATCTCAAATAATCCAGTTCACAGATCCTCGAGAACATGATTGTGTATGGTTGTTCCCTTCGTTGAACTAGTTTCATGAGCAACAGGATGTATTGTTGATTGTACGCATGTTGTGATATGAAGATTTGATCTATGTATGCATTATTGAATGGAAAGATTTAAATTGCGATTTTTCAAAGACATTAGCATTTCGGATCGACTTTTTCTATCCATGAAGATATTTTGCCAATAATATAACAAATTTTATTTGAAAATTTTTTTTCGAATATTTTAATAGTTAAGTGATGCTCCTATAATTTTCATAATTCTATTTCATGCACTCAAGTATAATCAACGTGTATATAAATATATAAATATTAACAATACAGATTTAATATAAAGATGAAAAGAACGATAGTTGCTTATGCAACACAAAATGATCTTATCCCTTCCGGCCCATATTTACACCACATATTTTTTATATCTGAAGTGGTAGAAAAATCACAGCATTATCGTTTAATGAAAATCAAACCAAATGACATATTTCCGTTATTGAGTGGATCATCCGGTTAATCCGAGAACTGTAGTCTAATCCGGAATAAGAAACCAACTAGTTGTTATAAGACGGGAAAATTTCATCACAGAAGAATCTTAGGCAAGTTAAAAAAATAACACCATTTTACACAATATTCTTTTTAAGAACTTTCATAGCCAAATTTTCTCGACAAATCATCAAACGGTGCATTATGAAATTCTCAAAATGAAAAGAGGAAAAAATCAATTCTCCAGAATAAGAAAAAAAAACTGTATTCGTGAATGCTCCAATTTGCCATATTTTTTCTCCTAATGAATGAAAATTTCTCCCATTATTTGTTCATTGCGACTGTGCAATACGCGTTTAGAAACGACTGCATTGAACAGTAATTTAACAATTATTCCCTAAGCGAATTTCACTTGAAGAATAATTGAAAAGGATTTCAGTGGTGATGAATCCGATCATCGAAACGGATCATTTAATGTAAAATTACCCTTAGATGAGGTCTATTGCATCTATTGCGGGTGCATTTTAAATAATTTCTTTTTTAAAGCGCTGAATATGTAAGATGTAATTTTTTGTTGGTTAATTTATTTATTTTCAATGACTCTACAATTTGTTTCTCATATTTTCAATCCTTTTTCTTTGTATATGAGGGAAAAGGATATTGGTTGCGACTGAATGAAAAAGAAATGAATATTCATAGTTCTTGATTTCCTTTCCAAATATTACTTGAATCGAAAAATTAGGAACTAAAAATCGAAAACTAATAACTCGTTCAATTATCTTATAACGGCTTCAAATAAATATAGATCAGTGGTCATTGAGATTTTCTGACGTAATTTGCATATAATTCTTTTGCAACTTCAATTATAGATTTTCCAAGCATTCCATCACTTCTCTAATCACGATTAATTACTAATAATTGAGTGATGAATGTTGATGTTATTCTATAAATAATTCTTTTCGCTAGGCTATACCAGATCGAAGTCATGGTAAGATACCAAATCACAACCAATCAAAGTACCATAGCAAAATATTGCGATAATAAGTTATCATAACTGAGATCGTTGTAGATCAAAGGTGAAAATCACAGCAATAGCTTGATTATATAGTTTCACAAAATGTTTTACAGCACAATGGAGTGAAATGCATTCGAAATACGAGTTGAAAACTTAATAATCGTCTCATTTCCGGTTGCACCTTTCGTTATGCCGTGGTGATATATTTGAAATGATAAAATCCCTAAAGAAAATTCCATAATTTTTTCCAGTAGTATAAATATTTGACAGGTTAATTGATTATAATACAAAACAATATCCGCATTTTTAACGATATTTACAATTAAAAGTATTTTAAAATTCATATCGTTAAATGATTGAAGATCATATGAAATGGTCCTTTTCTTTTTTTGGAAATTTTGAAGTCGAAATACGTAAAATTGAAAAATTTAATATCTGCCGAAATTCTAAAGATGCAATTATTAGAGAGCAACTTTATTAAAGTTTTTTTAATCGTCTTCTTTTTTCCCTCTTGTAAAAATTTCGATTTTTAGCTACGAATAACTCAGACGATCACGAGTGATGTATTTGATGATATTGATCTTCATTCGTTTTCAATCAACATTTTCGCAGGTGATTTCTAAGATTTTTATCACTTTATTTTTCTAATAATGTTTGTTTTCTTCTTAATTCCTATTTATTTCAGTCGATATATTTCAGTTATTCTTGATAAGCAAGCTTTAAAATGTTTGGACTGAGAAGTAATTATTTAGCTACATAAAATTAAAAGACAAAAAAGTCTGAAACATATAACAATAGAAAGCGAGAAATTTTATGAACTAATTTTTTATCACTGATATGACCTTACAGAGAAGTATTTATTGTAACAGGATATTATGTTCGCTGGAACAATGTTTTAAGACTGATAAGACTCTATTTTGAGTGTTGAGAAGAATACAGCATGTATTTAGATTGAAGGAGATGCGCCAAGTAAAAGCAATTTCCTGAATAAGCCAAGTATCTCTGCATTTGCTGCCTTACTACGTCCTTTTTACTTTTATCCTCTTGCGCCAACAAAACGTCGCGAGAAGCTATCTGGCTTACCACCACTTCCGGATGATGAATACGAAACAGGTGGACTTGAATTGTTATAACTGAAAAATTAATAATTAAAGAGGGAAACTATATAATAATTTAAACTAAGAAATGGTGGATTACCTGAGCGTAAAGGTTGATAAGTTGAATCAGCCGTCGAAGAAATAGAGAAGGGAAGAATTTAGTTTTCGGTCCGATAATCATGTGATTTTCAAGTGGTAATTTCCTTCATGCGAAATTTCAGTATAATATGTTGGGTTGAAAAAGATCGACTTCCATATTCTACGATTTGATCTACTACTTGTAAATAAAATAAGCTTGCTACTAAGCATTAAGGATTTCAGAGGCACCAACAACACGTCGTCCGTTTCAACTGATACCTTTACAGCGTATAACATTACCACCTTTACCATCTCTCGACTCATATGGTTCTCTTATATTTTCTATCTTTGCTTATTCATTTACATATAGCACCTCATTTTTGCAGTTTGCTTTGAATAAACTTCACCATATCACCCTTCAGTCAGTAATATGACATAATATAGAGTCTCAAAGATCAGTAAATAGCAAATAATATAGCATAAATGAATCATCAAATAAAATGGCATTGCAAAAAATTAATTATTCACGTTTGAAAGCTTGATGAAGTTTTACATCTGTAGTGCTCGATATTGGCAATGAAGTTTTTCTTATGATTTTAGGCCAGTAGTCCTTCTTATTCTCAATAGCAGCTCTTTCTCGGTTTTAAATTCCAATAACTACACAAATTGATTCTGAGCAATCGAGCTGAAGCAACGCGCAAAGATCGATGAGGTTTTATCGTTGAACTCTTAAAAGCTGTTGCAAAATCACATCTTTTCTTTAAGGTTTTTATGACTGAAGATCAGTTCTTTTATGCATCATTCTCCCCCATTTTCACCTTCCCCTCATCCGTTGCCCCCTCTGCCACCTTTAAAAATGGTGTTTTTAGCTCTCAGTTTTGATTTTGTGGTACACAGCAGTATTTTTTCCCATGCTTTGTTTGCAAATTATGAATTTTAAATACCTATCAGTGTTGGTGATCAACTTTCCCACTTTTATTTTAAAGGTATTTTCATAAGTTCCCTCTGCGGTTATGAAAACTGAAATATTTGGTTCATTTTAGTGCTCATATAATCATCAAATTCTTCTTCCGCCTATTTTACCTCTTGATTAAACGCCATTTTTTGAAATTTTCCAGATATGCAACTAAATATCGTGCCCTTTCAACAGAGGAGAAGAAGGGTGAGGAGAAGGAAGTAACGGGAAGTATATCCATATCTATTTCCTATGCCGTTTGGTTTAATCGGCTATAGTTAAATATTGCAGGCATAAATACAATCCCTGAGTTACCACCTCAGCACGAATCGAAATACGCAGGGCAATTTGCGCCGGACGGGAGCTTCATTGGGAAGCAGGAAGTCCGTACCGCTTACCGCACTCCCAGGCACTTATTACGACAGGAGGTTGGTATAGCGAATAAACTGTTCTCAGCATTCACTTATGTGCGCATCAAAGGAGTCGAGAAAAAATGCGAGTTTAGTAGGCAGCTTGTTTTTGTCATATCATCGAGACTTAAATGTGCTCGTCATTGCGTAATAGATTGCTATATTCAACTATAGCTACGCAGAGAGAATATTCGATTTATGTTTCTAAAAGACGGCGATTTGGGAATTCAGTAACTTTCATGCAAAGTTTTCCTGGAACTTACTGTATGTGTTTGAGGAAAAAACGTTTATTCGAATGTTCAGAGGTTATTTTCAAAAAGAATTCAGGCGTCGAAGTGGGCGGAAAATTCTGAATCCGACAATCCACACTCACATTCGATCCGTGCTAGAGATGTAAAGCCAGATGATGACGAGGACGACGCTGATTATGAGGTGGACATCCACTGCCTAAAGCATTCTTATCTTTAAATGCTCTTTTATCTCACAATAAATCGGAGATCGTAAGACACTCAAACGCGATATTGATCATTTACGTATCTAGTGAAGGCTCATATCGATCCTAGAACCATATCAATCCCACATCAATTTGCATTGCAAATATTAGGAGCAAAATACCCCTACACTGGGCATCATCGAACCAATTATCGATGCCCATGGCCAAAACACGATAGATGAAATATTCTCGGCTTTCGTCCCTTAGGTTAACATTTATGAAACAGGTGAGCAGTTATTTAGGTTCAGTTGAGCAATTATTCAGGTTCTTCGAAAACAAATACCGAGATTAAATTTCAGATGATTCGATTTTTAATTCAGGGTTTGTTTCGCCCGATAGTAAAATAGACCGAAAGAAATATCAAGAATATTAGAGGAAAGAAATTTTCTCCCCATAAAATTAGACGATTAACTTACGTATAAATGAAATGTAAGTATTTGCTTCCTTTTTTAATGTGAAATGATGAAAAAAATGTGGAAAAGAACGATATTATTGCTGTGGAAATTTTTTTTTCATGCACTTTATTAGATTATTCGTTAACTTGAAAAAAAGAAGTAAAGAGAAATTGAATAAACGGTTACTTTCTATCTGCAATAAGATCGAACAAGCGAGTAGGCTATAGAGCGCAACTGCCTAGAGTTGCTTTTACCTTCCATAATTTCCCACTTTTCAGGGTGGTCATCCTTCTTCCTAATCCAAAATCAGCTGTAATTTTTCTATTTTAATGAATTAACAGTAACGAAGGACTAAATTAACGACATTTTCCTTACCCATTAAGAATATAATAAATTTCGAGTCGCGCATTATTGTCGCTAAATCCTGCATAACCAAATCGTATATAAAGAAAAACATTGCAAAAGTGCCTACCGTGATCAATCGTTCAAATTCACAAACCTTCATTCAGGATGATAGTTTCTATCGAGATCCAGAAATAGAAAAAAACGTTGCAAAATTTCTTGAACGCCATCCTATCAAGGATGAATCAGCGCACCTAGGATCGATGAATCGTAAAGAGGTCAATGTGACTGCGTTTGCAAGACTTCCGGAGAATACTTCCACATCCGCACCTATACAAGTGAGTCTTTTCTTTGGATAAATATTTCGATATTATGTTTTATTTTTCTTTAAAAATCAGCATAAGCTTTTGGATGGATACCTTTATAAACTCTTACTTTATTCGAAAAAAATCTGGCAGAACCTGCTTTGATTATTTTTTGAGAATCGAAGTGATCTGTTTTTCTCCTTGATTACTTCAATAATCAATGAGAAATTAGACTCAATTATCCCAGAAAAAAATATGTGCAATTATTTCATTTCATTTCATTTCTCAATGTCTCGTGCAGAAAACCACAGCGGCCAACCGAGAGAAAAAAAACATCCAAGAAATGGTGGATAGATCTTCACCTGTCAACCGTTCCAGTATAACCAGCAGTGATGGGAAATTCGTTGGTAAGTTTTCTGAATTTCGTAGTAAGAATATATATAATAGCATCATACTTCGAAGAAATGGCATCCACTGATTCAGAATCTCCTGAATGCTATTTTTGTGCTCTCTTTACATACAACAACCATATCACCAAGATCTCGCAACTTTGCCTATGTATCTGTTTAGCTGTCCGTTCTGTAATTTTAAGCCAGGTGACGAAAAAATCAAGATAAGCAGATTTACCGCACGTTATTTATATCGGAGATGAACTTTTCAGCTAGTTTCGAATCGTTTCATCTGCCTCATAGAGCTATTATCACTCACCGATGAATAAAAAATTTGCATTAGAAACGATTGAGTCGAAAATTCTGAGAGCGAACGTCGTTGATTTCGACGAATGATGAGATTGTGAAAGCGAACGATTTTTGAAAAAATGAAAAAATTCTCATAAACGACCGATCTAAATGGAAACTAATAGTGAAGTTCAACGCATTTTATTGTTTCTGTATAATTAATGAGATAAGTTAATTTGATCGTTGACATTATAAAATTACACTTCATCTGCGATTTTATTATTCGCTTATATTTTTTCAAATGATAAAAGTGATGAGAAAATAGATTCATTTATAAAATCGAACTGATGCGATCTATATCGTTTTGTTTTTTCCTACTTGCGCTCGAAAGATTCATGATTACTTTAAGATGCCATAAAAATTCCAGTGGAAATTTTGCTATATCCGTTACACTTTTGCATGAATTTAAGGAATTCGTCGTGGTGAAAACGATTTTTTCTTGTTCCGCCTATCCTCTCCCCTGTTTTTCCTGCTATAAATTGATACGACGAGTCGGTCTCATAGAAAAACTGATTTTTTTGGGCATGGTGGCATCGTGTTTTCAACGAGCTTATAGTCAGTCGACACACCAAACAATTTCGTCGACACTCAGTTGTGCATGCTGCCTTCTCGTCTAACCAAAAGCTCTGAGAGCAAATGATTACGAAGCAGTAAATTAGCGCAGTTGGAGGCAAACACTATGAGGATTGTCTGAATGCATAATAAAAGCGTTCTTACTTAAATTGAATAAGATGCAAATTATATTATAACAAAATGAAAGTAGCTATGATATTTTCGGATATATATAAACTCAGAATAACAGTAATGCCATCAATTAATTATATATGTACATTTAATCAAAGGTGGACGCGACGCACATTTGATTAAAATACAAGCGAACAACAAAATGATGATAACAACGAATAGCAGTAGAATGCGAACTGCGTCGAGTAATGCTCAACAAATTCGTCGCTCACCAAACATTGCGGGTTAGCGAAATTTCTCTGATTATTAGGTTTTTCAGTTTTTTTGCTTATTAAGTCATGCGTTACCTTGTAAGAAGAATTTTCGATGTTGACGATAGCTTAACTTCTGGAGTGTACGTTTGCTCTTTGATATTTTCAAAGTTAATGACCTTCATCTGCTATAAAAATAAAGATTCATCTTATAGCGCGATAAGAGAAAATTCCAGTCACTAAAAAATAGGCCACACTTGACGTCACATGTAATGAAAACTTGTTTTTAGATTTAAGAATTTCTTTACGCCGATTATCATCAAGAAACCACGAACAATTTGCATCGTCTCAGTTGAGAAGTTCGAAACAACATCAGTTGCCCAACGGAAATAACAAATCACATCAACTCATGAGAGGAAATCAAAGGCCTCGACGTGTTCATCCACGATTAAGCAAAGGTGCAGCAACAAGGATGAGACGAGTACAGTTACGAAAGCTGCATAAACTTCAAGCGTTACTTGAGTACATTCAAGCAGCACCAATCGCTAAAGCCCCACTGGCTATTCATGCGAAAGCTAAACCAACATTTCAAGTGCGACAAGAAAAACAGGTTATTTATATTTGAAACAGGAGTACTTCATTGTGTTACCATTGTTGACTAATAGATCGACGGGTTTGAGCTACCCACAAGTTGTTGAATGTCCAGGTAAGTAAATAAACAGTTACTTTGAAAGGCATTTTTCTTTCGAGTTTTTAAGTGCAAACGTGACACCCTTTAATGCTTCTGTAATCGTAATCTTTGAATCAATATATATGAGCACGAACCACAATAGGAAATCGTTGAATTACTGATTTCTTTTTTCATTACTTGCTCACCGCAGAAATTCTGATCATTCAAAATGAATACAGGTTGTCCCTCAAAGACGGTTACTGGGAAACTCGTATAGTTCCGCTCAACGTGGAAACAGACAGCAATTTTTCAAATCGATCAAGCGACAAGAGGTGATTTAAATTTCACTTTTCTTTGATATGAAAAAACTTGATCGAAGAGTTCTTCACAAGGGCATAAAAAGATATTTCACTAAGAAGCATTACAACGTTTAATCTTGAATTACTCAGATGACTGTAGTTGTATAATTACTAGAATAAGAAAAAATCGGAGATTTCAAAGTTGCCTTCAAGAGATGGAGCCCTATTTACAGTAATTTGGAGGTAATACCTAAAGTTGCGTATACCATTTACAATAATCTGACAATCAGTGATATAATTTTGAGCCCTCCAAAAATATTCTCCTGAAATGATTGTGAATAAAAAAATTTTGATCAGATGTGCTCAGTTTTTTGCCTATTGGATAGATTTAGAGAACTGCTTGCGTAAAATCAACTGAACTTTTCTTTTTTCCTCGCAAGAAATCACATAAAGAAAACTTAATTTTTGTCTCGTCGATCGATATGTCCTGTAAAAATTCAGCATATCGAAGGAAAAGCCTGATGAGGTACCAATAGATAGTAAAAAAAAATTGAACAATTTCCCAAGAAGGTTTGAAGTTACCATATCATTAATCAAATAACTCATTCTTTTGGAAAAGAGCTCGTTTTTCATCATTCAAATGTAACAGTTAGATTCCAAAGTGTATTATTTTTCAAATAAGCAATATGTGATGTTATTTTGAGACGAAGTATCCGGTGATGGGCAATTATATTGAACCAACTTGAACAGATAGTACAGACAGGGGATGGGAAAATCAGTTAATGAAGGTAAAATGAGATGATTATCAAAAATGAAATGAACTGATGCCGTCTGCAAAAAATTAATTTACCAATAATGGATGAGCCTAAAAGACTGTTTATTTTGAAGATCGAGAGTTTTTTTGTTGATTACAGGTGAAACCTGTTGGAGCGGATTTTTCATCATTATATAGCAATAGTACTGGTTCCTCTTTGATGTCTCTTTCGGCTTTTTATGAAAAAAAGGAGAACAAACAGATAATTGACAGCTGATAAAAATTTGCCTCGTTTATTTCCAGCCGAGACCAATCCCGATAGTTGAACGTCAGTCAACACCACAGCAACTTTTTGTTCTACCACAGCTACAGCATGAGGCTATTACCTATGAACAGTTTCAAGCGTCTCGTGATCCTTATGATGCAGCGTATTTGAAAGAAATCGAAGATTATGATCGAACACTTGAATTTCAAAAGGTGAACATGTCCATTCAGTTTAATGAAAATTGTTGCCGTGCCTACGATGAAAGGAAAACCTTTAAGACCCTTTTACTTTGTTATATTGTTTGAGAGAGTTTTTATATTTCGACTAGGCGGCGAAGTAGCTATGGGTAAGAAACGATCACCTGAAGGATTATGAAGATTAGACAGCAGCAGCACTTAATCATCGTCTTGATGTCGATTATGAAGATTTAAGGACGCCTCACGGACAAGTATATACTTTTTTCATTTATGAGTTTATAAATCAAATGTTCATTTTTCTTTCTTCTTTGGCTGTTATCTTTTTTAGTCGTTTCTTGCCTTTATCTCTCATTGCAGCTGGAACTGTGATGGCGAACAACATCTTATCTTTGAGCAAAACATTTTTTCCAGAAATACGCGGGTCCAGGATCGAGGAATTTCGTCGCCCCACAACTGCAAGTCGCGATACCAACCACAACCTTAGCACCAACCACCGCTCAAATGTTCATTCCTGTTCAGCATATTGACTACAACAATGACAATGGTAGGTTACTGTTATTATTGATAACTCTTTAATTTTATTCTCTACTTTCAAATTTCTTATTCTTATTCAAAACAAGATGGACATCAGTGGAAATGATCATCTGCACTTTGGCCTGGAGTAAACCTGCTAAACTGGCATAGAATCTGCAGAATTACAGGTGATTTATAGGTATAGAAAGAACACTGATCATCGGACGTGAAAATCTAAAAAAAAATTTTCTCTGCTCGACGTAGATGCAAAAGCCTTTTCTGGAGGTGATAAATTCGTCGATCGCTTCTTTAGAATCGCTCTTAATTTCCTTATTGACATATTAGAAATTCCTCTATTTTAGAAAGGAAGTCAAAAAAGATCTATGAATTCACCATTTCGATCAGAAGGCTTATTTTTGAGAAGAATTTTTCTTAGAATAAATTTCTCTTAGGTGAATTATGAGAATATATGAGTCTTAGTTAGACTTACTAGACTGTTTAAAAGATCGGAAGGGAAGGGCTTAGGGAAGCGTAATTTGCACAGTTTTAGATTTTGCAATGAAAAAAAAATGCAAAAAAATCCAGTAAATCTCTCATCTATTTTTTCAATAAATTTTCATCAAGGTAAATAACACATTTATTCATTATAGCCATTTTTCATTATTAAGATCAATTATCAAGCATGTCAGCAGTGATTGAATTAAAGGAGAATTTCGTTTGTTTTATGATGCCACAGATAAAATGCGCTATGAAGAAGTAGAATACAAATGACTAGTAATTGTAAAATTAAATGCTGCTTAGAAGATTTCGCAAAACATATCTTCTGGAAGAAGTAAAATTCACTCATTATTTTTCTTCTGTTTTGTCCGCTTACTGGTGGTACCATGAGAAACTTTAATGTGCAACAAATCATTATGAAAGCTAAACCAATACAATAATAAGTGAAGGACGTTGTATAATGTATTTTGAACACCAAGAAGGTGTAATAACGACTGATCAGGTATGCAATGAAATCGCTAAACAGTAGTATGGACCCGCCATTGCAAACATTTTACCTGGATGATTTAATTGGAAGAAGCAAGATAAATTCATTCTACCTGGAAAGATATGAAATTTTCTTTTGAACAAGAGGAGGCAATAAAACTACAAAGTTACAGGAAGCATATATTGTTTATCGTAGTCAGTTTACCATGAAGATCATTTACTCGTAGGGCGACGAAAGACCCGATTATGCTGAAGGGCAACAGTAGCATTAATGGAACATTTACAAGGACATTTGAATCTTTTTTAAAGCATTTGTTCATTTTTCTTCGAAGTTCACATGAAATGACGCAAACAGATGTTCTCGTGATCGTTTCAAGTCATGTCAAACAATTCAAACAACATTTACAACTTTTTAAAAATTTTCTACGCTCATTTTCTACCTTTCTTGCTTAGGAAAACTTTTTATTGCTCCTTTCTATTCCGTTTTCAGCTAGACGCAAGATGACCTTGGTGATATTTCAGGCTTCTATTATTTCAACCCTTATCCACTGGGTCTCTTCGGTGAAATGTTCGGATATCCTTTTGCTGCAGGAGTTCGTCAGACTGCTGTGGTAAATTTTCTTGCTAAATAGCAGAACAGGAAAAAAATTGTTGAATTATTTTTCTGAAATTCAAATACTTAGCAACTCAAATTTCTTTTCTAGGAGATTATGATGGTAGAGCTGTAGGATAATTTTCACAATTTCCTATTCAAGGCAAACAGCTTGCAGCAGTCAGATCAATATATGAATAATTCTGTATCCCTGAAAGACAGCTTCTATTAATCATATCGGTATAGGAATTGCTAACGAAACGAAAAATGCTTTTCGCAATGCCTTAGTTATGCTACAAACCATTTTACAAATGAAGTATATGAGCATATCGTATCTTATCGACCATTTTCCTCTTTTACGCTGAAAGTTCGTAATATCGATCAAACGGATTGCAACTTTCTTCTCGTTTTATAAGTGAGACCCGTCAGTAAGAAAAAAAAAATTCAATAAATTCTTCATCGTCAATTGAAATGTGTTTGTTAAAGGGGATGTTAAAAAAATTTTTTTGTGTTTACACTGAGATTATATCCTATCAGAGAATTGATTCCTTTTTTGACCATATAGCTTTTCAACCACTTCTCAAATTAAACTCGATCCTTGAACGAAATATTTCGATGTTTCATTCAATAGCTATATTAAAATGTCTTTATTTGTATAAACATACAAAATTTGCCATGGTGAGGGTACTTATTTTTTTGAAATCGCAATATTTTAGGGGATTTCTCGGTTCTATTTTCTTATTCTGGATGCAAAAAATTCCTCTCTTCCTTTCTTTCTCCTCTTTTATTTCTTTGAATATCTACTAAAAAATAGTTTTGAAAAAAGATTTCTTCCTCAGACATAAATATTTCCCATATGTTTTTTCGAAAAAAAGGTTAGTCGAACGTTTTCAGAACAAACCGTTGGAGTTACAGTCATCATCAGATATCGTTCATGTGGTGCCCACATAGTTACTTTCGAATGAGCAACAAAAATATGGACAGACAGTTTCAAATGCGCGTCAAGGTAAACTGTTCGAACTTTTGAACTTTCAAATTATCTATGACGCTAAACGTTTTGAACTCTCAAGGACCTTTCAAGGTAAACCTCTATCGTTGGTTCAAACACCAGTCAAGTTATGGTAAACCTTTCTAACTATACTAAGTTATTGCTCAGTCGATTAATGACAGTTAAAAGTCTCAGCATTCCGCCCAAATATGCTTAATCTTTTCTTAAAGAATTCACCAGGTCTTAGTTCGATATCCACAACAACAGTGGCACCCCACATCAAATTACCTGTTTTTTTTCAAAACTTCCTCACATAATGATGTGTGTAATTTTGTAAAAATAACAAGAGGGAAGAAGCGTACTAGTTGGATTGTTGCAACACGTGCCAATAAATTTCTTCGGACCATATCAGCCACATGTGCAAGCATTGTAAAATGCTTTCTAATATATTTTCATAGCAATTCAATCGGCCATCAATTGGCCGTATTTATTATATTCATTTTAAATCGTACCTCGGCAGTTCTAGAACAAGTCTAACCTCATTGTTCGATGTTTTCTTAAATATCAATAATTCAGAGGTTTAAATCATCGCTCATCCATACGCGAGTCCATCGATCAACACTGCATTCTGGACGTCTAGAATATGAAATCTGCAGCATTTTCTATACGTTTAACACCTCAGAGTTCACATGTGTGGTACTCCAAAGTTCAGGCATCGTCTCGATAATTTCATCGTTGTAAAAGATTTTTTTAATTTAACTAAATGTATTACACATCGCTTTTAACTTGCTTTATATCACTAAACATTGCGTACATAAAATTGCCGTAATGAATAGAAGCCAGTAGTCTGCGTATTTTTTTCATTTTGAATCAACGTTGTTCTGACGAAGTTGTTGCTAAAAAACGGTCGTTGGCGCTGAAATGAAAAATTTTTCAAATTTTTTCAACTCCGTCTGATGGGAAATGTTCATCTAATATTTCTCTTTTATCATTCAAGGAATAATTTCAAATTTGTGAACTTGAATTTTGTCATGAAATTCTATGAACATTAATCAGACTAATTTGGCCAAAATGGCCGAGTAGGCCAACTTAGCGACAATTTGCGTCACTGTTAGTGTAACCGAAGAAAAAGACAGAATTTCGGCAGTTTTCAATAACTTGTGGATTTTAATCTGGCCACTAGAATTTTCGGCTACATTTCAAATTCATTAACATACATCAGATATGTCGTATTTCGATTATCATTTCATAATTTCGAGACTTCCAAATTCATTGCTTTGGATATTGAAAATTTGTTTATTTTCGTAACTAATCTCCGAGTGCTCAGAAAAAAAACACTCACTTTAATTCTCTTCTCAACGGTTTATTCATCTCATTGGAATATTTCAAGACTTATGGTGAATATTATTCTGAACAAGTTCATTAATAATCTTTATCAACCATGATCTTTATTTTATTTATCGGATGTGCTGTATTTCTCTCATCATTCTAATTCGTAGGAATATCGATGAAATTTTGTCTCATTTTTGCTTTCTTTCAAGTGCGACGTCAGCATTTTTTGAACGATTTCGTCAGTCAATAACTGCGATAGATTTCGGCATTCGAAATAACCGCTGTTTACAGGAAAAACCGTTTTCTTTGCATCTTTTGATCGGTGGAGAAACTTGTGAGTGATATTCGTTAAAAATTGGTCCACCAGAGGGTAGTTTATTTAAAAAATGAAAATATTTAAAAATATTCGCTTCATTACAAGAAGCACCGATTTTCCATTTTGATGTTTGCGTTCATATACGACAAATTTATTGATACCAAACAGGTTGATTGAAGGCGAAAATATTTGATACTAAACGGAAACGATTTCGACCATTCAGCGAATTGACATTAATATTTTTGAATGTATTTTTCTATATGCGAATACAGGTTGCCAAATTGCTATTAAGCTGCGCGTTAAATTACACTAATTTTTCATTGCAAACGTAAAGAAATGAAGATGACTTCCACTTCAAGCAATTTTCTTGTATATATATATACGTAACGTATGCTTTATATTCGTTCATACCCTCAATTTCTCGCCTCTTTAATTTTTCTTTTTGTGATTATATTGAATGACATTGTGGTTATTCGATCTTTTTTTTGTTTTCTTTGTTCACTAATCGTCATTAATTCAATAATTATCTGATTACATGACTAGTGTGGAATTGTAGACTGTTCGAAAATCACTTCGACAAGTTTTTTTAAAGTATTGCCTCTCTCTCAGTCGTCCCACTAAGACCTAATTTTAGGTCTTAGAAAAAGGCTGGCTTGTAAATAAATCTGACAGATGAACCTGACATGTTCACCTCGAATACATCTCTTATAAACATATCCATCTGTTTCTAATGCAATCTCATGTGATGCTCGTTTTATTTGAACAGTGAGTGTAATAGAGTGGAGAATATGGTATAACTTGCGTTGTGTGCGAACCGATTATCAGGAAATATAGAGTCGTATTATCTGCTTTTGTATCGCAAGCTAAATCATATCAGATTTTGTGCATCTCTGTCTGTATATATATGTGCATGCTCACACCGGTCTGGAGTCTATTTTTTAGCTCCCAAGAGACCAAAAAGCTCGAAATTTGCCACTCAGAATCCTTTGCTCAAAACAGCTTAGCAGCTCATGCTTATGTGTTTATCAACTCGTAATTCGATAAGTTGACTTAAGTATTAAAAAAATTTATGAATTTAAAATTGAGTTACATTTGAGAGGAAAATAAGGGAAATCACACTGTTCCTCGACAAGTGCTCTTTACTGAATACTAAACAATTCATTCATTAAGGTAAGACTGTGTTAATTATAAGTTTTTTTGGCCGATATCTTAAGCAGATGACATCTATAATAGTTGTTGTATGTATTGTATTGTTCCTATAGCTGTGGCAGTCTTATTCATATAATTATGTGTGAGAAATATATAACTAGTTATATTTTGTTGTGTTTCCCAGTATAGCTGTGGCAGTCTTATTCATATAATTATGTGTGAGAAATATATAACTAATTACGTTTTGTTGTGTTTCCCAGTTTGGGAAAAGCAAATCTCCATGGACAACTTCAATTAAAAAATTGGATAACCGCAGTAGTTTAACTGGAAGAGTATGCGTAGACTAGAGAGGTCGTATAATTCCATACCTCTTCTGTGGCATTTACTTGCTTACCTTGCAAGGTAATTATGAAAATTAGCTAAATTTCACCTTCACATGTTTTTAATTTTTATATCTTAGTTTTAAAAAAATATTTTCCATTTTAATATGGTCATACCTGCAGCATATCAATTTCCGGATATATCACTATACTATTCATTCAGTAGAAGGTTTCCGACTTGGATCTTTCAGTTCTAAATGCTCTGTGCGCCGTCCATGCGTTTGAGATTTTAGAGAAATCGGTCGTAAAGGTATTCGAGCGCATATAAATGATATTCTGAAAAGCGTTTTTTAATTTGTGTTTTTCCCACACTAATTTTGTAGTTCTGTCTTTTTCAGATGGTTCAAATAAATGAATCCAAAATAACAGATGCCGAAAGGTTAAAAATTGAGAAATTACGAGAACTAGTGAAGGATGATCTTAGCGATTATTATAACACCGATTTTAATCTACTCAGATGGTTACAAGGTGTGAATGGACCAATCGAGAATGTCGCTTATCGACTCAGGAAACATCTCCAAATGAGGTGTCGCTTTGAACGAAAATTTTATTCTTTTTTTCGCATTCTTTAATCCTATAGTTATGTAGATTTACTCACAAATGAATGCCTGAAATTAATGTGTGATTTTCGGTTTTTTTCGATATTGGCTTTAACTTTACTTCTAAATAACACAGCTATCAATTCAAACACAAAAATGAATGTGGGTTATTTGATGGGTTATCTTGGAGTCGTTTGAGTTAATTTCCTTTGTATTTACTGGTATTCACAGTATACCTAGATATTTACAGTTGACCATACATTGATATTTTTTACAGTACATCTTCAATTATCTGTTCAAAAGAAATTCTAGCTGTACTTGTGCGCAGTATAGACTAATTTCATGGTTTTCACTCTCCATGAGTGTATGTTTTCTAATGTATCGAAACTGACCCTATTGATTCGTATTTGTGTGATAAGGACTGGTTTTTTTTCAGGAATTCGGCGTGGAAACTCGATGATCAGCACAAAAAACCAAGGAACCTCCCCATTCATAAACACGCACCTTTTGGATTCACTGGCGTTTCAAAAGTTCTCAAAAACACGGTCATCACAGTGGAACAGGTGATGTTCCACTAATATTCCACTAACTTTTCTTTCCGTCTCTTGCAAACGCCAATCAATCTACTAGAAAATAATCTACAACATATGAGCGGTTACAATGGAACAAATGAACGCATTAAGTAATGCACATATTTTTTTCTGATTTGAACTTCTTTTCGGGATGCGCATGTCAAAGAGTACCGAAGACGAAACAATAATGAAGTTGGAGCATATGAGTCTTTAAAAGTTTATTGTTTCAAACGTTGCTGATCTGCATCAGTAATAAAGGTCGGGACGAAAAGAGGAAAAAGCCAATAAATAAACATTGTTTTTGATTCTGAGCACTATATATACTTTTTATCTTCTATAGTACCTTTACTGCCTGTATTCACTACAAAAACTAACAGCAACTGAACATAACAGCTAAGTCGTGGTATAATTTTGCTTTATATCTGCTTCCTAATAAACGTTCGTAGGAATAATGCAGATATTAAAACCACGTTTCCTTTGGGTGGTCAAAGGATAACTGCGTTTCGGTTGATGCTGTGAGAGCAAAAAGCTGATCTATATGACTATGAATTTCGACGCTAGAATAAGTTTACGCAAATCTTATTGTCAGTTAGCAGCGAATAATTGAATTTTCACGAGTTGGATGAATTCTCACCACTTGCCATCGATTAATGGCCTATTAAAAAGATGCGATAATAAACAACATTCATCAGTGGTGGCTTAAAGAAGGACTGAATAGTGGGATAACGCTCATCGTTTTTTTTTTTTGGTAATGGCTCTTAGAGGAAAGTTCATTGACCTTGGGAAAGCTCTGAGATGAAATTTCATTGAATTTGATAAACGCAAAAATGTTTTTCATTCAACCGGATTTGCTGAATTTAGTCTGGCCGTATCGATTACACTAATTTATTGCGTGCGTATTCAGTTTTGGATTTGGCAAGATTGGTATCAGTGCCGGATATGGAACGTTTATTGGCTGAAGTAATGAAAGTTGAGGCAGAAACCGGTATGAATTATTGAATTAAATTCTTATTTTCTTTAATTTCATTTCTGTTGTTAAATCATTCAAAAAATTCAATTCAATAACCGAAGCCTACGAATAGAAAATTCCAAATTATTTTTCACCTTATGAACTGTCATTTTTTTTCCTTCTAGTTTCACTGGATTTATTTGCTTGTTTCTTTCTGATTTTGTTCCGTTTAACTTCTGATTTTAATGGTTTTTTTCCCATAGGAATCGAGCCAGTAGATGAATCAGTCTATGGATTGAAATATTGGAAACCTAGCGCGAATGCGTTGTTTAGGCCTTAAATGATACTATAGTTTTAGTTCTTCAACCCTCAGTAGCAAAGCATCTATGCTGACTTTCATGTATAATTTTCATGTGGCAGATTTGGGACCGAAATTCACAATTAGCTTTGACGTTGTTGGTTGTTGAGAATTTTTCACGCATACTTCCCATATTCACGTAAACATTCATAAAAAACGTCAACTTTTTTATCATATAAAAACTGAAGAGTCTATCATTTCAATTCGTATGCGACTAAAACATCATCTTTTATTGAAAACGAAGTTTTATGGATTGGGAAAATTTGCACAGGAATTTTTCTACAGCTAAATTAGTTGTTTGTTTTTCAGCAGTTTTTTTTAACCCATCCAATCAAAATACATTTCCTAAAGAAGTGTCCAATTGATTCTATAAACATAATCATAAAATAAGTTATAAATTATGTTTTCATTATGTTTATTTCTAACATTCATAGATTAACATTAATATATATGGATGAAATATTAACGTCGTATTACAATATATCAGAAACGTTCCTCACAAAAAATTACTACAGTTTGGTGAATAAATGTTGATAAACACTGGATGGAAATGCACCTTATAACCGAGAATGAAAACAGGGTTATGACGGACAGCATTGTTTGACACTAAAAAACAACGGAAGTTTATGCCGGATGGATGGTGATACATACAGAAAAGTTCTAATACCAGCTTATTAGAAAGATGTCAATATGGGAAGCGCTAACAATTATTTCTAATTTCAGGTGAACAAGCCTCAGTAGTATATATAATGGATCTATCAGAAATGAAGTATAATATTGGTCTTTACTCGTTGGGCACCGGACATCTCATTAATGTGGCCGACTTTATTGAACGACATTATGTACAACTCATAAAATATATAGTAGCTGTTAACATACCACTTTTCGCTTATGCAATTTGGAAGGCAATGCATCCACTTCTCCCACGTCATATCAAAGAAAGGGTAAGTCGTTAAAAGCCCAAAAAATAAGGCAGCTGAAAGTGGGAAGAAATTAAGGTGAATTTCTCCAAATGAAGAAGAGATAAGGAAAAATCAACTGTTTGGATTTAATAAATCGACCGTACGTTATGTTGTATACTGCAATCTACTTTGATCATTTTTGTAGCTGCAAAAACCTTTCTATCTGATAAAAGTGTCACATCGACAGCACTAATTTAAATTAGTTTTTTCCGAACAAAAGAGCCAAAATTACGGTTTTTAATAAAAGAATCTTATATAATTAGCACTTCTGTTGTGAAAAGGACTTAATAAAAGTCATTTAAGTAGAAGTTTTAGATTTTATATAAATGGAAATCTGTAAAATCAGAGAGACTTTTCGTTTTAGGTTCGTCTTTTAAGTCCAACACATTGGCGTGATGAAATTCTTCAGTATGCGGATGCCAATCTATTACCAACATTCTGGAATAGAGATGATGAAAAAAGATTCACCGCAATCATCGATAAACCGTTAGGAATTTCGAAAGAAAGATATTACAAAATGAAGGTGAGATTGGCTCATCTCCAATATAAATTTAAAATCCAGTAACGATACGTTTCGAAAATTTAAACTTTTATAAGAGGAATTTATTTCTGAAAAATAGGTTACCTGAATTGAATAGTTTTCACTCAAAGATCGGATTTGAGATAGTCGACACTTTAGACCAGAATATCACGATCATATAGTAAGAAATAGTACGGCCTTCTATTACAATGAAAAATACTACATAAAAGCCCCACCTAGCCATAACCGCTAATATTACCTTCAGTACTTCAAACATGGCGTTGTAGGATTCTCTTAGTGACTTTTTGCTGCCATTAAGACGAGGTGAGCTTGCACCGCATTTTTTAAAAAATGGGATACGTTCGGGTTATATTGTAGTAACTAACGTTGCTTTCCAAGTCTATGAGAATCAGTTAGTATAAAATTGCTGAAATAAATCTATATATATATAAAGCTCCTCTCCTTCAATAACCAGTTTCTCTCAACTTCAACATATTTGCTGTGAGAGCTGCAGTTACAAAGTTTACAGGGAAATAAATTATTGCACAATATGGGAATCATATTTGAACAATCCTCAAATTATTCTTCCCTCTTCCCTTCAACCCATTCCTGTACATAGGAGCAAGAGAATGCGTGGGCTTTCTGGAGATGCTAAGAGGTCCGCACGGACACAGGAAAGATCATGGAAAACTCGAGGAAGCAAAGGATACAATTTATCTCCCTGTAAACTTCGTAATTGCAGCACTCACAGTAAATATATTGAACATGAGAGAATCTGCTTATTGAAAGAGAGGACCTTACATATATAATTATAATTTTATCTCGGCAATTTTATACTAATTGATTTTCGTAGACCAGATAATTGAAATGTTAGCATAAATAGAATAAAATTAGATTGAAATATTAGAACTAATGTGAAAATTGAGGTTACATTCGGATTCAAACTCCGTGGTTTTTTTTCCAGCAACGAAGAATAAAATTACAGATAGAAGTAAAAACGTCAAACAATTTCATGTAATTGTGAGCAGTAAGATACTTCTTATTGTTATGATTTTCAGATTCCAGATGGAGCTGAGAAAATTCAAATTCCACCGCGACAAGTGGCGTTCATTTGTCGTCGAGCGAAGAAAGGTGATGTAATTAATTTTTGGGTGCATAGTGATGGAACATTCGCTAGTGGAATCTATTGCACGCAAAACGAGAATGAAGTGGATCTAGAAAAGTTGGTTATCAATTTCTCTTCCATCATTTCAAGTGTGATTGTGAAATTATGTCGTAAAATTGATAGAGAAAGTGTTTTAGTGGTATATTTTAATCGAAATTAATCTTTACATCAATCGTTCACTATAAAATCGACAATTAGCCTCTACGATGAGCGTACTATTCCGCGCACATTTAGTGTGCCTACGATTTACCTTCAAGACTAATGAAGTAACTAGTAAATTAGTACCGTACATACCTTACTGAAGCGTCGGAATGTGGTACTTCCGGTTTCAGTAGTTTTTATACTGAGACCACCGGAAAAAATTGGCAGACACGTGAACATTTATCTGTAAGCACGATATCAGTTTTTTTGCAAATGTCTTTGTTATGCATGTAATGTCATAGGTAATCCCTATTAGAAAAAGTTGTACAGAATTCTCAAATTGAAAATGACAAAAGAAATTTTAGGAAAAACACTTTTCGGAGTAAAGAAAATATTAACGTTTACAAGGACTAAGAAAAGTTTTTGAGTTTGAAGTAGTGTCTGAAAGAGGAAGTACCATAAGCCTTGCTGATATACCGCGGTTTCAGGATGTACCCTGCATATCCTTCCTTCGCATGGATTGCAGCTCCGCTCCACGTCCCACTAATGCAGTCGTTCACTGCTAAGAAAACAGGCATCTATAAATTTTGGTATACTAACGAACGTGCATGGTTCCATACGGTTACTATAACAGTTTATTTGACGGTAACAGACAAGCCTTTATATGATGAGTGATAAGTGCGATTGTTCGATCGTTCATAATTTGTAAAATTCCTCTCCTACGACCGGTAATTTTGGAAAAATGGGTAGATTTTTGCATCTTGAGAGGAAAAGATTTCCCTCATAAAAGGTCCTTCATAAAGTGAAGGTAGTATAATGCAGTGTAGTGCAGGTGAAAAATTACGATCGATCGAGATAATATGTATGAAATATGTTATAGCGACACCGATGAATCACAATAAAGGGCAACTCGAGCGCTCCTAGCTTAGTGTTGTCCTCATTCTTCTTTCGTAGCTTATCTTGAAATGCTGCGTGAAACGCTTGGGTAAACTTATTGTAAGATATCACAAATGATATCACCTGAGGTGGCACATCAGCGAAATCAGGTGACACTATTATTGCACTAGTTCTGAGACTGACCTGAACTGTTTGCATAAAACCCACTTATATCAGCCATTTCACCGAATGCATAACAATTTTCTAAATCTCAGTCGTTTTGCAACTATGATTCGACTATTAGGTTGCTGCATATAACAGTGAATATAATAACACTCGATCTGCACTTCGTTAATCAATACATCTTATGTTGTTTTATATTCTCTTATTTTTTATGGAAAGAATTCTTGAGTTTGTCATATTTCTCTACCATATTCTACAAGAGTTGTTTTTTTTCCGATTCTGTTAATCAACGTAGCTGCATAATGCTGTCTCTTGATGGAAATAATAAACACGTTACGAAGATTTATTTAGAATTTGATCGTGCTGGGTTTATTAAATAAGCTTATAATTTGATTGTGAAATAATTAAACTTTTGGATTTGATTACTAGTTACGGATCATTCATTTGGCGATTTGGCAGTAATCCGTCATTTGAATTGTGCGAGTCCGCGATCTTGCTAAGGATTGAAATATATAACACTATAAATTGCTTTAAAGATAAAAATCAAGTAGGCTTTATTCGTTCGATTATATGAAATATAGAGATTTGAATTTTAACTGAGCAATATTTGTCCTAAATTAATCAAACATAATGAATTATTTATACATAACATAATTAGAAGACATCTTCATATACGATCACCAATAATTGCTGCGTCATAATCAATGGGCGAGAGGAAGGGGGGTCATTATTAAGCATCCGACTATGATTCGAAAAATCTTTGAGATAATCATAAGGATGTCGGAAAATAGACGTCATGTAGCCAGTTACTCATACAGCTGCTTCTGAATTCATTCTTAGGTGAAAAAAATTAACGGTTCAGCAAGCGGTTACAATATTATATATTGCAGGAAAAATTTCACCACCCTCTTATTCCAGGATAAAACCATTTTGGTGAATTTCAAAAAAAAAGTCGCATAAATTATTCAACAAATAATCGAATACAGACAAAATCTGACGAAATAAAACCTTTATTTTAGCGTTGGTTATGTGAAGGTCGCATGCATCTCACTTGATGTCCACTGTATGACGCAGAAAATTTTCGACTTCAAAGGCCTCTCCTGATTACAAATGAATCATCTGCCGTCCATCCACATTAGAAACCGACACAAGCTATTCTGAGAGCTAATTACTATTCTTTATGATCTCGCATTATTATACGTTCAGGACCATTTTATCAACTCTTACCATTAATAGTTCTAGGGTCTTTTTTTCCGCTATCCGTGCAGCTCTCTCCCTAACTTGCACCATCCTTCTTTGGCTATGTAAACGAGGTCTAATAGCGTGATACTTTACCACATACTGTGGAGCGTCGGTTAAAACCTTTTTTACATGAATGGATATAACAGCTCAGTTTGCTCTGGAGAGGTAGTAGCCCCAATAGACAATATTGAATATAGTAAAAAGACTAGGGAACATCATAATTGAAACGCGATCTATTCGGTCGGTCGTCCACGGTCCGTGATTCGTTAATAAACGTGTGAAAGGAAACCACGTCCTCGTAAGCGGCTGGTCCGGCGCATCGAGTAGCAACATGCGCTCATGTTGACTGTAAATTTTGAAAAGTGATTTCAGCATCCGAAAAACACAAAATTTGAGAGATAAAGATAAGACATAGCCTGATATCAATGTTAAAGGGAGTTTTTTGTGAAATATTAATCGGTGGGACTTTTGTTGTGTTTTCATGATGCGTAATTTGATGGTTATCTTGCAACAGATATAAAAACATCTGATAATGCAACATATCTATATCAGTTATTCTAGAACTAGCGAAACTGCTAAAGGCAATTTCGATGTGGAAGCTTTCACCTACTATATAAAATATATATGAAAAATAGCTTTAATTTTTTGGCAAATTTATTATTACGATATAACTGATACGACATTCATAAAACCATCAGGATGAGTAATATTGCTTAAAAAATTCTATTACTGAAATATAGCCGCGAAGGGAACTAATGACGTGTGGAAATAATGAAATATAAGAACGAAAAGTCAACAAAAATGACGCTATCGGCAATTACTTATTAATGAAACAATTGTAGCAGTGGTGATGAAATGATGGGGAATGGCAGAGAGCAATTTCGCCTCGCAAACGATACCACCGAAGTCTTTGCGAATCAAGTTACCTCACCCTCGCCCTCCATCTCCTTTTCCCCACTCGACACTTTCCCACTTGGGAAGCGTAATTAAAACCCGAATGATTTTCTGGTCGGTGAAATGACGACCACCCATATAATTTCCAATTTATTCTCATTTCGCTACGCAAAATTAAAGACCGCTGAGTATCCAAAATTCGAGAAAAAACATTTGAAATATGAGAAACAAGTGAAAATAACAACCTCGAATGTCGCCTTTCGTTTGTCGTTCCAGCAATAACATTACCACCATGTGTTAATAAAAGCTTTTTTCGCATCCGCGGATCTGTATGATTACTGCATGTGCTATATGTCGACCTCAAAAATCTTCATTATAGTTTTTTCTTCAATTTAAAGGTGATATTTTGGTATAATTTTCACCAAATAAAAGTAGATTATTGGCAATATTCGAAGAAATATTTTCTTACTCAAGTAATAAAGAAAAAATATTAGTCTATTTATGAAAATGTTGAAATAGAAAATCTCTAAACTATGAAAAGTTGAAAGCTGTGAACTCTCTTTATTCGTATATGCTACAAAAAATATTACAAAATAATCATATTCATAGTGATCAGAAACGATGAAAGATCTTTTTCTCAGTAGAATTGATGTATATACCTGAAACCATGCGGTGAATCCTGCGGTACATCATGTCGACAAATTTTGGGCGAATTCACCACAGACGACGGTGACGGACTAGCGGCTGGATGCGACGATGCGGCCCTCATAGCAGCAGCCTATTTTTTCACAAGTAGTCACTTGCCTACACTTGATTTTTTGAGAGAGCCGAAGGATATGCAGATGATTTACTTACTCGGCACAATTAACCTCGACATGAGTTAAATGCAAAAGACCGGTTGTATTAGACAAGAAATAAATGTGCCATTGAATTATGAATAAAAGTAAAGCGGAATTTCAATTTCAAGCGGAATCAATTGTCAAAGTAAAGCGGAATCATGTTCATTATACAATAAAAAAGTTCGCTTTTCTAATCCCTATCATAGAAAAAAAAAACTTTCGGTTCTTCACCACGCGATTTATCGCTATTTCATCGATTTGCTTCGAACGAGTAATAAAATGATACTTACAGGTAACTACTTTGTTGTCGGAAATAAATTTGCGCAGGTTTTTTTCCCTAACCACTTAAATTTTCCGTTTGTGCATAATCTAAGATATTCCTTAAAGGATCCATAGCAGTTTGGTGATTGTGCAAATGAATGCTCAGATAATCAGAAAACAGTCACATAAACTGTGAATAAAAACGAGCATCGCATTCGAAATCAATCCCCATTCCAATAAAAACGTATTGCGTCTGAATGAAAGTGCTGAGGATAGGGAGAGGGATGGGAATTAGGGATAGCTAAAAATAAAAATGGGAGAGAAGGGAGATGGGTTGTGGGAGGAATTGGTGGTTATGGTGGTGATGGAAGGAGGAGAGGACAATTACATGAAACAACGATCGTCTCACCTCACTTATGGCACCCATCGAGCCAATAATAGCCAATTCGAGAAGTGAGCAAAATACGAAAGTAAGGCACGACAACATCCATACATCTGTAAATAATATTCCATTACTTAAGAAATAATTTACATTTCCCAATCAAAATCAATCATATATTCATATTAAAAATGTATATTTTCCTACCAACAAATATTACTATACAATTAAGAGTGATATCGCATTTTCATATCGTTGGTTTTTTGCAATGAATTTTTCTTTCGCTGCTTTCTGTTTGCATTTTCTTTGAACTTTACTCGAAACACATTTGCTTGCTTTTCTTTTTCATTTTTTTCGTTATGCATTCATTTAAAAAAAATCGTTTAGAATGAAAAAATCTATTTCAGCTTAAGCCGTTTCAATCTTATTTCAGTAATTACACCTTAGCCTTAGGTAGCTTCAACGCTACTAATTGCGATAGCCTCGTGCGTCAAGAAACGACGATCGGCAAAGCGCTAATACAAGTTGCTAGGAATTTTTCATACTCTAGCACATCTTTTTTATGCCCGAAATATAGATATAAAATCTTATTTACATCTTTGTAGAAGCATCTCTAAACCTCCTTATGAGTCACTCTAGGCTTTAGTCGTACAAATAATTATAATTTTGCTGAAATCTTTTATTCGAGAACTTTCGAACGATCGCATTATCTTTACTCGCTACAGAACTGAAGATGACATTAAAGATTATCTATTTCCTACTGATTGTTAAATGATGAGTAGCAAAGGCATCAATTGAAATATGTGGGTATTTTTTGTTCTACAAATAAATATGCAGACATAGGAACATAAACTCTGGGAGAGGTGGAGGTGTGGAAATTACGCTTCTGTTTGTCTGCCGACGACGAGGAATCAGCAAAATCAATAACAGAGCATGAAGTTGTGAAGAAAAAATTGTGAGGAAATATGGAAACAGACAAACCGAGCGCTTTAATATAGCTGACACGAGGCAGATTGCGCATAATATTACCAAACTGAAAGGTGAGCGCGAGTAGTGAGTTCACACCGAGCATCGTTCGTGCGGGGATCATTTTTGGTCCCAAACAAAAGCTAATCCAACTGAAATCTATTATTTAATTCAGAGCAAATAATTTAAATAAAAGCTCAGTTATATATGTAACAATGCCATCAAATAGGTTAAATTAACTAACAGTTAAAAAAAGATAAATAATTACAAATATTACTTAAAGCAACGAAATGTAAGATGGCAATAGACCGAGTAAATTTTAAATAGTGAACTGCTCTGATATACTATACGAATAGAAACCTTATGAAAATAGTGAGGTATGTGGGAATATATGCTTGGAAGATATACCATCCATAGCGTCTTGTAAAGGTGAAAGTCATCGTGAGTTCATTCCATATTCCTGCCGGATACATCTATAACTTCATAGAGTTGTTCACGGTGAACAAAAATTACAATTACATATGAGCGTAAGAAATTGGCATAGTTGTCGCATCATCGAGATCGAATACAGAATCGACAAAAAAAGCTGATCATTGCAGGCAACTATATATTTCACTACTTTTTTGGGCACAATTTCTAAAATGAAAAGCGGTTTTTTTCAAAAATTTATTCCCAAAAAACTCATCCACCGAACTTCTAACAAGTGCCATCCTCTTAATTTTTGAATAATCTGCTTAATCATGATCAACTTTAGTAATCAGGAAAGAAACTGCCCACTTTTCAAAAAGAGTTACATAATTTTCTTATTTTGCTAGAAAAGAGCTTAATTAAACGTCATTAACTTGTAGTGGCTCTTTTCGGTGAAACGAATAGTACTGACAGCCGTGGAAATGTCCGACGATTACAATCAGTTTTAAGGACGCAAAACCTCGCAAGATAATCTTAAGCTGAGAAGGCTGATGAATCCCAGTTGATGTGGACAAATGTTGAACAGGACGGTAAAGAGAGGATGGAATGAATAATGAAGGGGTGGGACCGCCTGAGTTGGATTTAGAGATTCCGAGTTCGAGTTTATTGGGGCCAATAAGTTGGTTCCTTCAATGATCGGGAACTAATTCCTTCAGTGACCATTACGAACTCATCTGACGATCTCCGTCGACAGTCTAATTCAAATAAGGTATGCGACCTAGGAAAGCACGAATACATTGAAGAGTCATTTCTTACCTCATGTTTGATATAGGTTCCATATTTTGTGAGAATAAAATCCGGCAGAACGATTTTCTCTTTCAGCAGTGATACTGGCGCGGTTGCGTTTGTCCACCTCATATCCACCTCCTAAATTTTTAGTACATAAAAGAGTCATTTAAACAATGAATTATTTGTGATTTGCTTCGTTTCCTATCGCATTTTCACTCGAGAACAATAATATCTTATGTGCAAATTCGCTTACCGTCGCCCTTATTTCGATTTTTTTGTAGTCTTGTTCTTCTTTTTTTACGTAAATAATCTCTCGTTTCCGCCAATTTATATATATATATATATATATATATATATATATATATATATATATATATATATACAAAATTCGAAAATTGAATTTGGAATTGAAACTCATTAGAAAATATTGTGTTGAAAAGAAAATTTTAAAATTTTTTTCAACATCTCACCTGTATGTTATAATTAAAACTTTCGAGGGTAAGAAGACATGATTGTTCATCCATTGGAAATGATGTGAAATCCATTAAGCATGGCCCCTTCACCTGCACTCTAAATACATTCTGTTTTATTTATAAAAAATACGTGAGTAAGAAGAGGTGGACAATATTCTATTGAGTATTGTCAGCGGAATATTGTCCAATTCGTAACAACTGTCCATCTATATGACTGATTATTCAACTGCCAATTCCCCTTCCAAAACGAGTCGAAAGCGGCATGGTCCTATTGTTAGCAATGTCTTTACGGCAGAGAAAAGGTTTACATCATGTTTTCTGACATAAGGCATTTCCTTATGTAATTAGAGTAAAATTATTGTTACCCTCCACTTTTGCTCTCCTGAGTCGTTTGGAGAAAGCTCGCATTACCTAAAGATTTAAGGGATGAGACATCCATATATCCCAAAACTCAGCAACGCTCCTCCATCCTCCTCCCACACCTCATCCTCTTCCCAACAGGCTAGCCTATATTCATGAAGAACTAACTTGTCTCCTAAACCCCATCCTCGAAACTTCCTGAAATCCTAAGCAATTTATAGCTATGATATTAATGACATGGTATCGTGAGGATTATTTTACAAGAGGGCGAACCGAAAATGCTTTTCGAAGAAGTCGCCCAATTCTAATGCTATCACCAAAATGAGGCCATTTATAATCTGTTTTAATCGTCCATCAATTCCTTCATTTATGTGGGAAATTTTTTCAAACTCCTGTTAAGCGGTCTGAATAAGGTAATATAATTGAGATGACGTAATAGTATTTTCTGAAAGATCGCATTCACCGAGTTTGCATCCCTTCAGAGTCCAGATAATCCAGGACACCGGTTTAAAAATTGAACACACGAAAATGCAGATATAAACCTTCGAAAGCGCGAACACGTCAACAACGAACTATCGCTCCTACTATCTAGATCATAGTAAAGCGTGATGCATTCATTAGAAAGAAAACAGTTGTTGAGTAAATGGTCTCGCTCTCTAAAATTACCAAAAATTGAAGATTTCGGCATCCATTTAACAAGATACAATATTAGGATAATAAACATTAAACGATATGAGTGAATACTGTAATAATGATAAAATTTTAATAAGAGGAAACCGAAAAAGACCTATAATTGAGCCACACAGTTCCATTGGGATAAATCATTAGGAAAATATTCGCAAACGGTGATTTATGTATATGTGCCGATTTACTATTTATGAAGACGGTGTTCGGTTTCCAAATATGCATCATTATCTGCAAAAAATAATAATAAGGAAACTTTATGATTGCGATATTTCTGTAAGATGCAATGTGAATTGCAAAATTTCTTACAGCCTAATGCAAAATATCGTTTTGCATTTGTTGCAGTCGTGGATAATTGTTAACTTTTAATTGCAGTTGAATACAAAACTATTTCTCTTTAATACCCTAAAAAATAAATTATACTTCCTTATAAATTCAGATATCAAGTTGTGCTTTTCGAATTCTCAATCTTTAACGATTTGAACGTTTTTAATTGTTGCGTTCCAAATTCACGATGCGTTAAAAATTTCAAACATTTTCTCCAAATACTGACAGTCTTCAGAGTGCGCTTATTGTGGTGCTTGCCCTTTCGTTGGGCTTACGATAGTACTTGTCTCTTATTTAGCCTCTCCTTTTGTCCCGACGTTTGCTATGAGTAAAAATTGCGTACTGACATTACGAGAAGTATCACAATCGAGGATTTATGGTTGTTAAGTGGAAGAAAGTAACGCAACAATGGCGTCGCAGTCGATGCCTCTCCGTCCCCGTTGTCTCGCTCTTGTCTTACCGTATTTGTCATTGAAGTTTTAATTATGGAATTTTCAAAGGCATCTGTAATGGATTCAACTCGGCTTTCTATGCGAAACCTCAAACTGCAACCCCACCTCTTCTCTTATTTTCAGTTGGAAATTGCCCGAGCAATTCCATTTCCTAAAAAATCCTCTTTTTTCTTCGTTATTCACTTTTCCTTCTTTCCCACATATGCTATATTGATTTCCCACTATCGTTTGATAGTGCTGCCACCCCAGCAATACGAAAAGTTGCTAAATGCCGCAATAGCTGCATATGATACGTCTTTGAAAAATTATTATAACACTCTCACTTAATAGAGCATAATGGGAGGTGATAAATTAATCTTAATGAGATATGTAGAGCGTAATGAGATATATAATTCAGACATCCGATAGAATATCTTACGGTTGAGGCAAGGATGCGTCAGATTTCGTTTATTTCGAGGACAATATAAGTCGTATCATACATGAGGGAAGATAAATAATTCACAAGTAACAAAATGGAGCCATTTCCGTTCTTATTTCTTATTGAACTGCGCTATTCTACCATACTTCAGTCATCGCGCTACAGTTTTTAACGACGTTTTTTATTTGCTCTGAATAAACTTTTTGTTTCCGAATACTTAAAATGCCTTGCTCAATTAAAACAAATAATGAAATCGCGTTTCAGTTTTTAGTACTGATGAAATTCGAAACACTGGATAAGGTAGAATAGATATTGCATAAAACCTTTGCAATAAATTCAATTTCATTGCAAATTCATTTGAACATTGCAAAACATTACAAAAAAATCCTCATCGTTAAACAGATAAATAAAAAATATATTATTTATTAATGATTATTAAGGAATAAGACGTTTCGAAATAAGTTACCTCACTATTCAAAGATAGATTATATTTGCAAGGGTTCATGTCTTCGTATCGAAGCGCTTGATCGAGCCATAATTCGGTCACATAAATATCCATATCGAAATCGGAAGTGATTTCGTTCACCGAATTCACCTCTTGTACCCAAACCTTTAGAAGTAATAATGACGAATAACAAAACATTCTTTTGGACGATGTTTCGAGAGACATTTTATTTGGAAGCAGCCAAATTCGAGAACACTAAATGTCGTTTCAGCTGCTGAAACTACATGACAATGGATGATGGACTAGAGGTTCCAAGTAACACAGGCAATAGTTGGAACCGACTGCAGGGTGCAATTACGAAGACAGCTTGCCTGGTCACCCTATGTGTCCACTGGTGACTACCATCACGATTTGTTTTGGTTCCAAGTTCTCTGTGGTACAATGCACGGTCTATCCTTTCTCTGTTAATTCCCTCCTCCTTCCCGCTGCTGTGCAGGACCGCGGAGATCCGAAAATAAGTTACTGTTACACAGCGGTAAGAAGAGGTTTCACCCCCCAAGAAGCGATCTTTACCAAGGAAAAATGTCGGTGGAGCAACGTCCTTGCATATGCACGGCTTAAAAATTCTTCACCAAATAATAGCAATGATCATGAGTAATTGTTCTGAAGTTATTTGCGTTTGTCGTAAGGATTTCTGAGTTAACCAAAGAAAAAAGGGCTGATTGACCGAATTTGTTAAGGGGATACAAGCTGCAAGTAGTGACACACCTCGATCCAGACAATAACACCTGTTTCGGAAGGTGTCTTAAAAGATTTGTACTTCTCGAGGAGTCGCTCGATAATCTCTTTATCTGAGGTACAACTCTGATCCGACACTTGCTTTCGCTTTCCAACAACCACCGGCATTTCCAACTGCATATTTGCTTCAGCTGCAGATAAAGGATCATAATTCATATTGACAAAAAATCAGTTATAAAATCCTCTGTTAAGTATTCCCATTGAATAATTTCACCACCACCCTCTTTCCTGCATTCTAACGGCTGAGGTAAAATCTATCTTCATGAAACAATCCTTCTCAATGAACTCAACTCCCCACCGGTATAACCTGAGAGCATCACTTAATGATTAACTGTAGTGATCAAAAGATGGAATAATTGCTTTTAGCGAAAATTCTAGTTTTTATATAGTAAACAGAACAAACATTTACTCGAACTCACCCGAATTCCACTATATTGTTCATCTGCCGATAGCTCTTATGCATGGCTCGAGTAGGTAAAATTACATAACGAATTTCCACGTAGCTTGTTTCTTTTTCTCAGTTTTTATTTCTAGATTCTACTTTCATTCTTCATCTCTCGCCTAAAAAACTCCGCCTAAAAGGATTCAACTGTTTGAAGCACATCCTATGTAGGAATAACAAAAACCTCATGAGCGTTATGTTGGATCAAAAGCGATGCATGAGACAGTTGAGGACGTCCTGGAAGGCTATTAAGAAAGGTAATGTAAAAAAAAAAATTTAGTGCTCGACGACTACAAAATGATAGATTGCGCGTTGGCACAGCCTTGAAAACAGTATAGCGCCATACACATGGGTCATAATGGTTGAGGTGCTTGCCTCTGATCGAGAAGAATGACCGAAGGATGCCAAATATCGCGATGCTGGATTCTGATCACACAGGAGGAGTGCCCAACGAACTTCACAACAGTTAAAGTAACTAATCTTCGAGCATAAATGCGTTGCATTTCCAACCTGAGCATGACTTCCTCTACAACACAGTCAACTCCCAACCGACTGTAGTAGGAACATGGATCAGAGCCGACGATCTATGCCTGTGTTACAAGTAATAATTCAAGAAACATCGTTATTCTGCGATTGGCCAAGGGTTATACAGCTTTTGTGTTTATCCACTGATTGAATCATATAGAAAATAGTCATGTAAAAATATCATACTTCGTGCAATAGCGTGAATATCCTCAATTGGTTGTGATAACTCTTCTGTTCGTGGAATCGGGTAATTGTTCTGAAATAATTTTTGATAAACAATGAAATTCTTGAGAATTCAGTTGGCGTAAACTTGTTAGTAATTACTGAAAAGCGATTAATGCATAAATTATTCGTCTCTTAAAGTTTATTAGGTGTTAATTTTCAGCGTCTTTTTAGCGTTGCTGAGTTGTTAGTAAAAATAACAGGACACTCTAAGCGATTTCAAATATAGCGTAAGCAACATATGTAAAAAGATACTCTTAAAAAAAGTTAGGCAACGAGAATTTCTGCATTTCATTTGAACGAGCTAATCACCTCATTATTTCCCTATGTATGATTTGAAAATTCATAATAGTCTCATGGATTTTAACTTAATCGATCACTCAAAACAATTCATCGGCAAAGCATTCCTTTAAAGCTTGGTTAAAGAGCATTCGACGACGCATTTGCAAATCAGTGAAGAATTTTAAATAATGGCGCTTTTCATGCTAAACGAGTGAATTTTAAATTGGAACATAAGTTGCCAACCTAAGGCTATAATTACATTCTTAAAATTTGCAAATCGTGACTTCATTGGTTGGTGAGTCGAAAATTTCTGACTGACAAATAGACAGGCATAGTCATACATGCGCAGATATGGCGTTGAGGCGATTAAGTGCTGAGAATTATGGATCCCTTATCCTGAATTCTGGACCCCACAAACGGAAAAATGCATTTGTAAAGTCCATTATTGCAGTGTCGTGTATGCTTATATGGTTCTACGCTCGATAATTCCAATTCGGAACCACTGATGCTAGAGTGAGGAAATTTGCTTGCTCTATTATAGAACGCTGTGGGACATTCCGTGAAAAATTCGTCGAAATAAAGATAACTATGCTTCAACCTTGTGTTACTGAAATGATGAATATGCTGTAGTATGGTAGTTATATATCAATATAGTATAGAATTCTGAATCAGACATCACAGATAAACTAAGTTGTAGTATAAAGTGAACTAAAAATTGAACGTGCTGAGAAAAAAAGCCCTTCTTTTTAGCCTATAGCATAAGCAGATGGATTGATTGAAATATGAACGCAGTAATTTATATTTTTTAATGACATGTGTCAGTGAGATATGGCACCAGTTGGCATGGTAAATGAAATTTAAAAAGCACATATCCTGCCAGGTGTTTTTTAGACCTTAACTTGTGTTTCTCGTTGAGAAGAAAGGATTAATCATAGCTGATATGGATGATAACCGATGAGGAAAGAAGGAACAAATAAAACACATCAACATTGGTTATTTCTATCATAAATTTTGATAAGTCGATCAAACATTATTAACTAAAAAATAAGTCATTAGTTATATCAATTATTCGTTCACATTATAAAACAGAATATTTATTAAATGCAGTTAAATTTTTGTCACGGTAACAAACCTTTCGAAATCGTTCTCTAAGTTCATTGAGAATTTTATTATTTTGCAAATATAATCTCCAATAATAATTCTACAAATAAAACACAATTAAAATAACTTTTTTTAAAGAATATTTCAGAGAATATTTGAAAATTTTCTTCCGAGAATAGAAATAAATCGCTTCATATTAGAAACTTTTTTCTCAGGAAGAAATGCATTTCCGAATATTGATTTTATTTGGAATGATGAATCGAAACTGTGAAGGCTCCGTTTAGAGGTGAAACATTATTTTAGGGATTTACAGTGACTGGAATTTTTTTTTGAGATGGAGAAAGTTTCATATGTCGTATTGTGTGATTGCGTAACTACTATAATTTACACATAGTGTTACCAAAACTTGAAAAATAGAATATGAAAGCCAAATATGTATGTAAATTATACGAGAAAGAGGAAGGAATTTATTTATTTTATAATTGAAAAGATTTACATCAAAATACTTTATGATTTGTAAAATATTATGAAGTTTTCATTCGCAAATTGTCACAAATCATTTGGAAGATTTTCATTTGTCTCACTGCAAAGAAAAAATTCGTGTATTCTGAAAGAAAATCCCATTAACGAAGCAATGGCATATATATATATATATATATATATATATATATATATATATATACATATATATATAGGTGTTAAGAAGATATCATACATCTGATATTAGCGACGAAAACAATTTCAAAAGACTCGCCTCAAGATTTTCCATTTCACGTCTTTTTGCTGGCGCAAATGTCCTATCTTCATATCTCCTCTCATCGTGTATCGCGTTTACTTCGTTTCGCATTATTCGACAATGCATTAGAATGAGCAAGTGAAATAAGTAATTAACAAACATTTGTTTATAACTACATCGGCATTTGTAAGCTAAAATAAAATGAAAATATGATCAGCTGAAAATTTTGCGAAAATCCATTTCTTCGAGATCTGTGATTTCAATAAAACGCATCGACGCTCATCTTAACGAAATGAGGCGTAGAAAAAAAAACTAATAAATATTGAAATACTGCTGAAATGCAAATTATTTATAACTTAAATTATTTTACTGCAAAAAATTGCAACCATAAAGACGCAAAATAATAGCTTCATTAGAAAATGAATAATTGTAAAACGCAGCAAACAACTGTGATATTAACTATGATTGTTGAAATATTTTTTGGTTATTACTTAGTTAATGAAATTTATATATTTTTGGAAATCACAGAAAATTTCGAATAGGTTCCTAGATATTTCAGTTACCGAAGTGCTCACGATGTATTATTCATCAAGAGCTCTGAAGAATTTCAAATTCATTAGTACAAATTGAAAGTAGTTTATTGCATCGATATGAAGTAATTTTAGTAACAGAAACGAAAGACTAAGTAATGCTGTCTTAATTAACGTTGACTACTAGCACAATCATATAATGTAATTCCACAGGCCTTGTAACTTAACAATAAACGTAATGTTATTCACTGTTTTCAAAGGTACTATTAAATTAATGCGAAGGCGAATTCAAAGATGTTGATATTTGAAATACTTACTGCTAGCCATATCATTCAATTTATTTCTTCTTCCGACGATAACCCATGGTCGCTATACCAAATGATCACTTCCGCCCAGTGGTCATTTCAATTTCTACTTCCCTTGTTAGAATATGAGAAATGGAATCGAGGTCGTTAAGCTCAGTTAGAAGAGAAGGAATCGGATGAGTGATAGAATATTCTAGATGACTGTCTCGAATCGAGTAGGTCGGCTGAATGCAGTGTGGATGTTATGTGTACTAACCGTTTTAAGTTTAGGTGATATTACTAATAGAGTATGAAATCGACGTTCTGGTTGATTATTTATTCAGTTGCAATATCACGGTCAAACAGGCAATAAACGAACAATAAACGAATAGATAAGTAAATAAATAAATAAATAAATCAGTGAATAAATATATTTGAAGAAGTTTTACTTCGCTCAAAAAAGCGAAGCTGTGCACCATAATCTTTTATATGAAAGAGCTTGGACAGCTGAAGTGCTTGAAATAATGGAAACGAAAAAAAAAAGAAATTGCAACGAACAAGAAATATTTCTTGGGGCATCATCATTCTCATTAATGAAATAAATGAAAGCTGTGTAAATAATCATCAAAGATGCTTTCGCTCTACAATGAACGATTGACGAATTCGAGATTGACTTGCATATTACTTTATTCGTAGTTCTATTTTATTGAATAAATCGTTAGGACATTTTAATTACCGATCAACACGCATGTGCTACAGTTGGTGATACTTAACTAATTAGTGCACATTTCATCGTTTATTAGCAACAATAAATAATTAATATAACGTCAGAAACATATAAACTTTGACATGTTGGCCAAATCTGTAAACATAAGTGGCACAAATATGTGCCTTAAACGTAAATAGGATAAATATGTGTTTTTTGTAATTACTGCTATTGATTAAGTTGAGATAGCCAATTTGTAACTGATTCAAAAACAACGAACAAACGTGTAATCGTTCATTTATTTCTCTATTCTAATAAGCGGCTAAAAACAGAATCTTCTTTTTTCTGTGTCAACTATGAAATAAAAATTTCATATAATCGTTATTAGTTCTGTTAATGACGCAAATTTTATCTTCTTAAAATGAATGCAATAGTGGATAGCTTTCATTTAGAACCTTATTACTTCTCATTTCGATTCAGACGCATAGAAGTGATGAATTTTATTTAAATCGATAGGAAACGGATGAGATAAGAAATGGAAAAATCTTTGTTTAAACAATCGACAGTCGTTGTCACTGTACATATTTAGGACGGTGAAGTGCCGGTACTTTTCGTTGCCTAAACCTTTATTTCGATTCAAAAGCAGATTGCAACACAGCGGTAATTAGATGGGGGAAGGGAGAAGAGAGAGTGACCAGTACCACTGAATAATGTATTACCACTAGTGTGGTTAGCATTGTCTACGGGCCTAGTTGCCTAGATTCAATGATTCCTCGTGGCCAAGGATGAGAGGGAGGAAAGCAAGGAGCAGTCCCTCATATGCATTATCCATTTGACTGCTGATTTGAGACTCACAAGTACATGTCGCAGACATGTCCATCAGCTGCCGTAGGGCTACCGTTGCAATTCGGCGTTGAAACTATTAGTTCAAAATTCTGTGATTTCTTTTCATAATAACTAAAAAACCTAAAATATGACGAGGGAATAGTTTTGGATTGAAATGGAAAACAGAAATATTTTTCAAAAATTTTTATCCCCCTCCCCTTCAAATCCCCATCAAAAGATTAAATATAAAGATCGGACGTTTTCAACTAATCGTCCAGCGGTGATTTATTGATCATGAATGATTAAGTAATGTGGTGATAGGTACATATAATGAGTCGTTTCTTGACACGAGAAAATTCTAATCGTTCATTACACCGGAAACATTGCATCCGAGTAGATCACAATTGTTCACTGCCAAGCGGAAATAAAGTAATACCAAACTGCATTTGACAGCAAATCATTCAAAGGGTTCAGTTAATTGAGGATAAGAATTCAGTGACGTGTGGTCGACTATTCTACTGAAATAAAAAAAACCTTCAAATATGCTAAACAACCAACAATTAAACACTTTTAATTACAGAGAGCGTAACATGAATGAGATTTAAGTATCGGTAACAAAGATGGCATGGATGTATGTAGATGAGGTGAGAGTTGAAACTGAGGAAAAAAATGAGATTGCAATATTAACTTGTCGAAAAATGAATGAAACATAATTTATCCTCATAATAGACTTCAACTACATTCAGATATTAGACTACATAATTTATCCGAACTAACAAATATATCTAGAGGAAAAGGTCATTAGATATTATTTACTTCGACTTTAATATTACATTACGTATGAGATGATCTAACGACCAACTTTTAAAAGCACGTTCCCCTTGCGATTGGAATTAACCTAATAATTAGAATGCTTGATTTGGTCCTCTCATTCTGGAAGTGGCACATTATTTAATGCTTAAAATGCAAGATTATTACCGATGGGTGGAATCAATTTTGGGTGAAAACAATTTTTTGTCATCAATTCTCAGCTGATACACTTTCAAGAATGACGCACGGAGGAAATTAATGAGAACAGACGAATTCGCCCAGCCATAGCGACATTTTCATAGTTGGAAGTTATTTTAAAAGACGCCTGGAAAACGGAAGCACAGAGCAGGATGCTTGTAAAATGACCAAATTATGCTAATTCTTTTGAGAATAGAATCTTTCGGAAGCTTGAATCTTTTCAAACTAAAAAAACGAACTAAAAATTCCAAATTCTTGAAATAGAGCGCTTGAAGGGAACTTCAAAATGAGATCTGAACGCCATTTGAGCGGAATATTCCGAGAAAAAAGATCGTAGGGTCAATTTTAGTGATAATCAAAATGACTGAAATTGATGGAAAATTGAATGAGTTTAGTGAGAAAAGAGAAAGAGGAGGAACGTAACAGCACTTAAAAACTTCAGCGTGAACCCTCCTTGCCTATAGCAATTTCGACTGCAATTGACATTGATGATTTATTGCTGAGGTGGAATTTGTGCATCAAATAAAATGCTCATCTATATTGACGATATGATCGTCATTTGCACATAGCAGCGAAAAAAAAAGCCCAAAATTCATCTCATCGGTAGAAGAGGGTGATAGACTATGTTCTTCTATACGTACTTAATTAAAGTGCGCCAGTTATCACGTTGAGATGAAGCAAAATACAAAGAGTAACTATATGAATTGAGAATTCTAAACGCTCAACAAAACTGGATGCAAAGATAAAAATAGAAGTGGAATGGGATGGAATAGCAACTGATCGGAATGAAATTATGAACTCATAATACACAAATGACAACAAAGTAAACGTTAAGCTATAGCATCAATGAATACTAGTTGATAACACATAAATATATTAAGCCAATAGATCGATGTAGAAAATAACCGACACTTACGTAAGAAATTATCATAGCAGCCACTCAGTATGCACAGAATTTTCCACTAATGCTTAAGATTCTAATGGAAAGTATCGAAAAAGTGATTTTATTGAGATAAAGTGTTATAGAGGCAAAGGTTGTTTATTCTTCTCACAAATCTTTTTCGGAATATTAATTATTCTTTTGATTTCATGAATGTTTGTTTCATTTATCGAATTTCTCGACTGCTTTCCTCATTTATTTAAATCATTCGTAAGGTGAACTCATACTCCAAATGACAATATTATCTGCACCTCGTCAATCCGCCACCTGTAACTGAGTGAAGAGAGTGTAAAGATTTATGCATAATTTATATATTATTGACGCATTTTATTGAACGAATAAGAAAACTTCTCGATAAATTTGCTATATAATTTTTTTATTTGCTTCAAAGCAGACTGAAAAAGGAATATAAATGTTAAAAGAACTCTATACGAGGCAATTCTAGCATGCACTTTCGAAGAAAATTTATACAGTCATTCCAAATAAAAAGGTACAATACGACATTTATTCTTGTTAGGTGTTTGTGATTATCATCAATAAGTTTACTACGTTTATGCTCATTCTATGCTTTTTATTGAAAAAATGCTTTTTAGTCATCCCTCTCGCTCCCGCAGGCATGGTAATTAATGAAGGAGAGGTAACACTAAAGGCAGAGCATGCTGATCAAGTGCATATATATATAATCGCAAAAAATCGTAAAAAACAGTATATATGTATAATCGTAAAAAACAATAAGCTAGACTAAACCTCACAAAATTTGAAGGTATAGAAACTGCGATGCAAAAAACAATTTATGGCCAGTGGGCTGACACAACATATGAAAAATTCCTGTAATATCTTCAAGAGTTCTTCAGCAGCTGCATGATTAGGTTAAAATATGATCAGATTGATTCACACATTCTAATATCTATTAGTAAGTGATAAATTGAAGAAGAAAGGTGTGCGTCGTTCCACGTTCCTCCATCTCCCCCGCCTTTCCTCTCTGGCTTGGTTTTACGGCATCTTCAGGCAAGCGCGTGGGGAAAGATAAGAGTAAACTTTCGAGCTCTTAGACGATATTGGCTCGAATGAAGCTTAGAAACGCTTATCGAAGAGCAACGCTAGCAATATTATAACGATCGATTTCTAATTATGTAAATTTTCGACCAAATTGCTGTGATAATTGGGAGCGATGCGACTCTGTCGAAGCATTTACGCATAAACGAATAAATAGATGGTGAAAAATATACGTACACTTATTATCTACCTCATTGAAATTCAGAAAGTTTCATTTCCAGGCTTTGGAAATTTCAAGTCACATTATTTCCAGAGCTTTTCAATATTTCAACAGTTGCATTTATTTACGACAGAGACATTTTCTGCAAAGTATTAATAGAGGATATATTGCTGATCGAAATATCCATTTTAAAAAGTTCGAATATGAACTTACTCAGCGGAAGATGAATAAGGTATAAAAAGGTATCGCAAGCTTTATCAGTTTAAGGTGGGAAGTAAGGTGAATGTAATCTTCGTGATCATAGAAAAAGAAATGGTCAAAAGTAAATATATTGTGCCATTACTAACATATGAAACAAAAAAAGCGTTTTTTTTTGTTTAAAATATTAGTAGTGGCGCCATATATTTATTATGATTTTCTAAGCAACTTAATGCATTTCTAGGAACATTTTTATTCATTTTCGCATGCTAATCGTCCACGAATTCAATAGTTATCACTATCTTTTACATTGCAATAACATTTACAGTTATAACTTTCAAATATATATGCAAAAAAATGTAAATAAATAAATGAGCTGAGCATAAATTTATACACTTATTAGAGGGGGAAATCGCAACAGAAATGAATTTTATTTCATCGAGAATTTGCAAATCGAAGATTAGCAGTAAAGCAGTTTCTCCTACGCAGAAACACAATGCTTAGTGATAGCTTATACGCCGCTAACAAAGGTAAACGAGCATGATTAACGCACCAATGCAAAAAATGAAGGGACTGAACTCATTACTTTAATTGAAACGTTCTGCAATAGCTGAAATATATATGGAGGTCATATATATAGCGAATAAATGAACGATATTGCTTCATATGTGACTTCTTTCTTCTAAATATAAAATCTAAGCTCGATTCGAAAATAAAGCTGTACATTTCAAGAACAACTGACAATCTAAGTGATAACCTGATAATCTATGATAAACTTATCATTGGCTTCACAGTAGTTGTTAGAGGCTGTATATATTAAGAGGGTTTGTTGTTTTGATCAAAATGCTCTCAACAAGAGCGCCTTTCAAATCAACATGAAATATCGCTTTACGGATTTTCGTTTGTAGAAATGCAAAGCGACGATATCATCATATAATCCGACAGAAAAATAACAAGAAATTGAAATATTGAAATATTTAAACTTTGGCTATCTTTATAGGCACTTTTACATTATATTGTAGAAGATTGACTATATAAAAATGGAAACGGCGATGTATTTAAGTCAATAAAAAATTACTTTTTGTAGAAAAAAGATTAGGATAAAAAGCTGAAATCGATTCGCCTTCCATTTCATAAGCATCGATGAATTTAATGGTGATAGCTGTTTTGACAGAGTATGAAACAAAATGAGTTTAATTACTTTTCTGTTCGTTTCATCCAAGAGTTGAAGAAAAAAGAGTTCATGGGTGGGGGAAAACTTTCTTTCTAAGAAGAAGCTATCCTCAGAAATCGAAAGTAAGAAAATAAAAAAAGTAAAATTGAGATATTTCAACATCTTTTCTCGGATACTCTGTCATTACAACTATGTTTAAAAAAAGAGAAAACCGCATTCGCTAATCTTAATTCGAAATTCTCGAAAATTTTCTATAATTTCCAAAAAAAATTTCATTAAAACATGAGACATTTCGAAGAGTTCATTATCAATACTGAATATTGGCGTTGGATTTAACTGATTCATCACATGGAATGAAAATATTCGATTAGTATCATCTTGTTCGATACATTTCTTATAGGAAATGATATTTTAATGAATAAACGAGTAATTACATAAGATTTAAGTAATGATATTTTTATCCTACAATCTAGAAAATAAGCTCAAAATATCATAGATTTCTATTTGATAAGCTAGCGAATAAGCACTTTTCTAGTCTGAAGCACATTTTGCATAAAACTTTCGTATAATTTTACAAAAAAAATACCACAGACTCTTATTTTTTCTAGTCTTCCAACTGAAAAATCGATGAAATTTAAGACTGATTTTAATTAAGAATTGATGAGGCTCATGAATTTTCGACAGGAAAAATGGGCTGATTTTTTCCGTGAAATGAAATGGAAATTTCTTCTCATAAGAAAACGAGAATATTGTGACATATTTCATGTGCAAATTCCTTCCGGAAAAATACTGCAGCATTCCCAATTCAAATAACAAAAAAAAATCGGTCGTGCGCTTATGTAGTAATATAACTTAGTGATTCTCATAAAATGCGGTCAGTTTGACCATTTATTCGTCTTAAACGCTCAGAATAGGCGGAAGTTTTTCACAGATCGTTAGAATAATATGTGATGAGTCAACTTCACTAACAAAGATGCGTATCGTTAAAATGACATACTGTTAGACACAAAATTTTACTCTGCATCTTAGTGATTTCAGCAGGAACAAGGCGGAGCTGTCCTAATTTTTACGAATTTTTAACAGAAATTTGCACGCATTCATTGGAAAAAAAGCGAGACTTTGCAACTTTACAACAAAATTTTCTGTTTTCATAACGTATTATATAGATCATAATATTCGTAATTGTTCCTTAATTTTACTGCAAAGTCCACTTTTCTTTGGCATCTCCACTTCCCTAGCTCATCAGATCACTGGAGATGTGTGCTATTCGTGAGGAATAGGCTATAAAAACGCAAAAAGAAATCGAAGGCTTTCGAGAACAATAGGAAAGTCATTAACTGTTATGATGTGCGTTAAATGTGAATTTTCGTGTTATAACTTTTGCGTTAACGAGCTTGACGACTGCTTCAGCGACTATAAAATCCGATCAGCGAAAATATTCATAACAAAAACAGTAATCACATATAACATAATGTTATGATATATCAGTGATATTTAGCAAAACACGTTAGATTTTCTGCTCATGACGCGTTGCCTTTAAGGCGGCTATTTTTTTGACGAGCGTCCGTTGGTTGCATCTCATCATAATCCGCCATTTTTCCACCCTTTACACAATAAGCACGCATGAACTAATCTCTTTACAAATTCCTTTGCTGCGACTAACATTTGCCATAGCCTTAATGCTGATAAGCAGTCCCCACGCCCCCTCCCCTCACCTCCCCCTTATGCATGGTGTGGTAGTGTTGAAAGATTTTTTTTATATGTATGAATGGATATAAGGTGGTATTAAAATGATGCGATCTTAAGTACCAATGGAGTATAACATAAATGTAGAAGATGAATCGGAGTTGGCTTATTTCTGATCGCTACTCTTTGATAATTATTTCAAAAATGAAAGAAAAGGTTGACTTTTTAAAAATTTCAAGCTATATTTACAAATTATATCCCAAGCATAGAGTAAATAAGTTAATTTCGTTTAGTAGTTTCGTTTAGTATTTATGCAGCAGCGCCTCAACTTTCAAGCGTCTCAGAAAAGCTTCACATCTCATCAAGCTTTAGCTATTATCGCACCTTCCCTTCCCTAAACAGACAATTTTGATATTATCCACTACTAAAATAATAGAATCTTTACAATAAAAAGGTTGATTTGCTGGATTTTAATCTCAAAAAAAAAAAAATTAAGGAGTCTGCATTTTGCAAAATTTTACATCAATTTTCATTTGAATTTTTGTTGAAATTTTTTGCGATAGCATAGTAGATTCGATATTCTCAAAGCAAATGAATAGCTGCAAAATGGCAATGAGTATGCTCTAGCAGGCACATAAGAAGCCTTTTTTTAAAAGCTAACGAATGGGCACTCTTCATAAGAATAAACTTTTTCTACATATAAAAAATTGCAATTATCGATTTAAGATACTCAACAAAGTTTTATCGCCAAAAACTATCAAAAACTTAACGATATGATTGTGACAAGCTTTCATAGGATAAGCTGAATTATGCTTGAATAAATTTGGAGAGAAGACGAAGACTTAAAATTCTAAAACAAAAGATCATTTAGTCTTTTTTTCAGCTCTTGCGCGCTTCGTTACTGAGTAAAGTAATTCAAACATCGGCTAATCTCCATGTCCCTTAATTGACTGAGTAATTAAATTCTCACTACTGATCATTTATAGTGTTAGTTTTCTCAAAAACTTATCAATACGCTTCTCTCTTTGAATTCTCTCTCTGAAAAAACTTCTCTCTTTAAATAAAATTCCAGTCTTACATATATATATATATGTAAGTATATATATATATATATATTTACATATATATATATGTAAGTATATATATATATATATATATATATATATAAATAAATAAATAAATAAATAAATATATATATATATATATATATATATATATATATTTATTTATTTATTTATTTATTTATTTATTTATTCATGCGGAATTATCCTTCTTTTCTGAAAATTTGAGATCAATAAATAACGATTAAATGACCGCCTATAAAAGGTTCAGTCATATTAGGAGCATAGAATTTTGAAGGAGAGTGCCATAATATTAAGTTACCTCCTATGATTTAAAAAAAAGACACCATCGTCGATGAGTTCCATTGCTAAGAATTCTAATTCGAATAGAAGTAATAAAGAATTTGAGAAACGGACTGAATTCAACAGGTTGGCATTCACATAAATCTTCAATCACAAAGTGGAGTGGAGCTGACAGCCGAATCATCTGATAATGAATTACATCGCTCACAGTGAATCCAAAAGAGCTATCAAAAGAAGCAGCCAACAAGCGGTGATATATGCTGGAACGTCAATGACTTTGTAATATGATTCTCATCGTTTCTTAGCAATCATCTCAGCGTTTCTCTATACCATCAAATCTTATAGGCAAATCATTCAGTGCAAACAAACCCTCTCAATGTATGAAATAGATAAATACCTTAGAAAACGAAACACTGAAGTAATAAAGCGTAATCGAATATAACCCGATGCTTAGATAATAGAATGGGAGGAGCATTACCAAGGAGACCGTCCATCTCGTCAGGAAGTTCCATTCAAGAATGCACTATAGACTATAAACAACTGAAAACGATAGCCGGCTTTTTTTGTGGAAAATTTCTCCAGAAATTTAATTAGGATTTCATAGCAAGACTTCAAGTAGCTACCAGCAGTTGCCTTTTTACAAAGGTTTTCATTCTGCTGATGTCACTTGTGAGTGTTATATTACTAGAACGGTAGAATATATCGCTGTCATATCAAATTATTAGCTGCTTGCAATGTTATACATAGTCTTTTAGATAGAAAAGCTTGAAAAGAGACTGGTCGCTACGAATATCTATGATTTCTAACTAATCCGCCCTAAATACATCAGAGGGAAACAAGAAAATATTTAACTAAAAGTGTGAAATTTTGACAGAGGACTTCGGGCTTCCTCCTCGAAAAAATGCGCTTCGCTCAGGAGTGCTAATCGGGAAAAGATAAGGAAAGGTCAACAGCTTTCGTTCAACTTGAACTGCAAATATATTTCTAGTTTATGGCAATAAAAGATATGCAAAAACACGACAGCAGCTGTTCGGCAATAAAATTTGTGTAATTCACCTGTTTGTTGTTTTTTTTTACAAAGTGATGAAAATTGAGATATTCACTTAGCCTTGAGAGTTATTTTACGGGAACATTTTTACTGCGTTTCGAAACACTCGCCGAGTATACGCAAACGACAGGCATCTCTTATCGTTCATGCTTTCAATCCGCTATGATCGCGTCAGGCCACTATAGCCTGTGGTTTTTGTAGTGCACTTGATTCTCTTTTTCTTATGCACAATTCCTTTGCTTCTGCTTTGTGAAAGAATATTAAATTACAGGCAGCTAAACGTCAATATATATATATAGACGAATCTAAATACAAGAAGTAAAGTTGCAAGCAGGGATTACCTTCTTGGCGCGTAATATATATTCCACTTCCTTCAACCTCAAATGTCATCTTAAGCTATAAATGCTTTCTAAGTAACCGAATACTCATAATATATCGCTCGGAGTAATTCAAAGATCATTACGACTGCAATAAATGAATAAAATGGTACACTCTTCCCATCACGGAAATATTGGATATGGCAACGAGTCCTTTCGAGAGCATCAGCTCTCACTCGTTGCCCACAAAATGCAGCATTTCATGCCGTCCCATGTAACATCAATTTATAGTGCAACCGATATTGGACATCAATTTCATCGAACATTTGTGCTGTTCACTTAAATTCATCCATCAAAAAAGAGATGATCTGCCGAAATGGCCATCCTAAAGAAAAGAAAAAGAATTTTAAGACGATTATTGATAAAGCTGTCGAACTGTTAGACAAATTTTCACGTCGACTGAATTATGATTATTTAAACAGCCGATTGATATTAATGGTTCACTTAAAATTATTTAAATACTTAAATTCAAGATTACTGACATAAAATTACTTGAAATTGTTTTTTATTAATGATGAACAGTCACATATCTCATATATTCTCATATTCACTGCTTCCTTCAAAAAAGAACTTGGTTTATTCCATTGAAAATTTCTCGTTTCTCTACCAATAACAGATATAAAAGATTAAAAGGAATTTATTACGGAAAAAATATCATCACAAATTCGAAATCTCATCGACCGTTAGCTCACTGATATGTAAATATCAGAGACAATGATTGACAGAATTATTCTTGTGGAATATTGTGAATGAAACTTTAGGTTGAAAGTCGATATGTTAGCTTTAATATGCAAATTCCTTTTAGCTCTTATGTGAGATAACAGTATCGCAAATATAACGGATATATTTGTACAGTATCGCAAATATAACGAAGAACAAATATTTTCTGCAAATACAACCGAAACGACATATTTTCTGCTAATGGATAGTAATTTTTACCCAATTTATGCTAATTTCCCATCAAACTGATTCTATGAATAGGAAATAGACTGAATAATTAGACAGGAGAGGACGCAACCGCAAACACCGTTGAAATCCGCTCTAATGAAATGGTATTATGAGCAGGAATTATTTCCAAAAATATGTGATGTTGAATAGTATCGGAAAAGCTACAACTTTACATTATCAACTTCACCTCTGAACGTTCATAAAACTTTAGTTTTTTCATACAAGATGGAAACTGAGAGGATTAGAAATTTGAGGGAAGTTTGGCCCGACGAAACAAAAACTGTAGGGAAGGGCTAAATCTGAGGACAAGACGCTGAACTCGAGACAGAATGAAGGGGAAGTTGTGGAAATTGTGCAAATTCGCATCAACCGGAAATAGGAGTAAATAGAAATGGGTTTGAATTAAGGGAAGTGGACGGAGGAGGAGATGGTGAAAAAAGAATATTAAAGGTCTCGTAACACTATCGTAGTGACCAATTCGATTCACAATAACATTTAATTCAATAGAATCAAGCAGCCAACGGCAACAACGAAATTCGCTGAAGCGGTCGGTGAATGCAGAAAATAATTGCCTCAACAAATTACGTTCTTCCACCAACGAGAACTTTTTTAGGCTTACTTATGCCCATTGCCGACTCAACAAGAAGGCTTCATTTGCCGCCTCACAAAACACCCTCCGGCCATGGTGCTTCCTCTCTCTCCCTCTTTCTCTCTCTGTCGATCGGAAAACGCCTTCCGACAGATATGTTCTTTCATCACCGACCAATTTAAACGTCTATTAGAATATGAATCTTATTTGAAATTTGATAAGCTTAGAGTAACTGTAACGCTTTCACTAAAATAGCTATTAGTGAAATGCTATCTACTTGGCCAACGAAAAACCCTCTGGACTATGCGCTTGCATTGAAAGTAGCACAAATTCGTTGTCCATATTCTGCAATTCTTTGTATGTTAATGAGCACTTAACGAGCATGCATATGCAGAAACACATCGCTGTTAATGACTACGATCATGGATATATTTGCATATTACTTACATGGCCAACCGCTTTCATAAATTATCAACAAATAAATAATACCTCCATAATCACAATACGTTCACATCGGAGAAATATCGTTATAATTAAAAGGAATCAGTTGCCCGAATATATCTTCTAGCATGCGAAGAATTTATTAAGTTCGAATCGTTGCAGAAGTGAAATTATAACTGGCTAAAAGCAAACGTAAATTTTTAACATATTTAAGTATCTCTAACTCTTTATAAACGATAATTCAGTGTAAAAGAGACATGCGTTACACATTACATCGAGATTATAGCTTTACATGCACCACGGCAGGCAGGCAGAACAGACTGACAGACAGACACTTACACGCACTTGTGCGCAACATTGCTACGAAGCGCTTTTTCGAATAATTTGCAGTTTGCAAATGTATTCGTATAATTGTCCTTTGCAATTTAAAGAACATATTTTGATTCGTATAAGAATTAGCAGTTATCAATAACACAACAATAGACAGTCAATAAGAAGCAAGATTTATCGTTAAAAAATTTTTAAGAAACGAAATTGCAGTCCATTTCGGTGGAATTTTAATTTCTGTTTTTCAAAAAAGAAAACCCACACGTATCAACAACGCCAATAACTTCACTTCAAGTGAAAACCATTGAAATACTAATAAATCTCATCATGCGGGCATCTATGCGGATAAAAATTCCCTCAGCTCGCACTAATTGAACTCTAAATACCTATTATTGATTATGTATAAAATTTCATGATTCCCAAATGAAGTGAAAATTCATTCGCCAATACATTTGCGAGAGACGTTTCGCTATTGCAACAACGTATGAATGGATAAGATGAAACGCAGCTGCATACATTTGCAAATATCGACAAAACGACAATGCTGGAAAAAAGTAGCGAAACTCTCATTCGTTTTTGAAATATTTCTCTGCAAAATAAGAAATAAAAATTAAGAATTTCCGCCTGAAGAATGTTTTCCAGCTGAATATAAGAGTTTCTAATGTCACAAAATGAATCATAAAATTTAACTTCATTACTCAACGGATCATCAGTTTATTTTTATTTTTTTAGATACTTCTGAAAAATTTCTATAGAGGACTACGTACGATTTGAATTTTGCTACTTACCCGTTGAAGGTGTAGATGTGTGTGTCTGATCTGATAAGCTCAATTTACCAACAAAAGAGTTAAAATAATTCAATTTTTTTCTTTAGATATATCAAAGTCTCAAAGTTACCTGACGATTTTCTAAACCGATTCATTCACATCAGGTGAATTACAAGGACTTGAAGGTGTCATCGAATTTGCGTACTAAGAAACGATAAATAAATAAATAAACGAATAAACAAAAAAACAAATTAATATGCAAGTTTAAAAAAATGTACAAGTAGACAAATAAATAAATGGGTGTTGTTGATGAAAAAAATTGTATGCATGGATGTCAAAGGTAAAATAGGTCGTACATCTCATTTATGCATAAAGGAATAGTTCACTGATGACGAGAAGAATATGAATAACAGTGCAATAAGATAAATAAATAACAAAAATAATCATGAGAAACGAAATAAGAGAAACAAAATTTGCTTAAAGGACGTTACATATTCAAATTAAAATCTTAACTTTTCTGTTTCTTTCGCCTAAATTCAAAAAAATAAAATGAAAAAATTCGTTTCATCACAAACATGTTCGAAGAGGATAACCATTATTTGCGAAATAACCGACATCAAAATTGACAAATTTATAATTTAACCTTCCAAAAAATGCTCATTATGGGCAAATATTTTCATTAGTTTAAGAAAGTTTACAAACACCAAAAAATTTTACATTTATATAGAAAAAAACTTTAAGATCGTTGTTAACGCGCATTCGCATATAAATTGCGTGGTTTCGCTCACACGTTCATCAAAAATGCTGAAGTTGGAGAACAACCAAAATGCCAAAGAAAATCTTTCAATTTTGGCAATGCGAGATATTTTTGTGCTTTAATGTGGAAAAGAAAAACGAGTGACCGACAAGCTGGGAAAAGGAAGTAAGTCATCAGAAATGGGAAATTTAAAAAAAAAAGACAGCGTTTAATAATAATAAACATCTTTATTTGGATAATAAAAAGTAAGTCATCTTTGTATAATTATAATTTCATGTACGCGCGAAATATTAAATAACTGCTATGCATTAAACAGAATTCGATGTCACAAATCAAATACCTAGGAAAATGAATTTTCTCTCACTTTACAATGAAAGCCTAGCTGAGTCGAATAAAATTGCATATTCATGAATAAAGGCGTTTTCGGATTTCAACAAAATCTTCTTTATCATATCAATCAGGTATATTCCTAAATAATGTTCGACGTTTATGCAAGGAAACTGACGCAAGAAAACGAGCGCTGCATCCATTTGAGAATGCCTTCATCTTATTCGAGGCTCTTCAACAAAGCTTCCCTCATCGACCGCCTAATGGAGAAAATTTTTTTTAAACGAAACTGAAACGGATCACTAAAAGCTAAAAGAATTTTTTTCACAACTTGAATTTCATGTTGCTGAAAAGTAGACAAAGATGTTTGATCGTTGAAAATTTCGAAGCGAAAGATTTTTAGAAAAGGCGAATTTTTGAGAAAAAATTTCAAAGAAAATTCAGTAGAAAAATCTTATTTACATATGAAAATTTATTTTAAAAAATTTTAGTATAATAGTGGAATATTTTAATTGAAATAAGGAATATTGAAGAATGGTGTTGTGAATATTTTGTTTTTAACTAAATATATGAAGAAGACAAAACACTGCTAGCAAATTTATAAAAATGTGCATTTTCTATATGCAAATATGACAATACACCTTATCTTCTGACACTTGAAACTTGCATATTTGTGGACGATTTCAACATTTTCACTGAGAAATTCACTAAATTAATTTTCAGTTAAATATTAAAATTTACTTTATGCGCATAATTTATTATATAAATAGCACTTATATTTTATCAAAGATTTGTATTCCATTATAATGCAAAATGGACAACAAGTTTCGTCGTTCAGTGCGACACAGATTTATTAGCGAAACGCCTAACAACAACATTGAGCTGCCGAATCGATATTCCTATGGATATGGTCAGCGAATTGCGCGCTATGCTAAAATAACCTCCCATCTTGTTGATTTCATATTCCTTCCGGAAATACGAAAATATCCGTAATGCTTTTGCTTCATTTCTGCATCGTATATTCATGATTATAAGAGAAGTCCCTTTTTCATTAAAATATAGCATTTTTCTGTGTGGATTTGCATTTTACGAATAATGTTGGTCGCCTTGAATTGGTGTTTTACTCACCAGGGTAGGTATCAGAGGAAGTTACTACTCGAAGCGTTCACCACCGAAGTTATTGCCGAAATTTTCAAAGGCATTCAAAGAGTGCATCAATGAAGATGCGAATGGTATGTTAGAGGTAAATAAAGGTAAGTGGGTACGTAAAAAGCAAAATCATCCCAACAAAACAACATTTTCACTCAAATAAAAACAAATCCTCAGTCTACAGGCAACTAAATTAGATACGTAGGATTTGTTACGCCTAACTAAAGTGACAGTTGTAACACAGGATGATAACATTATTATGACACAAAATTTGTTATCTTATGAGGCAATAATTAGGCAAGTGCGACAGCACTACTATATCAGAATCATTAAGTCTTAAGAAATTTTAAGAAAAAAGGAAATCTTAATTTCGATGAGATAAAATCACTAATTAAATCTAAATCATGAAATTATTTACATTAATATCAATATCTAAAAATTTATGGTGCAAAGAACAATTGATAACATTTGAAAATGCGAAATTATGGATAGATTTGGTGAGCTAAATTATGGCAAAAAATATATGATCAGTATGGATATAATTCCAGAAAAAATCCAAGGAGTAACTTTTTTTCCAAATAAAATTAGGGTAATTTTTTTTACTTCAATAATTTTTCTCATCATTACTGCGTGAAAGATTAGTCAGTTTCATTTGTTCATTTTTTTTTCTTTTTTTTGGCGAAATTACGAGTAAAATTATTTGCGAACATCCCAGCAGTATCGTACGGGGGGTAATAGCAATATTCGCTGCATTTGCAATATCAACAATATTGGCACACTAAAAGCTATTCGACCGCATGAGTGAGCAAATATATATCTAAAGAAAGTGGCCATTATGGTCTAATACTGAAGCTCCGTTCATATTAAAATACGAAATTCGTTTAATGCAATGATGACTAACCGTTACCCCACACTATTCCACAATCCTTCCTCCTCTTTTCCTATTCCTCGTTCCTCTTATCTCAGGAGATGCCTAGAGGCAGTTTATAAACTCACTACACGATAGAGGCAACAGCATGAATGACGCTAAAAGGGCAATCATATGACGTGATTTCAAAGTGACTTTCGAGATATTCAGCCGCAGTGAAGTGAACTCGAGATGCGGGGCATTTTCATTCCTGCACAAGAATGCACGATTATTGGATACGAAGACAAGTGAAATGCATATTTGCTAATTTTGCATTAGTGCGGCTTTTGAATTTTTTCTTTTAAAATACTTTCATATTTCGCATATATAAGCTTAATGAATTCACAGCAATGATACTTATATATGCAATGGAGTCGCTATTCTTTTATTCCAAGAACATTTTTTCTTGAAACTTCCTAGCCGACTCATCTGTAACTGTTGAATAATTTATGAGATATTTATGAAAAATGAAATTTTTCACATTTTCGAATTAATTTCACTGGAAATATTTTTGAATAAATAAAAACGACATATGCTTATTATGAATCCTTTGTTACATTTAATGTATCCTAAAATGAAGTTCACTATTCTCCGAAATGAGGAGATGCGGCACACGAGAATGAAATCAATAAGAAATTCCACAGTCACAAGAATATTGAAAAGTTTCATCAGAAATCACACTGCGCACTCGAATAATTCAACCGCACTAGTTGAACACTGCAGTCGGATAGCAAATAACAGCTGCTATACTGATGCAGCCTTTCTGTAACTGCAATGGTTAGTAGTCTGATACGGTATCAGTAGATTTTTTTGCTCTACATCAACATAAGAAAATCTACAGAATTGATAAGATTTTATAAGTTGTCTGTTGTAAAGTGATTGCTGATACTCGAAAGTGCGATTTTCTCATATATGTGGTGATCAAAAATCAACACCGTTGCCCGCAAGTAGACCTCTATCGAGTGTTTCTTTTCTTATACTAAAAAAACCTCCCAGGGATTGCAAAACGTCGGTAATGTAGCTAAAAGCACTCGTTTCATCTTTTACTCTCTACATGGACGCCGTACTTTGGGAAGTATGCCACTATTGCGAAGAATATGAAGCCACATTATTACTGTCATTTAAATGTCCGTATAAGACTCTTGTGGGCGCAAACGACGATTGTTGAATGAAATATTCGTCTCTTGAGAATCAAATCTGATAGTGCTACTAACTCAAATTTGGTGTATCAGCTGACGACCATACTGGGTATAAGCTGAGACTGTGTTCCGGAGCTTATCTTATTGCTCACTAAAACGTTATTAAAATATGTCATAACTTTCAATGAAATTATTGAATTGCCACACTGCACGAAGGGATATTGAATTCTTTTTTTTCGACGCATAACTTAGGCTAAGTAATCCAGTTGAATCTCCTCGAAAAGCGTAATTTCTCGCTCATTTTGCAGTGAATTATTTTCTACGAAATTCGAATCATATACATACACAAAAAAAATTATGGAACACATTACATCAATAAGTGAAGTGTCCTTCTGTGGGTTTCTGAGTGGAAAATTTGAAATCACTACAGTTGTGAATGAATGACAACGAAGAAGTCTTAAGAAAATAGAATATATGAGAAGCCTCATCCTGACATCCTCTTGACATGTGGCTCCTCTGTTTACGGGAGCGGTTGGGGAGAAGTCAGGAGAGGGAGGCACTGCCAAAGAAGCTTCTTCCTAGCTGCATTGTGAGCAATTTCGACGCCTGGTTGGTTCGAAAAACCTGATCGAGAATACAAAAAGTCATGCCCGCAGGTACCTCATACTCCTAAATATGCTTGTCAGGAGAAGGGACAATCTCATCGTGTTGTGCGCAGCGAGTGATTGTTTTCAGGATCAGGCAGATCAGCCACAATTTCGCGGTAGGCGATTTCGTTCCGTTGTGTATGATGATGATGAATATGCTTTGAGGTACACTCCCGGATGAATCCACGTCGACAAATAACTAATGTTGTCGGATATTTGATTGCCAAGTTAATGAGAATAGCCTTTAGCCGATGAGAAAATATCGTAAGAAGATAGCCCTATGAATCGTTCAAATCTTTTCGAAAGTGCTCTTAGAATATATGGACTGATCATGAAACAGTATACTTGTAAATGTTTATATCTAAATGTAAATTATTTACAATAATGCGGAAATAAAATATAAATGTAAAGAGGCAAACCATTGCGTAAATAATTTATCCTAAGGGATAACAGTGACAAGAAATTTATCCGATAATGAAACAACTAGGCGATTCTCGAATTTTGTCGACGATTCGAGTAATCTGCGGAGAATGTGCAAAATGAGATCAGATATCATCCATGGAAATTTTGAAATAAAAACCACATAAACGATTAAATGCAACGAGGGAGAAAAAGATTTCAACAATCCGATATTTCCGCCTTCATTCGAGTTGAACAAAAAATGCATTCAACGATCATACCATTATTATGTAAGTGTCAATATTTACACAATAAAAAACATCTTACCGACATATTGATATCAAAAAAAATTTTTTTTATGGAGATCTCAACAAGGCATCATGAGACACCATTACATTTCGGTGTTTACAAGTGATCGATGAAGGAAATGGGAACGTATAGTCAGGAAATTGTTAGAATATACATTTGCACTTTTCTTGAATCGATCAGTGATCTCATTCATTGCAAATAAGTGATAAACTATGGAAGTATTTCATTTATACTGAAATAAAAAAAAATCGCGCGTATATATTTCATAGAAAGGTTCAGTTCGCTGCTATATTCTTAAATTCCATCGCTTATATAACTTTCTTCTTTGAGTCTATAATTCAAATAATTTATTTTATATTCAAATTTATTTATATTACAGCTTAAATTTATTTATTGAACGCTAGTTTATTTGCATAATTTAAACACTTTAAAAATGAAAAAGAGTTCTGAGAAGAGATATTAGGAAAGATGATAGGATTCGTGTTGAAAGGTGAATTTTTACTTGCTGGGGAAGGGGAAAGGAAGGGCCACAACTAAGTCATTGGATAAGTGCTAAAGCTCCCGGTAAATATACATCATTTATTATTGTTTCTCTTGTGGAGTCCGCAATCTCCGAAGAGCAGAACATGTTTGAGGCCCGCATGCGTAACGGTGGAGTCGAGGCATCCTGGGGGATGGAACGTCCACGAGGACGCCAGATACAACAGTAAAGCATTGATGTTGAGGTTCTTTTCATATCGGCGCCATAAAGGTCATACGTCCGAGCCTTAGTTGGGAGTGATGTGCGGAACAGTATAAGGAGAAAAGATTTGCATTTTACTGCAATAATGGAGGAAAAGGTGGACGTACTTCTTCATCATTGAATTTAGCGTTTGCTTAAACCGTTGCGTTCGAGTGAAGATGATTGTATTTGCAGATCGAGCCGTTTGGATATAAAAGAGAGCAAAAACAAACTCATAATATTTCAAGTCATACAAATGCGGAAAGGTATCCACCCCCGTCCCTACATCTTTTCCCTTCATCTTTCTCCTCAATTATAATAGAAAAGAGATGGAATAGCACAAAGCACGACACGCTCACCAGTGAGTTACTTAATTAGGCGGCAAATAAAATCGGTAAAGAAGTTGCAATAAACAAAACTTCTGAAGAAAACACACTCGGAAACACAAAATATTCGATACATATCAGTAGAAATTGTCAAGTGATAAGAAATAAAATGGTCTAATAGAAATTTTCTCATTAAAACTTCAACTTCATTGCATCAAAGAAAATGACCGCTGTAAAGTGCCTATAAATGATCGGTAAATTTGTATGAAATCATTTCATCGAAGGATGGAAAAAAAACTCGTAAAAAAATTAAAAAACAAGGGAGAGCGTTAAAGACGCTTGTATGACTACTTCAGAATTCCACATATCAATAGAATGCAGCAATAGGGGACACTTAGATCTATTGGAAAGCGGCAACGAATTTTTGAAGAGTTAACTTCGAATGAGAGAAAGCGAAAAGGATAGCGATGGCATTAAGGAAGCCTAAGCGAAATACTCTCATAAATTGACGTATATCATATGGAGCGTTTTTGTGCGCATCGGCAAATGCCATATGAAGTAAATCTATTCGAACGCATCTTTATAGATGACTAAGATTTGCGCATTCATTTGTTCACTTCGAAATTCATATAACACGAAGAAAATGCGACTTAACTTATTATTTGTAATCGCCATTATATTGATATCGATGAATTATTTCTTTATCCAGGATATGGTAATATAATATAAAAAATTATTAACATTTTTGGAACTAAAGTCTTATCAATTACAGTAAATATCCATTGCACTTGTAAACAGTGACATTATAGAGTTATGTAATTAAGCAGCTGCTTTTGTATTTGATAAAAATGAAAATGAGATCGAATTCTTCAAAAATAGAATGCCCATAGTTGCAGAAATGAACAAAATTTGCAATATCTTGTGCTTTGTCATTCATTTATTCAGCTCCATTATCCATATATCTCGCCTCGCGTGATTAAAAACGTTACGCCTGATAAGATTGAGGCTATTTTTATGAATTTCAAATGACGAAAACTTCGCAATTGATAGAGTAATAAAAAGTATGCTCAAGTCTACCTTAAGCTTAATTAATAGCCTCAGGTCTAATTAACTGCCTCGGGCAGAACTAGTAGCTTCAAACCTAACCTAAAGCACATTCGTTTGAAGAATTACTGATACAAATTAAAGGAAATTCTAGGTATTTGAATCACATAACGTCTTATATAATAAAGTTTCATTAGCGATTTACATTTGTTTCCGATTGATTCCATAAGCATTTGTTTCATTTGTTGGTTCGTTACTAAACAATACCTGTGAAACTGTGTTTCCGCCCCTCCCCTCTGAGTCGTCTCCCATCCCTATATTTCGAGTATTGGACGTCGAAAAAATGAAAGGGATGTTGTAACTGGCAGTGCTACTTATCTTCGCCACATTTTCGAAGGTTATGCTGCAGTATGAACTTCAGAAATCTGCGACTTACCAACGACCTCTTAACTCTCTCCCCTACCCCAATTTTCAAAAAATTAGATGCAGCTAATCCTTCCTATCCCTCATCAGATGTGGTCCAAATTCTTTAATTAAAGCGAACGCCTCTTCCTCAGTATCGATACTGACGTCGCATTTTTCACCCATGACTTCATTCCATATCCAGCACACAGTGATTCCACACCACCACCTTATTACTTATCAAATATCTTAGAAGAAGTTAAAACGAAAGGAAAAGCAACCGGAAAAGTTGTAATGATACCCTCGAATCAAGATAATGCAACCGCCTTTTTCTATATGGTAGTTGAGGGAAACGATACGGTAAATTTTTGAAGTTTGAATTGCTGTTCGTTCTCAAAAGAATCTTTGCTTTTCTTATCGATGTTGAAAGTTATATCGGCGCCAAAAAGTGCCGCAAGATTCGATTTCTCCATAAGCCAACAAAGATGATCCTCGATTCTGTGCTATGTCACTTCCGAATCATGCCTCAAGAAGAAGGCAAGCGCGGATTTTTTCGACCAACGTTAAATCGACTCGAGAAATTGCAGTCGGGATAGACACTGAAAATCACGTCTGATTATTTGGATGTAAAAAAGAATCCAGATATAATTATTTTAAAGCGATATTTTCACTGGAACGTCATCAGTGGCTTGTGCTTCTATAATGGATCGCATATTTGTTTCCTTTCATATGAAAAGCATTTCCTTGATAACGTGCAAAATGGTGATAGCAGCTTCAGAGAGTTTTTGATATCAGTGTAGTGCAAATGAAAACAGAAAATGGAATAGTCGCTCGACAGTCGAAGGTGTTATACATAACACAAAGAGACGAGACGAGAAAACGTTACAGTGTGGAGGAGCATCTGAAAACATAGAGTTGATTTAGGCGACGGCATAAAAGAGAGATCCAGCAATCTTGGTGACGTTTGAACAGTATTACTTTTATTCATGAACCTCACAGTATGAAATTTTTTCTTTGCAGTAATTTGCAGTCACTTTGGAGATTTGATATTTTTGAATTCTATCATCAATTTTGTTTGTTTCATTTTGAAAGAAAAATGAGAAATTCAACACAGCAGATAACAAAATCGATTACACGTGAAAGACCGATCAATAATGATAAATACTTTTATGCTAAGCGTAATTTATAAATAAGAAAGCCAGCACCTTCAACTTTCAGCCAACATAACCGTCCATGAGAATTTAAAAAAGGCTTTTCCAATAACGCAAAAAACAAACGTCAAACTAACATTGAATGCTTTGAAGTTTTTTAATAAGTAGAAATGCTTAGAGCTCAATTTGAATTCAATGAGTCTGTGGGACATGCAGAATAGACAGTCATTCCATAGTCTATACTAAACTAATCACAGTCTCGAATTCTTTGCTTTTGCAGCTGATTTTCTGCAATTTGGAGCAGGAAAGCATATGCGCTACTTATATATGACGTCGCGAGCAGGCGCTTTTGCACATGAAATTTATTCAAATGCACAAAAATATCCAAATTTCAGGAAGATATGTCTTGGTGAGCGTGTTTAGCAGCGATGCTGCAGTATGCATTTTCAGCGCACAAACAGTTGAGTTCGGTCTCCTCAAGTTCAGACATCGTCGACATAGTGTCTACAACAGAGCAATGTTGTAAAATTAATCGAAATTATAACAATACTGTAATACCGTCTGAAATTATGAACAAAACCACCGTTGGATTATTGCCCAAAATTCCTTCCATTTGGTGATCACTAAAATTCATCACCTTCTTTCATTTCAAAGAAAACACCTGAAATATTAGCAAAATTAACCAGCAAAATATTAGCAAGCAGAAATATTAGCAAAAGGTATATTGAAACGATATTAGTTTTCTTTACACAAATAGATTTGAGCGCTTGTGATTGATAGGTATTTCAATGAAACTTCTCCACATTTTCATCATAAAAGAATCGTTAGGTCGACATTGGACGTCATCTATGCATTCTTCGTTTTATTTAAGTCGTAGAATGGCATGTCTAACGAAGCACTATTAAATCCTCACTTCCGAAGTTGCTAGATATACGAAACAACCATCAACTAACGCATAGCGTTTGAGAGGGAAAATGAAACAGAAAAAAAAACGACGCAATCAATTAAGGATGTGATCAGCGAAGTATCCCAGACGAGTGTTAGAAAAACTCACGATATCGATCTCAGTATCCGTCTGATATCGACGTTGGGCCACTAAACTATTCAGTCGTAACAGCCGCCAGTTAGCTAGTTGATGCTTTGATTAAATATGTTTACTTTATATAATATATGAATAAAACTGTCAAACATTGCATACGTGATGTTGTACTCTTTATCATGTAAACTGTAATTGTGGGTGACTTTCATGAAAGGTTTATCCGCAGTATTAGACGGCACCGGAAACTTACATCTTCATCTATTAAATACTCTTATTTTATATAGCATCTTCATAATTCTGGTTTAGTTCTCATCAATATCTGCTGAATTCGAAGCACATAATCTTCGTTATATATTTGCTTACCTGGTCAATATTCACTTATAAAACTACTTCCACGTATGTGGTGTCCACTGTGGGAAATTAACCTTAAAAAATCACTCCATAAATTCCCACCATACGCTTTAGCTTTGAAGACTTTACGAGTCCTCCTCACTTCATCTCCCTCCCCCTAGCATCCAGCATCCCCCACCCCCTCCCTTCCCCGCAATGTTTGGTCAACCTAGAACTGCAGTGTTCATCGAATGTAAGCCGACTTGTTCAAATAATGCTTAAAATTTTATGTCGCTAACTTCCATACCAGAGTCGATTCAGCCTCAGGTAATGCAAACAAGTTGATTTTAGGGTATTGCCTGCAAATTTAGCACTCAAATGCACCTTTACTGAGTCATTTCAGGAAACACCTCTCAGTACGTTACTTTTCAACGAGAGAGTATCGCAAGCGAGAGAGTGTGCAGATGAAAAAGTAGCATTTAGAGATCACATGACATACACACAGATCAGCAATGAATAGCACAATGACGTGTAGATGTGTGTGTGTATGTGTGCGAGGAGAGGATATGCAATGGTGTTGCGCGCTCTTTTGCACCCGTTTTCGATCAACGTTCATTTAATGCATCCGCTGGAGAAAGTTTGTATCGGTATTTTTACCTTTGTTATATTTATTTCGAATTTTAGAGCGATTGTTAGAATTGATAAATTCATAAAGAGGCGGGGAATAACTGAAAATGGGATTAATTATGCCGCATCAAACAATGAAAAAAGCGTATTTTAATTAATTGGTTGTTTAATGTAAGCTTTATTAAGGGTATCCTTTAAATTAGGATGAAAATAGTTCCAAAATAATTATGGAGAAATTTTTCGTTTAGTGAAAATGGAAGAGACTAAATAAACAGTAAGTGAGATTTTTCTACTGTTTATATTTCTATGAGAGAAAGAGAAAAATGGGGAAAAAAACTCAATAAAAGATTTTTCTGCAGCTGTGATAAAAGTTCGCATTTATTTTATGTAAAAAAAGCATAATAGATTAAGTGAATTGATATGTGAGTATTTCCGAAAGATTGCAATAATTCACCGGGAAACGTTGAAAACCGCTCCTCTTCATGAGGTATTTCACTGTTCCATCTCTCTTGTCGTTAATTTATTCATTTCCTTGTTTCTTATGTGCTTCATTGCTATTGGTGTACTCATCACTTACACAGCATAATCTGTTAGTTATTTATGTATATGTAAGCATTATGCAAGTCCCTTCATTGCCCAGAGCCGACCCATTTTTTAACGTCGCACTCCCATATGGTCTCCCTATTTAGCTTTTGTGACGTCAGACTGTTAGGGAATATCCAGAAACGCTTCATCGATACTCTTTTTCCAAAGCGTAGCTGCCTGAATTTACATAGCCAGGTTGAAATTCTCTACGCTAGAATAATTGTAGGTGTAATTTTCATTTGATTCTTTATCATAAAATCGTTTTGAGCCTTCCCGACTCCCCATTGTTAGAAATATTTCAGTTTGCACCTTCTGGTAGGTGAAATCGGCATCAAATGCAATTCGCTAAAAAAATATTGTAATACAAACAATTTCCGCGTTCTTGTTTTAGTAATTGGGAATCTGCTCCTCGCTAATACCGTCAACAAATTTACTCCTTCAGGTTTTCAACTGCCGCTGGTGTTATTGAGTCGGTATTTAGCACTATATGTGGGGTTCACTAGCTGTTAAGAAACTACTAAAAACTGTACAATTATTACTTCATCGTTTCAAATTATTTTTACTTCATTTCTAATTTAATTTTCATATATGCAAACATCTCAAAACTAGCTTCAGCTATACTTTAGGTCACACTTTAGAAAACCCCTCAGCTAATCTTTATTGAGATGTGCTTCATTGTTTTTTTTGCATCGTTCATATATTTCAAAAATTGAAATTATTTTTCTCCAATTTTGATATGCTTATGCGTATTTTCTGCAAAAAATTTTCAATTTGCTTTGAATTTTTGTGGAAGCTAAAAAGTTCTCATCGTGAATATATTCCTCATTGATGGCCTGTAAACTAGCCTTTAAAAAATTCTCCACTCGAATATGGAAAAATTTTAATGTGGTTTATTCTGGTTTGTTCCGGTTTATTCTGGTTTTATTTTTTCAATAATACGTAACATTTCTGCAATATCATATTGCATTGTGTTTTACAATTTTTTCAGACTAATTATCTTATTTAATTTTGATATCGCTCTTATAAATAAACAGAAAAAAAGATGGACTCATTATGAAGATTAGCTTCAACTAGATGTGTGGACTGAAAATATTTATAAATGTCAATAAAGAGGTAAACTTCTGAAGTTCGTGAGTTGTTTCAATAAATGATTAAGGATAAAAAGTTTAAATTCCGAATGATGCGAATAGATTATGGATTTTTTTTTTTTTGAATCTGGAGGGTAGGCGAGGGAACCGGAAGAAAAGGGAGCGTGACAATCACGCTAATACAATATTATTCGTTATAATTTGCATCATCTTGAGGGGTAGAAAACTTCAGGCTTTCATCTCATCCGATCGTCGATTTTCGTAATAATTTTTTTGATAATTTTGAATTTTTCGTTTGTTTCATTAGTCTTGAACGATAACACCTAATTAATTGTTCCTTTGAAATGCTTGTGAGAGTGATTTTTCTAATGCAACTATAAAAGTTGTCGTATATTTTCGTTTATATCGCACTTTTTCTTTGTGCGAGCAAAAAATTTGCAACTTGAGGTCACCTCAAAGGTTCGAAATTTACGCTTTTAAACTCTATTTCGTCTATGAACGAATTTATAAGATTTCCATCCCCCTTTCAGTATGAATAATTCGTGTGGTGGAAGTTTTTGAACGTCCATGAATTCCTTCTTTTTTCCTTCTCCCTTATCCCTTCTTCCTGCCAGCTTCTTTGCCAGCCGCACCTCTAGGACTTAAATGTCATCTGAAATACTTTCTGATAATGCGAGAAGGGATCCCATTCGTATAAATATGGACGAATAACAAACTTAAAAGAGTGAAGAGAATTCCTTCAGAGATGCCAGTTTACATAAGCACAGCAATAAAAGGCGCATTTGATTTGCATAAAGCGCATATTTATGCAGTTCACATACGCTGACACGTGAAGAATTATCGATACAGTTACTCATTCACAACATCACCACCAGACTGTACATAGCATAAATCAAGAGATAAATAAATTATTCCTGAGAATGATAATGGACCTCTTCCCTTCATATCCGTCCCTCTCAACTCACTCAACACTCTCCCCGTCCTTCCACTCGTTCTTCGGAGAGGTCTCGAAGATGACATATCCACCTCTCCTTGTCTTGCGATATGACTGTGATTGTTGCTCGCCACGTGATTTCTTGTTGTCGTTTCATGGGTGATAAACGACGAATGATGACAGCATTGACGAACAACGTAAACAGCAGAACAAAAAAGAGTAGTGAACAAACTCCGTCCTCTTTTTTCCCTCGTCCCTTCCCCCATCCGCCTCTCGTTAGTTTCATTTTTACTTTTTCAACGAGTTCGGTTCCTTTATGCGCCGTGCATTCATTGAAATAAATTAGCTCTTTAATTGATACTATTTGAAATAAAAGAATGAAATGAAATATGATAGAATGGAATGTTATGCGAACAAGATGAGGATCTACGATAGAAAGAAGAAGGTGCGTATGAGAGATTCTGTAAAAGAGAAGAGCAACAAAAATGCAATATACAATAAAAGATGAAAAGAAAGCGAAAGACAACGGAACGATATGAGAAAACAAGAGAGTAGAAGAGGAAATAGAGCCAAATCACGCACGTACCACGCTCGTAAGCGTAAACAGCTCTCATTGTGTAGCCGTTCACTGCATCGTCATTCGATTCCTTCTACAGAATACTTTTGAATCGCTTAAATTTGTGTTTAGCATAAAAATCTATAAGCTAAGATCGAGAGACATCGCACTACTTTTATGCAAATTAGTTGAAGAATTTATCTGTTTGTATAAAGTCTATGGATTTTTAAATGTTTATATTGCTACTTTCAACTCAGATGTAAAAATTTTCCAGCAATTGAATTTAATAGCCGTAGGCGCCTTATGATATGGGAGGCATGCAGGCCCTTTTCCATTTAGTAACCTGTAAGCAAAGAAAGGATTTCTTAGGCTTTATATTTCTAAAATTTTTGCATTTGTGTTTTCTAGAAAAATTCGCACTGATTCTTTCAATCCGATGAAGAACCATTCCTTGCTCACGTCTCTTAACTTCAACATTTTATCATAATTCTATTACAATTATGAAATTTCTGTTTTTCCTAAAAATATATCTTGCACGTTGAAATGATGTAAGAACCATATTGATCCTTTTACGTAGTGGTGTCATCATATATCAGATATTTTTGCCGTTTTTGAAGTACTCTAATAGATCTCTCGTGAGAGTCGTATAGCGAGAGGGAAAAGTAAAGAGAAAATCAAGGAAATATAGATTTTTAAAAGAGATTTTGAAATGAGGAATATGAAAATTTTGAAAAAACAAAAACGTTGGAAAAACTTGTAAAGCACAAAATAGGCTGAAATTTGTGGAGAAAAAAGCGGATAGCTCTATTTTTGATTGTTACGTAGATTTTATTTCTTATTTTTGAATAGAGGAAATTGATATTGCTTAGGAACTTAGAATTTTAGGTGCTCATCCAGAGCTTGCCCAATTTTAAAGATATCCACCAGCGATATATAATTTATATGCAATTAGTATCTGTTGAAAAATATTTTTTATTATCCTTTTTTATTGTCATTAAACTGAGGAATTTTTATTCGTGTATTCGTCGAAAGTTGCCTTACGATAATATTCTAGTTTTTTTTTTAGATTTTTTGAATATCTTTATAAAATGTGACAATTTTGCATATAAGATTATTTGACTGTCAGAGATTTTTTCAAAGTGAGCACAATTTCTTCCCTGCTAAATTTCCTCATAATCAGTGATTTTAACAGGTAAAAAAGGGAGACGACAATATGATAACTTTCAGTGTTCATAAATTCCATATCAACTTAGCTGCACAATGAAGTAGATCCAACCTGTTAGGTTGCGCGAAATAAACCTCTTAAGGTTTATTTCGTTATTGTTCCTAGTAGTGGTATAACCGACTGGTTGCACTATGATTATTCCTGTCGTAAATGAATTTGAGAGGCTATTTTAAGCTGCAAAACTTCCATTCTGCCCTGTTGCTTTACTTTATTCTATTTTACTGTATTCGACGAAGTATTAACGAAGTATTTTCTCATAAATGTCTCTTCATATCGCCTCAGTTTCCGCTTTGGTGAAAACTTTTAAAGTGTCGCAAAAGTTAGGGCTTAGGTTAATTTCCTGCTTATTGGATGCCGACGAATCAATTTACGGGCATATAACGGGAGGGTTAAGACATATTCGCTCACGTCCTAGTGAGTGGACTTTGCGGAGAGGCTTATTGCTATGGAGCAAACGAGTCTAGTCGGAGCCTACTTCCTACCGACTTCTTAGTACTGGGGAAATTATATTTCTTTATAGTTTTTTTTTTCAATTTATTTCCGTTTTTATGCACAGTCTTTTGATCGGTTACATGCAATTGCACTAACGCAGAGCTATTATGACCTCATAGAAGTTGATATGGGTGCACCTTTTTCGATCACCTGTTCGATTCCTTTCATCTGACCCTCAAATTCTTTTTTAAATTATTATTAGACGACAGATAAAAATATTATCCATCAAATATATTCACATCCAAGATTCTCCATGGTTTCGAAACTATGTTACTGCAGTGATTCAACTCCTTGATTTTCGGATGGATTTAAATCCATAATTCTCCGATATATTCGAATCTAGGATTCTCGAGTCATCACACAATTGCATCATTGTTTATTCAACTCTTTCATAGTATATATGTAAAAAAGAATATCGAATGTCATCATTAATGCGTTTTATTTTATTTGCATTTTTCGTGTTGACATCACATTCGTTCATCCATATTTATTCGTATTATTTTGTGACGTGGCATTATATGGTTGGCTTCTCTTTTTCAACATGGCAAATCGTCGTTCATCGTTCTTGTTTTCTCGTCAAGTAGAGTGCATATATCGTTTGATCAGGCTTTTTGTGATCGTCGATCAGAAGTAAAGTTAACAATGGTAGGAGTTCTTTTTTGTTTCGATATACGATGTATTTTTCGTTTTAATTGAAAAGCACGCTCATGCATTCGTTATACTGAATAGAAGGGATTGTTTTTTCTATGTAATCTTTTACTCGAATATATTCTATTCCATTCCACTAAATAGATAATAGAATTTCGATTTGAAATTTACGTATTATGTGCAAAAAAATTTTTTTTCTCCACTTATTTAATTTTTTTTAGTTATTTTCACATTGTTTTCAATTAATTTATTCCGGATTTTTTCGAGGGAAATGCGTAAAAATTTGGCATGAACGAGAAAAGTAACTGAAAAAAATGTGGACGCCTATTGGCAATATTGCCGAATATTTGAATATCATACTGTTGGAATTATGAATTATTAGCTTAATTGGACATGATGTGAACGTCATCGCCCTCTATCGATATATTCTTTTCGTAATAGATATTAGAATGGGTAACGTTTAATTGACATGGGAATTTAACTGTATTCATTGTTCGTTGTGATCCCATATTAATCGTTATTTAAATCGGGATATGCCCGAAAGAAAATCTTTAAAATTATTTTATTAATTCCCGCTGCTTGCTAATTGCCTATATAAAAGTAATTCGTCGATGGTGGCAGTTTCACTTCAGTGGAAATTCTATAAATGAAGCAATTAGTAAAATTAATGATAACGATATGATGATATTGATATAATTTGTGGCAGCAATATGCGACTTAATTTGTATTTATTTCTTTGTAAACGACTCCCTTTCAGCTCCGTTTATCATATCCGGTGTTGTGTTTAGCACAATTGAGGAGCTCAAACTCCATTGAAAGAGTCGTTATCGTTTTTCTTTTTTCTTCAGCTTTTTTCTGATGATATATTTTGCTAGTTATAAGAGAATCAATGGAATTAATTGACGAATTAAATTAATTGCTTTTAAAATTGATTCTTTTATAGTTTTTATAGAATAAATAATTTTAAATTAATGTTTGAATATTTATAAAGTTTATTATTTAGTTAGAATTGAATGAATGAAGTGCTTATAATTTTCACAAATTTGAAAATTCAAATTACAAAGAAATATTTCAATGCTGAAATAAGGTTTTTTTCAACTCTTATAATCTTATCTTTTTCAAAATTTTTTTTGTGTCTTTTTTCGAGTTTTTTTTTCATCCACATTGTGAGTTTCTTTTTTACAAATCATAATCCCTTCGGGACTTACATTGTCGAGTATATTATTTCTTTTATTCGTTGAGAGACGATGTAAATTTCAACGATTTCAATGCTGATATTAGTGATTTCATTTTACGCATTCAAAGTGTCCAATAAGCCGATTCAATAGTGAAGAAAAATTTTTCACCGATATGATGAAAAATTTTTCTTCGAAATGCCCTGCCCTCGAAAAAATTCTTCTCGTCGTTCGTTTGAAACGATATGATTTTGCCTCAGTGCTGATCTCTGAAGTCATTTTTCAACGCCCAAAAATATTACTTTCAAATGAAATCGATAAAGATGAATAAGGAATTTTTTATATGATACAGATTCTGTTTTATAGACTTTCATTATTATTTGCTATGATAGTCGATATTATCGATAGGAAATTTGACGACATATAATAGTTTGGTGATGATAAGTAATAACTAAGAGATTGCTGGATTTTATCTTTCAATTTGCATATAAATTTCAAATAATTTTTGCAATATCCAATCTTTTTTTGGCACTTACGTCATACTGCCTTAGAGATGGTTGAAGCAGCAATGTTCGTACTATTTGAAGAAGGGGTACTGCATGAATTCTATTTTTTTTCTTTGGCTGTGGAACGGTCTCAGAAAGAATTGATATAAATTTTTCACCAGCCAGGTCGTTAGAAGTAAAAAGTAGTATGTGGCAGTGAATAGGAATAAAGTGAATCGATTATGAGTAATACCGAAACCAAATTGCGCTTCGGGTCGTTCGTAGTTCATCATTAGCGAATCGACGATACCCATCTGCGAAATGCTATAATTTCACTGAAACGGCGATATATTTTTGGGGAGTTTGGAATGTGTGCCTCATTGACGACCACATATAATTTAATTTGAAAGCCGATCGATTACGTTTAATGCGCGTTTTTAGTATTCCCGAGAGAGCATTTGCTGAATGTGACAGCTGCCGGTCTATAAATCTGACGATTTCAATATGCGATTACATCAATGTGCTTTTATAGCATTTGACAGTTGTGATATTCCTTAGAGCATAAGATATTGATCGCTTATCAACTCATTGCTAATCGTAGACCACTTGGACCGCTTTGTATAGTTGAATTAAATGTGCAGTATATATCGACCTTAACTTTACAACTGTTGTTGTCTTAATCTGCAAATTTCAGTTAGATCGTTTAATTTTTATAGGAGGCGAAAGAAAAATCTTTTTTTCTTTTGAAGATGTAGTGATTTTCATCCAATGTTTCATATTTAAATGTAAAGGTCTGTGAATCAAAAGCAATATGAGGCTTTAATTCTACGTTGTTTTTTTCTGAGAGATAACAATTAACCACAAATTTTCTTTTATTTATTGACAGTAATAAGTAGATTTGAATAACCGCTAATTTTCTATTAGAAGTAACTGCTGTCATGAAAGTTGAAGGAATGGATCATGATGCATGGTACTATAAAGTTTCTTTAGTGCTGATGCTATGATGAGGTACGAAGCATAACATCAAAGTGAAATGATAACGATGTGGAGATGTGGGCCTCAAGACAACTACTACAACTGCTAGCAGCACTTATTGTCCTCTCTTATGTCTATATCTTCTGGATGCTTGCATTTAGTAAAGAAAAGGTGGATTCTTTATCGTTTCCTGGATTTACTTTTGCATATATGATGAATAAAATATGTAGATGTTGGGCTGCTTTTCATGTTGATTTATGAGCCTGAGAATGAGTTTTGAGCAAATAAGTGAAGAAAATTTACGTAATCAATACGGTTGGCTATGGAACCGAAGGAAATGTAGATATGCAAAAGGTGTTTTTTTTTTTCGCTCTGTAAACTCTGGCGAGAGTTTATTATTTAAATAACAAGTTAAGGAGATGCCAGAATAGTTAGAATAATTGAAGAAAAGATGCCAATATGAGTACTCAATAACGAAATTTGGCAGGAAGGAATTTACCCACATGGGCAAATTTATTGCCTCCTTTATTGATGCTAATTTCCTTGAATGTTGGGTTTCTTTTCCCATTATTTATTATGTGAATTTTTGTCAAACTGATATATGATAAAATATAAGAAACGCACATTCAATAAGCAACACGTTTGAGTGAAAAATGAAAGTTTGGTTCTACTGAACAGTGCAAAGTGGTAAATAATTTGATATTTTAACTTTTATCTTATGACTTTTATCTTTGCTTTTTTCTTTCCGAACGAAGGTAGACTTATAAGATGGTTTTAGTACCAGTAGATGAGGTTAGCTCCGATTAGTGTGGTATTAACGAAAATATCTCTTCGCAGCACTATGAAGGGCGTCTAGAACGTGTATCATGCCTGTGACAAATTTATTCCGCAGTAGTACTAGCGCCTTTCAGATTTGTTAAACTTATTTAGTAGGTTTTTACCTGTACTCAGTATAAAATATTGGAATATAGGATTATAAAGAGATTAAAAGAGGATCGTGATGGAACTTTATTAAAAATTAATAATTTAGCCGATCGAGAATGATTTCGCAGATACACGACGACAGATAACACGATTGGAGAGACTTCTTAGATACGGCGAACATGATATCGATAAAATAAAGTGAGCCGTTAATTATATTGTTAGATAATTCGAAAAGTAGATTCCGATTGTTATTGTTGAAATCATAATAGTTCTTAAAAATATTTTAAAGAGTAAATACAAGTAAGTGATAAATAACTATGAATATCGCATATCAATAACAATAACTTCCAGCTCTAAAATTATTCAGGTAAAGATTGCATTATTCAATTTAAGTAAATGCGGGTAAAAATCTAAACACTGTAAAGGAGGTCAGGGGTCTGAAGGAGGATATTTTATGGATTAGTAATTTTACCTGCCAAATATTGGCGACAGCTAGGCATTCAATAAAACAAGAGAAGTAAACGCTAGAAAGTAGTCGTTCGTTTACTTATTTCGTATTGTAATCTGTACGATTTTTTAACTCTAATTCAGTTGACTATATCGTTTTTTGCCTCTAGAATAAAAAAAAGCTTTTTGCATTATGACTATAAACGATAGTGATGGTTTATCTACTAAATGCGATATTGCAGTATAATATAATACGACAGAGTAAAATATACTTTGTATTTAAATACATGGAGGGAAATTCAACACATATAAATGTGCTCAGCTACTGATCATTTACTCTTCTGAGGCTTTACAAAATGTGATATATCAGGTCAGTTTGCTTGAGGGGAATTTTTAAAGCGTCGCCTGCTTAGAGTAAGAGTTTTTTTTCGCAAGCGAGGTGTACAAAATGGTTGATGTCTATGAGTTTCAATTTTTTTAAACAGCTATTTTTTCGTTTTCGAAATTTTCCTCGTGTCTGTTACACGAGAACAAATGCTTTGAAATTCCAGGGGAGAACTCTCGGCTCTGCAGGCTATCCACAAAAGGTTGGCGTCTGATACAAATGCAAAGCATGACAATGGGGAGGAAAGTCGACGTGATGGCGATGCTAGAGAGGCGATTAGCGCATGGCCCGAACCAATACCCGTATTAGTTTTCGCGTGTCATCGGGCTGCAGCGGTGGCCAACCACGTTAAAAAATTGCTCAAGTGAGTGTTATTTGAAGAATAAAATCACAGTTATACCTGAGTTCTTTACTACTCTGATATGTCTTTACCTGATTTCACAGCAATCTTTATATATCATTGTTTGTCTATTCCTGAATTTTATATAGCGATACTCATCAAACTGTACTTCTTGTACCTATCAAGAATCTGATCATATTATCGTCTAGAATTCTATCCATAAGTCATTCCTTAGTGCGATTTTCTAGTTTATTAGTACCAATAAATGAAAAACCTAAGCAGTTTAGTACCCTAAGCATTTTGAAATAAATGAGAAATCATTAATTTTATGTAGTAACACCTACCATTTAGTAGTGTTTTTCATCCCATTTTTATAACGTTTATGAAACTTTCATTCAGAGTAGTTTTTAACTGTTGATTGATAAGCATCGATATCTACAAAATGCTATAAAAATAACTGTGAGATCTCTATAATGAAATTAGGAAAATGAGGACAACTTTATCTAATTTTTCCATTCAAATAAAATTTTCCTAGTGATCATGAAGCCAAAATGGCTTCTATGGTGAGATAGTCGAGTAGTTGGCCCTTGAAATGCTCTATTGAATTTCAAGCCCTCTTTCCTTTTCTTTTCATGTTTTCTCTTTTTAAAAATTAATAATACTTTATGGACGTTTAAGTCGTTGAGAAGATTTTCAAGGATTATTTCAAGAAGATTTCAAGGCAGGTGGATTTTTCTTCATCCATTTTGCACACATTTGATTTCTTTTAAATTTTTAAAAATTTGAAGATTCAGTCGATGAAATATGAAGTTTTTGCTGTAAATGTGGATATTCAATTTAGGTAATGAATTTCTTTTTTTGCTTACAGATATCGTACCTCAGCGGAAAGATTTCCAATAATTGTTAGTCAAGACTGTGATGATGAGCATGTTGCCGGTGTTGTTAGAAGTTTTATGCCCTCAGTGCAATATATTAAGGTAAGTTTTTTATCACTGATCATTGACTACTTCTTTATTGATCATCGATTTCGATTTGATGATAAATGCCAACATTTGAAGAAAAACTCGGCTATTTTCATCTTGCACATTGTATCGTATCCTTACTTCTTGCCTCTTTTATTCCTCCTTCTCTTCTTCACCTGTGAGAAATTCAGATCACGAGAGTTTTCACACCTTACTTTGATTTGACAAATTTCTAATGATATGTCGATCATCGATACAACAAAGGGAACGTCTGGCATATTTTGCAGGTTTGAAGGACATCCACAGGCCGTCACCAGTAAAACGATAAAAAACTTTGGAAGGTTTAAAACGTTGAATCAGAAAGCATTTTTGTTAGTATTCTCAGAAATTTTTAATTTCCTTAATTAAGTCTAATAATGGAATAATTTCAGCATCTTAGCGGTGATAAGGCGAATATCACTGTTGAGGCAGGCCACGAACGATATCTGACATATTATATGATCGCACGACATTATAAACTTGGCCTCTCATATGTTTTTGATAAGCTCGGTTATACGAGCGTTATTATCACTGAAGGTTATCTTTAGGTTTATGATGTGATCTTTGGATATTGTATATAAATTTAAAAATGCGAGGGGCGTCAGAGATACGACCCGTTATGATGGATGTAATGTAAAGTATATAGTAGAAAGATGAAGAATTTAACCACATTTTATATGAAATGGATGACGGCATATATAAAACGATATCTTACATAGTAATCTCCGTCTGAAATAGCTATAGACTGTAGACTATTAAAATATTGCTTTTAATACTTAGTTAGTTACCATTAAAAATTTGAATAGCAGAGGTTAATCAAATTTAAAGGTAGTTTGCTTCAACTGTTTGCTGATCTGTTTGTTAAATAATGGTGTAAAATGGGTCTAAATTTCATTGTTCCATGTTGTTAAATTTTTTTTGAGAGAGAGAGAGAGTCGCAAAGACTGATGCAAATACTGCCAAAAATTATTGATGAAATAAATAAATTTTTCAGATGATCTCGATATAGCACCCGATTTTTTCGAATATTTTAGCGCCACTCGTCATCTCTTAGAGATGGATCGTACACTTTATTGTGTTTCTGCATGGAACGATAATGGAAAAATTAATCTTATTGATATGAATAGTACTGACCTATTATATCGCAGTGATTTCTTTCCGGGTTTAGGTTGGATGATGACCAGGTAATCAATAATATTAACCTCTTCTACCTTTTATGCCCCCTCATAAAGAATTATTGCTTAGAACGAGGCTCATAAAGCGCAAATTTTGGGGATTCCTTTTGTGGAAACATCGATCCACGAAAATGCAATTAAATGCATTGTAATTCGAAAGAAAGGAAAAACTGAGTGAAATTAGTTCTGAAGTTGATTAGATCGTGAATACAGAATAGAGGAAATTTTGAATGGAGGAAATTTTTCTAGCAATAAGAAAATTTCTATCTGGGATGGGTAACTTACGAGATTTTCTCTATATATTCACGAAAAGATGAGGCTTCTAAACTCTAATGTAGCATTCGAGCGTTTGCAGGGAGCTGTGGAAAGAATTTGGTCCTATTTGGCCGAACGGTTTTTGGGATGATTGGATACGCGACCCTTTACGAAGGAAGAATCGTTCTTGCATAAGACCAGAAATCTCACGAACTGGTATGACACCTGAAGGCAGGAAAGGAGCAAGCAAGTATGTGATGTAACGAATGTTGATTACGTGGGTTGCTATGAGCGGGAAAGATAGAAGAATGAGGTGCCAGTTACAAATTATGGTTTATCGATCGAATTCGATTCGTTATTTATGGAGTATACTGAAATTGAAGCCTCTGCTGTTCCTATCCAGACTATTACTATGAGAAGTGATAGCGAATGATAAGAAGAATCCTTATTCCGCTGATCGCTGAGATATTAGCTCTCTATTGGGAAAATGCCAACTAATTGGGTAATCGGTGAAAAGTCTGCAGATTATGTGAAGATTATTGAATTTTTCATAAAGAATTGAGAAGAAAAAAAAATTTTTTTTAAAGGAATAATATGAAGTGAATTTACTCAGCTCAATTTATTGCAGTGGTCTTTTCTTTGTGAAGCATCTCGCAAAAATTGCCATCAATACACGACCGGTTAATTTCACAACGCTCAAAATGGATTATTTGCTCAAGGTTTTTTATTTTTATTTTTAGAAACTTTCGTTATTTTGTTGCTTAAATTATTACAAAGTATTTTTTTCAAATCGAAACAATTTGGACTAATCATTTCCATTTCATTTCGAATTTTTTAATTTTTCAATTGCCAGAAATATATTGATGTTTGTTGAATGATTTAATTGAATTATTGCTTAATGATTTATTCTAATCACCATAATTAACTGTGGGATTATCATTCTGCATAAGAGTCGTATGTGCAGAATTAAGAATTCTGTTTGTCAAATTAAAGAAATAGAGGGAAATAGGTCGGCAAAGATGAGGCGGAAAGTTTATTCAGTGAATTTCAGCTTCAAAAGTAGTTACTGTTGAAGATAGAAGTGATTGTTGCAATGCATTTGAACAGTCGCTGTATCATAGCACATCAGCTGAAATATTTGACGATGAATTTCTACTCTTCCGCAAAATGCTTTTCGAAATTATAGATTTTTTCATATCCCAGAATAACATTGTAAATCCACTCTTTCTATAGAACTTTTATATATAATAAAAGGACTTTCAACACTTCACATGCGGCCGAAAATTTATTACCTTCAACAATAGTCGAAAAGTTTCAATTCAGCACCTTTAAAAAGTGTCGGTGGAAATAAATTGATAATTGGGAATTTCTGCATAGAGATTATGTTGAGGTATGAATCGTTTCTAAAAGAATGTTCTGTAAACAAATAATCGGGATAAACAAATCTATCATCATAATAGGAATTTATCGTCCAATGGTACTTTTATTTATTCATTTATTGTTATAACAGCTTTGATTCGACGAGTAATATCGATAAGAATAGAATTCACTGAAGAAAATTTACGTATAGTACTTGTGATTATTATCGATGGTAAAGCATCACCCACTTCAAGGAAATTTGGCCTCTGAGGTATATGTTGAGCTCTAAAATTGTAACTTTGTAGAATATTCTAATTTAATGATAATGAAAAATAAATAAGAGGTTACTTTATTGTCTATAGTAATATAAAGTAGTTAATTTTATAGATAAGGATTGCTTGTAATAAACTCATTATTTCAAAAATAAGATAATGATATTCATTGGAAAAGGCTTAGTATGACATAGATATTTACCGTATTATTATCGTAATCCTATAAAATACCGTAATGCCGATATTGATATAGATATTTACAGCAATGGCTGACTGCTTATACTATTATCGATATTACTGGATCATATTCCTTTTTTTTCAGCGAGAATTTCCTAAATAATGTGATAATTTATAGAAAAATTATGATAAAAATTTCATTGAACGTGTCTATTCGGCGACATTATTATCACTATCAAATTTAACGCGGCAGATTTCTCGAAGAGACGATACATTCAAAGAATGTCGTATACAATATAGCCAACTTGGAGAATATTTAGAAATTGCTGGTCGACTTCAGATTATGGGTGATTTCAAGGTGAGCAAATTCTCCGCCCTTTATTTATTGGATTGGACTTTTTTGTTTACCTCTTTGCTAATTAATTATTTTGTACACGTTGTCATTCTTCAACAAGCAGTTGGCGACACTTATCTGTCTGTTATGCACGCAACCGAACGAATAGTTGACATTTAATTTACGGAGTTTAAATGAAGTCCATGATCGACAATCTTTCCAGGTTGGCTATGCAAAGATATGCTTAGAATTAAACGTGTGGTGAGAGATGGAATGAAGGAGGGATAAGGACACCTCTTGTCGGTGGGATAAAGAACACTTTTCGAATTTCCATGTAGAATATAGAGAGAGCAGTCGAGGTGCTCGAAGAAAGAGATTGATAAATCAATAGAAGTAGTGGTAAACTAACTTCTTCCTCCTCTCCCGCTTTCGTTCACTTGAATTTTTCTTTCTAGCTTTGTACTTGCAAAGAATATCACAATAGTGGTTAACTACTCGCGTGATTCCGTCGATCTTAGAAAATATGAAGAGTGTGGATGACGAAGTAAACTCCTAATGATGTAGTTGAATGACGCAGTTTCCGTCCAAAGAAATAAAAACGCCTTCTGTGAGCTAAAGTCATCTACATGCCCAACCTTATCGGGGTTACATCGTTCATTTTGTAAGATATTTTCACTTTAGAGTATAAGAGTGAACCGCCTATTTGCAATCATTAGCCAAAGCTATAATCTCAACACAAGCTTCTTCGGAAGCTTTTTGCAGTGGATTTGAAAGCTTCAGACCGGTAGTAAAAAACCGTTATTGTACTATTATGGTTCCAGTTCCCTAGTAAATCGACTACGCTGTCGTCTATGATGTGCGTCCCCTTTCTTTTTCATCGGCTTCTTAAAATGTTATTTTCTTTGATGCTCGGAAAAAATCGTCGTGGTTGGCAATCCGATATGATAATGAAATTCATCAGAAATTATCGAATTCATTATAGGCAGGTGTACCTCGAACAGCCTACCTTGGAATCGTTACCTGTTTCATTAATAATATACGAATATTCGTCGCACCCGATTTGAAAGTATGGAAGAACTATGATCCATCATGGGAAGCACCGGAGAATTTTTTCAACATGAATTTCCCTTAATATTTTGTCATTGCAATTGCAGTTAAACTGCGAACCTACGATAACATCTCGAATTTTTCAATGATTTGATGTTGCCCGTATAGTTGCATAAGCGACTTCATATCCCTGAATATGTTCAGGTAACCTTCCCGTAAGGAATAGAACACTATCAATTTGTAACTTACCAGGAATGAACTGCTCATTCGACTGTGCATTTTTTGAGCACACAATACGATACCATTTTTTGAAGATCGTAAAGGTGTTTTCCTTCCAAGAAATCACCTGCGCAGCATCCATCTACCGATTGAAGTGGAAGTGTTTTATTAAACATGTGAAAATGGGCACATAATTTAGGTCAATTTTTATTTCCCAATTTCAGATCTCACCATCGTGGCGTGGTAGTGAACAGCCATGATGAGGCACTCGTAAATATAAGAAAGAATTCCTGACCAAGGAAAATTATAACCATTCAAAGGATAGCATCCATGATTATAATCGGACACATAGGTTCGCCGTAATCAGTTGTCATTGTACCATAATGTACCGATTGAAATATATCGGTTTCGCATGTATTCTATATGTGGATTACATGATTTTATGTCATCACAATGTCTGCCGAGATAACGTTATATAATGCATAAATGACGCCAAGGTAATATATAACTTATCTCTTCAAAGAGACATTTCGACCGTTCCGTCGCAGTTATCGCTTCCATTGTAAACTTCTAGATTTAATTTAAATTAAAATGCTTTAAATTAAAATATCGTTGCGCAATTATTTGTTGTTGCTGTAGTTCAACCGTTTATGATGAAATGTGATTTAATATGTCTTTCAGACGGTTAACTTTTACTTCTGAAATGGATATAATGAATTAACTATATACTTTTACATGAATTTTTAAAAGCTTTTATCACCACTACGGAATTAGGTGAGGTGAGAATTTCGGTAAGCTTTTTTGCTATATAAATTTTTAATTTCATAGAAATTGGAGGAAAGGCGAATTGGATTAGAAGCCCCAGCAACTGAAATTCGTCTCTCCTTCGAATGGAAATAAAACGGCTGTGTTCAAAATAACATTTTAGTTGAGATTTTGTAGCCCTCTAATGCAAACGAAAGGCTCGTACCTAACATCCTTCTGTTTCCTCCTAGTCCCTCTTATACTCCTTTCTGAGGGCTTCTCTCTTTTACTTCTCACAACACGATATGGTATCCAGTTCTAGTCTCACTAAACGACGATTTTATCGGCCGTTTGAAATATACGTATGCGCACTTGATCTTAAAGTCACTGGCGGTACACCAGTGATGCTGAATGATATAATAAACCATATCGTTCAGTGACATAGTTGACTGACGGCGCACATAAGTGATCCCTATATAATAGCGAAAGAATAACTACCTACTGGTGAGATACAACTCATGAGATTTCCTCTCCCGATGCTCTAATAAGCAATTAAGCTACTAGAAACGTCTGAGATAATCATTCGCGAACAGAAGTGTTTCGCCAATTATTTGCTAACAATCTTGATGTTATTTTATCCGTTCGTTTGCCTGTAATCAATGCCATTTTGAATGCCTATTTGTTTATCATCGTTCTTTCGATGGACTTGCCTTGCAACTTGCGCAATAAGATTTGTTTCGAACCACTCATTGATGGTATTTCTTTTTTATTCATCACCTTTTCAACATCGCTTCGAGAAAACGGTCGCATTTACTGTTTGTAACGGAAACGATGAAATAAGAAAGAAGTCGGGAATCTCTGAAGAAAAACCTGGAAATCAGAGGGCTGCTAGGCGCTATAACCTTCGACAAGTCAAATTTTATCGGGCCAGCGTTAAACATACCAGCAGTCTATATACTTCTGTCTATATACCGTTTTCCTTTCATCTTTGACGGAGAAATCCGATCAAAAGTATAATGAGAACAGAGTGCAAGTACCATAGTACGAGACAACAATTATCACATTGGATATACCAAACAATATTTGACATTTAGAGTTGATAATGATACATCAATAAAATCAGCTAGCACTGGTATGTATCGGCTCAAGAAAGAGCATCGATCCTACCTGCACGCGAACTGAATGGCCTATTTTCTAGAGCATGATTTTTACTAAGCTTTCAATTCATTAAGATGGTACCATGCGCCCAACTAATCATAGCATGTTTCCAGGAGTCTAGTTGTTAGCCATCTATTCCCGCGCTCGGACCATTACTCGGCGATCTACATATCTTTTTTCCAATCTGGCTACCAGAAAAGTTTTGTATACTTCATAATCTTATACCTGAAACAATGTATGACAGCAAAGTACCACCAAAGACACGAACTCAATATTCATTACCTATTATTTCTTTCAGTGCTCATAGAAATATTTTCCCCTAAAAATTTCCCTAAAAATGAGACCCACACCAATCTGTCTAACAAAGAGGCTGCAATTCAATAAACGAACGAATCGGAAATAAGAACGTATTGCATTCTTTGCGGTGGTAGTTGAAAATCGAGCCAATCGGACGCGTGATTCGGTAATAAACCCATGCCGTGCAATTTGTATAAGGCCATTGCTACTGCCAGTGTATTGCCAAGCACAAAAACAATTTTATGCACCAATAAATTACCTGTATGCTCGTCCTGAAATTTTCTAGGAACAGATACACTCCATTAATAAACAAGCGGACTTCTCACATATGAACTTTTAGCAACACCCTCATTCAACCATTTAATTTTGAGACGATAAAACAATTTCAATTTGCACTACTTTTACAAGGATTTGCTTCCACCACTGAAGGAGTTAGATACCCCCAGACCGAACAACAACTAAGTACCAGTAAACTGGACCAGAGAGGAAACTACGCTGCCAGAATTGACTGCTCTCGAAGCCTGGAAACAAACTTCATCCCTATATCTCTTGTTTACTCTTCAGTGAGTCGGGAACACAATTATAACATGTAAACAGCAGCTATACAGATATGAGAAATGACGGAAGAGACTCCTCAAAAACAACGTTAAATCTCGATATTTAACATTCAAAACTGCAATAAATCAAATCAAGAAATCATCACGCATAAAAGCTACCATCATACAAATAAAACAGTCATAGAGACGACTTTTATTGGCATGAACTGAGCTGTAAATGTGCATACCTGTAAAGGTTTAAAGGCGGCGTTTACACTCATTAACGCTTTGACGGGTCTCCACGCCATCATCGCGATCATCATAATTGGAAATATGCTAATAGTATTGCCCGACATATACATCATGAACATATTCATCGGGATACTTTTAATTGGCTGCAATGCCATATCCCACGCTCGTTTCGTCATTAAATGTTGGGTATGCTCGCTGCGTCCACTCTGCTCCACCTATAAAATCACCCACTCGCCAATTACTTTAAAAGTTTTTATTTTTTCAGTGGCATTTATTTTTATTGTCATTTTTGAGTCGGCAGTAATAATCACACAGCTGATTTATCCTCACACCTCACCGGTTTCCGTCCCACTAAACGCCATCCACGTAATGAAATACTGCCTGCTGTTCGCATATGCAGCTTCCCCTAAGTCGACAGTTTCAAACGGAAGCGATGATGTCGCAAAGAGGGAGGAGGTAGACAGAGAAGTCAGAGAGGAGAGTAGAAGACCAAAGATTATACCCACGTTCGCTCACAGAAATGGCCTACTCCGGCATTTCTGAGTAGGCGAATCGCGTGGATTCATTTCACCTCTATAATTCGTCTATATACTCAGACCTAACTGCTTGCAAGAAGCGATCCTTAAGCAAGCTTCATCCCCAACTTACATAAAAGGAGATATACTCGTTTCCCAAGCCCATCGGCATAACGTTTCAATTCCCAATTATGTCAGCATAAAAGAAATATAAAGGAAATGTAGAGTTAGCTTATCAAGCATTTTATACCTGGTGCTCTCATAAATCTATTTTCTACTGACGATCATTTCTAAGTATAAATTCATAAAAACCCCAAAATTTACTAAGTCTTCCTTTGTCAACTCAGTGAGAAAGTTCATGTTGCTCCTTCAAATTCCTTATTTCCCTTAAAGCCTTATTACTCATTTAGAGGATGTCATGGGGCACATCGCCCAGGGATTAGAATCGTGCTGTGGAAGCATTACTATCGAAATAAAAAAATCTCTCCCCTTTCCATCTAAGCGTAAGAATAATATTTCGATTTCAGTGATAATAAAGATGGAAATATACAAATTTTTTTTTCAATAAATGCGCTCAAGTTTCAAAGTTTCAGCAGAAAAAAAGATGCCTACCTGTTGTACAACGGAGACACTTTGCGAGAATCCAGGTGGATTGAAACACGCGTCAACAACGCGACTAACAATTCGTGAGCCGCCACTTGTCGAGTCTAGTTTCCACTTATTTAGAGCCATAGCAATAGTAACTATAATCAAAAAGTTAATAAAATATGAGCTGAGCGAAGTTAGCAAGAAAGAAAACTTCAATTTTCATATAATGGAAAATATTCCCATCATCATAAGTAAGGATGGAAACAATACGGATTGCAAAGCGTGGCAAAAACGAGATAGCACAATATTTGCTTTCGTGTTTATATCAGATTCGGTGTTCCACGTTGCGACAAAAAACTTCCGACATGGAAGAATAACTGAAATATTCACCTCTGACATTTGCGCCTCAGATATTTTCACGTTATTATATCGCTTCAACGTATTTCACCTTTATTTTATTTTCATTTTATCCTCCGCAGTAATAAAAGCACACAAATTGTTTTACAATGACGAGACAGGGCGACAGATAGCAGAAACGGCGACAAAAAGACGGACGGACATCGAGCATCTCAAAGTTTATTATCAGTAACAACAGCCTGAGAACGGAGTGACTCAAACATAGTCACCAAAAAGTGGGAGGGGGGAGGAGGAGAGGAAGCAGGGAAGTGGGTAAGTGCATTGACAAGACCGGCAGGAAACAGACCCCAATTTCATGGAATATGGAAGCAGAAACCGCGTAAATCAATTTTTGCAGTGGAATATTTCTTCAGACATGGTAAAAGTGATGCCCAGCTTACCCACAGTGGGAGGGAGGGTAAAATGTTTCAAAGATGAGCTATCAGAGAAGCGATGTACAATTTTACAACAAATAATTGACTTAAAATCATCCAAGCGGTAAGTTAATGATTCGAGGTTATTTCCAGCCTTATGGTGGTAATTTGATTGATAGGGATAACGATGAATATTCCGAAAAACACGGTGAATAAAACGTTTCCAGGTGACTTTATCATTTCCGATGGGGTCAATAGCAATGTCTCGATCGTCCCCTTCATGAGTTAAAAAAAGAACAGTGCCTCCTAATATGAGGGAATTGAGAACTTTAGGCAGTGGACATTTCCACCGGCTGATAATTTTCATCCATTTTGTGCTGCATTAGTCGCATTTTCGGTCCTATATCCGCCGAGTGAATAATAAAGAAAATTTGAATTCATCTTCAAATTTGAATGTGAAGTGATCGTTTGATCGCTGAAATAAATGTGCAGTGGGACGCCATTTTTTGTCATCATTTAATCATCGGCGCTCTCATCGAGTGGGCTTTCTCGGGGAATTTAGTGGAGGTGTTGCAGTTTGCCGAATTTGTTCCTCAGCTTCTTGCTAAGAATTCTCTCATCTGACCGAGTGAGGTGGTGGCTATATTATATTGCTGATCTAATCAAGTAAATCGATATCTCGGATGGAAATAATTCGCCGATTATAGTATTCAGTTGATTAGTTTCAATGATATCGTTTTTGATTGTTGTTTCATTTCTTATGATTATTCCCTAAATGCTATTCTTCGTTGATGATCGTTGAAATTCGCACTCATTGCTGAATTATCGCCTATTTTTCGCTGATAGATTTCGCCGGACTATGGAAGGCGTAGCGATGAAGGATAAAGAATGGACGTTGGACGATTTCGAAGTGGGTAGACCATTGGGTAAAGGTAAATTCGGTAACGTTTATCTGGCGCGAGAGGTCGACTCGAAATTTGTCGTCGCCATAAAAGTGCTCTATAAAGAGCAGTTAGCTAAGCATTGTGTTCAGCAGCAATTACGACGGGAAATCGAGATTCAATATCATCTTCGGTTCGTCACTATATTGCTCTTCTATTGCGCGAATATTTTTAAGATATTTCGAATCTATAATAGGCTTCAAATTTATGCTTTATTTGTATTGTATTTTGAGCTAAATCTTAACAGTTGATTTATTTCTGCACTTAATTCGAGAGAAAGAAATTAAGTGGTAAGAAATAGAACTCTCAATGTCTTTCTTTCATTGCTCGGCGATAAATTAAAGGTTTTATTGAGCAATCGAAAGGTGTAAGGTTTCTGAACTGCTCCAATACTTCAGTTTTAATGTTCCGTGGGCTTTTATTTCGATAATCAACGGATTTTTATATTTATTGCTGCAAATTTTCCTATAAGTTATGATGTGACTCTAAACGAAATGACAAATCCTATAAGAAAAAGTAATTAATAAGTAACAATTATAATCGATGTAATATATAAAGGCAGGTAATATATCTACTCAAAGGTAGTCCTCATTAGTTTTAATGAAACTTCAAAGTTTTTTATATTTGGGAGAAATCGTGTTTATTTTTGAAGCTTATGTGATTGATTGCTTGTGTTTATTTTTCAGTCATCCAAATATACTACGGCTTTTCGGATATTTTCATGATTCGGCACGTGTTTATCTCATTCTTGAGTTCGCCTCACGTGGTTGTCTCTATGCCGAACTTCAAAAGGTATATGCAGATACCTTTCGAGAACTTCATTAATGCTCCTTAGATGATATAAAGGCGTATAATTTGAAGCGTCGACAAAAGAGCGGAAAGGAAATCGTTTAGCTTATTGGCGATTATTAGCATTCATCGAGTATCCATGAAAGGTATTTTGTGGCTCTTGATCAAGCTCTGTTCGTAAAAGGTTAGGTGATCAGTATTTTTTGATGCCAAGAAAAGACTAAGCGTTAAGTCCTTCCGCTCACACACCCACCCCGCTTTTTCTCACTTTCCATATTTCCACGCAGTTTCCATTTTGCTTATCCTTGATCGCGATCCATCTTGTTTCGTTGAATGATGGATTCACTATTTTGCATTTTTTTCCGTAATTTTAATGATTTTTCTTCGATTCTGGAGAGAGAGCAGATTGTTACTAATTTACTTTCAACCATTCAATTTACGATTATTACGAGTTACCGTCAGTGTATTATCCGTCATTCGCAAATCCGTATCTGAATCGCGAAAACTCGAGCACAAATGCATATCTTTTATAGTTATCATTTATCAACTTTTATTTCGCGCTATCACTTTTATTTTTCCCAGAATTTTCGGCTTACTCTCATTAACATTTCAGTGTAAAAGATTTGAGCCACGACGAGCAGCGGCATATGTTTGTCAGTTAGCATCTGCAATTGAATATTGCCATCAGAAGAGAGTTATGCATCGAGATATTAAGCCGGAAAATGTTTTGATCAATGGGAAGGGTGATCTGAAAATTGCCGATTTCGGATGGTCTGTGCATGAGCCTTCCTCAAAGTAAGTTCTTATTGTCGATTGTCACATCACTGCAATATCAGGTGTCTGCCGGGATTGCAGAGGGAGGTATAATGTCGCAATGGAGGTACTGATCAGCAGTTTCACCACTCCGTGCTGATAGGGCGTCGTTTATGCCCAATAGCGTTTCAACATCTTACGTTCAAATCACAGTGATCTTTTTTATGGACTTTGCTATCTATTAGATATCAGTTAACAGATTTCTATCCAACATTTAATTTTCGAATAGCACATTTTAATGTAATAATATCATGATCAACGTGCCAGCCGTGACCTATGTTAGCGTTGAACGTAAATGTGGCAAATAAGGAAAATATATATGATAGGTGAATATTAGTGGGCCAGTAGGCTGATTTCATTAGTATTTAGTTAAAATTTGTTTTCATATAAGTGAGTACAGCTGGAAGTGCCGATGAAGCATTTCATATCCGGATCTTGATATTGGAAAATTGCTCGATCTGTATTGTTATTTAGACAGCTGACGTCTTTTCCGATCTTAATTGACCGAATTGGTTGGGTAGGGTTTGGCTTAAAGGTTGAGGTTACTCTGTCCAACAGTACTTCGTGACGGTGACGAACAAAGAAAAAAGTTACAGGTAGACTGACACCTGCTGGATGTAGATCATCATCTGTATACGTTAGATCACTGGTGTTGTCATGGTATACCTTATTTGCTGCATGTATGAGGTCCTTAAAAGAAGTAAATTTGGGGCTTATTAGGGTTAAGTTTTGCCTTATATGATATGCGTTATTTTAAAATGAAGTAATGAGTGCACTTATTGAAGACGTCAAACAATTTGTGGTACGTTGGATTATTTACCACCCGAAATGGTGATGAATAAGATGCATGATGCAATGGTCGATAATTGGTCACTCGGGGTGATGCTTTATGAATTTCTTGTTGGAAGACCGCCATTCGAGGCTAAGGTTGGGTTATCTTTCTGTTCTTTTTTAATTTTAATTTTCTTTAATGTTCAGTTATCGTTGTGTAGGGGATGTTGCGAACTTAAATAATTGATGATCTTGACTAAGGTCGTTTCGGGACGGAACTTTTTGCTCGCCACTAGCTTATATCCTTATTTCATTTCATATGAAGTCGCATAAATTGTCGTTGATGTCGAAAAAGTCATTTTGACCAGGTGAAGAGTGTAGAAGATGGAAAGAGGAGGACGAAAAAAGTGGGAAGTTCAGAGGGAATTGTTGATAGAAGATCAGTTGCGATATTATTTGGAAATTTCAAGGAATGTTTGGATTTGCTTGTTTTCATTTTTTGTATTGCCTCATATGCCGGATTATTTTTGCAGAACTGAGAAGTTTTGTACGAAGATTATGCATAGAGTCTGAATGTTCGATTTAAAATTAATTTTGCTAACGAATTTTCTAATAATTGACTGAAAAACAGTCTTGATATCAATAAATGATTAAATTCTCTTACGCGAGTGATCAGTTAGGAGTTTTATAGCGCCACATATTTGCAGATGACTTATGATCTTTAACTGGGGATTTTATTGTTGAATCTCTTTTGATATTCACGGGGAATCGTTAAAGTTTCATTAGACAAATTGAGAAAGGCGTATAAGTGAATATATTTCTGTTTAATACATAAAAATTGGAGGCTCGGTCTACGTCAAATGAATGTGCTGTTATACCGAATAATGGATTTTCTGATCGATCATAATTGCTTATGTTCTGTTCCTATGGATCGTCACCTATGCGTACAGCTATAACTAACTAAAAATTTTCGATTGAAAAAAACAATTTGGTCTTTTGATTGTATTTTATAAGATGAGTTTATATATATTACAGTATTTATCGAAAAATGACCGCAAGCGAGCTCAGAAAGGAATGGTAATCTGAAGTCAGTTACCTTGTCTCCTTTACGTACGCGTATTTTCTTATAGGAGCAGAAAGAGACTTTTGCAAAGATAATGGCATGCGTTATCCGCTATCCATCGGATGTTTCAGTACCTGATGGTGCTAAAGATTTAATCAGCAAGGTTTGTTTTCAGTATTGATCCTTCAACAGATGCGCATTTTGACTATTACTTCCATTCTCATCAATACCGCTTTTACACTTGATACGTTGGCTGTAGCATATTCCGATGGAAGTTTGCACGGCCATCATTTTCTCTGCGTTTGTCATACGTTTATTTCCCATAAGATTACTGATAGCTTAATCTATTTATCTTAGTTGAAAGTTTCATGGCGTTAATTCAAAACGCATAAAAATTGAAAATCTCCTCCACCCAGCATAGTCTTCCCGCAACTCTTTTCAGTAAGGAAGTTTTTCCAATCCAGATATACTTCGCCTACAAATGTATTTCTTATCTCAGCAAGAGGCTTTCGTAATTCAAAACATCTATGCAAATGTTCACTGGGCAGCTACTATTAGGGGGTACCCACATAATATCAGTGTAAGTCGATGAACTACGTTGGTGAAATGAGTCTTAACAGAGGCTGGAATATTCGCAGTATCAGGTAGTTGCGGCGATCCATTTTATGTACATCGCCAGGCCAGTTTTGCACCTCCAGATATTTATAAGTAAGAGTGCCAGTATTCAGAGGTAGATTACAAGCAACGAAATGGTCACTTTATTTTTGCAGTTGCTACGGAAGGAACCTTCAGAACGTCTTCCGTTGACCGATGTGTTGACCCATGGTTGGATTGATGAAGTGCTGGCACCACAACATCGTGCAGCTGGTGACTCTCGATCGTTGGGCTCTGTGGAAGTATCTGAGGCTGAGGTCCAGCAACAACAACGCTAATGCTGAAGCATTCCTTTTTTTGCAGTTTTGTTGGCTGAGATTGATGTGAAAAGAGAAGAAATCAGATGAGAGAGGACTGCATATTTGTTGATAAGTAAAAGTGGTAAGGTTTATCTCCTTCATGATCGCTTCGGTCTTTTCCTGTTGAAAGTGGACTGTGATGCGATCTGGCATGCAAATTTTGCGCATACTTTTTTGCTTGTCCTCTCAACCGACCTCAGTCAAGAAGCGTTTGTTAAATTTAGTTTGTCGTTCATCATTGATCAATATCAGGATAGAATGATAAGGGAGGGTCGATGAAGAGAATGGTTTTGGTGTTATAAGAAAGAACTGGTACAGTAGAGATGGGGTTTGCTTACCCATCCTACCTTTCTCGTCAAAGTATCTAGGGACTCAATGAAGGATAGAGGTAGTGTGAGGAAGATGTCATCGCTAATTATAATGACTGATTTTTTTCTGACCACCGAATAACTTTACGTTGCTTGTAATATTGAGTAATGTAATGTCAGGATGAAGATTTGGAGCGCCGATTTCTTTTGTTTGCCAGGTAGAGGTGTGCAGAGGAGAAGGGGAGGGAGGGGGAGAGGGAAGATTTCTGGAGCCATTTTCTTAATCTTTAATTCCTTGATGATTCTTTTGATTGTGGTTTCTATGCGTTATTTGGATTTGATTTTAAGAGTGCGTTTATGTTAAGCACTGAAATGCCTCAATTTTTGCTCTCCATAATACGTATGTGGTATTCGTCACTTTATCACCGTAAGCCTAATATGAAATACTTTCATCAAGAAATCTATGGGTGTTTTTGGGAGGAGATTTGTTGATAATATTGTAAGTGGTGGCTATAAATTTCTAAGTCATTGCAGTGTCGGACTTCTCGGAATTTCTTTTTCCGCCGATCTGTTTACTTCTTATTCCATAATTCGACGAATGATCTCGCTCAGCATTGAGATAAGTCTTACGAGAGTAGTTTTTTCAGTGCAAATGGTGGATTTATTGCGATTATTGTTCACTTAGGTTTTATTCTGAGATTATCGTTCATCACTTCGCTCGTTCTTTATTATTTTTTGCCGCACTCATATTTCATATTCAATTCAAAGATGCATGGCTTTTGTGATAGCGAAGACATGCGTTTAAATACTGATGGAGCTTTGGATGTTGCTTGATGCAGTGCGCTGTGTAGTTTTGTTGAGACGTCTTACTTGGATGGGGTATTTCAGTAGTGCCACAATCAAATAAAGTATTACTCGCTCGATATTCAAGATTTCAGCAAGAATTTGCATTCCAATATAGAGGATTATACATATAATCTTTAATGGGATTTAACAAGTCTTTTTTCTTCGGATATATATTAATTTTCGGGTCGACGATACATTTCATACGCATATTTCTCGACGATTCGTCCATTCATGCAAATAAGTTCTCTCCTTACTATAATATGAGAGATTTATCCACTGTTAAGGATATTTTTTATGCTTATAGTGTTTATTTGTATATCTGAGGTATATTTATCCTTAGCTATCATCGCATATTCGATGCAATGTTCACTCAGATGTTTTTGTTTTCATTCAATTTTTCTCCCTATTGAGTTTATTATATTATGATTTTCTTCTGCAAACCCCTAAAATCGTCTGCATTTATAGTGTTCAGTTATCGCCTTATGATATTCGCCTGCTATATGTCCTTGAAGCGTATCGGGAATTTTGCATTGCATTTTATTTTCATGTGAATATTTAGCCATAACTTATGAAGTCGTTTAGATGGACATCTGAAGGAAATGGTGGAGAGGTTCAAAAGTTAACAAAGAAGTAGAAAAGGAATTGTCCCGATCCTAGAAACCAATATAGTTGGCTAAAAAAAAATTATAGATGTTTTTTGATCCTAGTAGGTTAATATATACACCTTTTTTCTATTGATGTGGGTTCATGCATGACCTTTGACCTCATGACCTTTAACCTTGATCTATAATTCAGGATTCTAGTAAAGTGCGATGGCGAAGTTTAGTTACTTTGATCGTAAGGAAATGTGGTGACAATTTCCATGATTTTCTTCTTTTCCACCCATCTAAATGGTGAAATTATGCGTATTATATTGTTTTCATGAGTTCAGCATTGATTCTTATGGTCGATTTTAGAGAAAAAGATGTCACTTGAACGAGCGTTGTGTGTTGAATTCTCTCTTTTTAAGATGTTATGGAGAGTCTTTTCTTTCTTTTTATTTGGTCTATTAAATATTACAGACATTTGAAAAAAAAAAGTTTCATACAATTTTTGTATACTCATAATAATGGTTTCGATGATGGTGATGATTTTCTTCGGGTGTTTCTTTTATCTTTGAGATTTATCTGGCACATCCTTAAATATAGGAATATAGTTTTCTAAATTATCGACGAGAGCTTTCCACTAAGTGTCCTTCATATTGACTCTTGACGTTTGTGTTTTAACCAAAGAATTAGAAGGGGAACACCTTCAATAAACGGATCGTAAGGCGAGGGTTGTGTTTTGTTTAACAAGGCAGGGTATATGTTTTCGGAAATGTTGGTCAACGATTAGTATTCTTTGATGCTAAGAGCAAGTAACAGGCATGCTGGAAAGCCTTGGCTTGAATATTTTCTTAGTGGACATTACGGTTCAAGTAGAATGGGTCAGCGATCTGGATGTTGGCCAAGTAAGAAGTTATTAAAGTCGGGGTCGTCGTGGCGTTGGAATTGATCGTTGCAGGGCATCCGAATATTTGAAATTTTGGACCCCAGTTGTACTCTATTTTCATCTGTGAGGGAGGGCCCCATTATGCAAAGAAAGGTTGCAGTCGCAGTTAATAAGTCTGACTTCAGTATTTTCTGTGTTTATAAGCTTATCAATGGGAAACCGTCGTGCTTTTGTGAGTTCGATCATAGCCAAGTTATTTTGATGAGGTTGTAGGCCAGAGGCGTAGCTCGAAGAAGTCGAGGTTATGTCTCGATGGAAAACGAGCGGCTGCTGTAAAGGGAGGTTTTTATTGTTAGTGGTTGGGGGAGGAGGATCGAAATGGATGCAAGTTCATGAAGTAGGGTAGTGAGGAGCTTCCTCATTATCGTCTACCACTGAAAACTCACCTGGTTACGTTACTCGGTCAGTGGTTAAGGCAGTATAGGGTCGGACGCATCGTATGTACGAAGCCCTCGTTCTCCTGATTTAGAGAACACTACCGTGGTTACATGGTTGAATCATGTCCTTCAACATGAAATGGCCAATTAATTCGGCTGAGTGTCGTTGATTGAGGACGTTGTGGATATCGAGGGGTTTTGACATTAATTCACAAATATCGGAGCCAAATGTGGGGAAGTAGTTCATGAAGTATAATGTTGTGAATTAGTCTCATCTTGTGCGTTGGAATATTTTTTGCCGTCGAATAATTTGAGAGTCGGAAGCGCTGGGAAAAACTAGAATATATAAAGCGGTACTCTGGTTGCATGAAGCAGGATGTTGATCTCTTTAATTCGAGTTATTGGAATTTCTGTGATTTTGCATGCACTTCAGGAAAAAACATCCTGAATTCGTAGGAGAAATTTTTGGAAAAAATGATGAATCTGGCTTGACATAATTTAGGGACGGAGAAGGGAGAGGAAGGGAGCATCAACGCGAGGATTCCCAGTAGCGGTAACTTTGAAGCGTGGCAACCGAAATGTGCATTGACGGTGTTGTTTCCGTGATGTTCCTGCTTTGTCTATTCAGGATGTATACGGATCCACAATCGGATCCTCGATAAAACCAAGGCTATCTGTGGGAATGGGGAGGACGACTTTGCGCTAGTGGTAATCACCGTCTTCGGATGAAATAGCATGTGCGGGCCACACAAGTGATTTAGCTACAGGGGAGAAGATAAAGGAAGTGGATAAAGATACATCCTGACCTATGCCTTAGGTTTTGCTGTTAGTTACGCCACGGGTATTTGTTTCCGGTGTGTTTCCCGAATTAAATGGATGCTGAATTAATCTATAGAGGTTTACAATATCCAGATTTAGTTCACCGCAGTCCTCTTAACTTATCATTGCAGTGAAATATGGCTTGGATGCAATCTTGCTCACTCTGTAATTCGTGAATGAAGTAATAATGAGTATCGACGCGTTTGGTGCTGTTCTGACAATGACGGCTGTGGACGATACCTCGACGAATGGTACCGTCGATGGAGAGGGATTTCTTTTAATTGGTATGGTTACGATAAAATATGTATCCTCTGGTAGCTAACCTTCCCTTTCCTTGCCTTTCTTTCCCTCCCCTTCCCCTCCCCTTCCACTTCACCTTCCCCTTCCCTCCTCCCCCTCCTTCCCCCACTTCTCCTTCTAAAACAAGTTCGATGTACCTTAAGCGTGAAGGTTTCGTACTTTTATGGGAATGATATCACGCAGGTGCCAGGTGGCGTAACACATGCATTAATTAGGTGCTTTCATATAGTTAAACGCGCTCTATCATCGTGATAGATAAAGAGGATTTAGACCCTTGAAACAAGGAAGTTTTCGCTTGACGCGGAAAATTATTGGCAGTTTTGAAACAATAAAGTGCTCTCTTTCATATTTTACTGAGTTCCGTCATACTTTTTTCTTTTCTTTTGGATTTAAAATTGAGTCCTAATCCCTTTTTTCCACCCCTCAAAGCACTGATTTTTGCTGCAACGGTCACTGATTTATATATAGCGCTTCATTTTTGTCAACGTGCATCGATAATATTACTCGTTAATGCAAAGATAGTGATTTCCGTGGAGTTTTTTTAAGGGAGAAGCAGCGATTATAGGTGGGGATGATCGACTATAACGAGTAGGGGCTGCCTTAGCCGACATTGAACATCATAATTCCTAAATGATCTGATTTTAAGAGGTTAAAAAACTGATTTCACTTATCTGAAGAAAAAATAATTCAATATTCATTTAGGCAGTGGGCGTAATGTTGATAAAATTCTATGGGATAGCGATTGTGAACGTTATATTTTGCGTTCACGTAGTGAGATATTCACACGGCGAGCGTCGAACATATACGGAATTATTTGCAATCATCAACGAGGTAAATTGAAGTTTAACGAATTGTCTTCAACGCTCTTATTTTTCATTATTTATTTAGATTTGTATTCCCATCGATTCGATATTTTTCTCGGAAATTCTTTTTAATGTTTCTTTTATTGTTTTTAAATAGGAAATATTAAAGATTTAATTAAGTAGGTGGATAATTACTTTCTTTATAAAATGTTAGTGGATGGCGATAGCGTCGAATAAGTGAAATATTTCAATAGAATGCAAGTAGCAAAAGAAACTTCAATGATTAATTGGTAAATAAAAGTACTTCGATGCGTTAAAAGATAAATTCGTATATTGACTGTTTTTAAGCCGTTTTTTGGTACTCACCTCTCCAAAAAAGGATTAATTTCGGGTGGAAGATTTTGTATGAGCGGTTAAGATTTGTTGATACGGATCCTATTTATAATGAGGCTCATTCAAAGTGCACTAATTTTTTATTGCTAGTCGTTCGTTTCGTACTTTTTATCACACTAGAAAATAGTTTATCAGTTCGCCTAATTTGTTAGACTAGAATACTGTGATCTGGTTATAAAAGGAGTAAATAAGTACGTAATGAAATAGGAAATTCGATAATCGTATACGGAGAAAAGTCAGTGGCTTACGTACGAGGAGAAGAATCACGAGTACCCGATGGTCGAGTCATCGAATTGGATGATTGGATCCAAACTGTCACACTTCTCAACGATGCATCTGTAAGCTTTTTCGTTAGAAGAGAGGTTAAAATGGCGTCTAACTTATGAATAATTGATTATTTTGCGGATTCTGTGCGAAATTAGTAGAATTTAATCAAAATCTTGGCACTTAAGAAAATTTGAGGGATTTTTTAAATAAAAATTCATTCATTGAACTGTTACACGGATGAATGCTAATTAAAGATGCAAGTGGATAGTCTACAGACTTATAAACGCAAAAGACATTTAGAGGGTGTTTCAAAGCGCTGGTTCATCGACCGGCTTGAGTCAAAGGGATCTTTTGTGCGTATTGATTATACGGAAAGAAAACAATTGCTTTCCGACGATGGTCGATGTGAGCATGAGCTCAAGCCTATTTTGCTAAGTGATTTGTGCCGAAAATTGAGGAAATTGTCTCTCATTTGGAGTACTATCAAGGATAATGGGAGGCCGGATATTGTAATAGCGAATCAGTTGTTCTTCAGTCATATCGGTGACGCTTATTCGAGCTATAGTTGAGGGAAACATTGAATATATTTCAAGGAACTGTTGATATTGTCATGGATTTTTTATTCCATTTCCATTCATACGTTCTTCTTCCGTCATGGTGATTACCGATTTTTCCTTCGATTGTTTTATAAGGCATTTGCTGCAGTTAAAAGAAATGAATTTATCAGACGTCTATATGCTGCTGATTGAGATGAATTCTTTCTAATGATTAGTTTTTAGGCGTTCACAACGATGATATGATAGCAGTTAATGCTGAATGTTGCGCACATCTTTATGATAGAGCATAAGTTAGTTTTACTGGCTTCTACATCGACCTTGACTTATCCAGTTGGTCATGGAGCTTTCGAATGTGATCACCTATTCTTGTGCAGTATTATATTGTTGTAGATAGGTTGGTTTTATCATTTATTGAATATTTTCTTATAGTTGGCAATTCTCTTTGCATCGAATACAGTCGCCGTTTATGAAGTGGTCAAATGCGTCGAAGGGGATTCGATATGTTTCAACGAACGTAGACGTATTCGTTGCTCCCATAAAGCAATTTTGTAAGTTTATTTCATTGAGCTTGTATATTTTATTATCGCTACAATTGCATATATCAGGATGTGGTCGTTTTAATAAATGGACATTCGATTATTAATCAGGCTGAAGTGCGCCTTGCCTGTTTTGGATTTCCCATTCCCTTCCGGCCATTTGCACAATTTCCTCAGATTCTACGCACGTTAGGATTTTTGAATCTTCTTTTGACTGAATTTTTATGCATTCATTCCTCATTGAAAGAATGGCTACTATTATTTCGCTTATATAATTTTGTTCAAGTTAAATGGTGAAATGTTTGCGTTGAGATTGCTCTGAGGTTACCTCAATTACGAGTGTTGAAGGCGTTGATCATGCTCGAAGATGCCTTCCAGTCGTTTTTGGATGGCCTCTGTGAGTGCACTTTTGTTAGAGAACATAGACAAGGTAAAGGCTTTTGAACTTCAGTCATTCAATGAGGCATTCGATCCATTGGTTTGTGAGCTACGATATGTTAACAACTTGTTATGCGATGTCAAGAAGTGAGGATAATTAATACGTCTATCACAATATTGGTATTCATTTAGATTGTATTCGTTACTCGATGGAACAATATGGCGTAATCTGCGTGCAATTGTTGGTACCGTCTTTGGAGAGATACTGATTTGGCATCCTTCTGTAGATGCTCAGATATCCCATCGTTTGATAGGTCATACGGTGAATTCTTTTTGAAGCTGTCTTATGGAGATTTCCTGTGCATGGGGATAGGAAATTGTTTGCATGTTTTATGGTGTATTCTACTTCTGTTTCTTTTTTTCATGTCATGGAGGAGGTTAGGGGAGGGGGGAGGGGGAAGGAGAGAAAAGAAGATAGAGGATATTTTACATTTGTTTTTTTCTGTTTCTGATAAATGCTGTGAGGGAAATGTAGGCAGGTGGTCGTTGTATTATTTCGGATGCTGCATTCAGCTTATTCGCTTATATTAAAGAAAGAGTATTTTTGGAACGGCACGTTTCACAGGCCGGAATCTCGACAGCTAGAGCCTTTAAACTTGCAGTAGTATATGGCAAGTTGTCTTAATCAATCGATAAACGCTTAAGTGCATCCGCTCCTTGCTTACTGCCACCCGGTCTTCGTTCCACTTTCGGTGTGTGATGGTCGCAGGAGGATCAAAGATGATAAAATTCTGTCAAGAGGTGATAGGACGAGATCTGTCTGGCATTGATCGCTGCCTGATGCCAAGGTGCATCTTATTTAAAGTAAATGGAACCTTCCATCATGGGAATGACATAACGTTGTTTATTGCCGAACACCAAGTCCACGATAATGGAAGTGAGATGTTAATTCCGATGCATAGTTATATCAGATGGTTGATGTACGGATGGATTGTCAAGTTGTTATGAGTAACGTATAGACTGTTTCGAATTTGAATATGACATCATTTTAGGGCATGATTTTTGGATTACTGTTGAGAGGGTCCCAACTCTTTTCGATATCTGACGATCGAAGCTTGCGTATGTGGTCGATGGAGACGTTTACGCAGCTTGATGAGGCTTACGGGCATTTTGCTAGGCCATTGTCAATATGTGCTGCAGCTTATGAGTCAGTCATCACTGGCGGACAGGTCTTTTCGACGAAATTTTCATTTATTTGCCTGATTTGCGTATGAAATATGTAAGACCGCTATTTATTTATGGGTGTAATATTTTTTCATGTTGCGTTTATCTAAGTAATTGCTGCAGTAATGGGTATAAGAGATGCTGATATGATTTGTGTGTCATTGTCGCCTTAGGGGTTTTTGATAATGAAGATGATCAACAGCAGAATTATTGAAGGGAAACGTTAAATGACCTAATATCCTAACATAAAACGCTCTGCAGAATGTTTCTTCTTGCATGTTTTGTATTTCTTGATTTCACTATCAGTTCATCATCATTGTAATGAACTTCAAGCACTGATATGATAATCATTAGATTTTAAAATGAACTTGACAGTTTCGTTTTAATTCTTTTATCAGGATTCGAAGGTAGTATAACCGAACTTCAGATTTCCCTGAGAGTCGTTCTTTTCTTCTTTTTATTGGCCAAGAATTTTCAGAAGCCATTTCTTTATTGAGATTGCTTGTTGAGGTAGGTTGGCGTAGAGAGGATTAAACCATGAAGCATATTGAAATCATATTTTAAGTTATGCAAGAAGGGGATGGAATTTAAGTTATGGAAATTGTAGGCGCCGTGATAATGGTCTCGGAGGTTCTTTGTCGCAGGTTTTGCCTCTTGTTGACGCTTTGTAATTATATTATGCTCTTGAATCTGTTAGTTTATTACTAATTTCGCTGACAAATTCTATTAAACTTCATTGAGCAAACTCGAAAGGCTAATTTGGTGGTCGGCTTCCACTTATGGGAATTCGGTTGTGTCACCTAGAGCGAGCATTGTCTGTCGTTTTCCACTGACCAATTAGAGTATCTAAATATTCTCTCGTCTGTTATCCTTATAATGGGGCTTTGAATCATCAACTTTGTAATTGGTTTTCGAATCGAATGCATCTTTCATTATGAAGCAGCACACCTTTTACCTGATATTTTGAGAAAACTTGTAATTCTGTAAAGTTTCTGGAGTGATTTTCTCGTCATTTTTCGTCTTTTTTTTCCATAAAATATCGATCGGACTTTCAGTAAAAATCTGTTAGCTGTAATTTTTTAAAGGATGGTGATGTATGTGTGTGGAGCACAAGCCATCATATTTTATCGCTGATACATCGAATTCATATCGGTAGAGGTGCCATAAGATCGCTATTATTTCAACGGAATAAAATTGTTGGTTTTTTCCTTCGTTTTATTTTTATGTTTTTATTTTCTGTTTGATAATTTTTAAAACATCGAATAAGGTTTGGATTATAAATTAGGATTTTTAAGGAAACGAAGTCTATATTTCTCGTTGTTGAGAACGAAGAAAATGGAAAGACTAACTCCTTTCTTGAAACTGATTATGTTCAGTCGCTCGGCTAACATAACAAACTGTAGAATGGAACATTGCATATGTATACCATCCGTTTCGGGCACGAATTGTCGTGTTTATGAACCTTCCGGAGAAAAATTTGTCGAAATCATTTTTATTTCTTTCAAGGAGGAAGATTTTTTTTTTAATTATTGATATTTAAATCTTTCTTATATGTTAAGATCTTACATTTTTTAGGTGATAGGAACAGAAGGTGGTTTGAAATGTGCTGTAAGAGTAGCGTCGAACCTGTCGCCATTACGTTCAGTTACAAGGCTTTCCCTCAAAACACCAATTCGTTCGTTTATTCTTCTTTCACCGACCTCGAGCTTCATACTTGATGCAAATGGGTAAGTTTCATGATGTTTTATTTAATATAGGTTGTAATTTTAATTACCTGTCGAACTTTTTGCTTTTATCGCTGTATTACATTATTACTTCGTCTACTTTTTAATTTTTTCCCTCATTGTGTTAATTTTTTGAGTTTGTTGAAGACATTTTTTGTTCACTTTCCTCGAATCACGACGGGCACGCTGAAAAGGTAGATACTCAAAATGACAGCGAACTGAAGAAGTATGAGAAGGGAAACGATGGGTCGCATTGATCAGCTCAGAAAATATGTTCCTCATCGCGTTTGATCACTTATGAAAATTATACTGCTTACCAGTGCGTCCCTCAATCCCTTCCTGTTGTACTGAGTATATATTCAAGCCACTTATACAATGACTATTAATAACGAACAAATCCAATGGGTTGGAATGTAAAGTTGTAAATTTTGCAGAATTTTATCGTCGATTCGTGATAAGAAAGCAGATAAAGTAATGGAATGCGCGTTTATTAGACATGACTCTCTGCTTTTATCACCTTGCAAACAGTTCGTCACATTCTGCACTCATCATACAGCATTCATTATCGCTGGTAAGTGCTCACCTGTTTTTTCTGTAATAATTTGATATCTAGGAGGGGTCACATGTGTGGTAGTTTCTTCTTTGATGATCTCAGTTGCGTCCGTAATATCCACGCTGCACTTGGTTATCCCGGATAGTCCATCTGATCGCATTAGCGATCCCGTCTAAGTTCTTCGCTTTCAGTTTTTATTAGATCTTCTTCCGTTACAGTGCGTTTCAATACTGCTCATTATGATGATCTTTTAATTAGCTTTTATCATTTACAGGTTGCTTAAGCTGTTTCTGCGCATTTTGAATGAATTTTTGCGCAATTATTCACTCAGACTTCCTTAATTATGAGGTCAAGCGCAGCATAAAACAGCGGCAGAGTTTGCGTCGCAAATAGTTTTGTACTGTTGCTTTTTTAATTACAGAAGTTCATAATGAAAGGGTGAGGGGATAGAGAGGAATGGAAAGAGAGGATAATTTTCATCATGCAGAGAGGGGTTTTTCAAGGTGGAAATAGCAAGGAGGAGATTAGCTCTCGAAATGTCACATTTTCATTGAAATGGGTAGAGGGGATAGCCAAATTTATACTATGCTGAAAAATGCGCAGGTGCTCAATAGGAGGCATTTTTGTTTGCATATATCGCTTTAAATCTGTGACATTTTGTCGATCGCGTAGTGGATATGTTGTTATTATTCGGCCAAGACGAAGATAATTTTAGTGGCGGATGTCTCCTGTGTGACCACTCTCGACTTTCCGGAGAGAATCACATCAGTGATGTGGGTAGGAAAGCGTTTATTGGTGGCGTACGAATCGGATAGTTTGGTAATTACTTATTATTTTTCTCTGGATTATTAGTAACAGCGAATTGAAATATATTAATTCATCGAAATAATTCGCTAATAAGTTGAATTAAGTTAATTATTACTGATGTGGTCAAAATAGCTATTAATTCAAAGTTTCTTTCGATTGTGTCTTATTGTTATCGCATGAATGGCTTTAGGCTTTACTTTTACATTGGTACTCTAACATGAAATAACGATATTTTAATCAGTATGCTTGTAGAATTCCTATATTTAACGTTAAGACATTTTTTTACTGTTTAATTTTTGTTACTAAGTGAAGCTGTTTAATTTTTTGAGTAGAATTAGATATTTCATCTTGAGTATTCGGGAATTTTTCCCTTATCTTAAGAGCCCGACGTCCGTTGCTAGGTTATTCTGAATGGCTTATTTCTTTGGCTTCCCTAAGTTTTTGGTAGCCTAGGTGGATGGTTGTTTAAGGAAGCGTTGGGTCACTGTTCATAAGTGTAATCAGTAAGTTGACGGTATCAAATTTTTCGCAATTGCTATTGAAATCGTTCAATTAGAGGCTGTTTGTGAAGTATCTAAACGAATGCGATTGGAGCGGAAAACTAATATATCTCTTCAACGCAAGGAGATCCCCAACGTGGCATTGGAACACAACGATAGAACTCTTATTGGGACACGTAAGGGGTCGATCATTGTCCTCGTAAACAATGAGGTATCTTATTTGTTTGTTTTTTTAACTTTTGAGTCAGTTGACGAGAATGAGGGGAATGATTGAGTTTCCGGTTGGACGAGGATCTGAGTTGTGCTTTTTGCAAAAGCTTGTGGTTGAAACAGTCTGTGAAGCAGGTCACATGGAAGAACTGAGATCAGCAGGTCACAGATTCGTAATTGATTGCAGGATTCAGAGGGGTTTGTTTGTGATGTTTCTGATTCCCACTCCATTACCATTTACTAATAGCTACTTTTGTTTTTTGAAATAAAAGCGACCAATTAAATAAGCAAAAGAGTGCAAGTCGAAAATAAACGGTGGAAGATGGGGGGGGGGGGGGGGGGGGGGGATTGTTTGGCATTCATGTGTGTACAGTAAGGCTTGTTAGAGCACTAAATGGCATTGGGGTTTAATGCCAGCCGTTTGTGCTTTTTGACGAATACAGGTAAACGCATGTATTTATTTAAAGGTAGTCCATGTGGAATCGTACTGTCACGGTAAAGAGTCAGTTACTGATTTGACGGTATTTCGGTCGAATATTCTTTCGTTAGGCCGTGATGGTAAACTTGGAGTTTGGCTATTCGATTCTACCAGAGGTGAGAAGAGATGATTGCGATGCTTTTAACTAATCATTTATTTCGGGGAAGCATTTTTAATAGGAGGTTTGGTTTATGGTTAGCTTGCAGGCAATAAAGATATTTGCCAGAGCTCTAAGCACAATGTGCTTTTCAGTTGTGGTAATTTTTAACTTCCTCTATCTTATTGGTTTCAGTAAAGCTCTTTCAGAATTGGATCTGCGTTGCTACTCGAGCATTTGAACTTCTTGGCCGTTTGCTAATAACAACATTCCTCGTTTACCCAAGTTTTCTTCTTTCTCAGGTGTTTCGCCACAAACCCACTCATTTTTAAGCGCAGTTGGAAATAGACGGAAATTCCATATGTAATCATGTCTAGAAATACTGCGCTATATAATTGCAGAGCGATAATATGCAGTTGGTGAATCACTTTGTTCTTTGGTAATTCCTCATGCTAAAGTGCTCTTAATTCACCGAACATCATAAAATTTTTAACTGACTGAATACTTCGCTCCTCCTCCCTTCCATCCGCTGTCTTCCCTTTATATTTCCTGAACCTCAGGTAAGGAGAACCGGAGAGCCATTCCAGTTTTGAAGAAAAATTCACTTCCTATATCTTATTGGTTTCATTAAAGTTTTGTATTTGCTTACGAATTTTTGAGATTTTGTGTATTTGCTTTAGATGGAAGGTTGACTTTATTGAGAAAGCGGACACCATCATTCTGGATCGATATGGAATGGCCGTGCAAATTTATTCGTGGACTTGCAGATTCGTTATTGATTGCTGGATTCAGAGGGGTTTGTTTGTGATATTTTTGATTCTCACTCCATTACCATTTAGTAATAGCTACTCTTGTTTTTTGAAATGAAAGTTGTGCCGTTTAGTTCCTTTTTATTGGTGATGCAGCTGCTTATAAGCATAGCAAGGTGCTTTAATCCTGTTTATAGTCATTTTGACAAATATGAATTAAAATTTCATCAACCTAAGTGTGTTGTCAGTGATTTCGACTGATATTCGTTCTGTTTAGGCGTGAATTATTTATATGCGATCGAGTCTACTTATACAGTATTTGCTGGCAAAATCACTATTACTAAATAATGAAAGAAATTATTTGAACATGAATTAAGTGCAGTAATGGCGAAATATGAAACATGAAATTTGGCAGTTTCGTTGTAGAGGACACCTTCTGCGTTATAAATTATGTCGAATGGTACAGTTTTTGTTGTCGTTCTATGAAACGCTTCTCATGTATGAACGAAACCTTTAACAGACGAATTTCGTATTGGTTGATTATGAGAGTGGACAAGGACTATGCGAAGTGAACTGTGGTGGAGGGCATCGGATATGGCAGCTGGCAATTACGGATCGCCAATCGGAGCAGGACGTTTGCGTCGATCCGCACAATGCCCGATTTGAGTTTGTCAGCAAAGGAGCGCTCATCCAAATGGATTTAAATCTTTCTGCGGTGGATATTATTTCGGTATGGAATTTAAATACGATTTTATGCAGCTTGTTTTTTCACAGATAATTTCAGCTTGGTAGAGTTTCAGCTTTAATTTTTTCACACGGAGTTTCAACCTTCAATCCTTCTATCTTTTCCTGTTTATCGGTTTCTCATAGCAGAAGTCAGTTTCGCTTCCTTAGGCTCACTTATCTTTCTGATCACCAGTCTCCAGCAGTGATGTTTAATCAGTCGAAATTGTCCGCTAAGCCACTATAAGAATTGCAAAAAACAGATGAGGACATTCTGTAGTTACTGCTGTTGTAGAACACCAGTTGAGCAATCCCACCACTGAGTCCGATCTTGTGGTAGACACACTTACAGCTTTAATCGCAAATATAAATGAAGTTTATTGCAAATTGCAGCCTAATGCGCACACCTCGGAAATAAGTACAGTTTGCTCTTTCAATGAAGCAGGTGGAGGAAGCGTCTTAGTGACTGGAGGTTTCGACACTCACCTTGTTGTTTCGAGAATTACCCCATCAGGTATAAATGCGAATTTTTTCATTTCGTGAAAATACTTTGTGCCTGCATGTGCATAGAGTTTATCTATTTTTATTGTTTTTTTCGGAAGAAACTTTATTGAAGATGTGACTTTCCATGTAAGGTGTTGCAACTCACATGTGTCCGTCAAACACTAAGTGAAAATTATACAGAGATGCATTCAGGTAGGGAATCCTCTCCTCGTGGTCCTACCTCAAGGCCTCGTCCCTCTGTTTGCTTCGCTAGCGTGTTGCAAGTTGCTCCATGCTATCGAAGCAGAGGGATAGGAGGGAAAAGCCGATGAAGTCACTTGGAAAGACGAGCTTCTCAAATTTTTAGTATGAACCAACCTGCCAGTCAAATTTCATAGTAGATGCATATCAGTTTGAACACATTCTGCATCAGAGCAAAAATTTCGCTGTAAATAACCCCATTTCCGTACTTGATTATGGTGCGCTCTTCCAGCGGATTTCAGTAACAAGGTTAGGATACATGCAAAGTAGGGTTTTTCTTGTATTTATTTCAGCGCATTTAGTATAATCAGCAGGCCTCTGGAACTGGAGGTTTTTCAGCCATAAGAAAGCCGAATGTCATTGATATTCCGGAAATGTGGCCATCCGATTCAAGACCTGTTTTATGTGTTGGTGAAAGAACCCTGCCGAATAATTTGGCTGTAATCGCAAAACTCAAAAAAGGGAGGTAGAGTAGCCGTACTTGCAAATGGATATATGAATATTGTTGAGATTGCTCCTACATGTAGATGTTTTGGTTGCGAATTGATTTGTTTTGGCATTAATGTCGAAAAAAAATTCGGTTCAATTCCTGCCTACTGCTTCTATTCCTGATTATATATTAGTGCTTCTGCTTAAGAAATGTTTGTTCGCCTGAAGTGTGGCTTTGCGAACCTTTTATTCCTTGCTGTTTTTTAATATTCACATACTTTCACAGTTTCTAATTTGGGGAGCTAAAACAAATAAAATGGGTGATAGGAAAATAGAAAAGATGAGGTATTGCATGCAGAGAGATATGTTGGTGTCTGAGTGAGTGAGCATATTTTAATCTTCCATAGGAAGTAATCTAGCTCTTGCTTTACTCCTGTTCTTACCTCTTATTTACTTGTCCTTCACCTCCCCGGTTGTAAGAAAGTGGTGTTGTCCACTTATGAAGTTGTATTGCTCCATAGAGAGGACTTGAATACGATATAATTGTCTTAGTTGATTAAGGGGCTATTAATTTATTGTTAGGTATTTCAAGTTGTGTGATTAACGATATTTCAATAGTGACTCTTTCGCTTGTGTTATTAGCCTATTTCTTAAAGGTTACTTAAATTCCAACTTTCCTTTCAATTGTTGTATTTAGGGTCTCCTTAGAGTGCCTTGTTTTTTCATCTGGAAATACCACATCCGTTGTAACCATTTTACTTCATTTTTTGCAATTTTTTTAAACAGTTAGTTGATCTTATTCTGAAATATTCAACATATTTTACAGTTAAAGGTTTTCGCATTTTTATTCATGCTATTTCACATCTTTATTCAAGGTATTTCACGTTTTTATTGTTCTAGGATATGAACAACAATCGCCGCGTTTGCAATTTTAACATCGTTTCCAGGGTATTTTCCTGTATTATTCCGTACCACCGCACATACATCCAGTATTTATTGTTTATCTGCACTCGACAATTTTCTCGTCTCGGCTGGTGGTAAATCACAACTCTTTATATGGCGATATCTTAATGGTTAGTTCTGTAAATTAATGCGTCACTCTGAATCGTACGGGGTAGGTCGCACTTTTCACATTCGAGTGACCCAAGGGTGTTGTTGGTCGACGTCCGTTGTTTTTTGAGAGATAAGAGCCGATGTATCAGATGAAATATTCTCTTGCATAATAAAATATGCTTATTAATTTAACGAGATGAAGATGCTTGGCTCACCAACTTATTTTAATTTAATTCCGCCTAAGTTGACGAGTAAAATGCATAGATTAATCGTTAGCGTTGTAAGAAGCGCTGTCTTCTATTGCGTTTATGATATACTTGATAAAAATTCAGTCCCCGGATATTATTTTATTTCTCGTGACCTTTGCTGTGAAATCCCTTTTAGAAATTTCCTGAAGAAGGTGTGTCTTGAAAAAAAAAACCGTAGTTGCTGGTGTGGGTCGTAGTCACTGCGGCACCTAATGAAGAAGTTTGTTTGCATTAGGCTTAATGGTCAGTTGCTTGGAGTGCGCTGAATTTGGTTTATTTTTTCCTTCCTTTGTTTCCCGCTTATGCGAAAGCTACCCGTGCAGTGCTTGCCCATTTAGTTTAGCTTAAAACCTTTCAAGCATTCGATCAGGTTTTTTCGTATTTGTTCTCATGTGCATGCATGCTATGCGAGCAGTTCTTTCATGTAGACTGGAGACAGTAAGAATGAAATTAAAGCAGAGGTTACCTGAGCCGCAATAAGTAAGCTTTTATTGCTGTTGCAGGTGAATTGTTGCAAGTGTTTGCCTTACGGCTGTGTGGTGACGCTCGATTGGTAAGCGTCAAGTTAGTCCAGGTATCCCCTCATTTCGAATTCGTGGTTGCTGCATCCGATTCAAGATTGGAGTACGTTTTTCGTCATTTGTCCAGCCCATCATTTAATTTAATTATACATCTCTCCTTGTTTTATTGTCACTAGAAATGGCGCAGTGGGATGCTGTATGAACTTGATTGTTTTCTTTTGTTTACCACAGCTTCAAGAAAAGATTTCTTTAGTACCAACTGAGCATTTCTCTCAGATAATTTCCAAGTAATGAAATGATGAAGCGTATAACAAAATTTTATTACGATTACGTACAGACTGCAGAAGATAAAGTGGCTTACCTCTTGCCTCGCCTTTAAAAAGTAGTAGAGGAAATAAGGTTTTAAATATATAGCGAGAAGAAGAAACAAGGTGGAAGGTTAAAAAAATAAGGCGTTTGCTACCTTTCGCGTTAGATGATCTTCCAACATTTGCTAAGTGATTGCCTAAGACGCTCACAGTGAAAGTGTTAAGGTGGTATAGGCTGAAGAAGGACTTGTCGGGTATCGATAGACGCATTTCACTAACGTCGACATTGAGTGAACATTCAATCACAACGAAAGTGGCATTCGCCCACTTGAAGGGCATCTATTCGCTGTATGCCATATCAACATCCGGAACGCTTTCCGTTTGGATCGATATTGAAAAGCCAAACGAATCTAGAGTATTTCAGGTGGAAAAAGCTGGGTTGAGTGCGCTTGATGTCTTACAAAGAGATGGTAATTATTTTGCGAATTTTGACGTAGATCTTAATTGGACGAGAAATTATGTGTCATTAATTCATCGTGACATAGTGAAAAACACCACTGCTCACCTAAGTTTTGTTATAGATATTTGGAGATAATCAAATCCATCCAAGGAATAGTGGTGGGCATTGCCATTAATCTGTTTTTTGTTCTCTTTGCTATGATAATCCTTCATCAGTGAGGCTTTAGGAACATAAGGTAGAGCGAGCGTTAGGACGATTGGTATATGTAGCGCTTATTTTCATTAGGTTGCGAATAAGACATATATATATAGATGACTGTGGGTTTTAGTAAACTTGCTGCTTGTGTTTTTTGCTTCGCATTCTTCCGAGGATCATTTCTATGCCGTTTTTAGACTATACGATCATTGCGATTGGCTCGGAATCTGGAAGACTTAGTGCTGCAAAAATTCAACCGGGTGAGGAGACGGTGTTCCACCATGTCGATTGGCACGGGGCTACCTGTACTGGTAAGTCATGATTGTCTACGTTTGATTCTGAAGTTATTAAGAGGATGGAGATGCTTGACGCCACTCTTCTTCCATTTTCATGATGTAAAGTTAGTTTCCAGCGCGGATGGGTGGAAACGCTCCTCTCACATAGATTAGCAGCAACCAGTATTTGTTCGATATTTTAGGCGTTATGACACGTGATCGTTGATTCTTATTATTGCCAAATAATGGAATCTTTTGAAGCGTAAACTGTGTCCAGAACTAGATTAATTTGTCGAAATATGTGGAAAAATTGCTCATTTCCATCATGAATGCTGAGTCCTGAACAGAATTAAATATAGAGATTTGAGTTCTGCGCACGTTATCGAAACTTGGGAAGTTCAAAATCGCAGTTTTTATTAAAGATGATGACTGGTTGTTTGTATGCAGATGTGCATATCCATCTGGGCGACACTGCGCATTTGATACGCATTTTTTCGGTGGCACTGGATTCTCGGATAGCGCTCTTCACATTCTCGTTAATTTCACTCAAGGTCAGTCTAACTTTATGAAGAAACATCAATTATATAAAGGTAAATTTAGCGTGGTTGCCATGGCAACATACAAACAATCAAAAGAAAGGGAAGAAGAGAACGAGGGCGGTATTTCTTTCATGCCATCATCGTAGATATGCTGGCAGAAAGATCAAAATTAGGGGGAGAAGGCGCAAGTATTGAAAGCCTGTCAAAAATTGCGTCGGATTTGAAATGTATTTGGGGCGTCCCCATTGAAGGCTTTTGATTTTTTGTTGTAGTGCCATTAATACCGTTAACCAATTTTTGGTAGCTACACTGTATTAATGGGTAATCCCAATCATTTATAGAGGAGGTGCGTGCGAACGTTAGAAGCGGGAGAAACGGGACTGTTTGCTGATGGCTTTCGGGCTTTTTTTATACATCGCTAAACGCGAGGCGAGCGTGATTTTCGGGGTTCGGTGAGGGTGGCTCGCCACGGCGTGAACTCACTACAGAAGCGACAAAGCTCTTTGTATGCCACGAGATCGCGGAAGTGAATACGGTAGTTATCCCGCTAAACAAAGTGGCGAGCGGCGAAAGGACAGGATTTAAAGCAACACATGTCGAAATCTTACGCTTCCCATGGCATGTGCATCTACTCCAGTGGCCTATATAAGCCTGTGCTAAAGAGTGCATGGGCACTTTTTTGTCGATTATTGTGCTGGTCATTGTTTGTGTGCGCGACCTACTTGTGGCGAAATAAACCGTGGTGCTGCTATCGTCTCCTACAGAGTAATCTTCCAAATCTGACACTGATGGCTTTCGTGTTTTTTATTTTTTACACATCGCAAGAAGTTAAACCTCGTGGATGTAGACGCTGATCCATGTCTTAAATGCGTGCTCGGATTCCCATAATTTTATGCGAAGTACTCGATCTTCCGTTCGTGGAAGATTCATCCGTGATCTATTCAGCTTAGCATCCCCAGTCGTAAAAATGGACTGCAGAAACACTGTCTGAAGACGTGAAGCTTTTTCTGCCTCTATATCGGGTGTTGATATTCTCATTATTTTCAGCTACAGTTGCGCCGTGCAATGGTGTTGAATGTTGCGGATCCTTCAGCGTTTTGTTTCATTCGAAGAGATGAAGATCGCAAAGTTGAAATCGCCGTTGTGGGTTCATCAATGCAAGTTATTGCCCTCGTTAATTAAATTATTATTTCCTGAGCAACTTGGATTCCCTATCTGATAGTGTTTGTTTCAAGTTGGTTCTAATAAAATTTTTCTCGCTGTCAACTTGCTTCTCTCAAAATTTTTTATTGCGATGTCGTTGTTCGAATGGTATTGCCCGCTTATGCTGTGTTTTTGCGCAATGAGCCAACATGAGTTAAGGCGCTGACTCGGGTCCTTCTAAGGTTCCCGACTTAGATTCAGTTTTTCGCCATTGTGTTAGAATGAAATCGTTGCTCGAACGGGGGATGGTCCAGACTGTGCTAAGCGTTCCACGTTTTTGCGCAGAAGGTTGCACGAAAATTCGGGGGCCTAGGGAGCGTTTTTCTGAATCCTCGGAGCACTTTGAGGGAAAAAGACGAGCTAAGACGAATTGTAGGAAAAAGCGAGTCACTGCAGTGTCTTGTGGTTTCGCAGTTTCCACGCCTTCAAGTAAGTGTCGTTCGAGCTGCTTTTTTGGGGTTCTGAATCCTTCTTCAGCATTCTTGATATCCGAAGAGTGCAATACTTGTACCTTGCCCCTCATTGCTTCTGTCACCGTTTCTTCGAAAAACCCTTTTTTTACGAAGCGGAAATGAACAAAGGGGGGAGAGAGGAGGAGGCAGAGAGGTCACCTCTTCACGATAACGTCCCCTAACGACGGATGTCATTGTTTATTATAATTTTGCGGCTATTCTATCTCATGTTCTGTTGAACAGTGTACCTTGTTTAAGTGTGCATTTTACTGAATTATAAACAGTGGTTGGTAATTTGATACTTCAACTGTCATGTGAAATGCATGTGGAAGGCTACCTTCAAGCAATCCTGTTCGCTCACGATGGTTGGTTTTCATGCTAAATTCTGTAACTTCCCAACAGATAACTAATAGTGGGTGAACTAATATTTAAGAAACATCCGCGCCGAGTGCGCTTCATCAAGACGTCGGGTACGGACGAGATTTAGCCACTTCACTCGGCCACTTTTCAACTTCTTTTCCTTTCCACTATGAAATGATCTATACCACAATTGAGCCATAATCAATTGTCCAGAAAGAAACGAATGTGTGGGCAGGTTTTTTCTTTTGGGAGCAAGTAATATTTATCAGCACTGTGTCACGAAGAGCCCTGCTTGCTGAAGACGTTTGTCTGCAGAGCCTTGCACTGTTGCACATATCGATCGATTTCAATGAGCAGTAGGGGCGTCTATTAGTTCTAAGTGATTTCATCCCCATATAATTGTTTTCTAACGTTTTTCCTTTGTCGCTGACTTAAAAGCGACGACACCCATCACTCCCAACTGACAAACGTAGTTTCGATACGAAGGGATAGACGCGCTGGGGAAAACTGTAGTAGACGTAAGACTGGGTTCAGCCTACTACTTTTCGCTCAATAATTGCGAGATATGTGGCTTGAAGGTATGGGGCAACCTGATCACTGTCCACTGAATCATCCGCGAAGATGGAGAATTTGTAGGAAAATATGTATTGTTTAAATGCATTTCTACAGATGTCATGAACACTGCATTTCCAACAAATCAGAAGGAACGAATATGAGAAAAAATCAATCGTGACCAGTTAGGCAGGAGCTCTTGAAAATATTTTAGTTGAATCTCCACTTTAACCCGCAAAATAAAATTTGGCTTCCAACAAGAAAGACAAAAATCATTCTTATAGCGATTTCTTTAAAAAGGGTGATTATGCAAACAAAACGATATTGCTCAGATTTTTGCCATCCAAGGAAAACCATTCCCTATCACTCCACGACTTACTAGAAGATAATGTTCCTTCTTGACTGACCACAACTCTGTGGAAAAAACAATTCTCCCAAAAATAACCGAGTTATCAATGCCTAGAGAAAAGGAAACACGGATCAATCCACTTCATTAGCAAACTGTTATCTGCAGACATTCAAAGACACTGTCTTACACTTGAAACATCTCTGTGAGCAGTTCCCTGCAAAAAAACCCCATATTTTCGCTTTCTAACTTCCCTTCCTTGTGGACCAACACTCTTTTGCCTGCATTTGCAGTTTAATATTCGCAGAGCAAATCTACCTGGAGAATTCACCAGTCTCCTACAGCCTACAAAATAAACTGCCTGTGGAAATGGGAGCCGCTGATCACAGAGTACCCGATTGTAAGCGATGTCGATCGTCATTCCTCTCCGGCGCAATTATGACAGTACCCGTACTCGTATCCCGCGTTCCTGCATCGTTCGTCTCAGCACTATAGCTTGCATGTGCTGCGAAAAGGTCCGGCGGGAAAAACGGTGTATTATCGGAGCCGCATCTATAAAACGGGCTCTTCCGTAAAACTAAAGAAGCCTCAATCACACAAGGCGTTGAAAAAGAAACACTTGATTATAAATCCGGGCGAACGCCTCATTAGATAATTGTTTGGATATGAGTCGACACGTAAATTTTCCCCATAGAGGTCAAAGAACGGGATTTCGGTCGCTGACGGTCCCTTACACATTTCTCAAGGAACCTGAGTATCCTCTACCTTTAGCGATATTTGCGTGAATGAACGACTGCTCTATCTTCATGACGAAGATTTATATTTGGCTCTGGATCACTAAACTATAAAAGCACGGTCCAAAAATGCTTGTTTTCTTTTCTTCGGTTGGTTAGTGCAAATAAGACTTTCATCCGAGAAAAAACTTCTAGACTCCAAATCTCTAAAGTTAACAACCACAATACGGAGTGAGGTTCTATGAAATGCAACGAATCAACGACAGGAAGAACAACATCCGGATAAAACAGAATTTAAAGAGCCAATCACATGCTTAGATATCTCACAATCGAAGGCTGACCCCAATAAATTCTTTGGCTGATTCCCCTCTTCTAAAATATCGTTCAGAATCCCAAAAGCTTCGATAAGATAGCGCAAAATCTTACACTGAGCTATCGTACGAAAGGATTTCATCAGGCACCGTACTTCTGGGAATTGCCATTGGTGTCGCCTCATTAGTTGGTGAACGCCGACTATACATCAGCTTCTATAAATTATTCTTAATAATAAAGGAATTCGCTAAATAATTTACAGCGATTATCAGAAAATCACAAAAATGATACGTACTGCTTCTTATAGCTCTTTTACTTAGAATTGCTTGCAAAAACTGCACGGAATTGTTTTTCCTTTCCACAACTTTTATCATCACTCTCCCATCCCTCTATTATTCAGCAGTAATTTTCCCTTTCCCCTCCGCAGGAACTTTGTTCCTTTCTCTTTTTATTCTTGAATTGTTACTCACTTGTCCCCTATAATCCTCTTTTAAATCAATTGCCGTTAGGACTTAAAAATACTCCAAATCTGAAACTCGTTGGAAATTGAAAGAAACGCCGAAATTTGCAGAGCTCATTAAAAACAACTGATGCAATAGGAAAATGAAGCAACCATTATTATGTGGAACGAAATGTGACACAAACCTCAATATGCGTATTCAGGTCCAGAATATGTGCTTGTTGTTTCTGGCAGACCGATAATAACGAAAGAAATTTATGCTGGGCGGCCTCACTTTGTTGGATATGTAGCTGAAAAACACAAATTCCCACTCTGTACACCACAAAATTCTCACAAATGACAACATTTTCGGAGTGCCGCCTCAAAAGCCGACGTTGGTCCATTCATAACCGAGTGGGTCCCCCCTCTTATGATCCCGAGGCAATATGCGTGAAAGCCGCTATCGCCTTTCAAGGACACTTGGAGAAAGAGACAACGGCATGGTATTTCCTTATTTACATCAACATCTCGTATACCCTGAACGGCACTACATATAAGTCATGTGCATATGAACAAAAACACTCTTATGCACGCATAAATGCATATAAACAGTCCGTAAGAGGCACATTTCGCTTGCTACTGACAACTGAGAACAAAGGCATGAGATGGCTGGTTTAAGAACGTTTCTCGCGGAAACAAAGAAAGATTCGGAGCTGAAGAAAGCACCCAAATCGAACCACCCTCTCTACGCATATCTGTATTCAGTTAGAAAAGTCAGTTAGACAGTACTAGACATCCAACTGAGACTGAACAATATGGCTCGTCAAAATATGGATGAAAATGCACCGTAGCAGCCCTCTCTAGCATCATCTTCAAGTCGTTTACACGCTGTCTTTCTTCTTTCCATTCCTCCTCCATTTCCGCTGTTTTTGTCTTCGCCGCATCCTTCAGGTTCCTTTCTTTCTTCAGATCCATTTTTAGCTGCGCAATCTGCAGGCCAACAATCTCTTATGACGATGATGGTAGTGACACGAAGTCTGTAGAAAGCAACTCACCATATAGCTCTATCATATAGCATACAGCGGTACCTACTGCTCTATTAAACAATCTGAACTCAATTCAAATTCAGGCAAGCAGATTTGAGCCACTGCATTTCGCTTTTACAGTGTTTTTTAACTTACTTCGCCTAATTCTCTAATCTTTGTGCACATCACCGTGCGTTGAAGGCTCTCGACAAGAAGCTTTTCCCACCGATTAGATATTAAAGGCTGTCCAATCCTTTCCCATAACCCATATCATGAAATGGCTTTCCGTGACCTTTTCCTTCACCCATAGTTGCCTTTGCTGTTTATTTTCCGTCCAAGAATCAAATAACAACAGCACACAGAAAAAATTCTCCGAAACTCAGAATAACTGCCAGCCGAATCATTTTAACCTACCAAGATACGACGCATTTTATTCAATATTCCGGAAATGTGAATCGATAAGGAAAAACCTGTGCAAGTAGTTGTTGATCATCCCGTTCACCAAGTGTTGATAATTCCACGGCTCTTGCTGTATTCACACCTTTCACATACGCTTCACACTCAAAACAAAATACTATGGATAAAATGTAAAATTTTAAAAATCACCACACTCAAGCCATGTCGTAATTCCAGGAAATTTCTCTGGAAACTGAAAACTCGGACTCAATGAACTAATCTTTTCCTAAATCGTCAATTCTATGAACCTACTGAACATCAGAAAAACTCAACGCTAAATTCAGCTAATTCGCTCTCCTCAGTCAACCATTTATGCAAAAATTATTGGGGATTACCATTACCATAAAATACTGGATAACAGCAATAGACGGCTATTTGTCCTACAAATGTGTAGTCTAAATACCATATGGAATAACACCAGAAAATTGCACTACCGGTTATTTTTAAGCACGAGATAACGGAGAATATATAAAATTCAATACTAAAGTTTACAATTTCTCTTCCATTCCTGTAAAAATCTATACAAAAATTCCTTCAAATTGACAAACATAAAACAAATGAAAAACACCAAAGTGAAATATCAAAGAAAAATAAAAAAATAAACAAAGGTTGAATGAAAAATTCCAAAAAACATAATAGTAGAAAATTCCAATCAACGAGAAAAACCAACAAAAAGATGAACATACTTGTGCAATCTTATCCTTGAGCTCTTGATTCGCTCTGTAAGCTTTCTGCAACTCAGGCTTCATGTTCTCTAATTCAGCGATCTTCGCCTCCGCCAAAGACAATTGAACCTCCGCATTTTCACACCTTAACTGCTTTTATTAACCTAGTAAATAAGAAATTTATATATGCCTCAATAAGCCCTAATTCGCGTGTTATTAACTCTCAAAAACGGCAATTTGTGCTCAAGTAATGTTTCAGATGGCCACGTTGAGGCTCCGCAAAACCGCAACATATATGTATATAGACGTAGTAATAATCACACTGACAGACAACACACTCAGTGGAGAATGTTGCTGTGGTGGTTTTGCAATAATTATAAAGTAATAAATTTATTAAACCTCATCTATGGGACGTTCGAAAAGGAAGACGACTGCTAATATTCTATAATCTATGAGTTCATAATAGCTGCGACTTTGAAAAGTCGACGCATCTAGTGAACGAATAATCCCATTTTCTATTTCTAGTGCGATCCCCCCTCCCGTTTTCGCTCCCTTAGCTGATCATAACAACATATCCAAACATATCCACTGGCAGGAAATTTTGACCAGCGTTTATCGGTTCATTAACGTATATTCACTGACCAGGGCCTACCACCACAAAATCATTTCGTTTTTATCATCACATCACTATTAAACATTATTTTCACTAAAGGAAATATCATCGCATGCAAAAAAGAAGCTCTATTCTCGACTTTTGATCCCTGAAATGCGTACATAAAGGATAAGCGACACATCCTTATGCATCTCGACAGGGTTGGATACGCCCAACGGAGAGGAATTTCACGTTTAGCATTTAAAAAACACAAATTCATACCAATATTTTACACGCGATAATCTTCAAAGGTAATTTCCCTTCTCCAGATGGCTTTCCCAATAGAAAAATCATCGTTTCGCATATTTGAGATGCACAATGACCAACAAATCCAGAAAAGTACCGCAGTACCTCCGTCGCATTGTATCGATATCGAACTGAAGCTGCTCGTTGACTTCAGTGAGCTTAGCAACACGATGACCAACTTTATCCAATTCTTTTATATATTTCTCTGATTCCTGTAGATTACAGTATATCACAGCACATAACAAAAAACAATACAAGGTCCTGACATGTGGACAGAACATTTACCTGCAGCAACTATCCATAATTCGATATATTTTATTAAACTTTTCATATAAAAATCTACAAAAATCACACACCCAAAATCCCAAATAAGGAGAATATAAAGAATAAGCTCTGAAAAAACCTGCTCAGATACTGACATCTGACACAAATTAACTCCAATTTCATATACCCGGAAAAAAAAACAACGAGACAACATACATGGCGAGATCTGGTAAGCTCTTCGCGATACTGAATCTCGATCTCATCGCTTTTTTTTCGTTCTTTCATACTTTGCTTCCGAAGTTCTGTTAATGCACTCACCAACTGCTCACGTTCCTAAAATTCTCCCTCTTAATACCTCACTGACACATTTCTTTACTGTATATAAAGGCATATATATATATATATATATATATATATGCTTCACGTATACACATAGTTTTCTTTTACACGACTGCGCACGTGAAAAGTGTGAAGTAACGAAAGGATTCCAAGACTTAAATGACGCTACCACTGATAGTGACTCTCCTAATCAGTATACGAAACCTATGGCATATGATTGGGAAGCCTCAATTTTACAGGATTATCATACTATGCATTAGTGAAATAACTGAACCTTCAAACCACTGAACGGTATGACATTATTCGTCCAAAATAACCCCATTTCGATGCATCTGCATATACCATATTCCCACTGCGCTAAAGTGCATATCAACTAGGACATCAACTAGACTACCCAGTAATCACGTAACTACTTTTGATAATTAATTGCCATAATCCTGAAATATAATCCCATCAGGCGTTACCTAAGGACTCTCTGTCTTCGGCTAAATTCCTCTAAAATACCTAAAAAGGATCAAATTCTGCTTCTGTATCACTTCTTTCACCTTACTGGTTTATATTCCACCTGAAACTTCCACAGTTCATAGCAATTAAAATTTCTTTATATAAATGTTGATAATAAAGGAAAAAAATACTCTAAAGCAGTAAGTTACATATCCTAGTGGAAAAATCAACTGACAATCTGCCACTTCGACTTAACCATGACCAAATTACAATATGCTTCATTTACTAGGAAGAATTACAACTAAAGAAACATTCGAGTCAACAAAGATATCATCTTATTGATTATAACCTATGGAAGTAACAAGTCAAAGGAAAAAACGCACCAAAAGAGCGTTATGCAACGACTTTTGTAGATAGATCTTTTGCGCATCCGATAGTTTTTGCTGTTTGATGCGACCTTCAAGAAATTATTCATTGATTTACTGACTATTAACGACTATAACAAGAAACGAAATGCAAAATGCTTACAATACCTTCGAATAATAAATTCCGAAGTAATCGTACAAATACAGGTAAAGTTATGAAGAATGGTGTATGAAAAGGTATGGTCTTTTCCATGAAGACATGCAGAACTGCAACCTCTCTGCCTCAAGTGCAGAATGAATATATCGAAGATCGTATAGATGGTGTACCGCTTAATATAGTATCACTGCCATGTCTCATCACTCCCTCTCACCTCCTCGTTTCCCTCCATTCCTCCCTTTTGGATAGGCGAATCGTTTGCTTGACAGCTGCAGCTTTCGTTGACTTCAGCGTGCTCGCAACCACTTTAACAAGACGAGTTTACACAGAACCTCTGCACCCTGAGCTCATACTTCACCGGAAACCCCATGCAAAAAAGAGTTGACCTTAATATTAACCAAACCGACAGCATTCCACATGTCTAAGCGAGACCATATTAGAGGCCTACCAAAGAGACGTCGATTCCTCTCTGCGTGCAGCAATCGACCACAGCGTTCGTACATAAGATGATGATTGACAAGCGACAAGCGTGTACTTAATATATCTCTCTGAAATACAACTGCAGTGTTCATTTACTTTGACCCTCTGATACTGATTAAATCATCGTTGATACGGTTTCTGTCACCTCATGCAAAGATGCATAGGTCATGAGTACAATGGAATCTCACCCAGATAGGAAACCTTTGAGGCAGTCGATGAAACCCCTCTACCTGCTTCAGTCTATGTGTTGCCTTTCACTACTGAAGTAATATGCAATCTATATACATAATTTGCAAATAAATATACCAACACGCTGATGACAGCTTATTAAGCTAGCACTTGTAAGTGCCCATTAGAGTCGATTCAATTTAACAACTGCGTTAACGAATATGGGTTTCTGCTCTTACTGCTTCCAGCCCACCCTGTTTCAGAAAAGACTTTCTGTCATTTCCACTTCGAAGTCGCGAAATCTTCTTGAAAGAAATGAGGAAATCGGTTTTGTTTGTTCAATAAGACGATAAAGTTCACTCATCTAACAAGAAAATGTTTATCAAAAAAGCAACAAACACTGCTGAGCATCTCCGATCTACTGGTATCGCGATAGTTCAAATACATTTATTAAAAGGCTATAAATAAATTGGCACGAAAGAAAAGAGTACTTGTTTTTCGAGCGATAAGCCGTGTGTAAATGTCGACATATCATCGTATATTTTGGCAGGTAAGCGGTCAGCAAGACCGAGTTGTTTAAGGCATGAATGATGCTCAAAGCTCGATTCCATATAGTTGCGACGTGTTTTTTCATGCTCATCGCTTAATTCAACATCAATGCTCTCTTCATCTACAAAATGATAATTTCATATTAATATATGCAAAACACATTGCATCCCCCCCCCCCCCCCCCACCCTTTCGTCCCAGTCCATACTGAACAATTTCCCCTCAAAAACCAGGTACTTTTCGTCCTTTTTTACTCTTCTCCTCATTGTGCTCCTTAATGATCATATTTTAGAAAAATAAAACGGCTTCAATTATCAAGCAAACTTACCAATATTACCGAGAGGAAGAGTCTTCAAAAATGTTAAGTATGGAAACTCTTTTTCAATTGCTTCCGCTATCTGAGTGGCAGTGAGCGGTCGTTTCACCCTCGATTTGTTCGCTGTGATCGGTGCCTCCAGTTTACGCAACGATTCACGGATTTGTTCCCTCTCAGACAAATCCGGACAAGATGAGATCCTATGTCTATAAAAACAATAAAAATAGCAAAATAAAGGAAAGCATTCTATGCGTTTATCCACTTTAACCTAAACAAACAACTAATTAATTTATAACAAACGATCCATAAACTGAACCTGCTGTTAAACCAGGCCTTACACTACGACCAACGACCTGATTAAGGTGATCAGCTAAGTGGGTCTAAACGGCTGTTTGAGCATGCCCTATGTGTTTAATGAGCTAGGCTTACGGGTTCTGACCCCAGACTCTAGTTAGCAATAGCTCCCAGTTGCAGCCAAAATAAACTTCGCTATTACGCTTTAAACTATCCTAATAAGCAAAGTTGCAGATGCGATAGAAGATGGATAAACGCTAACACGGATGTGCTTTTATAGCGTCGTTTGGTTCTGTTGGCTGGCGTTGTTCGATTCATGAATACAGCCGGCGGTGGACATTCACTAGTGAATCTTTGACGATTGACCACACGAAAGAATGAAGACAGCGAAAAACGATTGCTGCGCCCATTATTCACGCTTCCTGTTCCACTCTCATTGGTACCTATCGCATCATCCAGTTCGGTGGTCCCCTGAATCGACACTTCAGCTATTTGTAAATTCCCATTCAAGCTGCAATTTCATCTCTTTTTCCACACCAAAATATGGCAAATTTTCATCGCTTTAACTTATAAATCCCCTTTAAAGTTTAATAATAAATTGCCATCGAGAGGGAAACGTAACAAAGGAGCATAAAAGAAGATAAAAGAACACCCATAATAAGTTACTATAGGAGTATTACAATAAAACAGCATTAAAAATTCTCCTTCATCCCTCAAATCGTTTCATCAACACAGGATTCTAGCACACAATATGAGGCGATTCAGCATTCGACGACTTCTTCGACAGCATATTAGATTTAGGCCTCATTAAGCGAAAAATAAAACTGTAACTTGCCGAAGAAGTGTGTTCGTTGAGCTCAGGTGCTAGTAAGGTTACATCTTGGTCTCTTTCACATATGGTATGTTGTACCGATGATGCGGATCGTGATCGTTGCAAAGAGGTGACAACAACTTCAGCACTACTCTGCCTTAGCGCCTTTGTTACCTCGGTATCCAGTCTATTGCCAGTTTCACCCATCCCACTTGCTCTATTGGAATTCAACAGTCGATCAGAATCCTCCTCTCCACTCTCTATCATCGTCGGCGTTACTGTTGAAGAGGCATGTTCGGTTGCCGTTCGATGCGAGAGTGTCGAAGATGGTGAAAGACATATCTCGGTTGCATCAAGTCCCTCCTCCACTTGACTTATCTAAACATTGCAATTCTTATTTGCCATAAGTTCTACAACTAATAATAAGGTTGATAAGTCCACAAATTTGGCTGCATTGAAAAAAAATCCACCTATGATATAGTCGAAATTCAATTTCGCTCAGGTAAAGTCCGCAAGCTTATTGCGGATTCGCAACTTCAGACTTTGCTCGTTCTTAATCTAGCGCAGCTCTCAGATCAGTCAAACACCACCACGGTGAACGAATAGGAGACCCGCAGTAATCAACGAAAAAACCATTATCATACAGCCCGAATACTAAATCTATTCCATTCTGAGATAACTACACTCAATCCAAAAAAAGACGAAAAGCACCTAATAGCAGTGTACGCAATATAGCCACATCATAATTTACACCAATGTGCCATCATTCTTTTGTGAAAATATGTCCCCAATACATTTCTAACGCTACAAATCTTCAACTTTCAAATAAGAGCACAAGGTTAGTAATCGATTTGATAAGTAAGCAGATTTTCTTCTCTAAAAGACTACTGGAAATAACCTCGCTATCTCTGCGACTTATTTCAGCCTGAGCGTCGATGACCTCGATATTTTCAGTTTCTTCGGTCTCCTCTTTAGTCGCAGCGAGGATCTTCTCAATCGATAGTGATGAACGATGATCCAAGTTATGGTCAAGGTTATCCTTCACTTCGGATGTTCTCTGCAACTTAATATATCAAGCATCGAATTCTGGATGCTTCAACAGATTCGACGATTCACTGAAACGGATTTTAATCATCCTTTAATTAGTTAATTTCCACTTTCCCAATACATAAAAATTATCTCTATCATATGCAATCATCCATATCATTACCTGCATGACATGTAACATTACATTCACCATGCAGATATCCTTTCATTTGCAAAAACTACTGCTCTTTGGTGGATGAATAGCTGATTTTTCTTCCATTCCTTCTTGTAAGCACGGCGACTAAAAACGTTTATGATCGCCGAACTGACGAAAACCTCTAGAACACCCTGCTACTGCTCTCTTAGAAGAATTTCTGCAGATATGTTACATCATCATCAACAGAAAAAAACTAACTTAAAGCAGAAAAACACAAAGCTGACCGGCCGTCCGCGAAATATTTCGGTGAGCTTATGACTAAAAGACTGTCGCCTTATAGGTCGTCTTATTTCATCAGAAGCTGCCGTTGAACGTCGCGAACTTACGCTTCCTGGCACTGAAATGAATCTGCACTACAACCTCAGGTAAGATCCGGAGTACATAAACTGACTAACAATTTTACGGGGAATCATCAAATTTTACAATATTGGAGATGTTATTTTTTGGTCGCATTTCGTCGTCTCCAGAAGTATATAATATAAAGTACTGAGAATCACGAAATAACTATTGAAGAATATAGTAAAAAAATATTATTAAATTAAAAATAAAGTGAAGTAAAGCAACTTCGAACGCATTCCATAACTATATCACTGCATTCTTGCCATGAATCGCAGATAAAAGTACCGATATTAAATCTCTCCTGAATTTACGATTTCTCAGAACATACGTTGCTGTCTACGAAGGAATTCCATAGTGACCCTACTGAAAGACTGGAATGCGCAAATAAACAAAAAACCAACAAATTGTACTATTCGAGATCGTATTTGTGCGATGTGCCAACGGTGTCGTTGTTCGCGTTTCCGGTGGAGTTTCAATGCCCAAATTGATACTTGGACTCCAAGTATCATCCCAATTGCTATCGGTCGACTCTAAAATTGCCATCAATTTAAAACTAAAATAACTCATCACTTTTCACAGCATCAGATCTCCTACAGAAGGTGCCAATACATCTCAAAGGTATCTGTCGAATATATCCGTTTCTGATTCAACCAAGTCTCAATTTAATTTCACGTTAATTTCAGGCTATTTCCATTTGATTTTATCCGAAAACATTTGAACGATATATTCAAGCATTTAAGATTTTTGAACAAGGCATTTACGAGAGATGAAAACAACTTGTAGTCTCCTAAGCAACAAACATCAGAACACTTTGCACTGATATTGGATAATACACATGTATATAACTGGTAAATATCATTAGCAGATAATTCTTTATTAATGCAAAATCTCTTAATTTAGACTCGTTGCTTAGTTTAGAGCGAACCTATGATTGAAAAATCAAAAAAGCATCAACTTTTTAGATGTATCAGCTTTATAGGAGTGGCAATGAGAAAGAAAGAGATAATCACCGCTTTGCAGGTTATTCAGGATTATTCCTCACCAATATTAGACGCGAATAAGGGTCACATATGATAAAAACCTGTCGCTTTCTATTGAAATCGCAGTTCCTCGAGCTCTCTCTTCAGTGACATTTCTAGACTCTTTTTTGACATTCTCATTCTCTCTAACATTCTTCTCATCGATGACGAAACATTAAAATATGCGATACTCTTTTACAGAAGAATATTCCCCCATTATTGTATTTCCACAAAAGCGAAAATGTGGAAATTCAGAACGGAAAGAAAAAAACACAAATTTCGCCCAAAAAATGTTTTAAAACTGTAAAAAAGCAACTCGTGTTTGAGGATGAATCGAACGAATGAGACGATGAGATAATAGATGCCGTCGATCGCATTCGATTCATTCGTGTCACCGATGAACTTCTTGCTGATCGGCTTGGGGAGATGTGTTCTTTCACTGAAAATATTCCCCTTCTTTCTATTATAGTCACACTGCACTATCTTGAAAAATAACTTCTGCATTTATGCAAAATAAAGGTGAAAATAAGCCTCAGATCTATACGATGTTCACTCAACTGTTCAGGTGGCTATGTGGCGATCACGAGAACCAACGCAGCCAGTCAGCAGTAGCCATTTTTACCCTCCGAAATGCACTCTATGGTAATTCCAGTTTACTAGTGGATATAAATGTCGGAGGCAAGTCAACACATCACAATTTTAAAAGCACTTGAGCATACCCTCGATACTAGGTCCAGACGGATGCAGCGGACATCAGAGACGGATTCAGATTAGAAAAAGAAGCCATTCTGACGTATCAGAAGCTCGGATGACGCATACACAAAAATTCTTACTTCAAACTAACGGAAATTTTCGAGCAATTAAATCCTATTTCTGGCGCTTAATTTACTTCCAGGAGTTAATACTAGCAGCTCAGCATAATCCATACCAACATCCGCTTCACATCACCTAAAGTAACATCTCCTCCTAAACAATACTTCACATAGTGAATAAGCCAAAATGGAACTAGGCAAAAAAAGAATCACTCATATACCATTAACCATTGCTGAAACGACAGTTGGTCGGACGAGTACGTGCCTGCAGTCGGCGAGGAAATCATGCGCCTCTCGCTGTGACCACCTATTGCGATCGACCTCCTAAACACAACAACTACTTTATTCACATACATTTTATTCAGCAATCTTGATATCTTTTCAAAAGAATAAATCAGTTTCCAGCGAGTGTCATCGACGCGAGGTCAACCAAGTAAGGTGTGCTCATAATTGGAAGGATTATCAAATAATCCAATGGCATTCTCCTTATTCTTCGAAGAAACCTTAATGGACCCAATGATCTTTACTTCTATACTTAATATCCCCCTATTTAGAGAGCACCTTAGAAAAACAAACAACCCATCGTTATCAACAGTAATACTTCAAAGTATGAGCTGCTATAAATGATATAATCACCTCATCAGCATTCATTTTGAATAACTGTGGATGAAATTTCACACATGAGATGATTGATTCGAGCACTGAAAATGCACGTCGTTCACGTCCTTTCACATAGTGCTCCCTAAAAAAATCAATGGTTACTGCGCAAAAAAATGCGACTAATTTGTATATGATACATTTTTAATTGCTATAAATTTGATCGAAAAAGTAAATAAACTTGAAGTTAATGAAGGCGGCCAGGAAAACAAGAAAGTCACTGGCGACTCAAGTATCGATTTTTCCTCTTCAGAATCTTTCAAACTTTCTCTTCCCCTCATTTCTATACGGAACGTTTATCTGCTCAGTTGTTTATACAGTGATCCTTACCAAATAAGCATCCAGAAGCAAGCTTAAGTCAATAATCTTCAAATCGAATTCATGGCATTCATTTCCGCTCACATAATACTTCTTGCTTACAGTATGTTTCGTAGGAGAGTTATATCAACAAGTAAATACCGAAATACGACAGAAGTGAAAAAATTGCAACGGCGTATCGCGACATCGGGAACTCAAGTCCTGGACTTTCATGTCTAAAAGATGCGAACTAGCACTTAAAAGGTGATAATTACGGTAAAATAGATGCATAATTCGATACTCATTAAGATAACAGTTATTAGGGAACCTCAGAAACGATAGCAGATTCGTTGGATAAATTCCATAAAGAAGCACGAAGTACTGTGTGATACCGCAATAGAGGTGTGATACGTAGAGACCTTCAATGCAGTCACTCGTGGCTTTCTCGAACGCTTTTTTGCGTTTATGGAGTAGCGAACAAGATGTCAAAAGAACAGCGAACAAATCGTTCAACAACGGTCTCTTTAGCGTCGAACAGTACGGCAGCAACGAAGAGATAAACAGAAGACCCGCCACGACGACCACTGTATTGTTCGAGGACTAAAATTTGTCGCTGACGGAATTTCAGTTACATTCAGGTCATCCAAAAGTGGGGGGGGGCGGGGGTGGAGGAGGAAGGAAGGGGAGGAGGTAAGGAGGAACTCACAACGGGAAACGAATTCATGCAAGCTTATCTGACGAGCATGCCACCATCTCGCTCTTCTGATGTAAAAGCCATGAACGGTTGCTTCCAAAAAACGAAAAAAAAGAATTTATTCTAAGGAGGAAAGGTGCTGCTTGTATGTGAAAAAAAAACTTTTTTCCATTCCAAAGAGGAAACGAATACTAGAAATAAAACTGAATAAGTGGACACAAAAGAGGCTTGGAAATTTACGAATTTAAAAATTTGACATCATATATCTTAGAAAAATTACGCCTCAACAGCGCTAATTTATTGTGAAGCTAAATGGCTCTTTTCTCCAATCCCCTATAGCGAATATTTATAAATATTTTCACTTACATGTATAAGTTTGAGGAGATTATTGAAGACCGAATGATCGACCAACTTTGTCAGCCAACTCGGTGCCTTTTGAACAATTTGTCCCAATAAAATAATCGTCGCCAGTGGACTACCATCCATAAATTCTTGGATTCGATTACACAACTCCTAAACTGCCCTTTATTTATGGAATATTTACTAAATCAATGTTTCGACCCTATATAAATCCCTCTCCCTCGGAGCATTTTACGCTTCCGTAAAACCCTAAACACTGTAAAACTGTGACCCATAAAATAAAATTGAGTATATGAAACGATAACTTTACAGAAAAGAATTTTCCTGGAATGGCACTCCTCCTAGTGGTAAATCCCCTTAAATGAAAGGCCATAATAATGAGATTTTTCTTCCCTTCTTCTTCATCTGCGACTTTTTATTACATTCAGTTAGCATTCATCGGCAATAAAGATGCTTTTAAAAAAATATATATATAACAAAATACCGTATCATTGGGTTCTTTGACACGACAAAGGAGATCCAACACAGTCGAAGATTGCGTCTTCGAATAATACTGCACTAAGTGGCCGATCGCCTCGCCTACAACATTGCTATTGAAATATGAGATTGCAGGATTAACTAGAATCGGAATGGAGTAATACTTACTGCTATGCGAAGCAGTATTCGACATACAATCCAACAAGAATAGGAATTATTTAACATAACTTCCACTGATAACAAGATGTTAATAGCGCTGATAATTGAACTGATATGATGATAGCTGATAATATCAGACACAGATAGTAAGTAATACTGGTGGCAAAAATAACCAATAACACTCCAAGTCCTAATGACTGTTGTTATCATTGATAACAATGGATATCAAATCAACCACGTATTTATTAAAAAGTTATGAATATTTTCTATTATAGTCAATCAAAAATTCTTACGAAAAACGAAGAAAGTAGAGAACCGCGAAGTGCCAGCGTGGATTCTAGTCTTTAGAACTCAAGAAATCATCACAATTAATGAGAATTTTTGCCACTCATCTTCTTAGTGAACGCACATTTACCTTTAACCTGACATAGTGATCAGAAATGAACGCATGCTGAATTCACCTTGATCGATAAGACTTCGTAACGCCTCACGAGAGTTCTCCGATACTTTCGAATCGATCGATTCCGAATACTGAATCAGCTTCTTGATGTCTGCCTTCGTCCTGCTATACATCATCAGCCTTACCTCTAAACGAAACGTCTATTTTCGGCTCTGAGGTTTATTTCACAAGAGACGCGTCGAGCAACATTAATGCTTCAAATAATAAACAAATAAACTCACCGATTAGAGTTGAAAATTAGCAAAAAAAAATTAAACTGCTAAGATCATTTTGAATATTAAAAAAAAGGAAAAAAAACTTCGATAATCGTATATTAATGCGAAAAAATACGTTAATTAGAATAAATATATTTCATTATTAGGCATCGATATTCGAATATTTACGTCTAAATTAAACTTAATAAAATATTCGATAGAGAAATTAAGATCGAAGTAATTAATTTAAAGTTAGCTAACAATATCATACAATTCATATTACAAGTATAACTTTACTTGCTTCCATCTCAATTAGTCATATAGTTTGGCGACAAAGCTAACCACCGCAACCTCCCCCACCCCCCCAACGTTCAACGATAGTTGGAGCTGAACTCATGCACAGTGCTGCGCCTATGAACGACTACGGTACTCCGCGGCCTACGTGCCAAGAAATGACCTCTCCCAGGGTTATGCGAAATTTGCAATGGCTGGGAATAAAAGCGCTTGCATACGAATTTCGCCTGAAATTGCATTTTAGGAAAGTTTTCTTGGGCTCAACGAGGTGGGGGACATCATGTGTTATTAGAAGGAGGAGAAATATCTCGGTGGTCGCCATCACTTCGGACTTCTCAGTTTTGTAGAATGAAGAAGAAAATCCATTTCCGGCTCCAAAGTCGCACTTCGAGAGGTTAATTATAGTGCCGTGAAACTCTAAATTCTAAAATCCGCTTCTCTTGCAGAAATCCTAACGCTTGAGAGCTAGCCTCATCAAGAAGCGCTGGCTACCTTGTGCTTAAGGTGGTCGCAGTCCCGGTCCTTAGCCTATTCGCATGCTTCCTTGCCCGATACTTAGAGGATAAGGTCTCTTCAGGTAACATTTGGACAATGAGCAGATGCATCTATAAGACATTTAAATGTTGAACAACTGCAACAGCAAACGAAGCGATGGTAAACTTAAGTGCTAATAAGGCTAGACAACCTCGATGACTTCAGCGAAAAGAGGTGAAGAAGTTCAATTGTTTAGTATGTGTATGAGGGGTGGAGGAGGGGAGATGACCGCATTATCCTGAAATTCACAGGGCATGAATTTATCCTCGAGTTCTTCTCTTCAGTGATTTATTTATATGACGTGCTTCCAAATGTGAAAACAACATGGAATGTACCTATGATTGGGAGTATCGTCTGGTTGATTTATTTGATGATCAATGACCAAAAAACTTCCGCACTTTGCTTTCAATGGCGATGATTTTATTGCTTATTTACGAGAATATTATAGGGCGACAATGAGCCGCGGTAAAAATCGTCGGATGCCAGCCTCTTTGGACTGCGGTAGACTCGGTAGAGGTGAGCGCAGGTGGGAATCATATCATCAAATATCCCCTCTAAACGATTTTATTGAAATATTTCTAATTAAACAATAAAAGAATCTATAGCTTAGGAACTGCTTGTTCGAAAAAAAACGGAACGAAATGTCGCCAACATATCGAGGAATTCATTTTCATATGTTTTCCTTTCTACGTTCATTTCATGAATAATTAATGAAGGGCTATAGAGATGATTGCGTTGTTGTGTGTTGCCGTCGATATAACGAAATCAAATCGACACCAAAGTCGTCGACTTCAATAATGCATTTATATAGCGATCATAATCGTAATGTCTCCACTCCGTTTATTATTACATCCATGAATTTCAGGATATCTCTAACGTTATTTTTCAATCCAATTTTTTTGCCTCCTATATGAAATTTCATGCTGAAAATTCAACATATAGGGGAGAGGATGAAATTCATCCGGCTTGCAGATATCGATCTTAATTTCTTAACGCGTCGAGAAATACTTTCATTTAGTGGCTTATTGAATATGAATTATTCTGGATATCAGTTTAAGGATGTTTAATAGGTATATTTGCTCTCGGAATACGCAGTCGTATATTTATGAGATAGATGCATCTGAGGTGGATGCGATCAACAGCTAAATCAACAACGCTTTCCATGCGTTTATTATAGCGCATTCACTACATTGGACGACGTTTTTTTTCGTATTCAATTGTTATTTTATACATATCTCGAAATATTACTATTCTTTGATAATCTTTAGTTTTATGAGTCAACAGACCCGCTTTCTCAATAATATATTTTATTAATTATTGTTTAAAAAGCGAAAAAAAAGAGAATTTCTCTATATAGCCCATAGGGAACATAAAATTCCCCCCACATATGCATCCTTCTATTGTAAAAATTCATATATAATGAAGCTGTAAAGAGCATTGTTCTGCAATACGCGCATATTCATCTCGCCATTCATCCAATGACGACTTGGTTCATTATGGGAATAACTCTAGCATCTACTAGTGAACCTCGAGCATCTGCTAGTAAACCTCGAGCTTCGGCCAATAAACCTCGAGCATCTGCTAGTAAACCTTCAGCATTTCAGATTACATGCTTGATTGTATTTTAGTTGGTCGTTGAAGAAACATTTTAAGCTGCATCAACAATGCCGTTCGATTTCTCGTCTCGTTTACTCTTGTTTTCCCAGATTGCAGCTTTCGGAATTGCACGATGAATATGGAAGTGCTGAGCGAGGAGCAGTTAAGTGATCTCATTCGAGTGGTTGCACTTGATTTGAAGTTAAAATCAGAGACGCTTCATCATATAAAAATATTGGTAATTATTTGCTGCAAATACAGAAATAAAATCTCTGTAGATATTTCCACCAATTGATAGAGGCAATATGTAATCGCAATTTGAAGTCTTTCATGGCTTACAGTTATCTTTAATATATTTTATGTGTATATATCGAAATCGAAAGCTTTCACATGAGGCTCTTAGAGAAGATATCGAATGCTGAAATGAAAAAGTGCAGTGATCAATGAATCGACGTGATTAATTCGCATATTTAATTTCAACAGCACTACAAACACTACTGACATATAGACGATTCAAAGAGACAATATTTGAGGTATCCCGTAAGCAATTTGAAGAACGAGAGGCTAAGAGGAGAAGATATAGGAATATTCGACAAATCGTCTGGAAGTGGATAGGTCTGGGAGGTGCAGATTATCGATGAAATCCTCCTATCATTAGACTTATGAAATTAATTATGCTAATTAAAAAGAAGAATTCATAAAAGAAATATATTTTCGACTTTTCGATATTTTTATGAAAAGAAACGTAGCAATTCAGGAACGCCTACTATCGAGGCGTCGAACAAGCGGCGTATCGATCGAGAATTGCTGTACGGTTTGTTTGAGATTATTTAATCTATTTCATCGTGCAAATAAATGCTCTCAATGCTCGAATAGCGTCTGCAAAAATTGCCTACAAAATCAATGCTGCAATATTTGCATCGAACAAAAGTTAGTTATTAATTTCCTTTACCGTTTTCAGTTTTATTTCCAAATGGTATTTCTCGATTAATTTATGCTGAAGAAATTTAAATCTTCCACTGTTCATTAATATTTTTTTGCCATCGTTTCATATGACATTTCCGCCTTCTCCTTATATTGCTATCTGATGATAGATCGCCTAGCGCAGTAACCATGGTTGAGCTTCGTGCATGCATCATTATTCGTCTCCAGTAGTCATTTTTTGCAACCTTTCCTTTCCTTGTGTTAAACATTCCTATATATATGCAACTCTTCTTTATATTGAGCAAGCGGATCACTACATCGAAATGATTTTAATTTTCCTTACTTAATCAAATTCATTTAATTGATAAACTGTGAGAGTGCTGATAAGTAATTGAAGTTACTGATCTGCTTCGTCACTGATAACGTTAAGATCTAAACGGAACATTCGAGCAACTCAAATCACACCCTCCCTAAAAAAACTATTTGTTTGGGTGATAATCGGAAACTATATGAATTTACTGAATAGACCTCTTCAGACGATTAAATTATAAACGTCGAGAATGGAGTATTTTATGTCCATTTAAAGAAAATCAATACGGTTATGTGAAATTTATGGATCGCGATTATTTCGAAGGTGATACTAAGGTAAGAGATTCTTTCAAAATTAGAATCGATTTGGGAATTTCCTGCAGATAGAGATATAGATTCACTTACACATCAGACGGGAAGCTATTCAGTTCAATTCCATTCGACTATATTAGTTCGTGTGCCTTTCAACATCCTCTGAAATTCTTCACAAAAAAAGAAATAAAACCTTGAGGCTTTGGTAAAATATAGGTATTTTCTATGTGTCGGAAATATGCTCCAAGAATTTCAGGAAATAATTCTCCAAAATTTCATAAGAAGAAGGGAATTTCCAATTAATCGTCCTTTAATTTGTGATACATTAGAGCATTGCAAGGTTCCGCCGGTTTCTTATTATATCGACAATCTGTACAATCAATTATTCCCAAGTGCTATAGACTTTCCATGATAATGATTAATTATTCAGATTAATTATTAATGAATATTTTGAAGGATAACGATTGGATTTTATGTGCAAAAATGGAATTACATATTATAAAATTTCTGAATGAAGAATTCGATAGTGCCGATGTACAAATTATCATCGTTTGTAAGTGTATTGCTCATTTGGCATCTTCGTCGATACTAATCGATCTTCGCCGAATAGCGGAAATTTCATTCGATATCCGGAAAAAAAATTCTCCATTTTTCTCAATACGAAAAGAATTTCATCGTTTCTATTTCCTTTTATGATTTTATGGATTTTGCGAGTGAAATTTTCGAATATTTCCGCTATATTGCTGAAACAATTGACTATTAAAGGTTTCGAGTAATGCTCTCAAAAATTCCTCTCTATTAACGAATGCGAAGTTATAGAGTCTCTAAACTCGAATTACATCTGAAGTGTATATTTACGCCGCTTTTGCACCGCATAATTCTTTTATAGAATTAGTAAACGAATGAAAAATATTTATGAGATGGAATGACATAGGGATGAAAGCACAATCCAACGGCAATATGTACTCCCCAGCGGGAAAATTACGCATTCTGGGATAAGAATTTTCTAGGCGATATTCCTCGCATCCCACTTCCCTTTCCCTTGCTTAATATGGAAGCGTTCTTTCGTAATATCCACTCGTTGTTCATGAAATAATGTATGGATTGAGTCGTATCCCTAACTGGGAGATGCCGAGAGAAGGCGGAGGCATGGAAGATCTCGGTAGATCGGCAGTCGTCGAAGGAGACGAAAGAAAAACTAATTTGAGACGACTGGGGTCCGCCTCGTCGGCTCCGAATTACACAATGACATACATGTCGATGAAGCAGCAAAAGTGCATAATGTTATGAAATGCAAAGGGTCGCTGTTTGATCACAAAGAGACGTCATGGGTTGGCACACTATTGTCGCACCCAACAGATTGCTTCATCATTATTTGGAACAGTGGAAAGGCATGTTATAGTTACTAATGAAAGATCGTCGTTATCCAACCACCTGAGGTAGATGAGCTTGAGGAAGCTTATCAAAGGTATTGTTAGGTATCGTCATAGTATATACTTCAAAAGTCGATAACGATTAACGTATGCAGATTTTCTGGAAAAACTAAATCCGAATTAAAGACTTCTTCCCCATGAGTTTGCATTTCAAGAAAATTTATCTCTTCTATTTTCTTATGGAATTTTTTCGCTCTCTACTAATCTCTATCTCAAATTCGCGTCGTCCCTCCCCCCCTCCTCCCTCCGCCCCCCACCTCCTGCAAAGTAAATCTTACAAATCAGATCAAACTCGAACCTAAGATTTTTAAACTATGCTGGTAAAGCTCGTTGAAAGTTGAAACATCGGTAGAACTAACGAAAGAATAGTGTTGTAGGTGCGGCACTTGAACGGGCTCGTCGAATGCTGGTTTCGGCATTAGAACAATTCGATACGGCTGGGCCATTTCTCTATATTGATGATGCCCTTGCTGAAGTTCAGGTGATACTTCTATAAATTTATGAATTTCATAATGGAAATTTCAATTGTATCTCATAGAAGAGATATCTGATAGATCGAAAATATTATTTTTATATATGAGAGCATATTTCCTTATATTTTTATATTATTAGATGAACTTTCTCAAAAAAAAGATCCTATCGATGATGGTTTTTTTTTTTTGATAATTTCGGGTTTTCAAGTAAATCGCAAGGAAAAATTATAGTTCGATATTTCAGGTGAATGCGAAAATAGGTTCGATAAAGAGTTATCCGATACATGCAAATCACTATTCCTATTTTGAATTATTATCCTATGCTGTCGTCTCATTTATGGTACTTCTTTATCATTATTTTAGGTGAATGTGGCATATAAAGTATTCTAAGAGGTTATGCGATATGATCGAATTAGTTAGCCGAGCTTCTAATTTCCTCATGGATAATTAGGAGTTGATATCCACAATTATGAGCGAAGAATGCTCATTGATATGAAAGATGTGAATATCTGCTTATGAGAATATGACCTCTAAACATTGAGTACAAGAACGTCGACGTACGCGACTGACTATATGCATATCTATTAAGTTTTATTCATAATTTATACTTTTTATTAATTGAATAATGAAATTTATTAAACGTTCATTGTCTCAAAAAATAAAAAATAAATAAATAAAATTGAGGAATATATCTCATAAATAAGATAAAATAATAGAAATTAAATAAAATAGAATAAATATTTAGGTGGCAAGAAATACTCGACGATCACATCGACCTTTACTGCAACAATTCTCGGTTGACTCTACGAATTCAACCCTACGGAATTATCGACAAAGAGAATCGGTGAGGGCTTCGAAAAGCCTAGAAAAGAAAACATTGAGCCTCTTATCTCGTCAAGAATTTGAAAGCAATTCAACTCGACGAGTTGGGAAGTGGCTCCTGATAAGAGAGGAAATCCGGTTCCGACTTATCGATTATCCTTGAAAAAGGAAAAAAATGTCATGGATTAGGAAGTATTTGCTGATAAGAGAGGAAATCCGGTTCCGACTTATCGATTATCCTTGAAAAAGGAAAAAAATGTCACGGATTAGGAAGTATTTGCTGATAAGAGAGGAAATCCGGTTCCGACTTATCGATTATCCTTGAAAAGGAAAAAAATGTCATGGATTAGGAAGTATTTGCTGATAAGAGAGGAAATCCGGTTCCGACTTATCGATTATCCTTGAAAAGGAAAAAAATGTCATGGATTAGGAAGTATTTGCTGATAAGAGAGGAAATCCGTTCCGACTTATCGATTATCCTTGAAAAAGGAAAAAAATGTCACGGATTAGGAAGTATTTGCTGATAAGAGAGGAAATCCGGTTCCGACTTATCGATTATCCTTGAAAAAGGAAAAAAATGTCATGGATTAGGAAGTATTTGCTGATAAGAGAGGAAATCCGGTTCCGACTTATCGATTATCCTTGAAAAAGGAAAAAAAATGTCATGGATTAGGAAGTATTTGCTGATAAGAGAGGAAATCCGGTTCCGACTTATCGATTATCCTTGAAAAAGGAAAAAAATGTCACGGATTAGGAAGTATTTGCTGATAAGAGAGGAAATCCGGTTCCGACTTATCGATTATCCTTGAAAAAGGAAAAAAATGTCATGGATTAGGAAGTATTTGCTGATAAGAGAGGAAATCCGGTTCCGACTTATCGATTATCCTTGAAAAAGGAAAAAAATGTCACGGATTAGGAAGTATTTGCTGATAAGAGAGGAAATCCGGTTCCGACTTATCGATTATCCTTGAAAAAGGAAAAAAATGTCATGGATTAGGAAGTATTTGCTGATAAGAGAGGAAATCCGGTTCCGACTTATCGATTATCCTTGAAAAAGGAAAAAAAATGTCATGGATTAGGAGTATTTTGCTGATAAGAGAGGAAATCCGGTTCCGACTTATCGATTATCCTTGAAAAAGGAAAAAAATGTCATGGATTAGGAAGTATTTGCTGATAAGAGAGGAAATCCGGTTCCGACTTATCGATTATCCTTGAAAAAGGAAAAAAATGTCATGGATTAGGAAGTATTTGCTGATAAGAGAGGAAATCCGGTTCCGACTTATCGATTATCCTTGAAAAAGGAAAAAAATGTCATGGATTAGGAAGTATTTGCTGATAAGAGAGGAAATCCGGTTCCGACTTATCGATTATCCTTGAAAAAGGAAAAAAATGTCACGGATTAGGAAGTATTTGCTGATAAGAGAGGAAATCCGGTTCCGACTTATCGATTATCCTTGAAAAAGGAAAAAAATGTCACGGATTAGGAAGTATTTGCTGATAAGAGAGGAAATCCGGTTCCGACTTATCGATTATCCTTGAAAAAGGAAAAAAATGTCACGGATTAGGAAGTATTTGCTGATAAGAGAGGAAATCCGGTTCCGACTTATCGATTATCCTTGAAAAAGGAAAAAAAATGTCACGGATTAGGAAGTATTTGCTGATAAGAGAGGAAATCCGGTTCCGACTTATCGATTATCCTTGAAAAAGGAAAAAAATGTCATGGATTAGGAAGTATTTGCTGATAAGAGAGGAAATCCGGTTCCGACTTATCGATTATCCTTGAAAAAGGAAAAAAATGTCACGGATTAGGAAGTATTTGCTGATAAGAGAGGAAATCCGGTTCCGACTTATCGATTATCCTTGAAAAAGGAAAAAAATGTCACGGATTAGGAAGTATTTGCTGATAAGAGAGGAAATCCGGTTCCGACTTATCGATTATCCTTGAAAAAGGAAAAAAATGTCACGGATTAGGAAGTATTTGCTGATAAGAGAGGAAATCCGGTTCCGACTTATCGATTATCCTTGAAAAAGGAAAAAAATGTCATGGATTAGGAAGTATTTGCTGATAAGAGAGGAAATCCGGTTCCGACTTATCGATTATCCTTGAAAAAGGAAAAAAATGTCACGGATTAGGAAGTATTTGCTGATAAGAGAGGAAATCCGGTTCCGACTTATCGATTATCCTTGAAAAAGGAAAAAAATGTCACGGATTAGGAAGTATTTGCTGATAAGAGAGGAAATCCGGTTCCGACTTATCGATTATCCTTGAAAAAGGAAAAAAATGTCATGGATTAGGAAGTATTTGCTGATAAGAGAGGAAATCCGGTTCCGACTTATCGATTATCCTTGAAAAAGGAAAAAAATGTCACGGATTAGGAAGTATTTGCTGATAAGAGAGGAAATCCGGTTCCGACTTATCGATTATCCTTGAAAAAGGAAAAAATGTCATGGATTAGGAAGTATTTGCTGATAAGAGAGGAAATCCGGTTCCGACTTATCGATTATCCTTGAAAAAGGAAAAAAATGTCATGGATTAGGAAGTATTTGCTGATAAGAGAGGAAATCCGGTTCCGACTTATCGATTATCCTTGAAAAAGGAAAAAAATGTCATGGATTAGGAAGTATTTGCTGATAAGAGAGGAAATCCGGTTCCGACTTATCGATTATCCTTGAAAAAGGAAAAAAATGTCATGGATTAGGAAGTATTTGCTGATAAGAGAGGAAATCCGGTTCCGACTTATCGATTATCCTTGAAAAAGGAAAAAAATGTCATGGATTAGGAAGTATTTGCTGATAAGAGAGGAAATCCGGTTCCGACTTATCGATTATCCTTGAAAAAGGAAAAAAATGTCATGGATTAGGAAGTATTTGCTGATAAGAGAGGAAATCCGGTTCCGACTTATCGATTATCCTTGAAAAAGGAAAAAAATGTCATGGATTAGGAAGTATTTGCTGATAAGAGAGGAAATCCGGTTCCGACTTATCGATTATCCTTGAAAAAGGAAAAAAATGTCATGGATTAGGAAGTATTTGCTGATAAGAGAGGAAATCCGGTTCCGACTTATCGATTATCCTTGAAAAAGGAAAAAAATGTCACGGATTAGGAAGTATTTGCTGATAAGAGAGGAAATCCGGTTCCGACTTATCGATTATCCTTGAAAAAGGAAAAAAATGTCACGGATTAGGAAGTATTTGCTGATAAGAGAGGAAATCCGGTTCCGACTTATCGATTATCCTTGAAAAAGGAAAAAAATGTTGGATTAGGAAGTATTTGCTGATAAGAGAGGAAATCCGGTTCCGACTTATCGATTATCCTTGAAAAAGGAAAAAATGTCATGGATTAGGAAGTATTTGCTGATAAGAGAGGAAATCCGGTTCCGACTTATCGATTATCCTTGAAAAAGGAAAAAAATGTCATGGATTAGGAAGTATTTGCTGATAAGAGAGGAAATCCGGTTCCGACTTATCGATTATCCTTGAAAAAGGAAAAAAATGTCATGGATTAGGAAGTATTTGCTGATAAGAGAGGAAATCCGGTTCCGACTTATCGATTATCCTTGAAAAAGGAAAAAAATGTCATGGATTAGGAAGTATTTGCTGATAAGAGAGGAAATCCGGTTCCGACTTATCGATTATCCTTGAAAAAGGAAAAAAATGTCATGGATTAGGAAGTATTTGCTGATAAGAGAGGAAATCCGGTTCCGACTTATCGATTATCCTTGAAAAAGGAAAAAAATGTCATGGATTAGGAAGTATTTGCTGATAAGAGAGGAAATCCGGTTCCGACTTATCGATTATCCTTGAAAAAGGAAAAAAATGTCATGGATTAGGAAGTATTTGCTGATAAGAGAGGAAATCCGGTTCCGACTTATCGATTATCCTTGAAAAAGGAAAAAAATGTCATGGGATTAGGAAGTATTTGCTGATAAGAGAGGAAATCCGGTTCCGACTTATCGATTATCCTTGAAAAAGGAAAAAAAAAGGAATGGATTAGGGAGTATTTGCTGATAAGAGAGGAAATCCGGTTCCGACTTATCGATTATCCTTGAAAAAGGAAAAAAATGTCATGGATTAGGAAGTATTTGCTGATAAGAGAGGAAATCCGGTTCCGACTTATCGATTATCCTTGAAAAAGGAAAAAAATGTCATGGATTAGGAAGTATTTGCTGATAAGAGAGGAAATCCGGTTCCGACTTATCGATTATCCTTGAAAAAGGAAAAAAATGTCATGGATTAGGAAGTATTTGCTGATAAGAGAGGAAATCCGGTTCCGACTTATCGATTATCCTTGAAAAAGGAAAAAAATGTCATGGATTAGGAAGTATTTGCTGATAAGAGAGGAAATCCGGTTCCGACTTATCGATTATCCTTGAAAAAGGAAAAAAATGTCATGGATTAGGAAGTATTTGCTGATAAGAGAGGAAATCCGGTTCCGACTTATCGATTATCCTTGAAAAAGGAAAAAAATGTCATGGATTAGGAAGTATTTGCTGATAAGAGAGGAAATCCGGTTCCGACTTATCGATTATCCTTGAAAAAGGAAAAAAATGTCATGGATTAGGAAGTATTTGCTGATAAGAGAGGAAATCCGGTTCCGACTTATCGATTATCCTTGAAAAAGGAAAAAAATGTCATGGATTAGGAAGTATTTGCTGATAAGAGAGGAAATCCGGTTCGACTTATCGATTATCCTTGAAAAAGGAAAAAAATGTCATGGATTAGGAAGTATTTGCTGATAAGAGAGGAAATCCGGTTCCGACTTATCGATTATCCTTGAAAAAGGAAAAAAATGTCATGGATTAGGAAGTATTTGCTGATAAGAGAGGAAATCCGGTTCCGACTTATCGATTATCCTTGAAAAAGGAAAAAAAATGTCATGGATTAGGAAGTATTTGCTGATAAGAGAGGAAATCCGGTTCCGACTTATCGATTATCCTTGAAAAAGGAAAAAAATGTCATGGATTAGGAAGTATTTGCTGATAAGAGAGGAAATCCGGTTCCGACTTATCGATTATCCTTGAAAAAGGAAAAAAATGTCATGGATTAGGAAGTATTTGCTGATAAGAGAGGAAATCCGGTTCCGACTTATCGATTATCCTTGAAAAAGGAAAAAAATGTCATGGATTAGGAAGTATTTGCTGATAAGAGAGGAAATCCGGTTCCGACTTATCGATTATCCTTGAAAAAGGAAAAAAATGTCATGGATTAGGAAGTATTTGCTGATAAGAGAGGAAATCCGGTTCCGACTTATCGATTATCCTTGAAAAAGGAAAAAAATGTCACGGATTAGGAAGTATTTGCTGATAAGAGAGGAAATCCGGTTCCGACTTATCGATTATCCTTGAAAAAGGAAAAAAATGTCACGGATTAGGAAGTATTTGCTGATAAGAGAGGAAATCCGGTTCCGACTTATCGATTATCCTTGAAAAAGGAAAAAAATGTCATGGATTAGGAAGTATTTGCTGATAAGAGAGGAAATCCGGTTCCGACTTATCGATTATCCTTGAAAAAGGAAAAAAATGTCATGGATTAGGAAGTATTTGCTGATAAGAGAGGAAATCCGGTTCCGACTTATCGATTATCCTTGAAAAAGGAAAAAAATGTCATGGATTAGGAAGTATTTGCTGATAAGAGAGGAAATCCGGTTCCGACTTATCGATTATCCTTGAAAAAGGAAAAAAATGTCATGGATTAGGAAGTATTTGCTGATAAGAGAGGAAATCCGGTTCCGACTTATCGATTATCCTTGAAAAAGGAAAAAAATGTCATGGATTAGGAAGTATTTGCTGATAAGAGAGGAAATCCGGTTCCGACTTATCGATTATCCTTGAAAAAGGAAAAAAATGTCACGGATTAGGAAGTATTTGCTGATAAGAGAGGAAATCCGGTTCCGACTTATCGATTATCCTTGAAAAAGGAAAAAAATGTCATGGATTAGGAAGTATTTGCTGATAAGAGAGGAAATCCGGTTCCGACTTATCGATTATCCTTGAAAAAGGAAAAAAATGTCATGGATTAGGAAGTATTTGCTGATAAGAGAGGAAATCCGGTTCCGACTTATCGATTATCCTTGAAAAAGGAAAAAAATGTCATGGATTAGGAAGTATTTGCTGATAAGAGAGGAAATCCGGTTCCGACTTATCGATTATCCTTGAAAAAGGAAAAAAATGTCACGGATTAGGAAGTATTTGCTGATAAGAGAGAAAAGAAATCCGGTTCCGACTTATCGATTATCCTTGAAAAAGGAAAAAAATGTCATGGATTAGGAAGTATTTGCTGATAAGAGAGGAAATCCGGTTCCGACTTATCGATTATCCTTGAAAAAGGAAAAAAATGTCACGGATTAGGAAGTATTTGCTGATAAGAGAGGAAATCCGGTTCCGACTTATCGATTATCCTTGAAAAAGGAAAAAAATGTCACGGATTAGGAAGTATTTGCTGATAAGAGAGGAAATCCGGTTCCGACTTATCGATTATCCTTGAAAAAGGAAAAAAATGTCATGGATTAGGAAGTGTTTGCTGATAAGAGAGGAAATCCAGTTCCGACTTATCGATTGTCCTCTGAAAAAGGAAAAAAATGTCATGGATTAGGAAGTATTTGCTGATAAGAGAGGAAATCCAGTTCCGGTTTATCGACTGTCCTCTAAAAAGGAAAAAAAAAACAAACGTTTTGTATCCAATTCAACAATGAGAAATTCAGCAGAAATGGCAGATTTTCTCTCTTTTTTATTTCATACAAAACTTCGAAGAAAACAAAAAAATCTTTTTTTTTTCTAAATTAAAATGAAATATCTTCATATAAAATTTTAATCGTCATAATTTTCCTTATCGATTGATATTTTTTTTTTATTATAAAATTTCGAAAAAAAAATTTTCGAAAAAAATTTTAAGTTCATTTTTTCTAAATGTCTGATTAAATGTTGAAAATGCGCTGTTTAGGAGAAACGGACCATAATGGGAAATTTAAAAGTATGAAGAGCTGCCCCGTCGTTGTGCCTCCTCCGTCACTTCCCCCTCTCCCCCCCCCCCCTCTCCTCACCTCCTTCCAATCGACAGCATCCTAAAATCGGCTATAAATGTTATCAGAACTGATAAAGTCTGATAATCATAGACGACTTGAGTAAACTCAGATTACAGTTACAAGGTGGAAAAATAGAAATAGCACAGAAAATTGCAAATATGATCCGATATTAAAGCTCAGAAGTGGCTGTTGCGAGAAAAGTCTCCAAAGAACAATAAATAAAAACGAAGTAAATGAAAATTTGTCCAGAAAACATCCAGTATTAGCTGTTTTGTGCGATTTATGAGGAAAAGATTCCGAAATTTAGCCGAGCCTTGCCGAATTTATTGTTTCAATGATTCTATTATTTATTTGCAGGTAGATTTTAATGATGTAGCAACGTTCGAGCGTAATTGGTTCATGAAAGAACGCTATATGCGGATCGGCGATCGCCTTATGCATCCGGCTTCCAATATGAGACCTATAGTCGTTCATCAAATGATCCATTCAATATCCTCATTGGTGATTTTCTTTAAAGAAATATATCTCTATAGGTTATCTTAAATTTTAATGACTATATGATAATGCCGATAAATTTGAACCTTCCGGGCTAAAAAATAATAAAATTATGATTAAAACCGATAGAGATGATAATTGATTTAATTATATATTTATTTTTATTTCGAAAGGTAAACTTGGATGAGAATGAAGCACAATAAAACGCTCACATCTGTAATAAATCCATCTGTCATCTTGACGAAAATAGACCACTAATTACCTGGAAAAGAGTAAATGAGGCTTTCCTCTTTTTGCAGGATGGACATTCGCAAAACAGTGAATACAGCTACGATGACCTTAGTGAACCAAGTACAGAGCTCTCCGTACGAATATCTCATCGTGAAATTCACGTACGTACCGGTGAACTGATCACAATTTCCAGTGTGGTGCATTCAGGTTTAATTTTATTTAATTATGACCGTCTACCTTTCTATTAATTTTATGGGTCCACGCCGTCTACTTAATTCTATAGTTTGAAGGGAGGAAAGGGGGGAGCACTTCATTTAAATGCATAAATGAAGCTATGCAATATCGGTTGCTTCTGGTTGCAAGAAAAAAAAGCATTGTATAGGAATTCAATCGGCGGTTGGTTCGATCCAGGATTATTGATCGATATGATCTTCAATTATCGATCGATCACTTACAGAGCATTATAAAAATTCAAAATTCAATGAGTGCAAATGAACGAAGAATTTCCAGACGATTCGGAAGTCGACGTTAAATGGTATAACGGCGAGAAAGAGATCTCGAATAGTGGTCGCTATCGTCTATCGAAGAAAGGATGGCAGTTTCAGTTGGAGATTTTCGATTGCGATGTAATCGATGAGGGCGAAATCGCGTGTTTAGTGTTCAATAGCATATCAATTGCATCCGACGTTGCACTATTACACATTCATGGCGAGTTTCAAGTTTTCACTTCCAATTTGAAGTTATTTAGAGGAGAAAAATGGCCGATGGATCGTTTCAAAATATAGGGAGTAAATATTCGGTAGGGATTCTTTATTGAATCTTAGCTATTAAAAATTACCTCTCCTAAATTCCAATATAAATATATAATCATCTATTATGATAACGAAGAGGGATGCCGGAAATTAGGCGATTATGAGGTTATCGAGATCGCTAAAGATTTCCACTCGAATATGGCTGAAGTCTTCATTGCAAATTGGAATTTATCGAAAAAGGGAAATATACCTCTAAGATGTTATAATCATTAGCAGAGAAAATTCTCAAATATACTCTTCAATATCTGAAAAAAAGTGATTTCGATATAATTAAAAGTTCTTTTTAATTAAAAAAATCATATTTTAATTTGAATATTAATTATTGAATATTATGGATGGTTTTTTTAGAGGAGGATATCGCTGGAGAGGAGCCAATGTTTATCGAACCGTTAATGTTCGAGCAAAACCGAATGAGTATCATGTTGAAGTGTTCAGTTATCGGTTATCCCATTCCATATGTGACATTTCATCGTAGAAATCGACTTATTCCACCGGATACACATATTGGTCCGTTGATTTATTCGATTCATTTCAAACTCTTATTGTAAAGTGAAAAGAAAAGTTGCTATTCATGCGCTAAGTAGGAAATAGGAATTTTGCTTGATCGCAGTTCCTCGCCTCATATCCACCATCATCGTCCACGATATTCTCTCCAACTTTGAGAAATCGTTAGAAATTAAGCATTTCGAAAGCGAAGAGGTTTTTCCGGAATAGTGGGTAATTTGATTTTCCACCCTCAGACCTAGCAGTGATCCACTGTTCGTTATCATTTATGATGGGGGATCTTCTCCCATGGACATTTGCGCCGTAAATGCTATCATATTATCAGTTCTCTCCGTTATCGGGGGAATTATTTAAATATCTTTAAACAATTTCAAAAGTTATCCACACAACGAATTGCGCTCTGTTTTTTCGACTTCGATTGGTCGTTCCAACAAAGGAAAAAACGACATCGTTTGCAAAATTATTTAAATTTTTCATATCATTAACAAATTGATTTCTGTTATTTTTATTCGAAAATTTCCTCAAATCTTCATTATTTCTTTCTTTAGTGATGCAAAGAGATGGTGAATTATGGACGCTAAAAATAGACGGATGTTCGGTGGATGACGAGGGAAGATATGCGGCAATAGCGAGAAATCGAATTGGCAGAGCGATCTCTCATTGTAAAGTAACCATCGCTCATAAACCACCTTCCTCTTATATTGCGGATGTTTGATTAAATATTTTTTCCCTTCCTCTCTCTCTCCATTTTTCTCTATCCCATCTTCCCCCGAACAGATTTCTCCCCCAACGTCCACATTCTGAATTTCAAACTCCAAACTTACAAATATTACCTGAAATTGATGCGAATGGTCTTTTCGTAAGTTGATCTTGAACTCTAGAGAGCGGAAATAATCTACTTATTAATGTCTATCAAAAAGAAAGGAAAAACTGGTACACCTGACTGGGGACACTCGCATATAAGACGATCTCGAGGGCAAAATAACTCTTTAATTGAATATGTTCGAATAGAATCGAAGATCTAAAAATTCATCGATAAGCAGCTTGGCCGCTAAATTTCCTATAAAGAAGAAAATCACCTATGACGAACGAATTCTTCTTGATTTGTCCCCCCGTCAAGCTCTAGGACTAAAATAAAATTGCGTCCCACTTGCATATGTTCCCCAGCGTTCTATCCTAATTTGTATAAATCTTATTTAATATAAGTCATTTGTGCTAATTTATTTATTATTCACTTCTTTTATCCTCGAAATTTCTTGAATACTAAAGAAAGCGATAGGTATCTGCAGGAATTGCTCAAATCCTTTCAGATTGTTCCTTAAAGCTTGCTTTCAATGGGAAAATTATAAATTACTATTGGAATTGAAGCGTCCGATGAATTTATCTTTCGAGTAGAAATCATCCCTCTAAATGATATCGTTTAAACTTATAAACGGATATAGATGCCGTTGAAGTTGCCTAAATAAAAATAGAGTCTACTCAGATGAGAGATGTATCACCATAGACATAAACGCCGGAAAGAATAAGCTCGTAATGAATGATTTTTCTCATTTACAAGCGGAAACTTAATGCTAAATAATTGCTAATAAAAATTTTCTCAACTAAAAAAATGGCCAATAATATTTCTCTACGACGTTATTCCCCATGTAATAATTAAAAATTGAAATAGTTTATTAAATTAAAAATATAAAAACAAATACAATCGCTTATTTTTTATTGAAATATCGGCAAAAAAAATGAATCAAATAAAAATTAGAGATCGCAAAAAAAATGAATATTTCTGAGAAAAACAAATATTCTAACGATCGGATATAATCAAAAATAAAAAAAAACTTATTTTTGAACTTCTTAATTATGGAATTATATTCTTCCACCCCGTCATATATCTTCCTCATCCTTTACACCTTAACTCGAAAGCAATAGTGCCGCGATGGTATATGCTTGATGGATATTCCATTCTATCATCTTCAAAGCCATAGTGAACCCAATCTCTCATTAAATATCCGTTGAGCTCAAGAGTTTCAGAAACGAACAGCGATGCCGATATTATAGTTATGCATTCGATTTTAGAGGAATGCAGTCATAAAATGAAGTGTATTCGACAATAAATCATTAGGTCTTCAACAATGCAATGAACCTCAATATAATATATGTGAATGATATTGTTGCGAGACAAATTGAAGCGATATGTAATTTTAAAAAAAGAGGAAGAAGAATGTTTCGTCCAGAAAAATCGATTCGGAAGTAGTAGACGGAGTTGATTATGAACTCTTGAAGATCCCCAATCCTTTCTTCGGTTTCACCCTATCCGGCGGTGAATTCCTGAAATGTAAAAACCTACTCCGGTTAGCTCATAAATATCGTTCTCCGAAGCGATCGAAACGAAACTAAAAATCAGAGAACCCCCATGTCCGGAAAATACCTCCAGAAAACATCAGGAGAAAATACCAACAACCCGCAATCTTTCCACATATTGCATTTCCGGATATCCACCTATCACTGAAAATATTCATACATTTCAATTTGATAAATAAAAGTGAATAAAACTGTCTGCTATACAGCAGAGATGATTAACATTCTGAACATTACTTAAGCATTAAGCTATTTTCTACATTATTCGGTCCTTTCCAGTTGATCGATCATGTAGGAACGAGTAAACCCACTTATATGATTACGGACAAATAAGTTACACGGATCAGACCATTCGTCGAAGCAATTTAATTGATAAATAATAAATCCTTTAATTTTTAAATGTAATGCTTTTAGCTGAATCCGAATTTAGACTCATATAGGTATAAATAAAAGGAAGAACTCATAAACAAAGCAAGAATACTATGGTAAATGTTTGTCCCCTTTGTTATAACGATAAGATAGCATATCGATATAACTCACTCGCCCACGCGAGTGCCACTGCTTCTCGATTCTTGACGGGATATAGCACCTGAACGTCTCAATTCTACCACTTCGGCCATTAGCTGATCCAAAGCGTTTCGGCGATCTTGTAGTACTCGACGATTCTTTGCTTCCAAATCATCTATCTGCAGTTAAAGAATTATTTCATAGTTGCAAAATACACGATGAACAACTTCATATTTTACAGCAAATTCACTGCTCTATAATAACTCTAATATAAAGTGCCATCAAAGGAGCACGGCAGAGGGTCCAGGATTAGAGATTAAGAGTGGGAGGTAGCAGTAAAAATGAAAATGTTGCAGAAAATTTGAGCAAATTTAGTCTGAAAATTTGGAAAATAATGCGGAAATTTTTTATAATGAAAAATAAAAATAACTTTTTTCAAAATTTAATATTTCTAATCTAAATTTTTTTACGTCCACTTTAATTAATCTGAAGAAAAAAAAGAAGAAACAAGAGGAAATAAGAGACCTCAGCTTGCCTTGCCGCCAGCTTCTTTTCACGCTCATCAACCTTCTCGTTGAAAATCTGCAAGACAACAGCATCATTCTTCCTCCTTATTTCTCTCAACTCCGAAAATTCTTTTCAAATTCCAGTAATAACCCCTCTATTTTCCTTTCTCGACCACAACTTTGATCATCCAGTTAGCTTTACCCTCAAGCTCATTTAACACTTCAGTTGAATCATCTATGAACCACTGATCTCATCCCCTCCCTTCCAAATTCTGCTGTCTGAAATCCTTCTACACAACCACCTAACTAATCAATCAATTTTTTGGGAATGAACCTAATAATTACTTTTATCATTGGCATTAATCCTTATTAATCATTCAAATATCGATTACTAAAAAATATTTTTATCATTACTGCGTTGACTGTATCCGAAATTCCATTGAAATAAGCACAACAGGAAATGATAAAAGAAAAAAACCACAAAAAGAGTGGCTGTAATTAAACAGCAATAATAGAATATAAAAAAGAGAGGAAGAAAAAGAGTAATAAGAAAGAAATTCAAATCTGATAATAACGAAGTAAATATACCTTTTCCATCTCTGCCTTCTTCGCCTCCAGTTCGTTCTCCTTCATTTGTCTTTCGTGTTCTAACTGAGTGAACGGATCTCTGAAAGGCAAATCTATAATAAAATCAGAGTAAAGAGGGAATTTTACTGTCCCCACCCTTCACCCCCCATTATCCCATTTATTAATTTCGCCCTCGTGAATGCACCTCCCCCTCTACCCACCTCCATTACCTCACTTAATAATTTCACCTCGTGAATGCACCACCCCACCTCCCCATTATCCCATTTATTAATTTCACCCTCGCGAACGCACCTCCCCATCCCCTCACCCCCACTATCCCACTTATTAATTTCACCTCGCGAATGCACTACCCCACCCATCCCCCACCATCATCCCACTTATTAATTTCACCCTCACTTTTACTATCATGTTCTCTTCATGCTATCATTCTTAAAAACGAAAAAATTTAGAAAAATCTCGAATTAAATAATGCGGATCATAGAAATTGTGCTTTAAATATGAGTAAAAATCTCGAAAATAAACGAACAATAAATTCATTCAGCGATCTCTAAAAAGAAATGAAATTTGATCAATGAAAACGTGAAATATTTCAAATAACTTCACATTAAATTTTATTCTTTGTTGACTCAACATTATTCAAATCATTTACCTAAATGGGAACTTTTGTTTTCCAAACTCATTCGTTTCTTTTCCCCTTTCAATATCCCCAAAAATCTTTCTTATCGACAACTGCACGAAAATTTTCCCACCTACTTCTTCCAAGAATTAGATAACCTTCGATCACAAAAAAAGGTTGCCTAACCTGTCAACCGAATTCTTCGGTCCTTTGCTCATCTGTCGAAAACGGAAATTCTCATAATGCACGCTACGTGTCACGGCAATCATATCGATTAAATAGGTTCTGAAAAGCACAAAAAAAGAAAATATGAAAATTATATTTTGAAATTGGGATTTTTATACAAGGACCCAACTTCCTTTCCCTATCCCCCTCGACAAAGATCCAATTTTCTTCCGGCCTCCCGCTTCAACAAGTCGCGAGAGATAGGAAAGTTTCATTTCAATAGAAAAAAAGAGAAGTGATTAGGAAGATATTTCCGATTTTAAAATACTCCTCTGAAAAGACCTGAAGGTCCTTCTCTTTTCCGTAGAACCATTACTATCACCCCTTTTCCCCTTCCCTTCCAGAAGCCGATAGGACAATGCTAATACCACATCAATGAAACCTCTTGTTGGTGATTTGCGATCAAAACTTAAGGGATCATCTAGCGATCAATTAATAATCCTCAATAACCTGATGATGAGATCACGAAGTGCAATGAAATCGTTATGTTTGAGATTTTCGACTTCGACCACACCCCACGGGTATTCACGATAACGCACTCGACGATTGTTAACCTCTTTCACCTGAACACTGCATATAAATTAAAATTTCCCGACAATCTATATTTACCGACTCTTCCATCAAAGATCTAAAGAAAATCCTCTAATGTTAAGAGTGTATTCCTCATATAAATGCCTCAGATATCTTAAAGCTTTTCAATATTGATATCGATATCTTTGCCCTTTTATTAATATAATTACTCCAATTATTATTTAAAAAATAATAATTATACTCGAAATATATCGTTTTTCGATGAAACGATACAATTCTGAATAAAAATTTCAACATTTTCAATAGTTAATAAAAATCAAACCGATGGGTGATTCAAAGAAACGTAACGAATAAACTATACATCAAAATTTTCCATCTTCAAAGCATCACTGAACAATGCAACATTCAATGGGCAACGCAGAACCCTTATTCAACTGTTTTATCAATCAAATCGCCTAGAAAATATCGAATCTGCAACAATGAACTGAATGAGAACTCATTTAGTACTTCAGATCGGTAAATCGTGCCTTTAACTGAACATAAGCTGAGGACATTTGATGTGATCGTTGCACGAATTATATGAAAACCTTAAGTTATATTCAAATATTTTGATACTTAAAGACGACCGATAGATTTAAGAGTACGCTTTACCCAACTTGGATTAAATTCAATGACCGCCACCCACAACAGAAGAACGAGAGAAATATACCATATATTGGTTCAATTCGGCTAACCCTTCCTATAATCACCTCCCTTCGTTAACATGCTCCTATATCAGCTTATCTTTAACACGCTCTTATATCACTCTATCACTAAAATAAGACAGCAACAACATTTAGAAGTGAAAGCGAGTAGATAAGAATAATATAATTTACAATTCCCTCCTCCCCTCTCTCCCAAATAAAAATTCAGTTGTGAAACCTCATTTATGAAATATCTCATACCTGATTGCTACCGACCACAGCAAAAGGAACTCTCTCTCTGAGAGGATCGAATTGCTTCTTCTCGTCTTCGTCCTCCACTTCGGGGAATTTATACAATTTGATATTGTTCTCTTCCAACTCTTTTGTTACCTTAATAGTTTTTCATCCACTATAAAGTTGAAGTTAAAGATTAGATCAAACACAATAGATTATATCCAATCTAAAACAAATTCCCTTTACCTAAAGAATGGGAAATCTTATAAACCTCATTAACGGAATCGTTCATTTCCATAAAAATCCACGAAGTACAAGTAGATCTTTATTCTTATTTAAATAAAAATAGTAAATTTGAAGTTTTCATTAAATAATCATAAACACCTCACTTAACGCACACAAACGTTGACGATGTTTATAGTTAAGAGCCTTCAATATTGAATTCTGCTTCAACTGAATAACAGAATTAATTTTAGGAAGGCATAAAATATTATCACCCAACAAAATAAATTTAAGTGAATATTCGAAATCATTAGAAACATCTAATTATTAAAAGAAACCCTAGTCAGATTTTGAAGAAATTGAACAGACTCACGATAAGTAAGGGGGCCTTCCTCTGATGGATGCTCTCTGTGTCTAATTCATAGGATCCCATATCAAAGATCCTCATTTTCAGTGGTGACAACGGCAAAGATCTTTTATCGTTTCCCATCCTCTCTTCGTCCTTCACTCAATATACGATCGAAATTCTGCTATCAGCAGATGCTTTTCTGTTTATGTGCAAGAGTAGTGCATTGCCCGCACTACTCTTGTTTTGTGCACTTCTTAGCGCTGAATAGTTCAACTGCATTCTTTATGCCATGTAAAGAAGGAAAGAGACAAAAACCCAAACATGTTCCAAAGAAACGACAATCTTGAATCAAGAGAGATCAATTTCACCATGATCTAGAATCCACGTCACTGACACTTTCTGAGACGTTCATACCTACTCAAGTACTGAGGGGGGAGAAAAGGAGGGTATTTTGCGCCATTAAGTAACTTGTAAACATTACGAGCGTAATTCTAGAGAAAACTATACCTGCGTCTTGAACCTAGCCAACTCTTCAGCTGTCATCGTATCCGCTTTCGCGATCACCGGTATTACGTTAACTCGCTCATGCAAACGCTTCATGAATTCCACATCCAACTGCTTCAGGCTGAACAATTTCTTTAATAACTCTCAATTGGTCAAGGTAGAAAACAGGTACGGAAGACCTGTACCTTCGCTGATACGAAGAAATCTCATTCTCGGGATCTACTGTGCAACAACCTCTCAGAGCCCCCTCCCGAAACCATTCAGTATCAACACAGAAATAGTGAAACCCCCCCTCATCAGTACTTCAAAGCCAATAAAGAAACGATATATACAAAACAATAATTATATATCTCAATAAAATGAATATTATCGGTGCACTTTAGTGATTTTTTGTCTAAATATTTGATGGTACCTACCTTTGTATGCGTTGCAACAATTCTCTCCAAGGAATATCTTCTTCCTCCCTACTTATTCATTTTCATCAATTATTGCCGTATCATCGTTCAATAGCACGATACATGGCACATGATGAACACAAGTACCAAGAAAAACATAGCAAAGATGGTCATGAAATATACCCGGGATATATCAGTCTGTTTTGGGAAGTTTCCGCCAGGTTTCTTTCCTAAAATGTTCCTTTGTAACAACTAAGAGGAATCTTCTTCTAAAGAACTTTGCTTTCAAGTTTTCATATTGCCAGATTAATTAAATTTTCTTCTCGAAGAGTCACCTCGTGCTCACTTTCCCTCTAAACTTACCACTTCATCATTATTAATTAAAACTAACTGGTTACAGAGATAATACGACGACATGACCAGCGTGGTCACATACTACGCAACAATTTTAAACACCCCATCCTCCTCACCCCGTTTGAGTCTCAAAAGTTTCGCCTTTTATCATCCTCTCATAAGAAGCTACTCATCATATCACTACATAAAGGAGCAAATTTCTACTTTTATCGAAATTGCCGTACGAATATTTCTTAAGTTTAAAAGCGAATTCCTGTTAATAGTTGATGAAAGATAAGCTATCCAGCATTCGCAGTGATCGTCAAACAATTTTCTAAAAATTACCCATGTCCCGTGGGTGCAATAAAATAAAGACAGAGATGGACACGTCGATCCGGAATAGTGGCTGCGCGTTCGATCTTCGTTTCTTCAGAGAAATAGTCGAGATATTTACGTTCCACATATTCCACTATCGGTTCCCAGCTATAAGCGTATTTATTAGCTCACCTGATTAATTAGCCAACTAACCGATCAAGTTTTCCTGATGGAATTTGCACAGATCCATATCCATAACAAGAATTCCGCTCGGCTGCTTCCTGATAAGAAAATTTCCGACAAGAGTCTATCTTCAAATTTCTTTCTCATACACAGATAACTCTCTCACTAAAACTATAGGCAGAATGCGAGTGCACAGATCATAGATGAATGACAGTCTTTTTTTGCACGGAAGAAATTTTCTTTTGCCGGAACCAAGATGCAATGAACTTCGACTGAAACGCCAACTAACCATTTATTGTTATCGATTGCATCGCCAAATCCAGGACAATCAACAAGTGTAAGATTGAGGATAACGCCATTCTCGATTAGCCTCACAGTCTTCTCCTCAATTTGGGTGGTCGGCGAGAAAGATCTCTCCGCTCGCGGAGTTGGATCATTGATTTCGGCCGAGAAAAGCGAATTGATGAATGTCGATTTGCCTAGACCCGACTGCCCTAAACACATAAAAGACTTCTTATTAGGTGATAAACGAATTTCGAAAAAAAGAAGAGGAATGCTTTCTCAGAGAAAAACAATATAAATACTTTTTTTATATTCAAAAGAAAGGGTAAAAATAGAAAAATGAAGAGGAATTCCTTACCGACAACCATGAGAGTGAATTCGAATCCGTTCTTGACGGCACGTCGAAAGACTTGATTCGGGAAATTAGCGAAGCCAACATAACTATGCGTATCTTTTACGTTCGCACTTCGTGACGATACGGCTGATGTATGCGATAATGACATATCCAAACGTGTCGTCGAATCTTAAAAAAAAAAATTTATTTATTCGATATTTGTAAAATTTTACAAACGAAATTACACCTATAGGAATTTTTTTTTTACTAAATATATATATTAAAAAATAAAGTTGAATTTTTTTTATATATTTCAAAGTTTTATATTGTTTGTCGGGAAAAAATAGTTTCTCTTTCTTATTTTCTCGATGGAAATGGAAAAATTTAGCGAATATTATGGAATTTTTGAATCGATGATCCTCTGAGAGATAGCGAACAATTCGGTTTATCGAAGAGAGGAAAAAGAAACAAAAATATATTAGATAAACATACTTTCGATAGTGACTGAACCATCGTAATTGTTACGCATTATTTCAATAATCAATGAGATACTATTCCCTATAAATAAGAGTAAAAACTTTATCGAAAATTCAACGATACGGCAATAATAATTCGATTCGAATTATAACCATTGTCGTATTATTTCTATAATTTTAGTTTTTTTCAACATTATGGGTGGAAATTTAGCCTTTTGGGAATGGTGAACTTCACTTTCTGATGCTTTATGCTAAGACTTTTCTTCATATGGTGCGGCTAGAATGGCTGGATGAATGGCTCCGCTTAACTATTGACTGAGAGATAACCGGCTATAATAGGCACAAATACAGGAGGGATTTTCTGATTGTATTCGATTCTTGGAAGAAGACTCGAAGACCTCAGGAGTTTCGAGCTCAAGCTTTCATCACAAGTCGAGCTAATTTTGTTTCTCACTGGTTATTTTCAACTTAAAAAGAACTCGAACAACTTTTTCATAGAGAGCATTATGTCGAGATGAAATGAGGGAAGGTTGAGCTTCACTATGCAGCATCTAACTGCTATAGAGGGGATTTATTTCCTACTAAATGCATTAATACACAAATTCTAAGATAATGAATCTAAAAAAAAAGAAATGTAGGAGAAGTTCCCGAACGTCGAGCTCGACGCGAGTTGGAGGACAATAGCGCCCGAAAGAGGACGCAATACGGCGCCTTGCAACGCACATCATTTCGTGTAGAGCAGTGCACTCTACACAGCAGATGTGCTCGCAGTGAGGACAACGACGCCGTCAATGGCGATACTTTGCAAGGCAATTTTTGAAAATGCCGCAAAATGCAATCGAAATTATTTCGCCTTTCAATTGCTAAAATCGAAAATTCGTATATAATTTGATAGAGTTTTCTTTGCTTTGAAAGAAATATTTCCGTTTTTTTTTCTTCAACGTGAAAATTCGCATATTATTGAAAATATTTCTAATAAATATTCGAAAATAAAGTAAAAAAATTAAAAAGAAATGAATAAATTGTGAATTAGTGAATTGATTTTATGAGATAAAATAGAGAAACGCCTCATCGAATTGATCGCCAAATTTTTTTTTTTTGGAAAAAAAAACTCTCTAATTGATTCAAATTATGAGTGAAAACGAAGGAAAACGGCTTTCATTCGAAATCTTTTTTGCCTTTTAACGAAGCATTTTTGCAAAAAAAAAATGCAAATTCGTCGATCTCTTCAGGATGATCGTCAAAGAATCACTGATTTCTGGATAAATCATGGATTTCACAAGAGGAGATATCTTCATCGGCACGACATCTCGTCCTCAACTCTAGCATATCCCGCTTGCATCCTACATATTTGCCTCTAAATTAATTTCAGCAAATTACTTGCATATCACTATGAGATTGAGAGGTCGGCGAAGAAATAACAACCAACTATTTAAAGTATTCAGTCAAAATAAAATGATATTTATTAAAATATTGGTTAATTCGCTGATATTTCTTTGTGTAAATTTCACAAGAGAATTATGAGACCCGACGAACACACCCAGCAGGCGTTAGATCGTCGAATTCAAGCCCCATTTGTTACTACGATGAACAATATCTTCCTCCTCCCTCCCCAGTGCTTTCCTAAGATGGAGTTCTCCCACACTCTACCTATTCGCCTTTCCTCAAAAATGTACTAGCACCTAAGCCGAGCAATTTCTCAAATTACCTACACGGAAACAGAATTTATATTTCCCAAGTTATCTGTATGAGATCGAGGACTTGCAGCCTATCGGATTATCGCTGCCAGCAAATTCGATCCTGCGGTATAATATCATAACCAAGAAGAATCCCGAATCGTTGAACTTGCCTATCTCAAATTGTCGTTGAATACTCATTAATTAAATGATGGCCGATGATCTGTTTTGGGAAAAAAGGGGACTCAGTATCAAAATTTTGTAAATTCCTTGGAGTGTTGAGATTTCTTTGGTTGTTCTTAATAAGAACTGGTTGCAATATCTTAGTGGCAACCGTCCGTTAATGGTGGAAATGATGGCTTTTTGGATGAGCGAAATTTCCCAATTTTTGAAATAAGGGCAATAAAATGAAGTCAGCTTTTATCTTATGCATATCCTTTGGAAAAGATCGAGTGGAGTTGCGATTTATTTAAATCTTCCGATATTAAATATTCTATGAATTTCCCACGAAATTCCTCTTCCGGTTGAAGTATTTCTGCCTTCAAAGGTATCATTAAATGATTATGATAATACTAACGAATCTCTTCTTAAATGAAAGCGTTATAAATTCGACGTTTTCCACGCTTAATAAGAAATTTTCATATTCGGATTTTTGAAAAAGCATATTTCGGCTACTTTATATCCAGGTATGTGACTAGACTATATTCACATATATGTGTCGATCGAACCGATAGTTTGGATTCGTTGATCATAAAAACTTATACGGCTCAAATTGATGAGGACAATTTAAACCGTACGATGAAGTACAGTTCACCAGACTCTAATCTATATCGGTCTCGTTCTTAGTACTTATCTTATGAAATTAATAAAATTAATACGGCTAAAGTAACCACCTTAAGTTAGTAAATCACTCTAGATAATCAGTCTCATTCTCTCAGGTTTTTTTTGATATCGATTCTGGAGCGGGAATTTTTTGTCAGCAGGTTTTCATTGAGAAAGAGGAGCCGTCAGATTTGAAGGAGGAAGATTCGCTACCTGGCGGGTAGGTATATTAGGGAGGAGGTTACATCCCTTTCTTGACAATGCGTATTGTTGACTTATTCATTATTGTGTGCTTTTTTTGCTTTTTAAATTTCCTCAATGAGAATTTTATTCTCATCATATGATATCAGTCTTATATGAAGATACACTTGAATCGATATCGAAATATGATTTCATCGAAAGAATTTTGCAGATATATCCATATCGGAATCCGTTGAAATTTCTTTTTTGTGAATTTGATGATAAGAAACTTTCACTTATATTTTTTTATTATCTTCATAGAGATTATTAAACATTTTAATGAGCGATATTTATTGTTTAAAGGAAAATATGTCACTTTAATCAGATAGTCAGAATTAATAAAGTTATTGCTCGTTTATTTTTCAATTTTGTGAAAATTTCTTCGCGAAATTTGATTCGCGTTTAAAGAAATGAAGAGTTATGCTTTTATTCAAAATGATATACTATCATCTTCATCATTCGATTGTAGCAATTCATCGACGTTGATATCTTCTTCAATATCGTCCATATCTGCAAATACCGCACATATATCACTCTCGAACTTCTTGTGAAACTCGTTTAGCCTCAGCTTCAACTTTCTTTGCTTGACCTTTAATATTTCGATGGTTGTATCAGAAACTGTATACTTTTATCTCGTTGAATAAATTGAAAAGAAGGGATCTTATTTGGTAACTGTTGAAGTAGGACTAGCTTCAGTCATTTGGGGCTGAATGCTAGCAGTTGATGTTCTTTTAGTGAGATATATATATGAACACAGAAAAGCAAACAAAATTTTTTTAAAGACTGTGAGCAAAGTAAGGATTTCATTAGTAGTAAAGGAAATAAAAGTTCGATTCTAATTGCCTTAATTCAATAAGCAATTAGGTGCGTTTCGATGTTTTCTTGGTAATTAAATGTTACCTGAACTCTTCTCAGAGTTGCACTGCATCTTAAGTACCGCATTCAATCGTCTGCTAAGTGAACTCGTCCCCGCAGAGAGAATCGGATTCGGTGGTGCACTAATCGAAGGTAAACTTGCTGTATTCTTCAACGGCGGTAGCGTCGATCCGCGACGAACTGGTTGTGATGTAGGCTCACTTTCGTTGCTCGTAGTGCTACTAAAATTTTTTCATTATTTATGGCATAGACTGAGCGTGATAGGTTGTTCAGTACACTCATTTTGCGTGACCTTTGTGTTGACTGATCACTTTGCGAGCGCTGATTATTGTTTATCCTGTTCTCCTTGATCGTGAGCTTGACCCACCGTGTCGAGCTGCAAAGAAGCGCCAGCCGGAACCTGCCAGACTTTTGTTTCAGTTGTGGTTTTCGCCGTGTTGCCATGGATATATGTTTATTTCAAGTTTCATGTCGGTGTCATTACTTGCTAGAAAGAAGGCTATTCGAAACAAATCTATTGCTGAGTATCTTCCGATGTCATTCTACTGGGACGACCGACACCACACAGCGACGTCCTCTTTCAAACTCGAACTCTCAGTCTTCGAAATGAAGTCTTCCTAGCTCTGCTGACGGATTATTAGGTTCTTAATCTAAGGGTCCTAGAGTTGCGCTTTCATAGGGGGAGGCAAAATGGTGTCCATCCTGGCAGATCTCGCCAATCAACTAGAACTTTTATACGTCCCACAGTAACCACTCAGAAGAACCTCATTACCTGTAATGTTATGTACATAGACGATATTTTCTCCGGAATACTATATTCAAGTCATCTTTTGTTGCGAATAAAATTTCATATATCCACCTATAGGATTTAAAAAAATTCGTCTCCACGAGGATTTTAGAGCAGACCTCTCATTTCCTTTTCCTTCCCTCTACCTCATCCTCCCCTCCAAATCCTCTCTTCGCTCTATCTAGGCCCGACCCTATGGATGGAATTTTTGCAAGGAATACTCTTTCAAAATATAAACTATGGAATTAAGTTCAAATAAAGTAACATATTCAACAATAAAAATCCGAGAAAATTATCCAACCTGTTCGAGTCGGAAGAGTTTTCGCTTTCTTTCGTCGTCGACGATTTGGATTCGGATTTTTGAATCGTTATTTGCTTTACATCGCCTCCTCTCGATTCTTCATTTGCACACTTATCAGTTGTCGAATTTAGTTTGCCCTTATCATCTTCCAGTTGAGCGTCATCTTTCGCCATTTCATTGGCGTTTTTTAAAATATGCTGGTCGCATAGTGGTTGTCCAACCTTTAATTCCGGAGATGATCCGAGAATCTCCAATTGTTCATCGTTATCATCTTCCTTTTCGTTGAAATTCTTAGTGTTAAAATGAGGCGCTTCGCGATTATTCAATGCTTCAATCGTAAATTCACTCGACTGACGAATAATTTTCGTTTTTTTAATAGCGTTTTCATTATTGCCAATATAATCCTTAAGAAGTTGAACGTCATTTCCGGTTGGCAAGTTACCGATCTTCGCCTCTGACAAACTGTTAGTTTTTTGCTGATTCTTATCGGTTTTTAACGTTTCGCTATTAATTGCTGACATTTGCGTCATGCCAATGTTTGCTGCGTATGGTCTTTTATCGAATAAAGCTTCATTCTTTTTGATGTTAACTATGGATGAAAGGTGTTGTGGTTTCGCGCAAATAGTAGCGGCTGGTTGCATCGAATTGCTGCCAGCCGGTTTGAGAAATCCTTCAAACATCGTCGCGATTCTTTCGGTACTTGGATTCGCCTTTCTCAATTCTTCCAGTGACATCATCTTCTGCAAAATTTCACTGCAAAAAATTGGGCAGATTTTGGATATCGCAAGGCAGGAATAGGGCGATCTTTAAGTTTTTGTTCTGGATATTTCTAAATCCCAGAATTTGCGCACACCTGCTCCTTTTCTTTTCCACCTCCCCTTCCTCTTCCACTCATTTATACAGATATGAAGCTCAACATATTCTCCCACCGATAACGACTGCAATATGGCATAGATTTACACCCGCATTTCATAATTGATCGTCATCGCTCATATACATTCCCACCATAGAGAAATATTCATTTATATTCCGATCAGCATAAAACGTACGCAAATTTTCTGATGCATTAAAACGTCAAATTTTTTTTCCTCAATTTAATAGATCGATATGAATATCAGCATTTTATTTTCTATGATATACTCATCGATATTCGTTAATTCAATTTATATATTTATATTTCCTCATCGTGAAACTATCGAATAGATAGATATCCTTACATATATATGTGTGTATATATATTGTATATTATGTATTATATATTATATATTATATATTATACATTATTATACATATATATATATTATATATTATATAATATATATATACAGGAAATTATCATAATGCACCTTGCAGAATGCGAATTTTCTGAGAGTAAAACAAAGATTAAAGCGATTATTTCCTACGTTCAGATAATATCCGTATGTTTATATATTGAATATTTATATGTAGAAAAAAAGTGTTTATATTATGCAAATATATTTTAAAATGTGATAAAAAATCTTTAAAATAGCTACTCTCTAAGTTACTAATAAATTAATTGAACTTTTATTGAGGGAAATAAATTTAAAAGAGAGAAATTACCATATGAATTTCTTTTTCGAATACCGCGGCACTTGCTGGTAAACGATTACGAACGAGGAAATTATAAACGAGTGCATATTCGAGAGATTTCGCATAACTGGTGACTCTTTGTAGTTCCTCAGTGTTCTCATTCTCTTCAATAGCCAAGAAAATTGCCGCTCGTAATTCAGCCTGAAATTATGAACTCTTTACATTTTTTAATAATTACCTCTCTGTAAATTTTATATGAGGAATGGATATTTTTCCTAGAAAGTGACGATTTAAACTTTGAAATAGAATCTTTCGAATGTTACTTCCTTTTTTTGCTGTATATAAAAGTAATAACAGGTAGGTGTTAAACTTAATGTATCGATGGGGAAATAAGGATATTATTGATAGTTCCCAGACGGCAAATCTCCTTATCATTAGCCGGATATCATATCCTTTCACCTTTTTTCGCTAACACTGCTTAGTTGGCAGTCATTGCATATATTATTCAGTTATATGTATAATAGACTCTTTTAACTATACTCTCCACATAAATATATCACAGAATGAGAAGTAGTCGGTGAAATAGAAATGAAAATGATTATTCCATGAGCTATGTTGAAAAAAAAATGTCTCTCAGAAGAAAAATCAGAAAGTTTCTATCATTTCCAACGGTGATAACGATTTTCGAAGCTCTTTAAAGGTGGCGAAAAATTAAGTGAACAAATTATGGTGTATCATTTAGAATTTAAGAGTAAATATGTAAATGAGTCAGAATATTTTTTAAGATATAAACCTATCGGTATATAATAAAATGAATAATATTCTTCGATTAAAGTTATTTCACCTATGAAATCGTTCACATATATTATCAATAATAAACTTCAACAATAGAATATAAGTAAAATACCTGAATACGATTGAGAGTACCATTTCGCTCTAAACGTTCGATAATTGCCTCACGTAAATCGAACTCCTCACTATCGACTTGTTCGGATGCCATTGTCACTATGGATACCTAATGCGCAACGTTCGCGAGCAATCAACTAGCAGCAGCAAGCTTCACATATAATAGATGCATTTCATTGCACAACGACGAAGATCTCTGATATATTCATATGCAATAATGTTCATATGAAATTGCAAAAATTGCAATAATTATGCAATTATTATATTATAATCGATTGCAATCGCAATAAATCAATAGGTGCACAAGATATGCAATGCATCGGAAGTGTTATTGCATTATGAACGAATTGCTGATTATAATTTGCAGCAATAATAGAAGAGAACTCTCATCGAGCACCTAGTTATGGATATTAAATTATTTACTATTATGAATAATTTATCGAGGGAGAGAGAGAGAAGAGAGAGAGAAAGAGAGAAGGAGAGAGAGAGAAAGAGAGAGAGGAAGACAGAGAGAGAGAAAAAACTTATTAATAAGAAATAATTATCAATAAAAATACCTTAAAAATAAGCAGAACGATATTATTTCTATTAATTATGAATGGAAAATTTCAATCAATAAAATAGAATTTCATTCCAAAAACATTTGGCAATTTGCCATTGAAAATAATATATTTTCCCTATCCGATTATATAAAAATAACAATTAGTTGGATTATCAAAGAAAAAAAAAAGTTCTTTGGGAAAATCGAATTGGAAAATTTGAAAGCATTCTCTGAGGTGAGGGGGTTGGGGTGGGAGGAAAGAGAAGACCGGAGCCAATTGCAACTTCCCCTCTCGCCACTTAATCCCTTATTGAAATCGCTTTCTTAGCGAGAAAATTATCATTTTCGATAGATTTCCGCCTTCCGATTATTACTCAATGATTCATATTTTCCGTTTATTCCCCTAACAAAAAAAAGGAAATAGGCCCTTTTTATAAAATATTCTAGAATATTGAATGGCTAAAAGAGGCATAATCATATTTCAGGTCAATTTCTCTTTTCACTAATTAATTTTGGGATTTTCATCGATGGTACTTGAACGAAAAAAAGATACAATTAAGCTATAATATGACAAAATAAAAGCATTTGTTATCCTATATATTGATTTCATTTAACAATATGAATGCTCAAGAATATGAATATTTAAGAATATGAATATTAAAATATGTAAAAATTAATCGAATTAGGAAATTAAAATTGAGCATTTTGAATTCATCGTTAAGGTAATGATGATTGGCATGCTCGTTCGTATATTCACAATGCTTGAAATAATCTCATCAGTGGCGGATTCAATAGACTTCATTAAATCGAGCTCTCCAATTCAATTATTATTTGCATTTTCAATGTGCCTGTAATATGAAGCACTAGTTGAGGAGTTTGCACTCGTCGTATATTCGGATTATTTGATTTGTCGATGCGTGATACTTCAAGTATTTCTGATGAATTCAGTCCTCAAGAGGTTTGAACTATAAGAAGTTCGAGCTCTAAGAAATTGAGACTAAAAAAAACCTCAGGCTGCGAAGGATTCAAGTGTCGAATAGGACAACCTTTGAAAAATTCAAGCTCCGAGGAGTTCAAATGAAGATGCGAGGAGTTTAAGCTTTGATACTAGAGTTCGTCAAAAATAATTCCTCACTCATTAATAGAGCGTGAAATGCTGTAATTATTCTAGATGAATTCGATTAATATCATGCCATTCTATTGGGAATATTTACCAAATAATATCACTTCATATTTTCCATATTATTCTAGAATCTTTTCCATATTATTCTGAAATGAACAAAGGAATTTTAGGAAATTATTGCATTAAATAAATAATATTTCCTAAAGAACAAAAGGGTATTCGATTACAAAGAGCATCCATGTTGACTCAAATCTTTATCGAATATGCCTTTAAGATATTTTGGAACTTTTCTTGGGTGATTTTCAGGTATGATGAGCCGCTCAATTAAAATTTATTAATTTTCAATAAACAATTTAATCATCTCGATAATTTCTATGTAACCTCGTTCATCTATCTCGATCCCGGTCGTCATTTACTTACCTGTCCAGGTGATTATAGGTGTTCGATCGGAAGCATCATTGTCCCCACACCTCTGTGCCCTCACCCCCTCCTGTCCCCTCCTTTCCCTTCCCCCTCCCATCCCCCCACACGTCACCCTCTGCTCCCCTCCTATACCTGGCTTTTAATTTAGCTGTTCGGAGTGATTCTAGTTCACGCTATCATAGCTGCACTCTATTAATTTTATACACAGTTTATTTTGGCATTAAAAATTTATCTCAATCGATCGCCTATAGATTTTATATGGTTGTCGCTTATTGCGTGGTGCAATCTTCCATTTTCCGTTCATTCGCTGTCATGTGGATAATCGATGTCAACAGTGACTATGCAAATATTGTATATTTTTCCTGCTTAATTTCCATTTCTATCGTTATTTTTTCCCCCACATTCATTTGATATTACTTGTTACTTTTGATGATAGTAAGCTGCTGATGTAATTTACCTGCAATTTAGCCTAATTACCTCCAATTTACCTGTAATTTAGCTTAATTACCTCCAATTTACCTGTAATTTAGCATAGTTACCTCGAGATTTCAAAGATCCCTTCAAATTGTGAGCAATCTTTAAATTTTTTTATTCTTTATATATTTTTATATATAATTTTTTTTATTCGAAAATTTCATCAAATCTTCATTTTTTTATTATTTGTTTTTTCTTTCGTGGTTTATGAGCGATGGTTACTTTACAATGAGAGATCGCTGTCCCAATTCGATTTCTCGCCATTGCCGCATATCCTCCCTCGTCATCCACCGAACATCCGTCTATTTTTAGCGTCCATAATTCACCATCTTTTTGCATCACTAAAGAAAAATAACAATGAAAAAATGAAGATTTGATGAAATTTTCGAATAAAAAAAATATGTAAATATATAAAATATAAAAAATAAAAAAATATGTAAAAAAATATGTATATATATACAAGTATAAAAAATAAAAAAAATTAAAATTTGCTCGCAATTTAAAGGGATCTTTGAAATTTTGAGGTAACTATGCTAAATTACAGGTAAATTGGAGGTAATTAAGCTAAATTACAGGTAAATTACATCAGCAGCTTACTATCATCAAAAGTAACAAGTAATATCAAATGAATGTGGGGGAAAAAATAACGATAGAAATGGAAAATAAGCAGGAAAAATATACAATATTTGCATAGTCACTGTTGACATCGATTATCCACATGACAGCGAATGAACGGAAAATGGAAGATTGCACCACGCAATAAGCGACAACCATATAAAATCTATAGGCGATCGTGCAGCTATGATAGCGTGAACTAGAATCACTCCGAACAGCTAAATTAAAAGCCAGGTATAGGAGGGAAGCAGAGGGTGAGGTGTGGGGGGGATGGGAGGGGGAAGGGAAAGGAGGGGACAGGAGGGGGTGAGGGCACAGAGGTGTGGGGACAATGATGCTTCCGATCGAACACCTATAATCACTTGGACAGGTAAGTAGATGACGACCGGGATCGAGATAGATGAACGAGGTTACATAGAAATTATCAAGAGATGATTAAATTGTTCATTGAAAATTAATAAATTTCAACTGAGCGGCTCATCATACCTGAAAATCACCCAAGAAAAGTTCCAAAATACCTTAAAGGCACATCGATTAAAAAAAAGAAAAAAGAGAAAAAGAGAAGATCCCTTTAAATTGTGAGCAAATTTTAATTTGAAATAATAATAATATAATAATGAAATATTAATATAATATAATATTAATAATAATATTATAATTAATAATTAATAATGATAATTAATAATTTTTGAGGAATTAATTTCTTAAGAAATCATTCGTTGAAAGATTTATTCTCAGACGATATCCATATTTACTATGTGGATGAAATGTGATGAATGAAGGGGGATAAACTATAGAGAGGAAAAGAAATCAATATACCCCCAACTGTTATTCTCTTCTCTTCGTTGCGCTTGGATTTGAAGGTATTTTATTCACTTTCAGTTCACATTTTATTTTTTATTTTTATTGCAAAAATTTACACTATTAAATTATAGTTTTCGATGTTTTCTCTAAAAAAAAGTAAATTCATATGAATGTTAAATGTTTATTATATTACATTAAATTATATTATACTAAATTATATATTATATTAAATTAAATTACATTAAAATTATTATATTATTAATATTGAATTCATATATATATATATATATATATATATATATATATATGAATATGAATATTTCCAAATAATCGAAAATAAGATATATATATATTAAACTTATTTTCCTTTTTATCGAATCCACATCAAGTATAATTGATCCTAGAATATCTTATGAGGCTATTAATTTCAATTTTTCAGGCTATATCATTTATGATCGCCACTTTCTCGTCTTATTATTTCTGAAGTCGGTCCCCCCCCTTCCCCCTGCCCCCCTCTCCCTCCCTCGCTACAAGAAATATAAGTTCGTCGCTGTGTTGCGGTTATTTCTGAAGGCAACCATCTAAAGTAATTGATGCATTCGGTTCTTAAATTAGTCTCATTCATCGATATCTGCATCCGTTACAAATTCCCACTTGATTGATAATCGTTATCGATAATTATTCACTTTATTTATTTATTTTTTCATTCAGAAGAAATATATTCTTTTTTTTTGCAATTATATTCATATATTTTATGAATATATTTAATATTTAATTGAATATTAATATTTAATAATTAATATTCAATTGAATGTATTTATTATTCAATATTCAATTTCGTTTATAATATTCAAATTTAAAGAAGAAGAAAAAATTATTTTCAATGTTTTTATTGAATATTTCTTGCATATTTGAAAAATAAAAATTCTATTTTTCACACTATAAAATGTTTGCCGTTTTTCCAACCTTAATATAAGAAGAGAAATAATTTAGGAAAAAAAAAGTTATCATCATTCTTTTTAGCCTTTGGGATAATAACTTATTGGCATTGGTTTTTAATGACTATAACACTTTAAATTTGTGAAATGAGACTGAATTGTCCCATATTAATGGTACTTCCTTAATTTATCGAAATGAGCTAGTTAAGCCGATCTATTCCTTTTATCCGCTATCCCCCTTCTAAAAAACAAGAACTTCCATGGCAGAACGGTTACCTTTAGAAAAAAAGCTTCTTTCTAGCGATCATTCATCTCATGTTGATGTTAAGAGCAAGATTTCCTATGAAAAAGATGAAAGTTCTAAATATAAATTATATTATTTTTTTTTTTTCAAATCGAATTAAATTAAGAACATTTATATGATATAAATGAAAGAAAACTTTGAAATATTCACCTTTAATTAATTATTCGCCTTTAATTAATCATCCATCCTTAATTATCACATTAATTAGATTAATGAGAATATTTGAGATAAATTCTGAATTGTTTCTCATTTTTTCGAAGAGAGTAAATCTTACGAGTTTTAAATGATTATATATCCTGAAATTTCTTTTAAAAATCCATTAAACAGATATAATAATTCATAGTCATAAAATTATGAAACTGGTTTCAATGTGATTCTCTCAAATGTTTTAATTTTTACGATTTTTTATATATATTGTAATTTTTTCCCCATAAAGAAACGAAATGGCTTATGAGAGGGGGAGAGGAAGTGAGGGAGGGAGGGAGGGAGGAGGGAGGAGGGGGACAGAGAGAGAGAGTTATAGATTCTTTTAGTCGGACATAGAATACTTTAATTTTTATTGGCTATTTGTGACTGAACACTATTCTTTTTAGTTTCATCGAATAATTACTTGGAAAATAATAGTTAAATTTGGAAAGTTTTTCATAGAAATTCTCAAAGTTTGATAAATTTCGAGAATGAACTTAATATTCAAACATTCAGATATAATATTTCTCAGTAAATTTCTCATTTTCGATGCTTTTTTTTCTGACATTGAATTTTTTTCAAATATTATTATCGAATTTCTAATTAATGGGCGTCATTTCGTGGAATTTTTTTTAGAGATTTTTTTCGGAATTTTTCCAATTCTTTCGGAAATTTTCCGATTCCATTCTAGAGGTTTTTTTTTCAGAATTTTTCCAATTCTTTCGGATAATTTGAGTGGAAAAATTATGGAATAAATTTGAAAAAAATACATGAAAATTCAACGACGCAATTAAAATATTCTCTAAAATGTTTTCATTTTTCATAGAAAAAAAAGAAAAAAAAATTCACATTAATTGCGATATTAAAATAAGAAATAAAAAAGAATTCATCAATGAGAAATTTTGAACTTTTTTTTATTGCATCGATTTTTTTTCAAATATTTATTAGCATCCAAAAAATATAATAAATAAGAAAATTACGAATTCATCCCCCCCCCCCCCCCCCCATATTTTATAATCATTCAATAGAAATGAGAAAAGTAAGATATCATCGAGAATTGACATATTTTGATGGCCTCTACGATAGTCATTTTTACCCTAATAGGGGGTAGAACCGATTATTTATGACGTTATTTAATCAGCGAATCAGTGTGCCGTTCGTTTTTTTTTGTTGTTGTTGCTGTAACTCTCGATCCGAACTCTCGAATGAGGCGTATGCTAATTTCAGATTACGCAATGCTCCACGAATTTCCGTTAACTAAGCCCTCTAAAGCAGTCTATTCGATCTTTGAAGGCAGTCACATAGCGGAATTGATGAATGAATCGTGAGGGAAATTCGAGACGCCTTTCGCCGATGGATATTTCTTTTTAAATGTGCTTTCAAATGATAGTTAACTAGAAATGGATAAGTCGAATGCATTTTATTTAAACTCTATGATATTCATTCATATAAATTTTTATTTAGTTATTTATGTAAAATTATTTAAAATTTCAATTATGGAATTTTTAATAGTAAGATAATTTAATCATTAGAATTTCGTTGAGATAAGATTAATTTTATATTTTTATCCTATTTTGCATTTGTTGCTCTACAAATCTCCATAGCCGTATAGTTCTACGCAAGCGGATATGCGTATTTTAAGCGGATTTCATCATATATGAATTAATAATTAATCTATACGATTTGATAGATAAATAAAACGAATAATAGATTTCGTGAAGCGAATAAAAAAGTGACTAAATGAATTGCATATTGGAAAAGCCCACTAATTCTAAGGTTGATAAAGTGGATAATGCTTCGATTAGGTTTTATTTATTTTTTAAGCTTCTTCTCTTTAAGCTTTGAACTTCTTTAAGCCTCAAGCCATAAATAGATTAGGTTTCTTTAGCATCATTTATTAATTCCTTTTTTGTCTTTTAGGTTTTTTATTATATTTTTTTTCTTACTGGATTTGTTTAGATTATTCCGGCAATAGTTGTTCGAAATTTTTGCATAGAAAAATGGGAATAGTGGAAAATTTTATATGGTATATTCGTTGCTCAGCGCAATTTCTCGACTAATTTATCTTATAGTTAAGTGGATTATTTCGAACGAATAGAAAAATTAAAGTTTCATTTTCGAAGGTTTCTTATTTGCAAAAAGTAATCTATGCATAATATTTGTAAGCGAAAAATAACTGCGATAGCACCAATAAATATAAATTAACTGCAAAAAATAAAGAGTTTATTATATTTATTTTTAACTCGAACCTTCTCAGTGCGATATTGGAAAAGTTGGAGTAAAGAACTCGAAAACGGTACCAAATAAACGTTGGAAATCAGGAGGAGCAATGAGGGGAATTATTTGTTGCTTTATAATGGATTTTCCGGAGCACATTGCTTTAGGCGCAGAAGATACCCTATAAAGTGACAATAAAATCAGCTATTAAGACGTTAGCGTTCGGTGCATTCATATAAGTGGAGTGCATTCATTTCCTATTCCTATTGATGTTTTTCATCTTCATTTTGTCTCATTGCTCACCGATGTTGTTATCCACTCTAACTAAATATTCATCACTGAATTTAATCGAAAAAATGACTTCATCATTAAGCGTCTCTTTTGATAAGAAAAATATATTTTTTATAATTCATTTGTCAAAAATATACTTAATATATCTTTAATTTTTTAAAGCAATTATTTATGCATATTTAAATTACATATTTATTATTCTTTTCTATGAATATATCTTTTTGCATATTTGCGATCATTTCTTCGAATAAATTTATTGACGAAATGATTTTCGATGAAAAACTTTAAATAATAAACTTCATCTCTGCGGTGGTAAAAGATTTAATTAAAAAAATAAATAAATAATAAATAAAATAAGTAAATAATAAATAAAATAAATAAATAATAAATAAAATAAAAAATAAAATAAACAAATAAAAAATAAAATAAATAAACAATAAATAAAATAAATAAATAGTAAATGAAATAAATAAAATAAATAAGTAATAAACAAAATAAATAAATAAAAATAAAATAAATAAACAATAAATGAAATAAATAAATAATAAGTAAAATAAATAAGTAATAAATAAAATGAATAAATAGTAAATAGGTAAAATATGCAATAATATAAATAAACAAATACTTTTATTTATCGACTAAATAATATAAAATATTTTATTTCATCGATTTTAATATTTATGAATTATCGTTTTATTTATTTCCATAGGCGATTATTCATTTAAAGAAATTTCTTTTCGTATATTATTTTATTCACTCATTTTTTTCCGTTCACTAATGAAAAATTTCCATAATAAATTTTTGTATATTTGTTTCATTGTATATATTGTTTATTTACTGCAAATTTATTCATTTACACTTTGTTTACGAGCTTTTTTTTGGCGTCTAATGGAGGTAAAAAACTATATGAAAAAACGAGAATTCCAATTTCAGCTGAGATTAAAATCAGAATTAAAAAATTAATTTCTCTACAATATCGTCAATATGTTTGTGATAATGCATATATTTTTTTGCGAGATTATCAAATATTCTTTCTGTTTCGCTGAGTAATGAAGATAGAAGTGGGGGGAAACAAATCGTAAGTGGTGTTTGCCATACCTAGTAACCTAATCGAATCCATAATTTCCGAGAGGAAAGGAGAGGAGAAGATGTGAAGGAAGAGATACGGAAGAGTAACGCTTAATTTCTGGATAAATCCTCAACCGTAAAAGTCTAAAGAGGCATTTCGTATCAGTCAAACGCTCCAATTTTGAGAGTATTAATAATTGTCGAAGAAAATATTCATAGAATATGAAGTGCTCTTCAATTTTCATGTCAGCGCACTAATTGGCGTCGAACAGAGATCAAATAAAGAGAATTTACTTATTATGACTATTAAGGAGAATCAGAGAAATGTACTAGAAGGATGAGTTGAACATAGCAAAATGTAAAATATATACTTAAGTGTTCTCATCTTTGCAATGTTTGATATATGGCTTAGGCATTCACCGTTCACATTTGGATTCCATCGAACAGCTATTCTATTTAACCTATTAGTAGTCTTTAATAAAGACACCAATAGACAAAAGAGGAGTGGAAAGAAATTAATTTCCATAGTGCTTTTATTAGTGCAAATAGTTCCGCTATCATTCGATTCAATTTCAATGAGCCAGCGCTTTTATGAAGCTAGTCATAATAATAAACATGGATTTGTTTGTTGAAATTTTTTTGGACAAACGTTTAAATCATTATTTAAAGATTAATTCTTTATTAGAGAGTGAGAAATTAAGCTCACCAATCGACCTAAGCAGTTTCATGAGAATTAACCTTGTCTGAAATAATGAATTCAACGATATAGCAATTGTAAATTCCGCTTAAAAAATCTATTGCCCACAATTGAAGGATCGTTTGTAGATTCACCTCGTATGGGAGATGGACGTGATGGGTAAGATGGGATAGAAGGGATAAAGGGGAATGGAAAAAAGTGGAACGAAAAAAGGCGCAAATGTCGTCTCCGCTTAGAAATGACAGCGCAATTATAAAAAAATATTTTCATTCAATTCAGATTGAAACGATCGATAATTCATCAATTTAAGATGGACAAGAGCAAAAACAGACGATAATATTCAATCCTCCTTCTCCTCCTTCTAAGAGTCAAGTTGTACGCTTATGGGGGAATGGTCAGTTAAATAGATATCCATTGAGTTCGATAAAAGTTAGTCTCAAAGCAAGCCAATTTGTGCAAGTGAGTGAGTTCCTTCGTTTGAAAGAAGCTTTATTATTTCCTGTCATATTCCGCTATCAAACAGCTTTATGCTTCGACTTGAAAAAATTCTCTAAAGCAATAAAATGTTTAAATCGATATAGATAAGCGTATGCTATGGTTAGCTATGAGAAAGAAGAATTCCGCTATTCGGAGTTTATTAATCTGAGTATATGGCCCTAATGATTGGAAGGAAAAAAATCTGAATTCCAGAGTTGATAAAATTTCGCTAAGAATAGCAAAAAATTCCATAAATCACTAAATGGGTTTCCAATTTATTCATAGAATAGTCTTCATCATTTTATTTTATTTCTTTTTTACGCTCTTTATCCTTATTTCTTCACCTTAGAAGTAGTGCACTGCTAATAACCAAAAAGAATAAAACATAGTAGAATAGAATAGAAAAGATTCGACTCAGTTCAATTTGTTTCGATTCAGTCTGCATCCATCCGATCCGATTTCATTCCACTCGAATCGGTTTGATCCGACCCGACTCTATTCGATCCTACCCAGTTGGGTTCCGCTCGACCCGACGCGATCCAATTCGGTTCGATTCCATCCTATTCGACTCGATTCGACTAGACCCGATTATATTCGGTTTGATTCGATCCGATCCTGTTCTATTCTACCTGATCGGATCCTCTTCTATTCGATCCGATCCGATTCGACGAGGTCTGGTTCGATTTGATCCAACTCGATGCGGTCCGATCCGATTCGATTTCGTCCAGTGAGTCTAATCTGACCGGATCGATTCCAGTCAGATTCAGTGGAATCGAACCGGATCGGGTCTAGTGGGGTTGGACTCAATCGAATAATTGAACCAAACCGGATAGGACCCAGTCGAGTTGAGTATGGTCGAACTGGATATCAGCATTATTGCCTTCCAGTGAATATCCAGCATAACTCTGCGTTGTTCTTTTCTGCTGGAAATAAAAGTTTTACTGTTACGTGATGACCCTTAGTGCTTTAATCAAATGGAAAATGACCGATCAAATGACCGTTGGGCACTTCATCACATCATTTCTCCCACTGATAAATAATGACTATTTTTTGCCTGTTTTTTTCTCGATATGGCAGACATCATCATATATCATATTAAATCCAAGTTGACTAAATATGTGTTTAGATGAACGGTTAACTGGAATGCAACATCGTGGACATAGTCCTTTGATGCCTTTGCATTCGGCGTTCTCTTCGGAGGGCAGCCCGAAACCACCAGCCAAGGGGATGCGTGGACGAACTTGGTCACGAAGTTTGAACGATCTTTATGAGCCCCAATTCCATTTGAAGCCATTCGAAAATGGTGCTAAACGACCATCACAAAAATTCGAGTACTATGCTTTTAATTCTTTTTTGTTTATATTTTTATTATTTAAATTAAAACGTGCACTAGAACATCTATGCTGAGGTTCCGCATCGACCGTTTATGACCAAATTCATTTATTATTGAATAATCTTTGATCACTTTGATCACTTTACTTTACTCCACTCCAGTCGTTTCTAAACATCAAGGTTTTCAATGGTTACATATTTTTAATTGAAATATTCATTTACAGCTTACGAATAAAAGCAACAGTGGCCTATATTCGAAGTAAAATGAAATCTGGAGAGTCGAGTCATGCATCACCATCGAAAAGTGATGTCCAACAATGGCAACAGTCATTTCAAAATTTACTGAGGAATAAATGTTAGTAGGTTCCGATCAATTCTTTATTTGAAAAAGAGATGTTAAAAGAACATTTTCTCTCTCTTTTTTTTTAGATTTTGGTTTTTTTTCCGGTCCACATCTGCGTGAATTCCCTACTATATATCCAGAAAGAGGATACCTCTCTCTTCTATCTCTTCACGCCTGAGAAGTGCGCACCCCTCCCTTCCATCCTTCCCTTTTCGGTTCTTCTAACAGTCCTCCCTCTTGGCCATTTGTATTCAGGCGCAGAATGCTCTTTTTATATTGCGAAGGCTTTTTTTCATAATGAAAAGATTTCCTATGAAGTGGGAAAGAAAGCAGAAAAAGAAGAGATATATCTTATTTTGATTTGCAATTTATTTGATTTGCGGCAAATTCTTTGTAAAATGGAACCAGCGATCATTCCATCAAATGAAAGACCTTTCACTCAGTTGACGAAAGCATCGTTTGGCATTTATGTCGGTGGCACAGACGTCGTATTCTTATATAAATATGCACAGTTGAAGAAGTAATTAAGTGAGCTTAGGTGGTGATAAGGGGATATGAGGTGAATAAAATTGGTTGACTGATATAAGCGATTATAGTTTTATATTTACCATCGTTGTCTTTCTTTGGGGGATTTACGATTTGTTAATATTTCTTCAGGTGGCCGTGAATTATTCCGAATGTTTCTCGTTCATGAATTCAGTGAGGAGAATATCGATTTTTGGATCGAATGCGAAGAATTTCGAAAAATGAAAGAAGGAAAAAAACATACCGAACAACGTGCACGTGATATCTATAATAAGTATTTGGCCGCTCAAGCATGGAAAGAAGTTAGCCGATTTATTGTTAATTTCGTTTTTTATGAATTACTTTTGAGCTTCGAATCCACTCAGATCGAAGGTTCTTTTGAGCTTCGAATCCACTCAGATCGATGATTCTTTATATTGTAAGCATTTTCGAATAGAAGGAAACGGAAGTGAACAAGAAAAGTCAGAAAAAGAAGACAGCCTTCTCTCAAAGTTGAAATTTTTTTAATGCTTTTGAATGTGGACGTAATTCTGCACTTATTAGGATAACGTGCGATAATAATGAGGATACAGATGGGTGATAATACCTGTTGCTAATTTTATAGGTGAATCTTGATACGCTGACACGAATGAGAACAAAAGCAGCAATTGGTGAGGGTGCTGGACCAGAAACATTCATAGTCGCACAAAAGAAGATCGAATCGTTGATGGAGAAAGATAGCTATCGAAGATTTTTGAAGTCGAATATTTTCAACGATATTTTCGGCACCGATGAGAGTTCATCGATGAAATCAGTCATAAAGCAGGGAAGTTTAGATTCTCTTTAAGGAAATTATGAACGCAAATGCTGAAAATCCCAAAGATTTTAGTTATTTTAGTCGAATAATTACTTACATCATATATGAGGTAACACGCCACTTGAAACTGGATTGATAGCTTTTCCTCTAAGCCGACTGCAAAAAAATATGCAATCGTCGCTAATTCTGATGGACCTAGTGATAAGCACGTTGCTCATAGTTAAGAATATTTTATTTCGATATGCCAACCTTGGGATTTGATCGAATCTTTGAAGAAGGAATTCTGTCGCAATTTTTTCTTGCTTATTTCTAATCCAGGTTGTTTGCGCAGAAATTTACCCTCATCGAACGATGGAATATCATCTAGAGTGGCCGGATTTTTGCAATATTTGTAATTTTCATTGCACTAGAGAATAAGGAATTCTATCATTATTAAATTTCATTCATATAAATACCACATATTTCTCTCTGTTTATTATTATTTCGATGCGATATTCCACTTAAAATATCATTGCAATTGCAATTTCCCATCAGCGCAATTGCAATTCCTCACCGAGAGAAAATATTTCCTATGAGAAAGAATATCGCCCAGGTAAAGTACTATGTCAACTAAACAAGGTTTGTACTCATCAAAAAGCAAACTGAACTTTCCCATAATCGGAATTCTTATTCGAAGCAAATTTCTTATTGTTTTGCATTTATTGAATTCATATTGCAATCGAATTCATCTCGATGAGTATGTGGGATTTCAAATGCGCCTCATTGTTTGCTTATCCATTTGTCGAGATAGCTTACTCATTAGATTCATCGTTTGATCAGAAATGATTTGATCTCATGCTGAAATCGATGAACGATATTTAAGTTGTGATCATTTTTGCATAGTTTCTAGTATATAAATGCGAAATATGTTGTTTCTAAATGTTCAATTCTGATGGAATAAAGAGTTCTCAACGTTACTGCGTTGAACGTCAGTCAAGCGATAGCGCAACTTATCGCATTACAATATAAGTTATTACCTTATTCAGTGTAATTAAGTGTCGATTATCCTCTGTGCATTTTATTCTATCATTAACAAGTAAATATAAAATGGGTAGCAAATTATTTGATAATAGAATACTTATAGTGATGTATATTTGCATCTTAGATGATTATTGAGGTTTTTCTATATTGGTCGATTTTGTGCTCATCATTTTTAATGATACTGTTAGCAGTGGTTAAGTTCTCCCTTTTTTCTTGAAACGATCCTTAGCTAATCTCTTTGAGCGCTTATTGAGAGGAATATTCAACGAAGAGGATAGAAATGAATTACTGAAAGGCGTTAGGTGATGACGTAAAATTCTGTTCTCTTATGAAGAACTTTTCATACTCCAACCCTCCCACCCTCCATTTCCCTTCCGAATCCGGAAAATATTAGCAAATTTGAGTTTGATGCTATCAATGAGTTTGATCCAACCAGCGTTGACTGGTTTAGAACGCCAGAAAATCCTCAAAATCTCCGAATTATGATCCCTCTATCGATTAATTTGTAATATTTAAGGCATAAAGGTATCTTGATATTGTATAGAAATTATTATTCTATTTTAGTATATTGATAAATTATTCTATTCTATTATTCTATAGAAATTATTAATTAAAGCATAATTGCTGCAGAAGAAATATTTCGTTGTGCTCATTGAAACGTTATTTGCAGCTGCCTGCGCACAATTACGTGACATATTGCTTCATCAAACGATTGTCGATAAAATTAGTTCATTTGAATTCTTCAGCATTCTTCTCAACTCCTATCATTTCTTGCTCGCAACGAATGTTGAAACGTCGTCCGATTGGCATTTTTCCTCTTCGAATTGTTCTTTTCATTTCTTGATTTATTCTCAGACGAAGAGAACTATGGAATTGCGATGTGGGATTTTTTTTTTTGACTTTAAATCCAAACGAAAATGATAATTTTCTGGATGAATCCGTAAAATCTGGATTGCGCCTAATTTGAAAGCATTATATTTTCGTTATTTTATTCTAAGATTCTTTTTTCAAACGTCAAATTTTATTGTTTTTTTTTCTGTCGTTAATATTGGATAATGAATGATTATTAAATGTCTAGGTACCAGAATTCGGAGTTTATTTGTGTCATCCTCCTTTGCGCTCTCTTGGTGGAATTATGTGTCGATTTTAGAGCAGGTGTATGCTTACCCGTGCTTCATAAATCCAGCTCTTCTAAGTATTTCCCGGATACGATTGCTCTCTCGCTCATGAAAGCTTGTGGGGAACCCCGTGAGCGGAGAATGATTTTATGAGGAATGATGCGGACATCCTCATAAATCGATCACATCCTTCAGAGAGTTGCTGGACGAGGATGATTCACGATAAGAGAGACAATAGTTTGTTGAAGAAATGTTGGAAGCAAAAACGAGCACTGATAGGGTTTGATCGTTATCACCGTTTCTTTTTTACTTTTTAGATTCGACGAAACAACATCGTAAATTTCAAACGTCGAGAATTCTCCAAGAGGATATTTCAACCAATGACTATCGCCTGAATGTTAGGTTTAGTTGGTGAAATTACCCCCATCCACTGACAGCTCAAACATTCCCCTTTTTGCATGGGAACTTTTGGGACTGTGAAAAGTCCCCATGGGAATGGCTCTATGAGTATAAGAACTCTTTTCCCCTCACTCGGATGAGAAGAATTTATCCGATCTATTTGCACGAAATACTTTTTGCTTTGTCGCGAATGGAGGCTGGAATTGAAGTTCATAAGTTGTGTTATTCTTAGCAATTTTTCCCATAGGTAATTTTCCCTCATAAAGTAAATTATCTCATAATCAATACGGGTCTATAATCTACTCATTTGATAGTGTTATATTTGAGTATTTTTGAAAGCGATCGATGGAGACAAATGGAATTCAAAAAGGGCGAATAATGCTCTCTAATCTCTAATGTTCCATTTCTAGTGATAAGAATTCCATATAGTGATAACGTTATCACTCTTTGATGTGGGAAATATCATAGTTCATTTCCATAGTATATATAGCGCTCGTTTTAATGTAAAATATATGTTTGAGATTAATTATCACTAAATTAATCACTTATTTCGCTGAAAACGATTCAATAAATCTGATATTTAGAAGGAAAATAGTAAATTATTTCTTGTGGAAATTTTTTTTTTGCTATATTAATTCCTCATTGAGTTCTATTTCTTCGCTCCCTCTCTCTCCCTCTCCCCCTCTCCTCTCCCTTTTTCTCTCTCTTTCTCTCCCTCTCTCTCTTTCTCTCTCTCTCTCCCTCATATTTATCTCTTTAATTTTTAAACGTACATATCCGAACTTATTGAAGCTGTACTAAGTAGAATATGAATTTGTGTAATTTTAATTTAATAAATAATAAAGCCATCATTAAATCATTTAGTGAAGCAATATATTTTTCAGTGATTATACTACTTCATATTCTAGTGGGAAAATGGGTGATTACTAGTTTCTCCGATATCGTTTCCGGAGCCACCAATCCTGAAACGGATAGGACATCGAATGATTGCCTTTATGAAACAATTATCTTGCCTTTAGAGTTACATTTCAGTGTTACGACTGACATACTGCAAATAATAGTCAAACCCTAGACTGGCGTACTTTTCTCGAGCCAATAATTCGATCGGCAAACCGTTCTCGGTCTTGAATCCGGCAAACTGAAGAAATGGATGTGGGAAACTTTAAGAAAACGACGAAAATTCTGCGAGAAATAAAATTACTCACCACCTCATAAATAATAGCTTCCGATCATATCTGAATTTGCAAAGAAAGATCATAATCTGTATTTTATATATCTTATGAATTTCCTAAAAAAAAGAAACAAAAAATTCATTTTTTTGCAAGAAACAATTCCATTCGGTTCGGTTTAGATCGACGATTCGGAACATAATCTCATTTCTCTTCCAGAAATTCGTGGATAATTTATTGCCATCGAATGTTTTTGCTCTATGAGCTCTCCGCATAGTCGTAAAGTCGGACAATTTTACGGATCAGATGAAGAATCGATGAGAAAAGTAATATCTCTCTCTTTAGCTTTCGCTTATTTTCTTTTATTTAGACGATCAATTGAATCCCGATCCTAATGTATTCATTTTTAATCGTTAGCAATTAAACGGTCGTTCATCGGTTCAACTCTCTAAAATTAGCGCACTATTTTAGATTCTCTCGAAAATCCGATAATTGAAACAATCGGATTCGCAAATGGGCGGAACATTTTCCGCCGAATGGGTCCCTTTTGCAAATTCCATACTGCGTAGATCCGTCGACATTTAGCCAAATGTTAGGCTTCGTTTAATTGATTCATTTCTAACTTCACCATTGACTTAGAAAAACGAATTTCTTCTTCTTTTTTTTGTTAGTTTATTTTATATATTATTGTTTATTTTCGATAAATTCTTATCTATGCTATATATTCCTTTCGAATTTAATAATTTCATTAATTTTAATAATTTTTTTCATTTTCTTAAAAATTTTTCATTTAATTTTTAATAATTCGTTTAATAATTTAATTTCAATTTTCCAAAAAAAAAATTTTTCTCATTTTTTAAAATATAAATTATATGAAAATTTTCATTAAAATTCTATAAAATTATTCAAATTAAGCGTTAACTATCATTTATTGCTTTTTGAATTTTTCCTATGAAGCATATATAAATGTTTCAAAGGGTTTTTTTTTCTGTGCGAACAACGTCTAAAGTTCTTTCTGATATTTCGACGCAGAAGATGGTTGATGAGTGAACGGTTCTGTAAACATAGAGAGTAGAGAGTTCGTGCAACTTCGTGTCGTTTGCAGAAGCTTATCGAACATATGACCTAAGGTACGTCACGCTGGAGTGATTTATAAGTCGGGAACTCTTTAGCTTGAGCTTATCAGCTGCGAGGTGAGGTTTAGAAGAGAGATGATAAAATGCGTCAACGAAATGCTATAAAAAATACTAAAATTACCAATGAATTCATACCTCGGTGTCTTTGTTTTTATACGTCATAATCTCCTATCGAAATGTAAAATCTCTCTGCGTCCCTCATCTCATCGACGTTCAGTGCTTGAACTTCCAGAAGTACATATATCGATTTGCCCGTCGGTAAAACATGGCAATGGAGTGACATGACGATATATGCAAAAAAGGTAACTAGTAATTACTTAGGTAGTTTGACGTAACAGAAGAATAGGATTTCTTTAAACGTCGGATCTTCCCCAACTAAACAGGGTGATGATTTTATGGCAAATTCTTGAGGCATACTTCATTTTAATTGAACGTGACAAATTACATAAGAGAAGAGATGACGGTCGGGCGCCCACATATGACGGTAAATTTCAACAAATGCATTCTAAATTCGAGGAAAGGGTGAGGATGAGTAAATAAAGTCTAATTTTATCTCAGGCTTTCTTTAATTTAATTTCCGCAGGTGCGCAATGAGGGGGTTGAGGGAAGGAGAGGGAGGCTATTGACGGAACATTTTTTTTCTCCTCGCTGGTTGATTCTAAAAAAATAAAATTAGATTAAATATATAATTTCTCGGCTTATTGAAATAAACAATGGTTTTTATTCACTGAAACACCTAGCCGGCTATAGGTATAAGATAATGCAAGATTCAAATAATTGATCAGTTAACTGAAAATTCGGTCGAATATTATACTCTCGATGAAGACGGCAAGTCTAAACTAGTCGGACGACGTTTTATCGAAATGATCTCAAGTTGAAGCTGAAACATATCGATGCGACGTTCACCTTTGTGCTCGCATTTCCGCATTCTAATAATGCTTTTCGGCGAACGTCGAAAATAAAGGGAGAAAGAAAAGAGAAACATTTTGATTGACGTCTACTCTAAATTGTTCACTTGTTTTCTTGCATATTATGATTGGAAATATATGCTGAATTCGTTGCTTCATGAATAAATCTTTCATTTTTCGCTTAATATCTAATATAGATCGAAATTGAAGTAATAATCGATTTTTCGCGACGATTTAAGTCGATCGCAATTTTTGACGTTTAATCCATTCATTGTGGATTTCCTCTCCTCTCGTCTCTTCCTTCTTTCGTCCAATTTAGGCTTTTCACTATTTTAAGATATTCCCATCGTTTGCCTAAGTTATTACTTCCCCACGGGAAGAATTTATTGCCCAAAAAATTTCCAATTTTCTCGTTGAATTGAGGAGAATTTAAGAATTAAATGAGATAAAAGATATATATATAAAAAGAAACTATAGTTATTTGAATGTGCTTCATTGACTCATTCATCATCGATATGCTGGATGCATCATTTCGCCTATAATTAAAATTCAAGGACACCTCACTCAAATTGTTCCATCGACTTGTGATATATTCGCTTGCCGTCTGTTTTTCCTCTCTCCCGAAGATATTTGCATTTTCCTTCACCTACCTTAATATCTTTCGTCGCATGCAGCCGACCGATCCCATTATGGAATAGATATCCGGCGATGTTGCTAACTTTACTTAACGAAAAGCGGATATAGGTTTTTTGTAAGAGCTGCGGTTTTCGGACGAACTAGGTTGTCTCCGATTTATTTCCGACCTCCTAATCATAGCTTCGTTCTTTTATAGAGGAATCTAATATTTAATAGGTTATGATGCATTAGTCGAATGGATATGAGGGAACAAATAAAGAACACAAGCCACATCTCAACATCTAATCTAAAGACGAGCTTCATCGGATTCATTGATGTTCGAGAGTTCGTTCGAACTTTGCCAGGAAATAATCGATCTAATTGTTCGATATTTACAATTCGGAAATATGCATCATTATCATCCTGCTTTAGAGTCGAAATGCCTGGCTTGCATACTTTCTATGATGGATCGTTGATGTTGCAACCGTTGGCAGTGGCCACAGGAATCGACGTTGATAAGGTGCCTCATTAATTATTTATTTTCTTTAATTTTCAGTGAAATTTCGATGTTTGTGGCTTTGAATCCGAGAAGGGGTGAGGAGGTGAGAACAGACTGGCTCAGTTTCTGTCAGGAGTTTTTTCAGAGATTCTAATTAGTTCAAAATTCTCGTGAGCATCTGAATTTCCCAGTCAGTTATTGTACTGCATCCGATTGAGCATCGATAAAGGTATTCGTAGATGACAGAATGCCTCACATGCGCCTAGCTGATCAAAGAACTCGCGACGAACATTGGAGAACGTCTTTTGTGAGAAAAGTTTAAACAACGATGTATTGTCTAATTACCAAGGTGATAATTACAGGTGAATTTGGTTGTATGTCAGTTTATTTCATTGCCACTTGCATTCGTCCACTATAGATATTTGTCGGCTAAGAAAGTATCACGTATCGTCAGATTAGCATTTCCGCCAGCCGTTGGCATCGTTTTTTGCTATTTCTGCTATGGAAAGCAAGTTTATTTCTTTCCTTTTCTCTCTTTTCCCTCATTTTCGAAAAATTTCCATTCCATTTCAATTCCTATATGGTATGGAGTTATTAAGTCCTTTATTAAATATGAGGCGACAGTATAAAATGTATAAGGTCATAAAATCGATGGAAACTGCAGCAGATTTTGTGGACTATAGGTGGAAATTTTTTTTTCGATAACTTGAAATCGTTACTTTATTTGAATAAAAAGTGGGGTGGAAGTTGAAAGAAAGGTTCCCTCATACTAAATGAGAGTCATAAATTCCGTCGCCAAATTGTTTTTTATATGATCGTTGTTGTTTCCTTCAATTTTATTCTAATATTTTGTCGACTTTATGTCAGCTGAATGAAATTTTCGAAGTTTCACCGGTTGATTATCGATTACTAACTTGAATAGCAGCTATATGGTATATCTTTTCGCCTCAGCCAGTTATCCTTATACAGAATGCGTACGTAGATTCTAAGCTAAGATCCCACGATTCGGGGTTAAAGATATGGAATCTCTGGATTTTTATCCTATTGGGTTGATGAGTGTGATATCCATAAAATGTTTCTTTTAGCAGTATCCTGTATATTCCCATTTTAGTCCTTCTTTTTTTCATCACAAATGAGATTTTAATTATTGGTTGGAATTTATTTTATTGAAGAAATCGTGAAATACAATGTAAAATTTCGTTTATTTTTTAAATAAAAATTGCAACGTTTTCAGTGTATATTTATTATTAATATGGGATAGAGGAAAGGAGTCGCATTTGCTCGATTTCAGTGGTCATATTTTCTGTGTGGTATCATTTTCAGGTATAAGGCAGGAATATTCTTAACTGAAAACATATCCTCGATCCTCTTATTCATCTTTTCTTTGTGGAAATTATCCTCCCAGTGTATAGCGATACATCTCTACCATAAGATCCACCTGTCATGATATTTCATCTACGCGATATGTCTCATTGATTTACTGCAGTTGACGAATTTTTGCTTGGGAAGTAAAAAGTGCGAAAATGAACAGAAATAAAAAGAATAAAAAATAAACTTTATAAAGTTGAAGAGATGGTTCAATTGCAGTGCGATAAAACATCTTCTTTCGAGTATTGCTATATCATTTGCATTAATGCATTTATCACCACCTGAATATGTGCATAAGTAAGTCTTAGTTTTTGTATTTTTTGAGATAAAGAAACGTTTTTCATATTCATAATTTTATGCTTTTTATGGAGTGCAATTATGCCATAAGACGTCAAATGGTTTTCATTTTTTAAGCATTTATGTAATCGGTTGGTCAGTCGCTGTTTATGAAATTGATGCATTCTATCATTTCATTGATCTCTATCAGCTGGATTTTGTTTAAATGAGAAGTGATTTGCTCCGTGATAATGGTGACAGGGAAGGGAGAGGTACGGGGAGGGAGGGTGGGGTGGGGGAGGAGAGGAGAATAAATGGTCGATGATCCGTAGCTCCGTAGACTAGCAGCTAACCGAACAGGGAACTGCCAGCAGCTTAGGGGAGAGGGGAGGAGAGTAGAATGGCGTAGCAGTCGATTCTTCAAATGACTAGGAAATATTCATTTGTTTGAAAATTGAATATAGATCAGATTGCGAAAATATCACATCTCTTATTGACTCAGAACGGCGGTCCTTCGAATATTGAGGCAATCAGATCAGTGAACAGTAGAAGTGGGGAGAAAGATGATGAAGAAGGAATTGCTCATCGAAATAAACGCAATGAATTTCAGATGTGTTTTTTTATTTTCAATGGGCTATTTAGTGTTTATTCATTGGTATCGTTGGTATATCTTAACAAGTTATTCGATCGATATTACCGGACCTATGATGGTTAGACTATCGTTATTTAATAATTGATCTCTAATCTAGAGTAAATGCTCCATAGCATTATAAGTTTTTGAATAAAATTATGAAATTATTTTGTTCGTCGACGAGGACAAGAAGGTTTCTCTGTTCGATTTCATTGCAGTGTTCTTTAATTGTTCATATTAACCAATGTAAATGCCTTTTCTTCCAAAAGAATTTATTCGTATTTTCATATTCTGTGGGAATATATTTATGTAACATTTTTGATTCTACTTAGCGGTTATGAGGTTAATGGATTTGATTAAATGACTATATTAGAGAGGGAATGCTTGGAAAGGGTTTGTATTCGAGTGAGTATTGTGTGGAGTAACAAATAAGTACTAAAATATTCGTACTTTTTAGGTTTTTGTGCAGAAAGTTACAACGATAGCGTTTTCGCTTCACGATGGTCGAGTGAAGAAAGTTGAGGAATTAAATGAAATTCAACGAAGAGAGGCACTTTCGTAAGTGTTTTCTACAAGAAAAAGGTGGAATTTTAATGTTGGTAGAGCTAAATGTTTGTAATGAAGACACTCATAGTTCTGAGACTTTGAGGTTTATTTATTTCGTCATTAATTTATTAACTTATTTGTTGATTTATTCATTGTGTTGAACTGTGGAAGGTGTAGAAGTATGTGTATATGAACAGCGACGAAGACTTAAAGTAAAGCTAAAAATCGGACCGACGGATACTTAATTTTAATGAACAGTAGCAGTAATATGTAGATGAAACACGGCTCAAAATGGTAGCTGAGAAATTGGAAGAGATAGCCTCAATAGTTTTTGTTGACGTAACAGCTTTTCTCGCATTTCTATAAAATTCTATATAAATATATGAATGGTGAAATGCGTTAATAAAAATGGGAAATATATTTTAGATCAGTGCCTCCATTGTTTGATTATTTAAGTTATATTTTTCATTTCCAAACTGTTTTGACTGGACCGCTATGTTTCTACTCTGATTACATGAAATGGATCGATGGGACGAATGCGATTGGCAGAGACGGAAAGGTATTTCAACCGTTTTGTTATCTAATTTTCGAACAGCCATAGAGAAGGTGCTTTTAATTGTCTAGTAAAATGGTTTGAATCTACTTCTGGAAAGCTTTCTTTCCACCTGAAAAATAGGGCTCTATGCTCTACCATTTTATGTGCAGTGCAGTTGGCTCTACCATATGTGCAACAGTTTGATACGTAATATGAAATAAATAAGTGTATAGCTAATTGCTGGTGAAGATAGAACTATGGATTTACGGCAAGAATATCGTCTATGAAATGTGCAGAATATTGAGTTTTACTGTCTTTTAATGATCTAGTTATTTTTCTGTCATTCGATACTTAATTTCTGTTCATTATAATCGCGAAATTCAGTTTGCTCTTCGTTGGTGATCATTTCGCAGCGGTGTTTATCGGAATTCTTTCAAGAGAGCCAACAACAGTACTGCTTGTTGAATATGGCCCGACCATTTGAGTTTAAAGTATAGCTTGAAGGTCCGACTTGACGCGGAAGAATTTTGGAGATTCGAAATCATTGGTTTAATTAATCGCTCAAGAATTTACATGATTTAACTTGAATATCTTCGGAAATACATCACTATTACTTCCGACTTCTGTTAGCTGATGAGTAGTGTTTTATTAGTATTTTAGTGGTTAATATGAAATATTGTGCGTTTTTAGATAAGACTTAGGAATTGCCAGTTGATTAGTGATATTTAGCTTTTGTGCATAGGCCGTACCCGTCGAAGTGAGCTCTGCATTAAACTTTCAAATTGTTTGAATTGTTCATGCTTGATGTCATTACCAATCGCTAATTATGTCTCCGTCTAATTTTTGAGTGCTACTTTCGATTCTAGGTCGAGAAACAATGGCATGCGGTCGTATCAAAGCTGCTACAGACGAGTATATTTGCATTATTGATAATTTGTTTCGGTACACAATTCTATCCGGAGATGATCGCTGAGCCGAAATATTTGAGTTGGAGTTCAGCCGCTTGGTCGGCACTTTTCTTCGTTGTCATATTCTTTCAGAGGGTTCAGTATTACTTCGCGTGGACACTTGGTAAATGTTTTTCGTGTGGGATTATTTTTGTTTCATTTTTCTTTCAAGCAAATCGGGGAAAAGAAGAGAGGATGAAGGAAATATGAGGGCAGAGAGGGAATCCTGAGTAATTCTATTCCTGTTTGCCACCTCAATCTCTATTCTTTCTCCGTCCCCATTATGAAGCGCAGGGGAAAATTTGAAGTTCACCTTATTCATTTTTAGTTTATCTTCGCATTATTTTTTGGTTGAAAGTGATATAAAATAAATTTTTATTAAGTGATTAAAGCAGTTATCTTATTTGCTGAGATCCGTTCGTCTATAATAGTCGCTCATCAAATTCATTAATTACCAAAAGAGGATAATTTTATAATAAACTGAATAGAGTTTTTATACGTAGCTCTGCATAAGAATGCGCTATTATGGTAGTGCATTTCTTTTCTCTATCGCCTTTTTTGGAATTATTCCGAGGAAATTTGAAGCGAAAGCGAAATTTTCGGTCGTTCATGGTGACCGGAGAGAGGAGGAGAGATACGGGATTTGTTCTCGCGGGTAGGAAGGTGAGACAGGAGGGGAGGGGGGGGGGGGGGTTGAGAAATTGAGGTTTCTTATTTGTTAACAGAGAGTAGCCGAGATAACATGTTCCAGAGTGAACTCGTATGTTGTGCATGCTAAATCACAGCAGCTCTTTGGTATTATGACTTTTATAACTGTAGTTTGTGCTTTATTGTTCTTACGTGTATAACTGAAGATTGCTCCTCACTTATCACATCCATATATAATGGTGACGGTGGGGATACGTGCAAGTGGAGTGGGGCGTATCTGATGCAGAATTGTTATGAATTTATAGTTAACAGAGGATTTATTACGAATTTATAGTTTTCGTTTATGAGGTGGTTCGACAGTGAAATATCTTCTCCTCATCGAAATTAGCTTTTTTGTCGGTGATTATTGTCATTGAAGCAGTTTCCGACCAGAGAAAAGAAAGAGAAGGAAGGAGGGTAGAAGATAGGACGCGGTCCTTGTTTCTCAGTATCTATGCCAATCGCTGAATTATCCTGCAAAAGAATTCGGTATATATCAGCTTTCAGAGGAATAGGTGAGCAATATGGGAGGCCATTCTTTTCTGCCTTTAAACTAAAAATCATTGCTTCTATTTTACTGGATCAATCGTGGAGACTAATGTGAATGGCAAACCTTTTTCGTTCCCTGGTGACATACCTTAATTTCACCCGCCTACCTTCTGCCCTCCATCCTCTTTCTTAATCTCTTCCCTTCTGTTTCTTCCTATTCACATAACATTTCCAGCGGATGCCATCTGCAATATGAGTGGGCTTGGTTTCAATGGATACGATTCTAAAGGTCGAGCACGTTGGGATCTTGTTTCGAACGTCGATATCATTGCTGTGGAGGTAGGCTTTTGAGCCGTTCGCGTTAGTTGAGGCAGTAATCGACGTATAAATTAAAAAGAATTTATTGGGTACCTCTTATCAAACCACTTTTATATTTGTGTGGGTCAACGCGACAAATTTTATTACGAGCCTGTTAGTCGTTTTGGTATAATTTTATGACTGACACCAACATTGAACGTGTTACAAGTTCTTATAAGGTTTTTGAAGGTCACAGCAGAGTGGAATGTTGCAAGTGGCGTTGGCCTCGTTTTGGATCTGATTATTGAATCAGAGATTTCGGAGAGGATTATTGCTTCAATGGTTTCGAACTGGAAAAAAATAAGATGCGAAATTTGCTCATTCTTCACGCGCACTTCACTCACACATTTGTGTTTAGGGAATATCGCACAACAAAGCATGGCCTGCTTGTGGTAATAGCGTTGATATTTTATGGTTATAAGAAAATATTCTAAGGGACAGTTATGTAGATAAAGTGAATATTGAGAATATTTTAGAGGAATGAGGGTACTGGAATTCTCTCTGCCTTTTTCCTGGATTGGAAAGGACGGGGAAGGGGTCAACTGTTCTTTGTTAGGACGTACGATCTAAGATGCTCATAACATATACCATGTTCTCACACATTATATTTTATAAATTATTGTTTTAGTTGGCAACAAGTCTCAAAGAAACGGAGGACGCATGGAATTGCTGTACGATGTATTGGCTTCGTCGAGTTGCATACGATCGAACACCTCAGCGGTTTATTTTATTTTATTTTTTAAATTCGTAATTTTATTACCAGCCGTATATCTAATATTCCGTATGTTAAATTGAGGAAATCTCTTTATTTCGTCTTTCGGTTTAATATATTTCATAGGTGAATTCGTAATAGCTTTTTCACAATGCATTAGTCGTTATAGATTAGAGAAGTACTATAGGCATTATATCAGTTGTGAAGAGAGCGCAAAAATGCTGTCAGCCATTTCTTCGAAGGTTGATAATGAGATGGGTTTAATTTCTTTTTTTTTTCAAATTTTTGAAGTAAGTATTTATCGATTTAGCACTTTCTCGTTCAAAAAACTTTTTGATCCCATTTTTTGAGAGATTTTCTACTCAAATTTTTATTCTAACTTCCCCAGAAGAAGTTTATTCACTAGTACATTTTCCAATCCATAGATAAAATGACCGGAAGTAATTTGAAATGATTTTCGTTTGAAAAATTTTGTATTAGGGATTGCGGATAACCTTCATTAGGGATTGCAGCCAAGACGGCAGAAATTTATTTCAAACGAGGAGTCTTATTAGTCATTTGGGTCAAGTACTTAGCTGTCTTTTATTATGCGTTGTTTGGCCTGAAAAACGAAGTTTTTTATTAGTATGATTTCAATAAGTAGGTGATTTAAGTGATATGGCTAACACCCCATTTTAAGGCCAGTGACGGATAATCGACTAATTTTTTGACGCCCATACCTACCAGTAAGTTCTCTTGCAATATGAAAGCCTATGGTACCATATTTCATTGACCTATGCTTGGGAACGACTACCATACTTAAGTGCACTGTAGTACACATTATACGTTCATAAACATAAACGTTTATGGTGCATAATGTTTATGCATCAAGAGTTAGTTGCCATTCCACGCAATAGTAGAGGTTCATTCAGAACTCTCGATTGCTTGAACGGAAAATTTTTATTGCATGAGAACTCAACTGAGCATTCATTCGCTCATTGCCTCAAAGTTTACATCTGAACGTCGCAAAAAATGCCGATAACGGAATAAATTAAATATAGTAAATCTATGAATAATTCGATTTGATAGGTATATTACTTAACAATCACTCTTATCTTGGGAATGTTTGAATAGTTCGATGTTGTGCTTGACGATGCTTCCTGAAATTTTTCGGCCTTATTGCGCGAGTCCTTGACGCATTATATCATATCGCAAACAAAGGTACAGTATAGTTCAATGAAATATGCTTATTTGTGCCTTTATTTCAGTCGTTGACTGAAGTAACCGTTCTGCGCTCCGCATTCTTTGTATACTTCACTGTCGTAGTATTAGCTTAGCATTAAAAGTACACGTTGATAATATCATAAGTTTTTATTGTATCTGTTCTGAAGGTAGTGCAACTTTTCAGGTACCGAATAGTCGCCACATACATGCTATCAGCAGTTTGGCATGGCTTCTTTTTAGGATATTATATAACATTCCTCACGGGAGCTTTATTCACTGTAGCCGCTAGAACGGTTCGTTCAAACAAACGTCTATTCGTTGTGACTACAAGTTGACGTTATCAACGAAAACCAGTGCATTTGAATATAAGAAAGCAATAGCAATAATTAAGCGAAAGCAGAAATTGTTATCACTCGTGTAGACTTTAGGGTTTTTTTTGCCCTTTTTGGCTGTTTTTTGGAATTTTCCCGTCTTAATTTTCGGCTTCTTGAAATGAAATTTCCTTGAGGCTGATGTTTTTGGGCATTCTGTATATTGGCGTAGTAATTTATTTACCTTGACTTATAATTTGTTGACTGCCGAAAAAGTTTTCGTGACCACTGTCAACTGCTGGTCAGTTACTAATCGATATTTCTATTTTAGATCACTGCTGTTAAGTTAGCCATTAAGATCGCTGCGTCATATTCATTTCCTCACCTTCGTATGCCAATCAACCGTACTGGTGTGTACTGAGTCACTAAAAAAGAGTAACTGAAGTAAATTAGATCACCTCTAGTTCGGATTTCAACACGTGTTTGCAGTTCGCATCGTGGGCTGTAAGATTTAGCTTTTCGGTGGCTGGGGGCGGTGGGAGGGAGAGGAGAGAATACTTTCATTTATCAGTCTTTTTTTTAATTCCACTGCCGAATTTACCGTTTCAGTTGCAGTTCCTTTAACGCGTTACTGCCTTATTTTTATTGTTTAAAACGTTAATTTTGTATTTGCATAGAGCCGACAATTTCAGATTCGTCGCTGTGTGCGTCACCATTTTCAGGCTACTTTATTCATGCGACGTCTATACGCTTTGATAACGTTTATAACAACGAAAATAGCAATTGCCTATGCGACGTTTCCTTTTGTGACGTTACATCTTAATCCTGGATTATTTATCTATAAGTAGGTTTGTATCGCATTACATTTTTCGCTTATCTCTTCAACTTTTTTCCTGTGGATTGTTTATTATGATAAGAATGCTTTTTGAATGAGGGGTTTCATATAGTAGCAAGTGTAAAATCTCATAGCAGCTTCATCACTCAGTAAAGTACATAGTGTATGGGAAAAAAAGATATTTCATGAAATGAGGATATCATCGTGGTTCCAGCAGGTTTTTTTATTCATAGTTACAAAGGCCCATTTAAGCGCATTGCTAAGGAATTTATGTATTATTTTTATAGTTCATATTGGATATATTGGATAACAATGGATCTTTGTGAACTGAATGAGCACAATTTGAAATCGATTCCTTCTCATCACAAAGGTCTTATCGCAAATATTCTCTTAGAGCTGTTATTCACATAATCCGTTTGAAAGACAACTAATTTTCATATTTTATAGTGAAACGGAGTTTAGATAGTTGAACCAGAACTTCAGAGCTTGGTGATAATGTTGTATTGTACTGGAAAAATGATGTCAAGTCAGACGGATAATTTCGTGACGTTCCAGAACGGTGGCCTGATGCGAGGCGATAAGGATGATTTCATAAAGTCGTTGCGTGTTACCCATTACAGGGACCGTTTGTTTTCTCTATAAGAAGTATATTTTATGCTGTTATATTTGATGTTTGGTGCAATTTTCAGAAGACTCTATTTCTCGCTTCATATCTTAGCGTTATTAGCAATTTTTGTTTTGCCAATTATCTTACCACCACAAAGCAGAAAAGAAGACAAGTCGCGGTTATCACCGACAAAATCCTTAAACGATGAAATTAGAAAGCTCCAATAACCTGTAATAATCGGTTGGTTTATAAAATTATTATTTTTGATGCAATATTTTATGATAAAGGAAACGAATAGAATATCGGAAGTATTTGTTTCTCGACATGGAACAGATTTTCCGATCGATACATTTTATAAAACGGTTTAATATCATCTATGACCTAATTTATTTGGGAATGTTTTCTTTTTTCTGAGGAGGAGGGGGGGGGGGGGATATGAGTGCAATGCATTCTGACAATGAATTTTAGATGAGAATTCGCAGCATTCTAAGTATTCTACTTCTGAACCACATCACTCTTCTTTGTTTATCCACAATTTCGATGAGAAAAAAGCAGTATTCTCGGCTCAGTTTATGTATATATATATATATATATATATATATTTACGTAGCGGCAGACTTGACCTGAATGTGTTTGGCATAAGAAGTTTCCGCCTTTAAATTCCCCGAGACATGTTAGGATGCTCCATAACCTTCACCTCTAAAGGATTTGTCGGCATTGACCATACATTCAGATAAAATAATGCGAAATAGAATTGATGACACTTCAAGAAATAGAGGTGGGAAAGGTGAGTAGGGGGTGCCGAATCGCTTACGAAGACGCCTTTTCTTGATTTCTTCTTTGCGATCGAAAGGAACATCCGGTTCATGGGCACGACTCTGTGTTGCAAGCAGGTTTCATTCGATCTCACGCAACTGTTGCGCTCCATTCGACAAACACATAATTTTCCTCTATTCCTTTTCTTTGCCGTTCCCTGCCTATACTTTTTAATCATCCCTTACTGGAGGTATCGGAGGGATGGCCGAAATTCGATTAATGCACCTCATTTTCAGTTCCAGGGTTACAGTCTGTTTCCCTTCTTGTTTCTATCCTCTACTAAATGGCAAGAGGTAAGGTATGGGAGACGGCAAGTAGGAATTTTTTACAGAGCAGAATTTCATGTCTCGTTTTTTATACCTTTGACTATCAGATGGGTTTTACGAAACTCACAAAGGTGTCGTCCTGTTAACTTCTAAACTTCCGAAGTCTCCACCATTAACGATTTTTTAGGTTATGGTTATGCTTTAAAACTCGTTGAGTAGGTTTTTTCGATCATCACTGAACTCAACAAATCGTCGTTTATGGTAATGATCCGAAAAAATGGATACGCGCACAGGTGAGCCAAAGATTAAATACACAGGTAAGCCGATATATACGCAGACACGCATATGCTAAGGAAGAAGAAATTTAACACTCACAGATATGGGTGAAATTGATTTTATTTGCAGATTTGATTGAGACGAAGAGTGATCGCTTCAAGTTTAGGAGTTTCGTTGTGCAATTCTACTAATGTCGTACATTAAACGTTATGTGAAACCATATTGTGATTGAGCGTTGCTTTCGTATTTCTAGTCTAGAAAAAAGACTCTTGGAAATTCATATATTTGGATTTATTATTCTCATGATTATTTTCCTAACTGCTTGAAAATATCGATACGTTTTGTATTTCCATAAAATGGCTCTTATTTTTTCGATGATATATAAGCCTGAAAATTATATAGATGGATGAGTGAGGTATTGTTTAATTATTTCAAAGGTAAAGCTTTGCAATATACACAATGGTTGGGGTTTGTGGGGGTCGAACAAAGGAGGAATAAGAGCCTTTATGATTATTTTTGCCATATGGAAGTCTTCGAGTATTTCAATTTCTTTTCGCCAACGTCTTTGCCGATTCTCATCTTGTAAACGAATAACGGTGGCCAGACGCTATAACTAACTCGTCACTAATAGTTTCCTGGAAGAGACTGAAGGGAGGGACGGTGCGCATTATTCGTGAAACACGGAGAAGCGGGATTCGGTCCTATTAATTACGAGCCTAGTATCCAGAGCAAATACGAGGTCAAGAACGAAGGCATATAAATACGGGTCCATTTTGCGAATATTATCTTTTCATTCGATATATGTGGTTTGTGGGACGAGCTTCACTGGTTGATTTAATTAATAGCGGGGGCCTGATATGATTATATCAGCCTGTCATAACTAACAAAGGAATATTGATAGAAGTGCTGAGATAAAAGCAACGAAGTTGTGAAGTATTCGTGTGGCTTTTTTGTAAGTTTCCGGAAGTTCCCGGAAACATAAAATGTGATGTTTTCGCATTTTCTGCCTTTAAAAAGGTTTCGTATTCCTAATATTTTATTCTGCTTTACGTACCACATAGGCAATATCATATGATGCTTATCGCTTTGCTGTCAGTAGTGGTGCAGATATTTAATGAGGGTATGATACGCTTCACCAAAGATAGCTAAAATCTCATTTTTTACCTTCGTTGGGTGGCTCAGCTGTCCGATTTTCCATCTCTTTTTTTTTCTTATGCTTTTTCGTATGTTTTTAACAAAAATCCATTATGTTTCAAATACGTAAAAGATTTTTATGGAAAAAATCGAAGTGAAAAATTTCGAAGAGAAATGAGGAGCGCTCCATTGTTAATCACATTTCCTAGCGATTATATATTTGCACCAGTTTCATTGTGGTATTTAATGTAATATTATGGAAATATGCATTTACCTATGAAGAAATTAATTGCTGATCGAATGTGCGATAGAAAATTCCATTAAAACGAATATGCCGTAACAAATTGCGATATTTTCGAAAGGCGGAAGAATTCATTTATTTGGAAAATGATAAATATAGTATCGAGGAGGGGATAGCGGGTGGAGTGATGTAAACTAACTGCTTTCGGGTTCTATATCAGTAGTGAGGAAATTACAAACGTCCTCATTGAGCTGTCGCATATATTGCTTAATTTCTCATATAATCTATTTGTTAATAAGCGAATAAATGAATCTGTCTATTCGGAATCTATTTTTTTGTACACCTTCAAAGGATTCGTCATCAATGCTTAAAAATTCGATCACAAGTACGGTGTTCAGCACGAGATTTTGTTCGCTTTACTGATCATAGCAATATTAGTGTTGCATTTTTGTTGTTAAATCATTAGAGTTTGTTGTAGTTTACTGAACTTTGCCGATAGGGGCGTGGTATATATCGGAGAGGGTGCCAGTGAGGATTTCCGACAGGGGAAAAGAGAGAGATGGGGCAATGAGAGGGTATCCGTCTGTAGTGCATTATAAAAGTATGCTTAAATATGAATAACAGTGTAAAATGAAAATGGATATTCCGATACTTTGTTACATTTATTGAATGTCCGACACAAAGTTATGAAGAAGTACGCAAGTGGATCTGGGTAGTTAATTAATATTGACTCTGACAAACGGACAAATAAATAGGCGAGTATTCCAAAAAATTTTATTCTCTACGGAGACCAGGAGATATCGATATCTGCATGCCAAATGTGGGTATTGGGTTGATCGTTGCTCATCTCGCATATCCCATAACTCTTATTGAGCTTAGCAAGTAATGTGAAAGTCCGATTTGAGACGGAGGCGGCTAAAAAGACTCGGTTGTTAGCAGTTGCTGTTGTAGGCCAGGTCGTCGAATATACGTCGGCAAGCATGACGGACGATAGTAACTCGTGGTGTACTTCAGAGTTCCCCTCCGGAAATCATCGAGTTGACGTCGCTTTCTTTCGGGTCGTTCCATCATTTTCGTTATATGACAGCTCGCGAGCAGTCGAGAGGAATTTCTCTTGTGTAAATGGGATTATTGGTTGAACCATATTGTTGAACGCGAGCTAATACAATGTCTTCTCTCATATGAGCTTGCAATTCCTCATTCCATGCTACGTCGTAGCTCTTATCTTTTATAAACGATTGGATTGGAGCACTTGAAGAAAACATTCAAAACAAAATTATTTGAATTGTCGACGAAAAGACCTTTAACAAACTGATCATAAGAAGTGCTGCATAAAGCCGTTGAAATCGAAGACACCTCAAGATCTTTGTTATAAAAATTGGTATTTTCTTTAAATGTCGCTCCTTCAAAGTGGAAACAGGAAGTCTTTTGCCACGTAACAAAGCTATCGTGAGTGATATCACGTGAAGAAGCATCTTCAGGCCACTTTTCTTTCGTTTATATTAATGATCACTTTGTGGAATTCCAAGATGTTTGTATGCCTCTTGCAGACAACCTGGAGCTTTCTCCTTCACTCTTTAGCCCTCTTGTTGACTTCTATTTGTTGCAAAAAGAATGTAACACATTCAGCTAGTGGTCGAAGTAATGGCACTCCAGATATTCCCTCTAAACCTCCAATCGTGAAAGCATTTTAAAAAAACGGCAAAAATCCAATAATGCCAATCAACCAAGTTGATTGGTGATTCGAGAAATTCCCTCCACCTCTACTGCTTGAAAATTTCCACTGATACGTTTAGAACGTTGAACTGTGTTCCAAACGTAAATGTCTGAAGCATCATCGTTGAGGTTATATTGTGCATCATAACTTTGTACTTGAAGTCTGCTCATGTTTTTGGTAACCATATGATCACTCGCCAAACGTTTCATGAGGTTTACCCACGAATTTAATTATGCGAGGGTGATTAAGGCTTAAAAATTTTTCTTGTGAGAAGAGTGAGAATGTGAAAAATGGAAAATCATTGCCCAAAAAGTTGAATTTGGACCATTTCTTCTTCAAAAATATCAAAATTAGTGCAGAACTCTTAAGACTATGCGATCTTTCTGAGACCAAATAAATGAAGTGTGTCAAAAAAAACCGCAACACAGTATGCCTTTCTGCAATTTAGAGTAGGTAATCAACCATTTTCATATGTCATCAAGAGATAATGAAATAAAAGACAGACACTTCATCCAATCGAACCGTTTGTGGAGATTTTTTTCCACGACGTTCATTTCTATACTATCGATCACAAGTAAGCTGCTATATGCACGGATAAAAACTCCTTATAACTGTATTTTTATTCAATAAGTATCTATAATTTAATTCGTTTCGAAGTTTATTAATCAATTGGAAGGTTTACTAAATGGATCACCGATTATACATGTAATTATATATGAAAAATTAAAGAATTCTCGAACTTTGACGATTCCCAAGGTGGAAATATTCAACGTTTAAAGATAAGAACAGATTTAAATGCATTCAAGAAATCAGCAAAAGCGCATAGTAAAGCGTTGGATTATTTGAGGGAATTTAGATCAGACAGCTGGAAATATGTTAAGTTATATTCTCAGACAGCTGAAAATATGTTAAGTTATATTCTCAGACAGCTGGAAATAAAGTTATATTCTCAGACAGCTGGAAATATGCTAAGTTATATTTTCGCTAACGGCGCTTTTGAAATGATGGCGTAACTTCTTCTAATGTGATAACCGGTTGGATAATCAGTGTTGATCGTTTTATTCAATGAATTTTGAGCGAATATGCAAATTTGGTTGACCTAGGAGTCATTTTGTTTGATAGAATTGACCCATTGAATGCAGTAAATCAAAGTTAAGACGGTTAAATTAAGGTGAGTTAACATATATGGATGAATTTCTCGTTATTTTCGAAGAATAATAATACCTGTTTAAAAGAAATGAAAAGAAAAATAAATGAAAATTTAACCATAGATGAATTGCTATATTTGTGTCTATGCTCGAAATCAAGGCAAGATATGAAAGCAAGTTTTTTGCTGCAAAGTCAGGTTCCTCTTTCGTTTGTGAAACGTTCACCGTTAGATCAGTCGAATTTCTTTTCGTGCATATTTCTTTACCTGCTTTATCTGATGCTAGTACTCCGATAGATGCACGACAAGATTTTTTTTCTGTCTATAGAGAAGTCATCGACATCTGAAGAAGAAAGCTCATGTTCGGCATCCTGGAGGGACCAGCGCAAGATGGGTTTTAAAAATGAATATAAACGTGGCAATAATCATTTCTTGTAAACGCACAAGTTAAATAATTTAGAATCGAGATGAAAGCATAATCAGGGTTTCAGATGCTATCTAAGATTATGCTTAGCGCATTTTTGATTCTCTGATGTAATATGAGGCGACTAGTTTTCATACCAACAGAGTTGATGAAATAAATGGTCTATTGGAAACAAGAAAACAGCTAAAAATGAGCTAAAATCTTCGAGAAAACTTCGAAAGAAGCAGAAACATCTGAAAACTGGAAAAAAATTGAAAAAACGTCCTCTACGATTCAATGGTGACATGCTTTAAAGAGTGAAATACTTCAGAAAACATCTTTTGCCTCTATGGATATCGTTTACTTATCGAATATTTCTCACTACGTATCTTTATTTTCATTAGAGTTTAAGTTACATTGTATAATTTAATGTTAAATCATCATATATGAATATGAAAAAAGTTGAGTTCAATTTTACTTCTTATATTTGGGAATATTCTTCTAATTCTCTCGTAATTAACATCATATCAAAACTAAAATGAATGCAAAAATGAGCATTCAACTTAAATGCCATCCACTGATATAATGCGGATGGCATTCAAGTTGAATCGACGGAATAAATTTGATGATAGCAAAAACCCTGCGTAGACTTCAAGCAAAAACAAAAAAGAACTCAACAAGAAATATGTTCATTCGGGTAATACTGCTAGAAAACGATGGTTACGTGTCATAAAAATATTTTCGAGATTTTAGTTCCATAGATTCAGCTTACGTATAGGAGAGTAATTAACTATCTAAATGAAAATAGATTCCCTAAACACTCGTCGTTTAAGTTATTTCTTAATGAATTTCTTAAATAATAGAATCAAATTGTTCAAAATATATTGTAATGATTTTCTACATGCTAAAAAAATAGTAATATTAGGACAAATTTTGATTTTTCCCACTAAAGAAATAAATTGCTTAGTAACGAAAAATTCCGCAATTAAACGATAACAAAAAAGACATATATTTGTGCATTTCAAAGCACACTCCCGCGAGAGCATTTTTTTAATACTCACTTTAGTATGCATTAAACATAACTAAGTGAATTCCATTGATATTATTGGAAAAGAGTTCTTTGACTGTAAAATATGAACCGAAAAACTCTGCAAATTTTTCCTGAAAATTCGAATTTTCTCCCAAAAACATCTCTTCTTTGCATTTAGACAATCAATTCCACATTGTCGGATTCATCCTGAAATCCTAATTGCACCGTTGATTTCGTTGACATTAACGTGACGACTAAATGCATTATAAAAGAGCAGCTATTTCGAGGAAAGCTTCGAAAAATCAATGAATCGACGAAAGCTGAAATCGAATCAACTAGCTTCGAATCAGAATGTAATTAAATCAACTTTTCTTTTTCATCTTAGTCCATCAAAATGTGTGAAGCATATGAGCAATTTGGTTTCTTTTTTTCGACATCTCTTCTAGAATGAATACCGGATTTTCAAATGGATAGTTAACGGTCGAAGGGTTCATCACTGATGCGATACGAAATTCACGTTTCATAATGCTTTAACTCACCACTATTAAGATAAGTGAGAACACTAAAAATCGGATTTTTAGATTCATTTCTCGCTTACGATAACGATCGACCTGCTCTTCTAGCTTGTCATTGGATCATTCTGTGATGACTATTTAAAGGAGAGATTTGCTATTGCAAAACATAACACTGGTTTACATCTATTCGGAGATCATTCATTCACGTAATGGATTACGATGGCCGTATTAAGGCCTATAAATTCGTTGCATTAGCTGCTGTAACATTCTCGACGATAGCTGTAGTTTCTGTATGTATCACCCTACCGATGGTTTACAATTATGCAAGTAATATACGACAAACATTAAGTGGTGAAATGAATTCTTGTAAGGTGAGTGCTAGGCGTTCTCTTCAAATAAACTCTTAATTAAAAATAATAACATTTATGTATGTATTTATGTACTTGACAAGACGCAAGTACCTACCGATATGCAAAAGTGCCGCTCGTGGAGCCGATTTAGAATTACAATTTACTACTTTTTATGCTCGTGCTTTACAGGATGAGCCATTAATGACTCTTCCATTCACAGCTTTTTGTTGCTTGGGTGTCCTCAAGTTCATTTCCCAGGGTATGGGGTGTAGTTTGGGTCCAGTTCGTGCAACACTGCAACAAGTCATCAGGAAGTGACTTATCATCTGCGCCTGGGTCAGGTTCAGATGCGATTGGTCATAAAAACGTCCATTAAACTATCAGGTTTAATAGGAGACGGCGAAAGCATTCGGCCCATGGAAGTGTGATTTCTGTGCACTTTATGCGCCTTGCCTTCTCAAATCTTCATCTGTCTCAAACTTTATTTATATGCGGTTTGATTATCGATGGGATTTTCATCTGAGCCAATACTGTTTCCCCTATTCGTCATTACCTGCTACGCCATCAGTTTTCAGCCGTTTTTTTCTCGAAATATGATTTTGGCTGTCATAAAACAGCAATACATCCTTTTTCAATCCTGAAAACGTTTTTACATCCACCATCTTTCCGCTCTGCTTAGCCTTAGCTGCAAATATCCTTGGACACAACTATCCCCTTATATCCCACATGATGTTCTAATCGCCGCTCTATAAATTTGTATTTTATCCGAAATTACTGAACAATGGCACATGATACAATATAATAGAATAGTGGAAAAATGCGGTAATACTTGTCCATGCAGACTGCATCTTTGGCCTAAAAAATTATTCACAACAACAAAGCGAAAACGTGTATTCGATTATGCGTCATGCTAGCAGAAACGTTGTATTTTGCTGTGGGCAAACTTTTTTCACTATGGGAATTTCCAACTGTTGAAGGTTTTTTAATTCATTTAATATTCTAGAAAAAAAAATTTCTTTTTCATTTCTTGAGAGAATTTCTATTCTCTCGACCAGCTCGACCAAAAACTGAAATTGTCAATATCAAGACATGGAGCTTACCGATATCAAACAGGGTAAGATCCTTAGAAATTATACATCCTTCTATATATCGATGACGATAACATTTCTATGCGGACGAAGTGATCTCGCCTTTAGGTCGTGCTTCAAAGATTTTCCAGTTGACCTAAGTTGAAACTTGAAATACACACTCCTTCAAATGCTCCGATTTATAAATATGCGTTGTTTTCTGAAAAAAAGATAATCCACCAATCCATTTCATGTACCTAAACATTCTTTCAGCGGTGTACATCGACGTTGATTTGCTGGTGCAATAATCGAGCACCTGAAAATATGATACAAATGGGAATTTGGCGTTTTCCTTCTACTAAATTTTTTGCATAACCGATTTCGAAGATTTAACTCCACTTTCCTTTATTTTTTACTATTTATGCGCACTCTTTTAAGGGATCAGCGAAGGAGGTAATCGCCGAAATTCGATATCTGAAGAAAGCACCACCCCAAGTAAGCAGCAACCGAACAGTTCGACAGTCGGGATATGACTCTTTCGTAAACGCTGCTGAACCGCAAACTGGCATACATGGCGCTAGTGGTGTGGGAGCGAAATTATGCGCAGGTTGCTGCAGGCCCGGTCCACCTGGCCCGAAAGGACCACCAGGAAGGCCCGGACGGCCAGGACAACCTGGTGCACCGGGGCTTCCGGGCATACCAGGAAGGCCACCTCCTTTGCCGTGCGATTTAATAACTCCCCCACCATGCCCACAATGTCCACGAGGTCCACCTGGACCGCCAGGCCCACCTGGCCTTCCAGGTGAACCTGGACCAGATGGTGCTCCTGGGAAGTCGAGACCTCCTGGACCGATGGGACCGCCTGGCCCACCAGGACCACCTGGTCCTCCAGGACCAACCGGACCCCGCGGACCAGCAGGCCCAGCAGGAGCAGATATGCCAAATCAACCTCCCACTCCAGGGGAGCCTGGAGAAGCAGGTTAGTTGCACGACGCAACCCATGAGATAACATTTCATTTACACTCTTCCATGCATTTATTAGTAACGCTGTAAATGAACGAGGAGGCTAAAATCTAGTGCCAAAACAACAATACATGAATAGTTGGAGGGTCAAAATGACGTGTTTCATCGACAAAGACTTTATTAAGGAGGTCTAAAGTAATTCGTATTTGCCAGAAATTGCATCTATAAAGCATTTCGGTTTGCTGGGATGAAAGACCTCATATGAAACACCCGAACATGTGGCATTGAATGTAGTGTCGAACAGTTCGGAATAAATATATACATTGTGTATACATATATATACATAATATATATGCATATATAAAGGAAAAAGATGGTCTGCTCGAAAAATGCCCTGTTTAGGAGCGGTCAGGAGTGAGAAGTATGCGAGCAAGTATGAAATACAATGTTCACTTCAAAACTTGTATATTGCAGGACCAATGGGACCACCTGGACCACCAGGTCCACCCGGTATGGATGGACCACCAGGACCACCAGGTCCAAAAGGACCACCAGGCAGAGCCGGCTTACCTGGTCCCAAAGGACTGCCTGGACTTCCCGGACCTCCCGGCACGCCCGGTACACCAGGCGAAGAGGGTATTTGTCCGAAGTACTGCGCTCTTGACGGAGGTGTCTTTTTCGAGGACGGAACACGTCGTTAAAGAGGTGTACAGTGGAATGACGAAAGCGCTCAATTTTGTGTCAGTTGTGTTGTAAAAATGATGGTGACCATGTAACGATTTAATAGGATATTCACCTTCCATTTCAGTTAGGAAAACAAAGATAATGTCAACCAATAAAGTCACCTTATCTTTGGCAGTGGTATCATTTTTTTTTGCGGTAGGATGATCAGAAGCTCGTGTTTGTAAAGGATTCAATTCAGAATGTAAAAAATGACCTGTGCAATGATCGAATCATTCCTCGGCCGATGTTCTTCCATGTGAAAAATTTTCTGCCGTGTAGAGTTTTTTAAATCATTTTGCTCTTTGTTATGAATATCTGTTTAATTACCTAAGTGAATCTCGAGGTATAGTGTGAGGTGACTTTTATTAATGAAGAAGGAATTGTGGAAATTATTGGATGGGAAGGAGGAGGAAAGGAAAGAATTCAAAAGCATATGCGACTTATATTAACTAATTTTAAAGTTATGCATCTTTTAGCAATGATAAGCAATACTTATTTTGATTTAGTAGTTGATGATCGCCACTAGGTACATCATTGATAGTAAATCATTCAAATTGAGAGCTTTAATAGAAAATGGAGTTGGTAGTAGTATCCTATTTTTTCTTGTAAATGACGACGTTTCTGAGAAATTTTTTTCTTCCATTTATGAAATTCAGTGATTGATTTTTTGTTGGCAATAAAGATAAGGCGGTGTGTTGAGTGGTTCTTTGAGCACAATTTCTATGAGCTCACTACTACGACCGGTTTGTAGCTCTCCAAAAATAACGTCCAGAAAAATTCCAGAAAAAATTCTGGAATTCATTTTGAAGACCCATTTCTCATTTATTTGGAGATAATCAAGGACGAATAAAGCGACAACATGAACTAATAGATAAGATTGATGTAAAACATCATTTGAAAAAAATCCGATGCAGTGAAGTTGAAGCCGATATGAGAGAAGGAAAATCTCTCAAGGAGGCACCATGGTGCTCTTCTAATGATCAACTAGCAACGTCCACGGCACAACTATAGCTGACGTCGCGCTAATTAATTAGCAACTATATTAATCATCACTTCTTCAGCTACAACCATAAAAATCTCCCTATCTCTCAAAAGAGTTCCTTATATTTTAAAATCTATTGCGTTTTCTTTATGTGGTTCCAAAGAGAATAAAAACTATTAAGCCTTTTATTCAACATGTAATCGCTCATCATTGTTCATGATAAACAGCGTTTAAAATTCTAAATATTTGAAAATTATCCTCCTACACGTGCTACTGCCAATAGCCGCCCCACTTAACGCACCTTATCTAGCTGCGATAATTTCGTTGGAATTAGCAGCGAACACTAATAAATTCATGAAAGTATTATCAGATAAGGTTTATTTTCATTTTTATTCGAATTATACTTTTTTTCCATATTAAATGCGAAGAAATCTTAATGTTTAACGTTACAACCAAGGAAAAATTCCCAACACAACAATATGAAATCATAACAAAGGAATGTGCTATAATAGGCGATTTTGTGTAATAAATGCACTAATTATTATGCTCAAATGAGAATAAATTGGCTGAAAAATTCTCTATATATTTTCACCTCATCATCGTAAATCACTGTGCACGTTATTTTCTTGACGTTTCGATTCACGCAAAAAATGCAAAAGGACAAAAGCACGGATATTGCCGAAAAAATATGACACACAGTACAATAGATCAGGTTCGATACATGCGCCTTTCAAAATATATAAAGAAGATTTCGCGTCCAGCTTTCGCATCACTATTTCGTCAATATCACTTCAATGGATTTACAGAATCGTCTCAGAGCCTACAAATTTGTAGCCTATTCGGCGGTCGTCTTCTCGGCGGTAGCAGTCCTATCTGTTTGTGTAACTCTTCCTATGGTTTATGATTATGTACATCATGTGCAACAGCAAATGCATTCGAAAATCAATTTCTGTAAGGTAGGTTGTCATTGAATTTTGATTAATCATAAAATGCACCGCGTAGAATTTAGTAATAGAGCAGGCATTCAGTCCATCGGCGAAATATTACATTGACCTTTGGCGGTGTGTTCGAAGTTTCAGAGTGCTAATATTTATTTTAATTTAATGCTTACCAAATTATTAAGATAATATATTTAATATAAAATTTGATATGTATATCTCCGAAAACTTCGATGGAATTAGAGGTCGCGGAGATTTGTAGATGCATATTTGTTTTAGAGCTTTTAGAGCTCTTTTACTGAGCTCTATCAATTTGTTATTTGCAACTACTGAAGATGTCAGATCATCGATTTTTAAAGAAAAATCTGTGTGTACTAAATCATTTTCGGATGATGTTTGTTGATTCTAATTACCTTGCTCATTTACATATCAATGTTTTTAATGTTTTATTCTGGAGTTGCACGATCACTTACTGCGACCTCTGAGATATCTCTGATGAGCGAAGCAGAATTCATCTTCTGAGCCTAAACATTTCCTTTTCATGTTTCTTCTCTTGGTTCTAGGGCAGGTAATAGACCATATGCCAAAAAAAAGCTAAATGAGTCATCTGTTAGTGCTTATTCGAATTTTCGCTTTAACGACCCATAATTTACGAAGAGAGAAATTATTGAAAATGTCGAAATTTAATGGGAAACATTTAGATGAATTTCTACAAATTCGGCTGGCTGTAAATATAACCACATAGCTTAATACGTCAACCGAAATGAGAATTTGTTCAACACTTTTTTTTTGTCCTTCCATTTTTGATTCCGAAATCCCTCATGGAGATTTTTCTGCCTTCCATGTAAATTAGGAATGTTTTCGCTCACACGATAAATTTGCAGCATACACCTTATTATTATTTCCATTGGCATCCCGTCGGCGATTAACGAATACATCCATGATTGCTATTTTAGGGTTCGGCTAGAGATATCTGGACTGAAGTTGGACAGTTGAAAAAAATACCTACTCCCGCAAGCAACAGGACAAAACGTCAAGCTGATGCCGGCTGCGAGGCCTGCTGTCTACCCGGGCCTCCAGGTCCGAAAGGACCGTCTGGGAAACCAGGCATGCCTGGAAAACCAGGAGCACCTGGGTTACCTGGTAAACCTGGAAGGCCACCAAACATGCCTTGTGAACCAGTAACTCCACCGCCATGCAAGCCATGTCCACAAGGCCCACCGGGTCCACCTGGCCCACCCGGACCACCTGGGGAACCTGGACCAGATGGACCACCAGGAAAACCAGGACTCAACGGAGAACCAGGACAGCCAGGGCCGAAGGGACCACCCGGCCCACCAGGACCACAAGGACCACCAGGACCAGCAGGCGACCCCGGACCAGATGCGCCTGATGAGGCAATCATACCCGGCGAGCCCGGAGAACCAGGTAATCCATCCGAAATAAAGTGCTGATAGTGGTCTGAATGAATCTGATGCTCATATATGATAGTAGCAGCAGAGCGGCTTCGTTGATTAGGAACTGTAGCACTACTTTCAATTTTTTTCGGTGAAATATCAAAGAAAGTGAGAATCTTTTCACTTTTTTTAATCCATATAAAAATGAAATATTCATAACTATTTTTTAATGTAATAGGGCAATATAAAAAACCCAACTATGAAAATATAATCCTGTTAGTGATAAAAGAGAATAAAATTCGTTGCAATTCTTTTTTTTTAGAAAATAGCATATAGTAAGCAGCGAAAGCAATTTAGACTGTAAAAATGAGAGTGGCGACAGTATTCGAAATACTCGTCAATTTCTTCAAGAATATCTCTATAGAGCCCAAAGTTTCTTTGCAACCATGAAGTTTGAATTAGACGTACTCATCAAGGCGAGTTGCTTATGGCATTGTGAAACTTGACAATGACATTGAAAGAAAATGATAAGATAAGATGCTCAAAAGCCTTTCATCTCTCAGTTGATCACGGTCTAAAAGAGCAATGATAAACTCTCAACAAAAAGTGCGTCTTTATTATTCAAATATTTTATAGTATCTGTAATAATGCATCACAAAAAAACTCTCAAAAATTAGTAATATTTGTAATTTCCAAACATAATATTGTAATAACCAGCTATACTGTTTTATGCTTCATGATGCGCATTTTGCTGATTTCTGCGTTAGCATCGTCCTAGATATCAGTCAAACTAAAGCATATATCTTTGATACATGTGATCATTGTCAGGTATTATAGGAGATCCGGGACCACCAGGACCGCCCGGACCACCAGGACAACCAGGTCAGGATGGTAGGCCAGGCCCGCCCGGGCCACAGGGTCCACCCGGCCCGGATGGACCTCCAGGACCCGACGGACAGCCTGGACCTGCTGGACCTGCTGGACTTCCAGGAGCATCTGGCGAGAAGGGTATTTGCCCGAAGTATTGTGCCATTGACGGTGGCGTCTTCTTTGAGGATGGAACACGGCGTTAGAATTCGAAAAGATGAACTCGATCAATTTTGCACTCATGCGTTCAACGCTCCCTCTTTAAAAAACTTCACTTTAGAATCTTCCCAAAAGGGACGACTACCTTACGACAAATTTATTGATAGAATTCCCATTACAATAAACATTATGAATAAAGCGGTCTGAGAAAAGAAGAAGTTGCGAAGAGATAAGTAAAAGTTGGAAAAGGAAATGGTCGGTGGATGAAAAACGGTGATTTGAAGGATTTTAACATGACGAAGGAATCCAACTTCTTGAGCGTTTTCATGAAATTTTCATATTTTCTTTCAATTTTCATATTTCTGAGGAGAATTTCAAAGACCGCCTTATCTCCATCATTCCCATGCAATATTTTAACAAGAATTTTATGCGTTTTCTACACAATTTCAACAACTGTTAATACTTTCAATAGGCAGGGAACATGTAAAACTTCATTCTAATTGCACTAATTGAAATGTGATTAATAAAGTTCAGGTCTTCAGTAGTTAGCATATTTTGCGGCTACCACTGAACTGATATCAACCATCATTTGATATCGTTTACCAATCGGTATCAATTATCAAATCGCATCAACTAATGTATAATATCAATGATGATGTAATATCGACCGTTTAGTGATATTAGTTAATATACGACATCACCTAACAAGTATATCAAGAGTGTAGTGATAGCAGCGATCAGGCGGTATCAGTTACTGAGTGACGTCAAGTGTTAGGTGATATCAACTATCGAATGGTATCTACAGCTATTAAATATCTCGACTATCACGTGATATAAATATTAGGCGATATAAACCACTGTCAGGTGGTATCATCTATACAACAAAGTCAACTGCTAAATGTTATCAACCGCCCAGCTATATCAGTTATGAGGTGATATCAATTAACAAGTAATATGATATTAACTATTGAATGACAATAACTATCATTACAAAAATCGTCAGTTTTTCTTCTGACCTATTTTCTAAATTAATATTAAAAGAATCTTTAGGCTCCTATATATTTAAAGTCATAAACGTTCACTGAAATTCTTTTTGTGTTTTCTTCACATTTACAACCATTAAATATATCGAAATTGTTCCCGAATAGATTTTCAAAGACACATTTGAATTATTACACCCCAATAAACAAAGTGCTATGGTGCACATTGGCAATTCCTTTGTTTTCATGGCGAAGTTTTGAAAAAAATGGAGACCTAGTGACCCAATGAAATTGTCGATGATTGAACCCCATAGAATGACTGATATGAATACCTCTTCGATATGACGAAGTGACCTTTTAAACTTTCATCAGACTGTTAAATTTTCCTCCAACACTACATAAGAGGACAATTCTTCTAATAATCATTTCCATCTATTGAGTGAGAACGCCTGATTGCAAACACTAGAAATGCTTTTGAGCTTGAGTTTTTTGTTTGACCGAAATTAGTCACCTCATGAAAATGACTTAGAAAAAATCCCCACAACCGACTGCATATTGGATACGGCATCGGCAATTTTATAATTTAGCGTACTTACTTAAAGCAATTCGTAATTCATTGCATCCTGCATCATTCACCCGTTTTGCATTGTATCTATATGAATTGCATAATGAGTGATATCAACAACTATCCGTAGGTTCGATTTAAATATTTCATTTCTATGTTATCCCAAGAGATCGGCACAAAAAATGGACCAAGGCTGACCCAAATTTTCTGGAATTTTAGAGCGAAAATTTTCAGATAAGTGGAAATAAAATCTCTACATTCGCATTCGTTCATGCGGCCAAATTGTACTAAATCACTTATAATCACCTCGCATTCTCAAATGCACATGTCGAAATGTGAATTAATTACCGTCAAAAATAATGAATAAAAAAGCGCGCCAAGGCGCTTGGCACAGAACGCGCTTTTTGCAATTCGTGTTGTACGTACTTCAAACAGCTAATTACCTCACCGCATCTACGACTAATAATGATGCGGTTTTTCGATGTTTTTTCTTTACTTCGAAATTTGTATATATTCTTTGCGATATCCTCTTAAACACCCTTTTAGTAGAGAAGATGGCATTGCACTGAAATGGATAAGCGTATGAAATGACTTCGTTAAAATAACAAATTCACCACTTCGTTATGCTCATCAAATTCCAACTTTGTAACTTCTCTACGTTAAAAAATGAGATTATAGATCAAGCATTTAAGGTGAAATATATTCAAATAAACATATATATAAACATGACTCAGCCTTAATGCACCTATGAATAAATATACTCAAGATGGCTGGAAAAAAAAGCAACAACAAATAAATAAAGGAAACATCTAGCATTGTTTATTCAATGAAAACAACCAGTTTACGAACAATTTTGCCAGGAAAATTCGTTTCATAAGTCATATCTGGCTGGATATAGAACATCACCTGTTTATACATGATATCGTAGAAGCTCTCAATGAAACAATATTTATTTGATAGAAATTTATTCAACTTATGTATATATGGCTGCAAATAGGTAACCTGTTGAAATGTTTGCTAGCTTGAACCGTTTTTTGCTCGACAGCCGTAATACAGCTCGAACGTCGTCTTCGTTGAATTGAATTCTAGTGCTTTCATATCGTTGCATTTTCTTGATTCGTGAATGTGAATGCCTAAATTGACAAATGTAAATATGAAAGCACACACACAGATTTCGTGACTCGATTAGGCAGGGAAGCGCAAAGATACGTAAAAACCGGAAACCATTACCAAAATGAAAGGTAGAAGAAAGGAGAGAGTGAAAGAGAGAGGAAAAGAGAAGGAAAGAGAAGAGAGAGGACGGAAATGAGGAGAGAAAGGAAAAAAGAAAAAGAAGCCTTTACTTGCGTGAACGAATAATGCATTACTTATACACAAGAATACGATAAAAATGATTCTTTTGAAAGGTAACAAATTCTATATGAATATGTATAACCAATAAATGGTTACCTCTAAGTGGTTACCTTTTATTGCATAGAGTTCATATAACGTTATGTTGTTGACATGCCAAAATGGCGTTTATTGCTGGAATATACCTCAAACATCATTACGATGCTTTGCGACATTTACTAACCTATATGAACAGGGAAATGACCCTTGAAACGAAATGTACTTGCGAGGTTATTTGGGACATATGATACTTGTGGCGCAGCTGTTATCTCCTCCTCTTGTCCCCATGACATGACAAAATAATAAATTTACTTGAGGCGCACATGACAAAAAAATAATAAACAAAATAAATCGAGTAACTTGAGGCTTTTGTCTTTATACTTTCAATGAAGCTAAAATCCGTCAAAAAAAATTTTTTTTTGGAATTCACAAGTAAGACTTCAACTTCGGGAAATAAAACGTCGATGCAAATCTAAATTCATCTCACTTATTGTGCGTTTCATTTTCCATAATACGTATCAGTATAATTGAAAGAATTTGCAACAAATTGTTGACACCAGTATTTATTCAACATTATGTGATAAACTTATCACTTGCAATTGACGAACATATAAAATCTCTACTTATATATCATATATCACTATTATATATCATAAAATAATTGCATTTCTGAACATATTCTATGATATCGAAAAAAAATCGGACCACTATCGTTACGATCGATGAGAAATCCGTTTCGTGAAGGTAATGAAGGACGTATTCAAAACACCAAAGTGCGAACAACCTCAATTCGAGAAACACAAAAATAATCGCACATTTGACGAATGAAGAGTTGCAAAGAGAGTGAAAAAAAATGCGGGCAATTAAAATCGAGTGTGATGTGTAAAAATGATCGCATTGTGTTGCGACACTATAAGAAGGCAACGAAACGACAATCCAATATCACATTTACGTGATCCACAATCGGCCTTTAATCATGGACTTAGAGTGTCGAATCAAGGCCTATCGATTTGTTGCCTATTCAACGGTCATCTTCTCGGCTGTAGCAGTGCTTTCAGTGTGCATCACATTACCAATGGTTTACAACTATGTGCATCAAGTGCAACGTTCTATGCATTCACAGATCAACTTCTGCAGGGTAAGAGATAGAGTTTTGTTGATTTTGTTTTTTCGGCTTTGAGAGGTGAGGTGGTCAGCTACTTGACTGTCATTGGTTGCACAAATATTGGTAGAGTTTTCTCCATGCTCGAGATTGGAGAAAATTCTGCCAATACGTTACGATAGACGATTTTTCCTACGAAATATAGTGGATGATAATCAATCAAAAGTTGTTGAATTTCTGAAGTTTGCAATTCTTTTATCGCATTTTGCATTTACATAAAAATAATGCGAATAGAAATTGCCTCATTACTTCATCATTTGTAGTTGTGTGATATTCAGGGCTCAGCAAAAGATATCTGGGCAGAAGTCGGCCAGTTGAAAGAGATCCCAACTGCTAGAAACAGAACAGCACGTCAAGCACCAAATGGCTGCGAGGCATGCTGCTTGCCTGGACCACCAGGACCAAAAGGACCTCCCGGAAATCCAGGAAAACCAGGCAAACCGGGCGCACCGGGCCTTCCAGGCAATCCTGGCAAACCACCAAGTCAACCATGCGAACCAGTTACTCCACCTCCATGCAAACCATGTCCGCAAGGCCCACCGGGTCCACCTGGTCCACCTGGACCTCCTGGAGAGCCTGGGCCGGATGGACCACCTGGAAATCCAGGAGCCGATGGTGCCCCAGGAGAACCAGGACCGAAAGGCCCGGCCGGTCCACCAGGAGAACCTGGACCAGCAGGACCACCTGGAGATCCTGGCGCAGATGCACCTGATGAGGCGCTTATTCCCGGAGAACCCGGAGAACCAGGTAATTTTGATTTTATTATGATCTGTTTTGCAAACAATTAGTTTTCAGCGGTAAGACCTATATTAAGTATTTCAGACCGTTTTCTTGTTTAAGAGCTGCACTCTTTCAAATTTTTTTCGAAGATAATAAACATGAGTCATTCACATCTGATTAAAAAATCCGACAATTAGAAAAAAATATACTTCAATAACAAATACTTCGATTGGTGAATTCGAGTACTGCTTCTGTTCATCGCTTTTATATGAAACTGTAGAATATATAAAGCGTTCCTTTAAGGAACTTAAAACAGTGGAAAATATTTTAACGAATAAAATTTCCTAAAAGTCGAATAGAATCGTCTATTCGCTTTTTTAAAAAAAAGTTTAATTTGAATTTACGCATCAAGTGATAGTGCTTTCGCACTCAGCCGCTAGGATGAATCTTTGAGAAATAAAAAGTAGAAAAGAAACGAGAAAAAAAGCGTTAAACAGATGAGAGCTGCTTTATCTATTTCCTCTTTTAGTCTGTAATATGATAACATTTCGAGCTTTTTTTCACTTCGGACGGATCTGATCTCGAAAGCACATTACTTGTCAGTGAGGACTGTCTTTTGAAGACACAAAATTTGCTTATAGGCGAACCAGGACCACCTGGGCCTCCTGGCCCACCTGGGCAACCAGGCCCTGATGGTGCTCCTGGCCCAGCCGGACCAAAAGGCCCACCGGGACCCGACGGACCACCTGGACCAGACGGACAGCCGGGACCTCCAGGACCACCAGGCGAGGCAGGAGCGCAAGGCGAGAAGGGTATTTGCCCGAAATATTGTGCCATCGATGGTGGTGTCTTCTTTGAAGATGGTACTCGACGTTAAAACACCACCTGAAGTGCTTTTTAGTAGTATGGCCTATACCATCGTTTCAAACTTGCTTCCGCCTAAAGCAATCATGATATCTTTGAGATATGCTCCCATTTCCACTATTGCCTCACATAAATGAGAAATTAACTTGTAGAAAAATTTGTTTCAATAAACTATTCTATGACATCATTCACTAATCATCTTCTTCATTTATACACATTTAATAGGTGCGATAACTCTCCATAAGCAGTTGAAAATAGCAGCAATAGAAATTGATGTTAACACTCAAAAAACTTATTATCATCCATGCACCCTTAATGACCTTGATTTTATTAAATGACATTTCCTCTATAGATTCAATATATACAATTTTTTCGTTACGTATGGAGTTTTGACCGTTCAGCAATCTCATAGGTAAAGTAACATGCACACTATTAACCATCTTAGTGATGATGAAAGAGAGTACAACTGCAGTTGTATCATTAAAAAATAACATAATATAAAGGAACTTATTTGTTATTTAAGGTGAGGCTAATTCATCTGAAAACATTTCGGATATTCAGTGCAATGTCATAGCTTCATCTCTATTTCTATTTTGTATTATCCATGAATGGATCAAAGGCGCTACGTTTTGCAACCATCACAACTTCCCAATTATTCTTTTTCTTTAAGATGATCTGACTCGTGGAAAATAGGCGCCGAAACGATGCGAAGACAATCCGAATAATCAATTGACAGTCGATCTTTCTAAATCCCGTAAATCTGCAATGTCTTTCAAAAATCATAGGCCAATTTCAGCTGAAGTAGAGGAGGTTATTATAAGGCATTCATCTATGCCAATAAATGTGGCCTTCAAATTGAAGTCTCTGGAGAGACATATAGAGGCAAACACAACTAACATAACAGGCATGCATAGGGCTGCAAAAGCAAGGGCGGATGCCCACAATAGCGCATAGGTGCAGAACAAATTTCTAAGAACTTATAAAGATTAAAAATTTCTGATTCTTGAAAAAGTAGCGAAATTTTTTTAGAGAAGATAGTTGAATTAATTGAGATGAATATTAAATAAAATATAGAGAAAATACTATTGAAGTTCATTTTTTTCTTTTCCAGAGAATTCATTAGAGAACGAAAATATGATAAGTTATTTCCGAAGTCAACTAGGCATTTCATAATGTTCATCGTTTCCTTCAAAGATCCCGCATTAATTACTGGATTATCCGTTTATTGACTGAAGGGAATTTGTTGATGGGAGAAAAATCTAGGTAGAAAAAAGGGAGGACAGTTTAGTTGATATAGTAGAAGGAGAGTAACCTCGACGGCAACAATAATAATTTCGGTGCTTCTGTTTCTTGCGCCATGGGGTCGTTTGCGAATGGTGCTTGTTAATTAATTCCATTGGAAAGCTACTAATTCGAAATTAACATGAAAAATGTGCATTACAGCTGCAAATATGCAAAAAATGCTAGCTATTAAGAATTGCAACGGTTTTTTGCAACGCCGATAGCACCTCTGCAAATGATGCGTTCACGTCAAGGAATAACCAGAGAATATGCGTGAATGGTGAAGGTTATTAGACGTTTTTACGTTATATTTTGTAGCCTATTGAAAGCTTTACGAGGCATCACCAGAACTTAAGTAGGACTGCTATTTAAATATCATATTTTCAAGCAGTTTATTCTTACTAAAGATGATTTAGATGAGCTCAAATACCATTTCGGAATTTTTTGCACCCGGGAAATATTCTCCTAAAATGTATCGGTGAATGGGATGGTTTTTCAAAAAATTATCAGATAGATTAAAAAGATGTGCCTACTGAATGAAATGATAAAAATATGCATTCTGAATGGCTACAATCAAATAAAGTACATAATACGATGAAAATAACAGCTTCGTTTATTGGACCCTATAAGAAAATTTTTACAGCGATGATATCTTTTACACTATCCATAAAAAATGATGCGTGTTTTACATAATTTAATGCTTTAAATTTAATATCCTATAGGTAATGAATATTTATTTGACATTTGATGGGAAATGGAGGTTTCCTAACAACCAAATAATTCGTTAAGATGACGTATTTAAGAAGTTTAAAACAAAAACTATCAATATACAAAGTTATTCAAAAAATGAATTCGTGAAGATATCCGTAAAGAGCACAAAGAATGAGTAAAACTATTTGCATAGTAAATGTGTCCGTTGAATTCAACGTTTCAAACCGAAACAGTTGTTCACTGTTACTTGTTGGTTAATTATCGAGTAATTATCAAGTTATATTGAAAGTAAGAACCTTCGTTACTACTTCTGTTTTATGAATTTATCCTCATTCTTCGCCTATTTCTAAACCTATCCCTTTAATTCGTCAGACGAGTTGATTGAATCAATATGAATAGGGAAATATAAGAGGTAAACTAATCCCTCATATATTGAGGCGTTTGTTGAATGAAGATTCTTGCACAATGAAAGGACGGAAAAATGATGGAATTTAATGTGCATTTCAGTTGTATAGAAAACGATACGTTGTTGATCGAATTGAATTTGGTGGTTTTTTTCTTCATTTGCAATGAAATGATTCTTTTTCATCGAAATAGCAAACCTCACATAAATATTAATCAAAGCAATAAAATTCTTTCTTTTAACCCATCAGAGGTGTTTTTTCTTAAACTTTTGTGACATAAGACACGTTTATTCTAGCCAAGAAGCTATTAAATCTTAACATAAATTAAGATAATCAATAGGAAATATTGAAATACTTTTGATCTTTTAAAGCGTCGACGTTAATTATTAATCAAGTGGGTGTTAATTATTCTTTTAGTGTTTCGAAAAGTAACGGAGGATTTGCGGCAAAGTCGGTTGAAAAAGAACAAGTAATTGAGTAATGATCAGATGGTGTATAATCAGCTAATTTGTGATTGGCTATACACTCTTCCTGTAGCAATATGCCCGTTGCAATGTAACACTGTGATGCAATCATTCGACACCTCGTGGTTTTTCTTTCTTTTTCCGCTTTTTTATGCAACACCCCAAGATGCAATCCGTTTCGAAGAAGTTCCCCTACGTTTCTCTCAGCAGGACCTGTGAAAAAAAATTAAACGTTATTCGCGTTAAATTTATTAATCAGCATTGATATCATCGTTTGCATTACAATAGTAGTTTATGGCGTAGAAGTGGTCAAGCCAGCTACTAATAACACTAAAGAGAGTAGAGTAAGGTAACTTCAACGATAAGATAAAATTTTAGCTAGAAAAAATATTATATGCACAAGAATTCGCTATTATTACACTTAGTTATTATGAAATAAATGAATATGAATGCGAGGATAATTTTAAAATTCTTCGATGAACGAGTAATATTTACTAAATATGCAATAATCTAATAACATTTCTATTGTGCATTTATTCTTCAGTGTGCAAAATATTCGCAATTTCATTGAGTAGTTGAAAAAAGTTACTTAAGTGTAACTTTACGCATGCCAATTTAAAGTAATTTAGCAGTTTCAAGTAGGTGCTAACGATGAATTATTTTCCCCTTTTTACACAGGAATTCGCCATTTTTGCAATTCAACCTAGCATAATGCGAAAAAAGAAACAATTCAATGACATTCATTTCAAATCTATCATTGTAATTTCTTCTTTTCCTTCATTTACCTTTTCTTATTTTTAAAGCATTTTCATAATTTGTATATTAAACAGCTAGCATGCACATATACAAATTACAGTTCATAGCATTTATAATAATTGCTTGCATCTTCGAAATTTTCGTCCTTAGAGAGGCTTGCATATGGAATAATAAGAAAAAAACCCTTTGTTGAATAAACGATTTTCTCTATGTAGTGAAATGATGAGAACAAATTCTATAGAAAAACTCAAATTTACACATTTTATATCGATACTTTCTGAAAGATGAATCCCCCTCAGGTAGCTATATAAATGGGTTTTATTCTGTAGAAATGGTAGAAAAATTACTGAGCTAATTATTCATACCAGTAGAATGGGTTTCGACAGTCATTTTAATGCGTATAGATTGGTTGCATATTTTGCACTGGCTGCACATTCTTGATTGCTTAAACCTGCTTAGGCAGAAAACTTAACTGCTGTGAAGTGGAAGTATTATATTCATAAAAAATTATTGCAAAATTGCATCACTACGCCATCGATGTCAAGCATTTTCGCTCACTTTTAACAGACGATTTGCGCAGCAAACTATGATGATCGGAGGTTGGATTCGTGCAGCTTGTTCTCGTTTTCATTTATACAGTGCGATTTAATACCTCCAAAGGCATAGAGCTAGCCTAACATAATCGAACAAAATTTGGCTACATATGTAAATCTGCAACGCTCCCCTCAGTGATAAAGGATCATTGCTACCTTTTCGGACTGAATACATCGTTTTTGATGATTTCGCCAAATAGGTATTAAAATAACGATCTCAAGCTGAGCCCGTTTAGCCTAAAAGATAGATTTCATTAACTTTTAAACTTTTCCAAATGTATTTATTGGCAGATGGCTAAGATCAGGAAGTTCGAATAATGAGTGTTGCGAGTGAAGCAGGCCCGCATGGATCACCTGGTCCTCCTGGACAACCAGCCACTGATAGTAGTCCTAGACCTGTCGAAGCGAAATTACTACCAGGACCTGATGGACTGCTAGCGCCCAAAGGACAGCGATGATTACCAGGACTACCTGGTGAAGCAGGAGGACAAGGCGAGGAGGGAATTTGCCCGAAATACTGTGTCATCGATGGTGGTGTGTTCCTCGAAGATGGTACTCGATGTTAAGCGGTGGTTTTTGAGTGATGATAGTCAATTTTTGTGCAATTTTAACAGTAATCATTTGTTGCCATCTTATTGAATGAATAAAGATTACAAAATGGGCTAGAAACGGAAGTTGATCAAATTCGCAGAGATATAATAAAAATAAAAGTAACAAATAATTGCACCGAAATTCTCTGAGAAACACTTTATTCTATATGATTTCTGAGGCGAAAATTTCGAGGTTGGAAATTTTCATGGAATAACTGAACTTTCCCAATCGCAATGCTTACTTGAATTTTTTATTTTCAACAAGAAAATTGCTATAAAATAAAAAATATAAATTCCGGTGATACAATCGATGACATAAGAAAATCAGAAAAAAACACATTATCCGAAAGGAAATTTGCTGAAAAAAATAAACGAGAAGTCGAGTTGGCCTGCAACATTATTCATTTTTTCCCCCAATTTCATCTAATAAGAATCCGACTATTCAAGAGTTGTTGTTTAAAGAAAAACGTTGAAGAATTTCTATGTGCTGTCACTAAGAGGCAACAGAGAAAATCAAGAATTACTTCACGTATATATTTATATATTTATCTGTAACGATGCATTATTATTTCCCAAAGTGTTTCCTTAACTTTCGATTGAAATATTTATTCACAGCTTCAACGCATTGAGAAGATTATCGAAATGAAAATTTTAATATCGATAAAATTTGCTTATGATACAATGATTTATTTTGTTCTCGTGATCGGTGAACTTATTTTACAATACAGAGCTAAGGTATCCTTCGATATCAGATTCCTTGAATATGAATTTGATCAAAAAACAATGAGTGCTCCAAATTCTTTGATGTGAAGATGGACTTAAGTGAAATGCTTTTAATTAGTACTGCATGGAAAACAGGAACTACCTGTAGGGCTCTTTCTTGTGCATACACATCAACGTAGTTATTGGTAATTCCCTCATATTGAAGCAGGGTTGGCAAGTAAAAAAACGAAAACGCAAGGCGGACGTCGTTGAGCGTACTGAGCGAACGAACCAGTTTCATATTAGTTGTGAAAGAAGCCAGCCGACTACCATGGAGAGGCAATGGAAAAGAAAAAAAACGTTTCGCTGGAGTTAGGTGGAACGGTTACCTGAGGGCAATAGTATTGCAAATACAACGAAGCATTCATGTCAATGTTTAGTGAGTGGCGTTTTCCGAGTGAATCGAAAAGACTTAATGAAAAAAAGCGCTGAACAACTCGTACATTTTTACAGCGTTATATTCGTTGATTACCTATTGACTCTTCTCGTTATTTGTGAAAAAAAGTTCAGCAATTTTATCCATTTTGTTATCCACATATATCTATTAGACGAAGTCAATTTACAACATTAAGCGTGCCCAGAATTCATCACTGATCAAAAATATTGATTATTAAAGAGAATTTTTAAGAGTTTCCATTTATGCCTCTAAATTGAGTGTTATTTGAACGATTGATAAGCTTCCCTTATCACGAGAAAAGTGAAACCACCGCCTTGATAGTTCCACCGTCAGTTTTAATCATCTGAATATGAAAAGTTCAGCAAAAAACTTCACTGTAAATATTACTATAAGTAATGCTCTTAGTTGTGATTTAATTTTCGACACACGAGATGATGAAATTTGATGCTTGCAATAACGCAAAGAAATGGCGAAAGTGAAAGAAAACGTAATGACTTTTTTCGCTCATTCGACTTGCAGTAATTGCCCATTTGCAATAAATCTATTGCTAGCATTCATGAATACAATGATTTGTAATGCCGCAATTTCAACAATTACTGAAACAAGAAAAAATTTCGCCCAATTGCAAAAAAAAAAATTCGAGAAAGCTAGAGTGGAACGTAATCATAGCGAAAAACACGCAACTTTTCATCGATTCATCGGGAAGATAAGGTGGAACCCTTTTAATGCAACATTCCCTAACTATCTTACTCAAGATATAACTTAGAGTCAAATTTTCCAATAAAAATATTGACACAAAGATCAAGCGCCAGTTCTTTTTAAACTTCTAGAGCCATAATGTCATTATCACTTATCACTAATTAATCAGTGATTGCATATAATGAACAGTCTAAATCTAATCAGTGATCGAAAACGTTTCTTATCGAAATCAGTAAATAATTGAAATTATTTATTCGAAGAATTCATTTTTCATGCACGAATAAAATTCATTAATTTCTACGCATTGTGCACTTTGTGGAATGTGGATGTTGTCAGTGAGCCATAAAATTGCATTGAACCGTCGAAATGATCAGCAGTTAGAAACTCAAATTTGAAACGATGAAATAGAAAATCTCATATGGTCATCAGATCTTGCTTACGCTTAATGGAACCGTAGATCGAAGCATTAGAGAAAATAACATATTCAGCGCGCAATATTTACCTTCATCGCATGTAAAGTAACGTTGTAAGTGAATTTTAGAGCAAAATTTCATTTCATAGTTTGTTGCGTGTATAGCATTTATTTATTTAACTTTTCAATATATTTTTTTCTATTATTTATTCATTTATTCCTCGTTTAGTTATAAACAAATAAACAAGAAGACGATTATTTCCAATGGTGGGTCAATTTTTTTGCTCAAAACAACCATTAGTGTGCTGGTTATTTTACCATTACGAAATGGAAATGAACGATATAGTTTCGCTGCTAAAGTTATGTCATTACGATCGCAGTTAATCGTAAATCTATTTCAAAAAAAACAAGATGTTATGGTTTTGTTGAAATTTATTGTGTGATCATTAGATCGATTGCAATGCCTCCAATTAGGTGAGTCCGCCTACAAAATACACACTTCCAAACCCACATGCAACACTCAAATAAATACCTGCACTAAAATGATCAGAAAACAGGGCAAACTCGCTAGGGGCGAATTCCCTACGAGTCGACGTGATATGGGAATGATGTATGGCGAGTTTATTAATTTCCTCAGGCAACAAAGCATTATTACGTTTTATCAGTCATTATTAGGCAAACAGGGCACCATTAAACAGTGTGTTATACATGTAATTCTTTAATACACTTTTGCTCAGCTTTAATTATGCGACGGGCAAATTAATGCTGCTGGAGGAATGAACTGGTTAGGTGTTTAATCAAATATATTTCTAATATTTCATTTATTTTCATGTGTACGCTTCGAGGATTTTCATTCACACTTCCAAATAAGCCATAAAAGTCCTCCATCATCCTATATCTCCATCACGAAACAATCAATTTTCCATCTCTTCGTGAAGCCCTAACCTCGAGATCATTGAAACCTGAAATCGATAGCACCATTAAGCATTCAGAAAGATATCAAATAGTGCAAATGCACCGCTGCAATTGATGGACACGTGGTTAAATTCAATGATAAAAACAAAAAACGCTTAACTATTACTAGCATATTTTACCTTCAATTAAGACTAAAAAGATGGATCGATGTGAAACGACGGTATCATTCCTCATTTGTTTGTTGATAATGAAGCAAGGCTATATTTGCATGAATCACTTAGAAATGATTATAAAACTGATTTTTCGGTACTCTAATATTTTTATTTTTCTTTGTTTTATAGCAAAATGAGGGGATAAAAATTGAAAGCAAAAAGCCGATTTTTTCATAAGAAGAACCTCATCTATATTAAATGGTGACAAACATTTATCGCCTTTTGAATAAATCAGATCGTACATTAGGACTGTTTTATGCGCGAAAACCTTTTCACCACATCTGCATTATTTGTGCAACTTAGATTGAAAGATTTTTCTAGTGCGTAGCCATCATAATTCATTAGAGCCAGTTAGGCGAGTCTGAGTACGACTGAGAAAAAAAACCCGAAAATTTTCTAGCATTCATAACTGAAAAATGCTCTATCAAAAAACGCTACTCCCGCAATCCTCGCATTCAGAGAGCGTTCACACATTACTGCCGAAATTTCGCGTTGAGATATTTGAGCATGCATATGGAGAGTAGGATTTTTCTTGCATACAGCAAAGCCATGGAAAGGAAGCCGAAGGGAGCATACGAGAGCTGAACTCATGAAATCACCTAAAAAGTTGACGCAAAAATGCTCCCGCCATCACATCAAGCCTTGTTATTTTTGGATGCCGAAAACGATCCCTTAATAGTTGAATCATGAGAAACCCAATCTTATCTAAGCCTCTGTTATGCAATCATCCCATATTAATTCCCATTATGCACTTGTTACAATATCTCATAGATTATGAAGTTCTCCTAATACAAATTCCACATGAACACCTTTAAATATTTTCTTAACATTAGGTACAACTTTGCTTTTATTTCGCAAGCGAATTACTCGGATTCTGCTATATTATTATAAGCAGTGAGTAAGTAATAAGGTTTCATCTATGCTCCAAACATGCTCCTCATACTAAATAATCTTCACAGATGTTAACGGAATATGAAGATGACCAGCAAGTGGTAATCAGATTCGCTACATAATATTCGGGGATTCCCATGCTTTAAACTCTCCTTTACGAACACTATGAGTAATTCTGCACCTGACCCAAGCGTACTGCCGGAAAAAGCCAACTGAATGGTATGGTTCCAAACGAAAAACACATTCGATGTTTTCCCGTCCTAGGCCCTACTTGTGAAGTTTATTGGCAATCCCACCTGAGTCCCTTCGGAAACCTAATTGCTGCATGCGGTGATGCAAGGTGGAGTTAGGAAGCGCGGAATGTTGTTGGACAGTGCGAATCGCTGTTTTACGGTAAGCTTCTAAATTTCCTGAGGTTGAAGAATTTTTGCAGCTTATATTGGAAGATTATTGAAAAAATCGGAAAACTGAAGAAAATCTTACAGTCAAATGCAGAAAATAGAGAGAGTCAGTAGAAATTTTTATTATTATATGTTCATTTTAGAATGGGAGAAATTACAAATTGAAATGTAAAATTCCGAAAACAAACTCGTCAAAGAGGATGAGGTAGGTAAATGAAGGGGAAACGCACATCAGTCGAAGTCTGTGTGTGTATAGATTGCCTTAATGACTTGGCCACAAATTCTTGCTAAAGAGGTAAGTTGACAGCTGCTGTAGCGTTAGAGAACACAGGGAATTACCCTTCATGGTTGAATTAATTGACGGTCAGTTTCCTCTAAAAACGAGAAAAAAGTACTGTGTATATATACAGTACTTTTTTGACACACTTGATTGAAAGAATTCACCTATGTGAAGCGGACGTGTAGAATAAGTGAACTAGGTAATACAGTTTTGTGTCCGCTGACTTTAGTGGGTGCGATAAATTTCTAGAGCGGTATCTGAATGAAATCTGAGACTCTGTTTTTCATAATCTAGAAAGGACGCTCAGAAGATTAGAATCCTGGAAATAGACGTGTCAGAAATAAATTCTCAGATTTTATTCAGCCTATCTCAACAACCTCTCAAGCAGCTGTTTTCCAGACCAGGGGACTCGTCGTCCCAGAGAGTACTGCAACGGGACAAAAGAACCTTTAGCCAAGTCAGGCGAAAAAAACGTCCCATACTCCTTTTCAGGATTTCCAGCACTCATTCCGAATAATATGCACCCAAAATAAAAAACAAGAAACCTTCGTTCCCCACACGTGAGTCAACCGGCTATTGACGCCTTTGATCAAACTCGAGATGATACGCATTTAGTAGAATAGGCGGAAACTGGCATGAACTTTACAGCAATCCTTTGCAAGAGAGAAAAAATTAGTAGAACTTGAAAACTGCTACAACGGGTTGAGAACGAAATACCTTGACAATCAAAGTCATCTCCAAAAATGCTCTATGGTGTCTTCGGTTTGCCTAAAATTACTTTGAGGAAAAACTATTTCAGGGTTTTCTTTTCAAACTGCTTCATCGAACAGCGACAGCCATATGAAGAAGCCCAATACATAGATGCACGATAAGTGCAGGGTAAGTGGTGTGTACTTAACCAAAAAAAAGACCTTATTTGATTTAATAGACAAAAGCGTTTTCGTGTTGCGCAACTTGTGTAAAAGAAAACGTCGTATGGCATGCAACGTTGCACACAAGGTAAAGTACACGACGTCGATCGTTTGATTGCAGCTTGACCGCGCCCGTCTCGGTTCTATATAAGTGCTGCAAACCGCTAGTGTCATCAGTTGCCGACCACCGTTCGACATGGATCTGGATAGCCGAATAAAGGCATATAAATTTGTCGCCTATTCGGCGGTTACATTTTCTGTGGTCGCAGTTCTGTCGGTATGTGTTACCCTGCCGATGGTCTACAACTACGTGCACCACGTTCAACGCACCATGCATACGCAGATCAACTTCTGCAGGGTAATCACACTTGTTAACTTTATGACGATGCACAATTGTTTAATTATTTTTGCCATTATCAATGAACTATGAATTTTTAAATATCTATTTGCATATGTTCTCCTATTCCTTGCTGTTGATGAAAAACCTGTTTAACTGACTTCCCTGCCATTGAGTTCCATTGGTTATTAGCCAGTGCTTATGAACTTTATATTCTCTTTTGTTCAATTTAGTCAACCCAACTATTATTATGTGTTAATAGCATATAGAGAACGATCGTAATAAGATATAATAAGATATCTGAGTGTTAAAATAGCTGCCGCTGCTCAACCTGTTCAGTGGATCTCAAGTCATTTCAAGAAAATACCGACCTCTCCGATTTTGGTCTCACCTTCTTTTGCAGATATGTCTTCATTCGTTTAGCTGCTTTGCGACGATATTTTTGACACATTGATTTTGAAAATATGAATGAATTTAAATGAATTCACAATGATGTGATAAATGCCTAACGATCGTTAAATTCTTTGATATCAGGTATGAGTTTTGCTCTACAAAGAAATATCAACTTTATCAACCTACGACTTGCTTCTCACTATAGTTTACCTGTTAAACAACAAGAGACGATAAGGCAGTCATTGTAATTAAGTAGAAACAATGAGATCGTATTCATTAGCATTCGTCTATACAGTTTGGGCATTCATGATATTCGTATGGGCATTCATATTGGGCATTCATGATATTCCTATTGAAGTGCAAGTGAAACGTCGTTCCACCTCATTATGCTATCTCAAAATTTCCTCAAATTATTTGATCGTTACACCACCTTACGCTAAATGTAATTGATGATGAAAAGTAGCAAATGAACATCACAACTACCGATTTGAGGTGTTCTAGGATCGCAACGGAAACGACACTTTGACAATATTCGATTGACAAAGTTCCCCTGACTCGTTTTTCTCAGTGAGTAAAATATAACCTTTTCAGCGAGAGAACGCCAAAACCAGTTTTGAAGAAATTATTGCAATAATTCCTGACTCATTGGATAGATTTTTTTTCTGAGTCCATAGTTGAAGATCGCATTTTTGAAATTTCGCAGTTTTTAACGTCTAGACAATCTGAAATTTAGCCGTTATAATTTTATTAGCAGGATGTAACCTAAAATGAGTTTTTCAGGGATCCGCTAAGGACATCTGGGCAGAGGTTGGCCATTTGAAGCAAATCCCACTCGCGAATCATAACCGAACGGCGCGACAAGCGGGTGGTTGCGAAGCCTGCTGTTTGCCAGGCCCACCTGGGCCGAAAGGACCACCGGGAAAGCCAGGAAGGCCAGGAAAGCCAGGAGCACCAGGACTTCCAGGCAACCCAGGAAGGCCACCAAGCCAGCCATGTGAACCAGTCACTCCACCTCCGTGCAAACCGTGCCCACCAGGACCACCCGGCCCGCCTGGTCCGCCAGGACCAGTCGGCGACCCCGGACCGGATGGACCTCCAGGCAGACCAGGAATTGGTGGCGCTCCAGGCGAACCAGGACCAAAGGGACCGCCTGGCCCACCCGGACCACCAGGACCATCAGGACCACCTGGCCCACCGGGACCAGATGCAGGAGGAGACGAAATCCTTCCAGGAGAGCCCGGAGAACCAGGTATTTTTTCTGACTCTTGTATTTCACGCTTACTTGCTTTGTCTTCGTAATTATACTTGTTCGCTCACTCTTCTTGCTACAAAATTGAACATTTTGGTATATATGAAGGAAGCAAATTAAGTAGCTAAACTTTATTCCTTTGATCAAGAGAGAGACGTATCGTAGATAAAATTTCTGCATCATTGTCAAGCAGGAGCAAAGACACCAACCATTTGGGAGAGGACTTGCTGACAAATTTTTTCAGTAACCAACTAGAAACCTGGCCTCCCTCTAAATGCCTCCATGGGAACGTGAATAAGCAAACTTCTCTCACGGATTTCCTTGAATTTGATGCCCTGATTTCAGGAGAGCCAGGTCCACCAGGCCCACCAGGACCACCTGGTCTTCCTGGTGCGGATGGACCCCCAGGGCCGCCTGGCCCAAAGGGACCGAAAGGACCGGATGGAACACCAGGACCCAACGGTCCACCAGGACCGCCAGGACCCCCAGGAGCAGCTGGATTACCAGGCGAGAAGGGTATTTGCCCGAAATACTGCGCAATCGATGGTGGTGTCTTCTTCGAGGATGGAACACGACGTTAGGAAACCCATTGAGGGAATTATCATCGCATTTGTTCTCGGCGCTGCCTTCATTTGCATTAATGTTCGCTCAAATCGAATGCTTTGCAAAAATAAATAATTATCATTGAGCTCAGCGGAACGCACAAATAGTAGAAAATAAAAAATAAACAAGGAGAAGCCTGGTGTGTTTGAAGACCAATAGGGGTGAGTGAGGCAATGAGTAAGCATCAGTGGAATTGGAAACGGTAAAGTAAAGAAGTCAAAGTAATCCTACTGGATTATTTTACTGCAGCAGAAAGACTGTAGCGCTCGTGTACGTGAGATTTTAGAAGTTTTTAAAACGAATGAAGAAGTCGGTCTTTTAGGCTCAGCTCTATCTGTGCATTTTAGCTGTGAAACGTTAGCGCTTTTTACCTCCTCTAATTTGTGCTTCAAGCGTCATAAGTAGAACTGAGCATTCGCACTGAATAATTTGAATCACTTCGGGACATTTAATCTCATTCTAGCTCTTTCTGTCCACTCCTTTCTTCCCCTTCCACATCTCCCACCTATTTTTTTCACGGATCTCAGAAAGACCATTGCAGAATACTCATCATTCCTGCCCATGGTGAACTACGCTATGAAAAACGGCTACTGACAGTAGCTGGCTTTAATATGCTCGCATGAGGTGAGCAGATCTATAAAACGAACCGCTCAGGCGAAGTTACAAAGTCACCTGCATGTTGCAGGAGGCATTTCTTGACCACAGTGTTGCGCAACGTTGACGTGAAGTTTGAAAACTAAAGAGTTCGCAGATTTCCTCAGAAAAATCGTTGTTCCACCCTTCCCTGCTAAGAATTTCATTCATCAGTGCGCCGGAACTAATAAGCTACTGGACATATCGTGCATTTGAGGAATGAGAAACAAAATGTCAGACTTTTATGTATTGTAATATCGTTATAGATTAAGAGATCAATTGCAGCTGATGGAAATATGCTCCATAAAGAGAGTTGTTAAATTTCGAAATTTTAGAAGACTTTATTTTGAGAAAAATAGGCGGCTTCTTTGTGAAAATTATCGGTATAGAAAATAATTATGAGATATTTGAGAGAATATGAAATTTATTGGGAGAGCTTACTAGCGTCTAATTAGATACATTATCAAAACGTCAAATAATCAGAAAAAAAATGTGCAGTCTAAAATTCATTTGTATTAGAAAGTGGCGTTCACATTTTCTTTCAGCCTCATTTCTCATATAATTTATTCAGTTCTATTCAAGTACCCTTTATCACTATCTTCGATTTATGTGAAATTTTTTCCACTCACAAGCATCCAAGATCTTTTTTATTTCTGCTGATATGGTGATTCAATATGGCCACTCGCAAAGGCACATATTGTGCCATTCGCCTGGCGTAATTTCCTAATTGCTCTCACTCGATCGCACTTCATTTCATCGATTATACTGCACTTCTGTTAGATGTTTATTTCGCTTTACATCAAACTTTTCTTCTCATTTTTCCCAACTTTAGAGCTTTTCACGTACCAAGCATATTATGAAAATTCCTCCTCCAAGTTAGCGTATTTTTCAGTTCTTTAAATGATGCAAAAGTCTACCTGCTTTGTAAGAAAAGAAAAACCTTTCCTACGTTGTCTCAAATTACCTGCAAAAACTTATTACAACGATCATGTAACCGTAAACGGGTTCGTTTGAATATTTCATCATTTCGTGCATCACTTAATAACATCAATTATAGAAGTATCGACGATGAAAATTTAAGAAATGTGATGCTATATAATGAGCGGAGGATAACATCCTATACATAATTCCTTTTTGATACTGTTTACCTCAATTACAAATGTGCCACATTCGATTGAGACAATTAAGTAAATTCTTTTTCACGATTTACTGAGTATGAATGGAAGAGAAACCTTTTCCGGTAAAGGATTTCGATGGTAGAGTAGATAGACGTCAAGAAGAACTATCATATTTTATTTGAAGATTGCAGCTGATTTATCGAATAAATGTGAAAGCAAAATATGCTTCTTGTTCCCGTTCATTTTTGATAAAAACGTAGTATTATCTTCATAGACAGAAAATTCGACATGACTGATCACAAGTGGTCGTTGAGAAATGAGTGATTTCAATTCAGTAATATAAATAGTTAATTCAGTAATTCAGTAATAAAAAGCATTTGAAGTTCTATCCTATAAGATAATTTTCAAATGCCGGAAGTTTTATCGATTTTTGAAATATATTTTATAAAATAGGCAAATTTTTTGACGAAGGATCGCTACATCGTCCGATTTTATGGTTAATTAAAGGCGAAAAATAATTACATTTTATGAGAAATTCTTCATTTTTCATACTTTTTTATCGTAATAAAACGTTTAGCGAATAATATCTGTGCTGAATCGAAAATTTCCCCCACTCTTTAAGACGATCGATTACGAGCAATTAGAGAAATTCGTTCATATTGGGAATTGAAGCGTCACGAAAAGGTAATCAAATTACTACAATTGCTGCTTTAAGTTGTGTTAATGGGTTTTCTTCTTTTTTCTTTTATTGGAACATTTCCGTTCAACATCCTTTCAAAAGCTTTGTAATCTAAGAGCGATAATATGAATTGCGGAAGGGCGTTGTCGCAATGAAAGTGAGTTTTTTTGGTCAAATAAAGTTCGCTAATTTTAAAACGATTGAATTTTTAACGGAATTTTACACATTTAACACATTTCTAACATGAAATATGTGAGATTAGATTGCCCACATCACTTCAAATATTATGCCTGTTTTCTGTCCACGCTTCTTCATTAGCTTCTTTATGGAGGGGATGGATTTAACTGATTTCGGAGATCTAACACAAATGCAATGCCGCTAAGGTAACGCGAGGGTTGGGAAAAGCGGGATGGGGACGGCCGAAAATAGAAGGTCATTTTTCCACTACATTGAAATAGTCGATTAGAAAATTCGTTTTTATCCTATGAAACATCATTTTCGATGCGTTAATTCACAAAGAAAATGCCTCAATGATTAGATTCATTGTTATGATGAAGAAGAAAATCATTACATTCTCTGAGAACGAAAAGTAAATGAAAATCTAATAATGAAAATAGCTTTAAAAAAATAGATATAGCGACTCACACCGACTCACATTTCTTTAATAGGTGATGTTGGGAGCAATTTATGATCCAAAGAAGGCCACAGTGGAGAGTGGGAGAAGTCGAATGCACTCAGTCAAAAGTGATCAATGATCAACACTGAAATGTTCACGTTTCTGATGCCTTGAAGGCGAAGGGGAGGCAGGAAAGACAAGGAAGAGAAGGGAGGGAAGAGAGAGGCGTGAGGGGGGAGGAGAAGAAGGAAATGGAGGAGAGAGTATATGGAATTTCAAAATGGATGGCACCTGACCGATAATTAAAATTATTCAGTGTCGAATATGATGCAGTAAACGTCCCACTGTTGGAAAGAAATCATTAAGGAGCTTAAATTTTTAAATGCTTTAATACTGTACATACCCAGTAAGCAGCATTAAAAAGTAATTGTAACTGATGTGCCCATCTTTAGGGATCGTCTATCGATGCGTTTCACATAATTATTAACGTCTGCAGAAATGCGCTAATATTATCGATTGAAGTCGTGTCTTTGCAAGGTCATAAGTACTGGTTCCGGAAATGGTGTTTATTTCAATGGATAGCAAATTAGAGCAGCGTCAGTAAGTGCAAATAGAAAGAAAGATTAAAATGCTGCACAAAAAATAGTCAGCGTTTAAATGAATGAAAAGAATAAATATTTTGACGGCACGTTTAGCAGTGAGTGTAGAATACGACAGCTTTGTATCACACAATGAAGTAGAGTTTAGGGCAACTCAAGTATAAACTTGTGAAGAAAATGAAATCAATTGCCTTATTTTTTTGGATGAACTTCTGGATGCATTTAAGGGTTTATGGGAGTCCAAAAATATGCAGATCACACTCGCGCCATAAAGTCCTTCTTCTTTACCATCATTCTATCATTTCTAGACGTGCATTATGAGACCTAAATGTACACATATAAGTTTAAACATAAACAAATAAATAAATAAATAAACAAGAAGTGCACTATAATTAAGCAGGAAAGATACTCGCATTAGCTCAAGCGAGTTGTCCTTTGACTTAAAGGTCTCTGCAGAGCTAAACTTAGCCACTTTTGAAACTCCATTCATTGCACATATTTTCCACTTAAGAGTAATTTTCACACCTTTTCGACTGTCCTCTAGATTTTTCTAAAGTGCTAAAATGGGGGAAAGGATATAAGAGGTTTCAAATGAGCATTCATTGAAAAAAAAGGTAACAATTAATAACATATTGTTCGATCTCATCAAATTACAGCAGTTTCCCCACGGTTAATTTGTTTTTTGCCTTCCTCTAACATTTTATTCTCTCGTTAACTTAACATTGACATAAAGCAGGAAATTTTGAAGACGAAAATTCAACGAAATCTAAATAGGCCGCTTTATTTATACGTGCGATTCATCTTGATTCATTGCAGATGTTTTTTGTGGATACCACTGAACAAGCTCCAACCTCAAATCGCCCTGTCCTTCATGCAGTTTAGCAGAATGATGATTAAATTGATTCAAGCGCCTATTAGCATGTCCGGAATGTGGTCCAAAATGCAGAAAACTTAAGCTGTCTTTCAGATGAAGAGATTTCGCTTCTGTAGCACATTAGCATATCTGAACAGAAATTTTGATAATAAGGAAATAGAAAACGAAGGAATTTATTTGATTTGTTCTTTTGAATTTCCAAGTTCAACAAAAATAGGACGATAATGAATCGACTTTGATTTTCTTTCTTGAGAATTTCTGCAATTTTCAAAATTTCAAGGAGAAAATTCTCATTATCTTGCTACGGCATTTTTGAGTTATGAATACCTTTCTTCTTGCAACTCATAAATACTCATTTCTTTCAAGCCATATTCTTGTGGAATGTTCACAAGACGTTGTATTCCTTAAAAATTATTATATTCATTTGATTGTGATGAGCTGTGAGTTTGATTCATCAATTTAGATCGCACTGATCAAACTGACTGACCACGTCAACCGAATGTTCATTGCGATCGTGCGTTCATCGACAGAGTACAGCAACTAATGATGATTACTCGATGATCGGCGAATATCAGTGAACATAACGACCATAACGAATGTATTGATGGCAATTTAATCGTGTGCCCTCCACACTTCCACTTTATTTCTTCAAGTTTAATGAAAGTTTTTAAGATTATTGTCGAAGATTTTTTGAGGTCCTATATTTGAAGGTTTTTTCTCAATATTTGACATCAGTTTTCACTCTGTAGATGATAAATCCGCGAGGATTTTCGCATCCAATCACTTTTTTCACGTGTTGAATTTCTTATTGCGTTTTTGAAAATTACGGTTTCATCGATCATTTACGTCATATTTGCAATGTTTAGAAAATTTTGAAAAATGAAATTTATCGCCCTATAATCTTTTCCTCGATAGTATTTTAATAGTCGTCTTGAACAGTCACGTAATCCATAAAGTTTCAGCGAATGGCAAAGATTAAACCTTGGAAGAAGCTTGTCTAAATTAAATAAAGCGCATTGATGAAGCATCTATCAGGACGTAAATGTGGTTTTCTTTGGTCGATGATTATGAATGCATTGCGAGTATTTAATTTAGATCTTTTCGCTGCATCGTATAACCTCAAAAAAATCCTTAAAAACAAGCTCGTTCACGAATAGCGTGGCGAATATTTAGCCACTTCAATGTTTAACTAGTTCTTGACTTAGAATCGCTTCTTTGTCCGAAGAGTCGTTTTTTATAGTACCCCGCTTCTGTAAAGTTGCAAATCCTGAAAACAACATTGCCTAGCCATCTTGAAAAGCATTTTCTTGTTAAATTCTCTGCCAAATTCATATGTAAGTTTAAAATTCTGGAGAAAAAGCTCTGTCTATATAAGAAATTTCTTTGGAGGAATCCCTTCATCATAAAAGCTTCGATGATTTCTTCTGTAAAGTAGAGATTCTCCAAAGCCGACGGACCATATAAAGTCTCTTGCAAGGGCTCATTCGGCCTTAAACCCCATATCGCCTTGCCGTCTCTTATTGCATAAAACGCTACAATCCTACCGATTTTTTCATTGCAATAGAGCGTGCACCTGACCACTCACGCTTTCTACCGAGCAGAAAGGGGAAAAGAAAGACGGCGATTCATTCGAGAAGTGGCGGGGGGGGGGGGGGGGGGGTAGCCGAGGCGAGTTTGTTTCTTGTGCTATGTAGGTTAAGTTGTGTAGGCAGTTCATCGCAGCAGTCGACCAGAAGCGGTGAAATGACTATCGTTAACTTCGAACACTTAAGCGAAAGCAAAATTTTGTACGTCCTGAACATGTCAAAACATTCTCACTGAGATTAAATATCATTGCGTGGAAACGTGTCATTCTGCGCCTTTATCCTGTTCAATTTGTATTGTGACGTACGCAATACCCCTCACGGCATTTCTTTGTCAGTCAATAAAAAAATGGAGGAAAGTAGATATTCAGATTTATTTTTGGCAACAATTCGAAGACCATGCTAAATACAGAAATGAAATTGGCGAGGGAAATTTTGAGCAATGTTGCACTTTTGAAGATATTAGCGTCGAGTACCATCCTCGAAAAATACGCCGCCATCAATGGCACAATATTTCGGACAGATACCCTTCTCGCCTTGTGCTCCTGGCTCGCCTGGTGGTCCTGGCGGTCCAGGCTGACCATCAGGACCGGGTGGCCCATCAGGTCCTGGTGGTCCTTTCGGTCCTTCTGGTCCTGGAGCGCCATCGGCGCCCGGTTGTCCAGGTGGGCCAGGGGGTCCAGGTGGTCCTGGGTCTCCTGCAATTGCAACTTTTGAAATGGTAGCCACATGCTCAAAATAAGGCCCTTTAAACAAGGAATGTCGTGGTTTTTTGTTACAGTTAATGAGAATTTTTGCAACAATACTCGCCGAGGTCTTTGTTCTTCGCTTGTAGTCAAAGAAACAGTCCGTATCCAAATTTTTCCTTACCTGACTCAGCAAGCGCGCTGAAGTTTGACACAGACATAGAATTCAAATAGGCACAAAGAGAATTTCAAATTTACCTGGCTCGCCGGGCTCTCCAGGTATAAGCGGCTCGTTTGGTGCATCTTGTCCAGGGTCACCTGGTGGCCCTGGTGGCCCAGGTTCTCCAGGAGGTCCCGGCGGTCCCTTGGGACCTGGTTCTCCAGGTGCACCGTCGGCTCCAGGTGCACCGGGTGGTCCATCTGGTCCAGGGTCGCCCGGTGGTCCAGGTGGTCCTGGAGGACCGGGCGGGCCTGGTGGGCAAGGTTTACATGGGGGTGGAGTGACTGGTTCACAAGGCTGACTTGGTGGCCTTCCAGGGTTTCCTGGAAGGCCTGGCGCTCCTGGCTTTCCCGGCCTTCCTGGCTTTCCAGGTGGTCCCTTCGGTCCTGGCGGTCCTGGAAGGCAGCAGCCTTCACATCCATTGCCTGCCTGGCGTGCTGTACGATTTTTTGGCAGTGGCATTTTTTTGAGGTGGCCCACTTCAGACCATATGTCCTTTGCCGATCCCTGCAAAATCACCTATCAGTGACTACTTTGGCCGGTGGTAGTCTTGAGTTATTCTTGTTTATCCTTGCGCAAAATAATTAAGCCATGCGCTATTATGGAAGCAGTTTTGCTTTGAAGTGCGACGAAATTGAAGTGTATAGACTAACCTCGACCACTTTAATTAAGTAAGGCAAGCTTCATTCCGATCTATAAACTTTCGAAGATCCTTTACGACTGAAATCCTTGCTTTTAGAGCATTTTACTTCTGTTGCAAAGATTTCACAAATTTTATGATGTCATTTGCGCAATCAATGGCCGGTTAGGCTTGCAGAATTTCATAGAAGAATTTTTAGTTGTGGCGCGTTTAATAAAAACTTTTAATTGAAGAATGTACCGTAAACTTTGCCGGAAGATTTGCATATTGCATGGAAATCAAGACAGTTAAGCTAACAGAAACGTCCTATGGTATTTTGCGACCATAAGGAATACAATATTTTGGTACTACAGGGGAAAACGTTGAATGAGTTGATGAATAGAGGAGATCTGTCGATGAGCTGAGCACTTCCTCGAGATACTAACGTCCAAAAGACAATCTTAATCAGCCGAGTTTAAAATCACATAGAAGTAATATGTGAAATATTCTCCCTAGGTTGTAATTCCCCCGGTTGTTTGCGCAAATCTGCTTAAAGATAATATTTCCTGCAAATCTGATCCGCTGTAAAGTGATGCAGTAAGCATATGTAAATTTTTCCACGCCCAAAGACACGAGTAAGCAAATATACAAATGAATGAATGAATAAATAAATAAATAAATGAACAAATAAAGAAAAAAGTATATTCATATTTATATTTACACTTATGTATATTTAAGTGCCTTCCAAATGGAAAGTTTGAACGAGACAAACACACACAAACAAACACGCACACGGCAAAGGAGGGTATCATAATGTGCTTTCCGGATGTAGATCTGTAAATCTGAATAAAAGGGACAGATGCTAATAATGTGCTCACTCGAAATGTTATGAGTGTAGCGTGGAACTCACTTTATGGTCGACAAAACTCAGGCGAAAAGCTGCTTTTGCGAATGAAACAACTCACTATCCAAGCTAAGCAAATGATCGCTAAGCTGCACTGATGCGATGATCATTAGCGCTAAAACCAACAACGTTCGATTTGATTCCTTAATTGATTGAATGCTTATTCACAAGCATAGATTAAAGGCTTCGTAACGACAACAATCTGACGAGTAGTCAACAAACTACTCTAATAACGTTGGAATATTATCTTCACAAAATTCTATTAACTTCTGCACACCTTACAGAAATTGATCTCATTATGCATTTGTCGTCGTACGTGATGTACATAATTGTAGACCATCGGTAGCGTTACGCATACGGAGAGGACGGCCACAGCCGAAAAGACCACCGCCGAATAGGCGACGAATTTGTACGCTTTGATTCGATTCTCCAAATCCATCGCGGCTGATGCGATTGGCACAACCGAACGACGGTGTGATATAGATGTCCATCTGTGTGTCTTTTATAGAGATATGATGACTGAGATTAACCAGCTGGACGGGTATAACGTAAAGGTTTTTTTTCTTTCAAACGCAATCCCGTTATTTCGCTTGAGGCAAAAACCGTCAACGGCGAATAAATTTTGCGTTCAAACTTCCGTCTTTTGATCGGCAAAAAAATTCAGCAATACGAAGGTTTGTTTTTGTCATTTACGAAGTTTTAGGAGGGGGATGAATTGTGGTTTTTGAAGAGGAGATGTGCCTTGTGCTTGAGCGTCAAGGTTTACGCGTCAAGCCTAAGTTCTGTGCAGTGTATGGAAATATTTTGAGTATTTTCTTCTATAATAAATGCCATCTTCTATTTGCCCATACCTCAAAGTTAGAAAGAATGAGTTTCAAGTGTGGAAATTTTTCGATCCCTAGTAATCTCATTTTCACTTGTGTAACTGCACGTCGCAGAAACGGATTTCGAACGAAAATTTGGTTATTTTCTATACTTTTTAAATAAAAGCAACTATGCATAAATATATATCAATTAGAACGCATTGTCCGTCGAATAATCTTCACACTTACCAACCTCCACCCTCAATAATTACTTGATCATTTGCACTTTTTCAACTGAAGCGACCATTTGTTATTGAGCAGTTATTCCACTGGTTACGTACGTGAGCATACATAATTTTGAATGTTATTTGTTCTGATATCTACGCTTACGAAGAGAAGGATCTACAGTAGATAACTCTCCTATCTAATTATCTGTGCTTTGCATTAGAACCCATAAAGTTGATTCGTCATTCTGTTATCATAACGTCTATTTAATCATTTTATCTCATCAGCTTTTTTTCCAACTTATTCGCATCGATAGGCAAAAGATAAAATTTTTCATCCTAACAGAAATCTATTCCTCATCTATAACTGAACAGTACTACTGCGATACTATGCATAATGAATTCATGCGGTCTTTTTAAATAATAGATATTAATTTTTTGGAAGACATAATTTGTGACTTCAAGAGATGCAAATGAATTTCTAGAAGATGGGTATTCGTCCAATTTTTGAATCACGATGTTGTGTGTCACCTTTTCGTGGAGAAAAAAGACGCTCATTACGACAGTTAATCTATCAAACAATCCCGGTTTTTCGAATATTTTGCTTTTATTGTTAAGCGTTGATAGGAACTTTATTTCGGCGATAATAAAATATGTGCAATTGAGAGTAAAAGGTCTTTGTTTAAGAGCGCATTTGCTGAACATTTTTGACACAAATGGAATCCAGTCGAACAACGTTAATCGGAATGCATGCGATGAAAATTTCCGTAAATTTTCTCACTTAAATACAAGAATAAATGAAAATTATTCTGTCGCGTTCATTGAACATTCTCTATGGATATCGTGAATCTAAACAAATGGCGCTAATTAACAAGTAATTATTTGTTGAACAACTTCCGGCAAACCAGATACCTGGCCAGTTTTAAGCAATACGCCTCATTGGAGATGGAGTGAAATTCTAGGGTAGGAAGTTGTGACAATACTCATTTCATATTACGTATGAAAATTAGATACGCTCTAATAAGATGAGGTAAGATAATGCAAAATCTATTAAATAAGATAATCCTGCAAATATTGTTGTCCATAGTTTCTAATTTCGCGTCAGACGAGTTTGGAATGTGCCTCCCGCTTCCATCTGTATAGTTAGAAGTCTAGTAGAATAAAAGAAAATGAAATAAAGCAAAACAAAGCAAAGCAAAGTGCGATTGAAAAGATTTAACGGCCCATAATTTGCAAATGATGAAAGAAACGAAGAAGCAAAAGCTGGAGTGAATATTAAAGACGGAAACGCATAGAGAGAAAATTTAATAACGAATAATGATGGGCAACAAAGAAACTGAAGTAATTTGCACTTTACGCAATTCGTTCAAATTACCTAGACACTCTTCAATTCGACAAACGGTACTTTCCACTGGTATACACCTTCTTCTTCTTCTTCTTCTTCTTCTAACACTCCTTCTGCTTGACATCTCATAAATCTCCTCGCATTTCTTGAGAACTTGCTGTAAATGCTGTAAAATTTCCGCCTCTTAAAGAAAACGTTTTTGCCAATTTTGAACGTTGACCTTTCAGAGTTTTCAAAATCTTTCACCTTATCACATTCAAGAATAATAAATACACAGCTCTTTACTGCCTGACGTCTTATTTAAATGAATTCCCATTTGTATAAATTCACCACTAACTTTGTCTTTTTGCCTCACTTAACTGAAACTCTTGTGCGCACATCGGTCATTTTTTATTATTACGAGCAGGAATAGTAGTAGTAATGGTAGCATTATGCCTTGACTCGGTGGAGCAAGAACAATGATCAATGAATGCGTGCTATAAAAAGCTCTAAAAGGGTAGATGCCGAAGTTATATGGCTGTAAATTATGATGTGGTCAGAAGTGATCGATAGGAAATACTGCTCGAAAATGCTTGCGAGCAAGCTCTTAAAGCGCTTAGAGAAAGTAGTGGAGAGACTAGAAGAAACGTAGTATACATGGACAATTTCGTTGCTTAGCTTATTTCTTTCATCAGTTGCAATAAGAAGAAATTATATTTTTGGCGTAGAGGAACATACTATTGGCATTCATGTTGCATTCTACTTCGTTGATAGAATTACCGTTTTTTTGGATGACAGGGTAATGAAATTGAAAAATGACTTCCCAATTTCGGAAAAAAATTCACATAGGAAGGCATGAGAAAATAGAATTTCGCATAATAACATATCTATTATGAAAAATTCCTTTTGTCTCTCTCTTTTATTTCAAAACACAAAAAAGAAACGATAAATAAACGCTGAAACAACCATGCGAATATTTGCAAAAATAAACCGGATTTGAGTGGTTTCTTCTAAATGATAGTAGAGTGCAAATATATCGATGTCAATGTTCGATCATGATCCCATAAATCTTTCGACTTGTAGGCGTTGAGTGAATAGAGCGGAGAAAAAACTGCTTAAAATTGAATTTTTAATTTATGAAATTCGATGAGATTTTAGACGTTCATAACTTTTTGAGCAGATTAAAATTAAAATTTAAATAACCCTATCTTGAAAACGAATATTGAACAAAGAAACGAAACTTCTATCACCTCTATAATGGCTGAGGATTATTTCATCCATACGGTTCACCGACGGTGATTCAGCATGAAAATTCGCTTAGAGAATTCAGCAATGCTGCTTTAAGGTTCATATGTGTACAGATTGTATATCTGTACACATATGAACCTTATAGTGATTAAACGGGCATTAAAAGGCATTAAACATGCAACGTATAGTGATTAAATAACGGGCATTTTACTAACTGCTATTAAGCTCCAGTCCACGTTGCCTTATTAACTGACAGTTTTAGGTTGACGGTGTATGTTGCAAGTCCGCAAAAACCGTTTCGCTTGTCAACAAACTATTTTCTACTAGCCAATGAAGAATATAGGATTATGCCCTTCTACCACCTCTCTCGATATATCAGAAATTATCTATCCACGTTTCGACTTAAAATAATTCGATCGAAAATTTACGGCCTTTTAGCTAGCAACCTATTAAGCTTCATCACAACGGATTTATTCAATTTAAATTACGTAGCATACCTTTGCAGCGAACTTATCCTATGAGATCCTCTTTTCCCGGTCTCCCCATTTGTGGCAGCTATCGTCTGTTGGATGACTTTTAAAAACTATGCACGCAGTGTCGTTCAAGTGAGAAGAATTCGATTAAGATGACCACATATCTCTGCCTTCAAAGAAGGCTTAATATCTCCGATCAAGAGATATAGAAATCCCAGTACTATTTTTAAGCACAAACCAAAAAACGTTGACAACGCCCATGAGCGTCTAATAATCGTTTTGGAATTCATAATAGCATTACATTAATATTTTCGAATTATTTCAACTTTTAGGGCAAAGTATGAACTAAACAACTCTTATGTTAATTTTAAAACTCTTAATGTAATTTAAATAATTTTATAGTCATCGCTGATTTCAAATTAGCGTACAGAAGAAATTTGATGCGAAGAAACGCATTTCCTTCACCACATAAAACTAATATAGCGTATAGCGAAATTGCTGTAGTGGTCGAATTTCTCGTTGATAAAGTGAACTCCTTGAAATTACGATGATTTCAAGTGAAAGGAAAATGCATCCGAGTCCAGCTGATACTATTTGAATTTTTCCTCTTTCATTTTTTTAAATCAACCACTTCAATAATTGATGAGAAAATAACAAAATTCTTAAATAAATCATATTTTTATTATTATCTATTTGAGCATTCGAATGGGTGATCAAATAAGAATAGTTGCAATAAAAATATTTTCAGCAGAAGAAGAATCAAGAAGAATATGAATACTCTACCAGAGAATAGGTTCTTTATATGGAATGTTGAATTTGAGATTTATGCCGATTGTTTTCCACCACTTCATTTATCCATCAGCTTCGTCGAAATTGATCAATAAACGAGCAAAAAACATTGCCAGAGACCATATTCAGTGACATAAATTGTAGGCCATTATATTTCGCAGCTATCCATCCATATCATTCCCTATTTCTCTTTCTTTCTAAGACTATCGGCTAACAAACCGACACTCGCAGACATAAAACGTCTATTTACAGACCTGACCGTGCAATAATGCGTTTTGCAAACGAATATTTGAGGAAAAAAGAAGCATAGAAAGCGAATCATTAAGTCTGTTCGTTTATATGCTAAAAGAAAATAGCAAAAAAATGAAAGAGTGTGAAAAAATATTTGTCAAAATTATTTCATCAAAGAAGTGAAAATTATTTCTTTTTTTCATTTTATTTCTCATTTTTCATAATTTTATGCATAAATACTCATAAAATTCATCAATAAAACACCCAACGAAAAACAATTATTGCTGAGAAGAAAGCGATGACTGCAAAATAATTGTTTTTTGTTTTTTTTTTTTTGGTAAACCTCTTTTCTAATATAATAACGATCGTAAATAAACGTTGTTTTGGGATCATCATTGTTTCGGATTTACCAAACTCGCCTCTTCAAAACAGTTCCTGTATAAAAGATCCTTTAGTTCTAATGTCATCGAACAGAACAACTAAATCGTTCATAGCCGAACATTTTCTTTAGCGATATTTACTTTCACAAGAAAAGACTCTTCCGGGAGAAATCTGGCTCGTATGAGAGTATGCGGTGAATGAAAGAGGAAGGGAAAGAGGTTAGAGGATGGGAGTTAGACAGTCTTCACGGAAGGAATAAATGAATGAGCTCAGCGCCTGAGAATTTATGGGAGTAGAACAACTAGTATTATGGACATAATTAATAGGAGGATGTGTCTGAAGGCGGTGTTCCACGAAATATGGTATAATAGTTCAAATTTTCGGTAGTTGTAAGAATTCTTAAATATTAATTTTTTTAGTCTATTCTAAACAGATGAAGTGAGAAAAAGTGTTCAACGCCTAAATTTTCCCTCCCAGGAATTCCAGCAATCTGCATTTAGCAGTATATATTAGGAGCATTGTTTTAATGCGTAGTGATCATCATGAAAAATTTTGAGGTCAAATATCTATTCATTACCTATCCGTACCTTTCACGTGTAGTACACCAATATTCGGCTTGCGAAACGTCATAACTACTCGTTTTTATAATCGAATAAATTTTTATTGCCTCAATTCATATCTCATTTCCTTTGTTATATGATTCCTGCACGACATCCGCATCGTTCGGATCCGATAACGATCTTTCTATACAACCATTCCAATCCGTCATCATCACATCACATTTTAAGAGGGCGATTTAGAGCAACTATCATTTTACGGATATATCAATCTGTTTCATCAAAAACGGATCCGTAAAAAAAGATGGAATTCTTGCCGATATCCTCAAATTGTTCATGAAGGCCTTGAACACACTTTTTTTGTCCTTTAAAATAATTTTTAATTTTTTTAGCTTAAAGGATTCAAAAGTGTGAAGGAATCGTTGTAAAGATGCATCATGCAAATACATATTTCTAAGCATATAAGTTGTTTTTTCGTCTATTTGGCTATGTGCACACAATTTGTCGCGATTGTGTTCTCGAAAAATCTCTACTACGAAAGACTCGACATTAATTCATTTAAATTTTCCTTCTCATATTGCAAAAGATTTATTATTTACAGTCCAATATATAAGTTCCTTTTTTTGCATACTTATTCACTTCAAGTTTAAACTAACTTTTGTATTGGTGTTTCGAGTTTCTTAATTGAGCAAAATTGGTCTCATTAGCGGAGCACTTAGCTCAAGCGTTCTTGCGGCGTATTTCCTGTTCGCAACTGACTAGTTTTTGTGCAATTGTTCACGAGCACTAGCAAAAAAAGAAGTAGAACCTCCACGATTTGTCTATTTCTCGGAATTTTAGTTGTTTATCGTTCATCAGTGAGTTGATTTCACAAGAACTCAATGCTATAATATTTATTTTTAAGAGCAGTTAGAAAATGGCAAACGATTTTGCAAGCAATGGCAGTGGTGTGCATGAACTGAGGCACATTTTTTGTTCTCGTCTTTTCTCGACTTTTAACGTCGAGTACCATCCTCGAAGAAAACGCCACCGTCGATTGCACAATATTTCGGGCAGATACCCTTCTCCCCTTGAGCACCTGCTGGCCCTGGTGGTCCTGGTGGTCCAGGCTGTCCATCTGGACCAGGTGGACCATCTGGTCCATTCGGTCCTTTTGGTCCAGGTGGGCCAGGAATTCCGTCTGCGCCTGGCAGTCCGGGAGGACCTGGTGGTCCGGGTGGCCCTTGATCTCCTATAAAGAAGAACATAAAACTGGTGCAAGAGGCAGACAAACGTAACGCTGGACATTGGTGCAGCAGCTGTCAACTTAATAAAGTGAGTTTATGCCTGAAGTGCTACAATTTTCGAATAACTGCTGGGCATTTGTAGTGTGTACTGCAATAAAAAAAAATTATTTTTCATCATAAAGTGTACCACAGTCCATCTGTTACGTGTATATGATTTTTTTTTCTGAATAATTACTTATGAGTGAACCTTGATTCTGCGTTTAGCGGGTTGTAATTGGCAAACCTATCGTCCTGAAAATTAATCAGAGATACATTTCATCTCCTAGCCACTGAAATGAAAATGAGAACAATTCTCTTCGCAGCAAGCGAAGAGAATTGTTGCTACAAAGAATTTTGAGTTATTTCGATACTAAAATAAAGTTCTTGAGAAGAATTCAGAGCAAATTTAATGATATAGAGGCGCCACCAATATACTCATTTCTGGCTGAAATGATCGGAGTCCTGCAAAACTGACCGGGTTCGCCGGGCTCTCCAGGTTGCAGCGGCTCGTTTGGTGCGTCGGCTCCCGGCTCGCCGGGTGGACCAGCTGGTCCAGGTTCTCCAGGTGGGCCAGGTGGGCCTTTCGGTCCTGGTTCTCCAGGGGCGCCGTCCATCCCGGGATTTCCTGGAGGTCCGTCTGGTCCAGCATCTCCAGGTGGTCCGGGTGGACCAGGAGGGCCAGGTGGACCTTGAGGGCATGGCTTGCAAGGTGGCGGAGTAATCGGCTCGCATGGCTGGCTTGGTGGTCTTCCTGGATTGCCTGGAAGGCCAGGTGCTCCTGGTTTTCCAGGTCTGCCAGGTTTTCCAGGAGGTCCTTTAGGACCAGGCGGTCCAGGCAAACAGCATTCGCTGCAAGACGAGCCTTGCGACGCGCCGGCTGCCTCAACTCCTACATCTGTGGGGCCATAACCAGCTTGACGTCGCGTCCTGTTGTTCGCAGCCATAGGAATCTTTTTTAAGTAGCCGACTTCAGCCCAAATATCCTTTGCAGAGCCCTGTTAAAAATACATACACGTTGAATATTTCTGACGGCCTTGAAATTATAAGCAACCATGTAGGCGAATAAACAAAAATATTCTTCCAAATCTGCAAATGGATCTATGCAAATATATTCGCGGAGAAAAAACTTAACAATAGAGAATCTAGGCCAAATCATTGTATGCCAATTTACGATCTTGTTCATCATATCACTTCCAATAAATTTGCGATGAATGATAAAATACGCATGATAATGTTTTGTTAATTTAAACGATTCCGCCCTTCAACTAAGCAACGAAAAGAAAGTCTGTTCTTCTCACGTAATTGACTTAGAATGCCATCCGACTCTTAATGCGCAAATTTTAGGAGTCATAAATATCCCCCTCTGTTTTCAGATCTATCGAATTCCCATCTCTAAGTTCGAATACTTCCAGACTGAAAGTAGCAAACAAATAGACGCATTCTTGTGGACAAATATGCGTGCAGTTATATATTTATGAATTCAAAATTCCGTAAACGAATAAATTTGCAAATTAAACAGTTTCACTCAACGGTTTTCTCCAATGGTTCATCGTTGAGATGCAACGTTAACTGCTGAGCACCGTAGAGAGAAAGAAACTCGGTAAAAATGCTTTCTGAATACAATTTTGTTTTTCTTCTCATTCAACTTCACGGACCTAAGAGTTTCGTCTCATTAAGATCGCCAAAGATGTGCAAAACCGGATTCAGAGGTAATCGCCGCCATGAAGCTGCAATTTGCAACGTTCAATGAGACGTTTTCCATTTCTGAGAAGTATGATATGGGTGAAAATTCCTAAGCACCACCATTAACTAAAACTCTAACCTCATGGCAACAAATAAAAATATCACCTTATTAGCAGCAGCCACTCGCAACAAGGATAAACGTGAGAAAACTTTTTGAGCTATTAGCTAGCGCAATTATTGAAATTCTTATTGTGCAGTCATAAGATATTAATTAATTCAACCACGTGGATTTTCTCGAGTTCTCTAATCGAATAAATTAGGATAGACTTCTTTGCAATCAATGCATAACACATGAAAATTCCTTCTTCTTTCACTGTTTCCTCTCGTTTATAGCGATTGCAATCAACATATTTCGACGGACACCTGGCAATAGATGATAATTGATTTCATGCTGATATTCCGGATGTTTGAAGTAAAACGTTATGTGCTAGCTGGATTTCGTTATGCTGGCTGACTATACGGCTCACTCTATTAGTCACAAGTGTATACCAGTCGTTCTGTTTACGCGTGTGAGGTGTCACAGTGGCCGCGATGGGAAACGGTTGCACATGGTCGAAGATCTTTTAGGAAAACCATTTTTTATAAGAATTAATGTGCGAAATTCCTGGCCTACAAATTTGATGACGAGGAAATGATTCAGAAAATTGCACCATCTTGAAGGAGCCGAGTGGGATTTCAAACCTCAAATTCTCGAAGTGAATTTTTCGAAATATTTCACTAAGATATCGGGAGAACGTGAAGAGAAAATTGCAAAGAAATTTTATTCTTGGAGATGCAAATCACTGCACAGCCATTTTGCAATACTATCTGCTTTTATTCCCAACTATGTATGAATATAGAAGAGTCGTTAGCGCTATAGAACTGCAGTTGATTTTCCAAAGAAAATTCCTACTATTAATTATGAAAATAAATGCTGCCTTCAGTTGGATAGAAATTTATGTTAGCGATGAAAAAATGACTGTCCTAATTTGCCGAGGTCATTTTAGATTAATTGACCCAACTCATTTCTACATTATATATTGTTTAAATTAATTATAAGCATGAGCAAATATGTGTTCCTTTGAAATGTCGTACTATAGATGAAAAGATATGAAAAATGATAGGATTCTTCGATATTCAAATCATTGGAACGGATTATAACTCAAAATGCATTCATTAGTGATTAAATTTTGCACAACGCTTTGATTTTTGTATAGCCTCATCGCTATCCATCATCGTGAAACTTAATAGTGAAGCATTCGAGTAGTCACCATACTAGTAAATCTAAGAATTTATAATTCAGAAGTGCAAATATTGTTGTGACCATAAGAATTTCCTAAGCAGAATTCACGATATAGGATGCTTAAGTTGTAATATCCGATAGGCTAATTCTTCGAAGTATTGAATAACTATCCAATCGTCAAAGTAATTTCATTTCGTTAAAAAAAAGTGGAGAATTATGTGGCAGTGCTAAGACCTCTCTTTTCATAGCGTGCAGCTTAAAAATGAAAAAAAAAAGAACGTCGAAGATTTTCCAACTTAATTAGAGCTTCATTTCTCCAGTTTTGCTCTCTCTTTGTAAACTGACCTGCTCTATCGTACTCTATAAGATCAAAGAGGTGGGGAATTTTCACTGATATTAACAATTGAATGTGGGATAATTAATGAATGAATGAAAATAATTAATGAATAAGTTCACAGGCAATTAATAAATGAAAGTAATAGGAAGTTATTTACCTTGCAGAAGTTGATCTCACTATGCATGGTACGTCTCACGTGATGAACATAGTTATAGACCATCGGTAGGGTAACACAAACGGATAGTACTGCAACAGCTGAAAAAGTGACCGCCGAATAGGCGACAAATTTATAAGCCTTGATTCGACTCTCCAAATCCATGCTCACCGTTTCGGCGATGGATCAGACGACTCTGATGCCTAACAATTTCGCTGTGGCACTTATATATGAATGAGGATGCGGGACGATCGTTGTACAACCAGTCTCAAATTATTCCACTCTTAAAATCACGCATTCGTCCTCGCTTAATGTGCGTCGTTGTGCACTTGTCAACAACCTCAACGTTATGCCTCGTTGTTTCCTCTAGATGTCTCTCGTAACCTCCTCTCTTCTTGCAATCGGCGCTCACCGAATCACCAATGAATTTTTGCTCTTGATGGACCGAATTGAAAAAAAAGCATTCAGAAACTCAACAAAGATCCTCAAAAATGATAGAGAAAAGTGCATCGTAGAAAGAACAAATGTTTGCAGTTGTACCTCAACAACATTTTTTAATGGTTTATTTTTTGATCGAACAAAGCATCTAGAGCGTCTTTAAATTTTTATTCTTCCATCTCACCTTTTGTGTATATCGAGGAGTTATTTGTGTATTTCATGTTGAGTAGGAATTTCCACGAAAGAGTACGTGAACGTTATATTTCCCCGATGGCGCATTGTTCAATATTTTCCTTCTATGCGAATGAAAATTTGAGAATGCCGAAGCAAAATGGAGCTAAGGAAAAGAAAAATCTATTAGTGATATATTTGCCAGATTTTATTCCACCTTCTAGTCTAAATGTTTAACTTAAATACACAAAAAGAAATGCAATTAGCTGAAAGCATTCCGTCCACTGAAAGCTTTTGCATAGTTTTTTAACTGTTTGCTTTTCCACAAGAAGATCCACTAATGCAAGGATAACCTGAATATAATTATGCATATCCTTGTGTTTTGCGCATTGATATCTCTCTGTATGTTACATCTACCTAGCAGCACAACTCTATAAATGATAATGCACTTCTTCAAATAATTCATAAATTGTTGAGCTTAGGCTAATCCTATGAACAAATTATTTGCATAAAACAAGGATATTTTGTTTTGCAGATTAACTAGTTTGTGTGAAGCAACCTGAAGTCCTCGAAGTTTGATGTGAAGGTGAAGAGCAGCACGACCTAAAAGTTGTATCGCATTCTGGTTCGATGTAAAAACAAATTTAAGATTTTATTCATTAAGCATTCAACCTATATTAACTGCATTCATAAATGAAATTCGATTTCGAAGATAAATTTCAACTTTAAGTAAATGAACTGTTCGAAAATATATTCATAAATAATAGGAGCAATTGCCTCACTTGGAAAATATCATAGATGCAAAGCAAAGTCGTCAATGCTAAGGTATACATTAAGGGGCTTCGGTTTCGAAGAAACTTTGAAGACAACTAAAAAATTATTCCAATCTAGATAGGTGTTCGTCGAAGTAGGGGTAATAGATTTCACTTTCGAATACTTCCAAGAGTTTAGCCAGAAACTCTAGACAATCAATTTCAAAGGTTTCTCATAAATTTATAGTGTTCTAAGTCTTTGATTAAGAAATTTTTTGTGGTTTATTAATGAAGCAATGAAGCAATAAAAATGAAAACACGATGATGAGGACGATCTTAATTTTTACATCTTAATTAGTGAAACCTGTTTGCTCTATTAATGGGAAGCTTAATGTGAGAAAACCGTCTGATATTATAGATTAGCAGTGAAAATGTGGACAAATCTAGTAGCCTCGATAAAACTGTGAGTAAAACAAGTGGGTAAATTCAGTGGGTAAAATTCAAACAACCTCCCCATTGATTGAACATTAAATGTTTCACAAGAAACGTAAGGCATAAATTCGCAATTCATTTATTCAATTCCGCTTCAAATAAATGCAGTAATATGGATAATGCATGCAAGAATGGGGAAGAATTTGTTGGTGGGTTTTTCTTTTCGATTCATTCACTCATAAGTACCTCAAACGTTATTCATTGGTTTGTTAATTGTGGATTATTGATGCACGTATGTGCCAGCAATATTACAAGAAAATATTTCCTCTTGTGCCTTCTATCTCCATAAATATTATTTTATTTGCAGTTTGTTTTTAGCACCTTACGACCTGAAAAACCGTGTCAATATTGCTATAAACGATTGGAAATCACTGTTGCGAGATGGGTGCATTGATATACTTTCGTTGACGACCGTATTTATTTGTTAGGTGCGACAACGATAGCGAAAAAAAACCCGAAAAAAGAACAAATTTTATGAAGAATCTGAAAATATCCTTAATATATAACCCCGATGATATTTTAATTGAAGTTTTAATTCATTCGTGGTAGAGTAACGTAACTGAATAATTGTAATTATTGCGATTGTTGAGAAATAATGTAAGTTAATCATTAAAACTGAAAATGTTTGAATCAGGCGGCTTTAACAAGTAACTCTAATTTCCTTGCCAAATGGGCGATGTGATTTACTAGTTGATGATATCAAGTGAGAATGAAATACCTTGAAATTTCAAATATCCCAAAAAACCATATTTGATAGGCAACATTTTCTAAAGCAATTTTACCCATTAAACGCCCCTCATTTCTACGCATATATGCTTCTTTATGTATATATGTCCATGTGTATATATGTGTAAATACGTATTCTAATTCGTTCGTTCATCGTATAATATATATACATATATATGTGTATATGTGCATTCGTTATGTATGTACATATGCCAATAATATACAAAGTCCACAAAATCGTGGAAGACAGAGCGGTGAAGTTTACCGCCATAAACGCCTATCATCTCTTTACATCTTATACTTATTCAATAAAAACCATAAAATTTTTATAAAGTGCTAATTTCCTCATGCATCGAATGCACGAGGAACAGGCCACTTTCAAAACTATTTGACCACTGGGCCATTTTTGGGCCATTTTTCATCGAATTTTTATGGTTATTAATCAAATGAATAGATCGTAAAACAAATTATGCCAGTCAATCTTGTTAAATTTTCTTCTTTTCAATATGGCTATAACCATTCTGCATATTTCGTATGTGGTGAAATTGAATAGTTGTGCACGAAAATTCATTCATTTTCATTTCATTTTACTTTATTTCTATCAATTGAGCATTAAAAATGGTTTTCGCTTGGCAAATGCTGTTTGCTTGTCGAGCAGAACGATAGAGAGCAGAGGTGACTTTTCAACGAAAATGATAAAGTCGACAAAATTTTGGAAAAATGAACAGAAGTGAAAGAAGACGCGATAAATAATGAAGTGAAGTTTAAAATAACGAAATAATAATTCAAATCGGAGCTGTTTTTTTGAAAGTATTTCCATCATATTTCATATGTGCGAAGCGTCACTCATGTTTGCGTTATGCCTTGTTAAGTGATGCAAAAATAAATTTCTCCTTATCTGCCGGTTAAAAAATCGTAATTTCTCAAAATATGATATCCATCCATCTATTCCATCTATTTTATCTAATTTTCTGCTTTTCGTAGATCATTTCCATTTAGTTCAAAAGACTGACTTATGAACGACGAGAAAGAATATATTACATTTTATCTTAAAATATAATTTTCGGCAGATATTAAGTTCGATGAATAATCAACACATCGGAAATACGAAAATTTTTTCGTTCAACTAAACGATTCTCTCAATAAATTGTCGAATCAAACAATGGAACTTCCGTTCACGAATAGCGAAACATGAATTGACCATCGAAATGCAAATAAAATTCGGTAGAAAAAATGATGAACGATGAATGAAATTAGAACAACAAATAATCACTAAATCAAATTGAGGTTCGAAACGGATGGTGATCCAGTTCTTTTCGAATATACTAATTCGAGAAGCAAATACCTTCAAAAATATCTAAAACATGTATAAGTCTGCAGAAAATTGGGTAAAACGAATTGCAATTTGTGGCAAGGAAAATAGGGATTGGAAAAAAAATAGACGTATGAAATTGGAAAATGATATTTTCAATGAAATATGAAGAGGATGAAATATGTATAAATTAAGATAGAACGCCTATCTTACGCTATGCAAATTAATTCATTAATTTCTGAGAAAATTATAGAGAGAAGAAAAAATCATGTGAAATTTTACTATACAAAAAATCTTCTAAGACTGAGAGAAAAGGAGATTTTATAGAACAATTTTGATCGAACGGCTGAAATGATTGCAAAATTAACGAAACGTTATTAAGAGAACCTTGTTGCTTTTTTTTTAGTTATTTATTGAATTGATAGTATTGATTATTGAAAATGTGCTTTAAAAAATGCGTCCATTGTTGCATCCTTAATACGCTTTCTCGTTTATCAAAATAGACGGCGAAGCATTGAAATGATAGCATCTCATTGACGACTCAAAAAGAAGTCCACCGCCATGTTTTCTAATGTTGCTTCAGCACTTTTGCAGTCAACTGCAGTGTTGTTTTGTTAAGGCTGTTACGCAAAAAACCGGCACCATAATGCCTTTGCTTTGAAATGGCGTTCTATTTCTTTCTAGGAATTCTTTTCCCCGTGAAAAATACAAAACTACACTCACAAAGCTATTCCCAAAGCAAACAATTGGCAGTATCATGCCTGTGTACACCATGTATCTGCTGATGCATATATATATATATATATATATATATATATATATATATATATATATATATATATATATAAAGAATGAAACGTTTTATGTATATAAATAAATAAAGATTTATTTGTTCGATTATCGGTGGGCGATTTTATCAATTCGCTGCTAAGATGAGCGAATTTATAGAAGTGTATATTTCCCCACTTATCGTTAGAAATATGAGAAAGAAACGACATTTAAGAGCGAGAAAAAAGTAATTATGAAGTAACGATTGCTTCAGAAAATGAATTTATATTGCACTGAAATTTATGAATAAAAACTTATTTTTGTCTCTCAAAATTTCAAATTGTATACATTAAGATTGAAGTCAGTCGAACAAATTCCGCATTAATATCCCATATAAGAGAAGGAAATTTGACTCTTTTAATTGCGCTCGTAATAATGTTCACATTTCGCGACAAGAAAGTCCATAGGTGATGGCCTTATTGAATTCGGGAATAATTCGGATTCCGCTCCAAAATACGTACGAACATTGGCTTATCTTACCTTGCAATCAACATTGCTCGTGTCATAAAAACGAGAGAATTAATCTTCTCATAGAATAGAAGTCGGTGGAAAAAAACTCTCTCCGATAAAATCGCCAATAAATCGGCCTTCAAATCACGTGACCACTCCTCATCAACCACTTATTGTACGGAACGTGAAACTTCAATTCTCCGTGATGTTAATTCATATGAATTGAAATACACTGACCATTTCTGAAGATATTATTTTATGCATATTACTCCAACTTTATTCATTAGAACGTTTCTTTGCCAGAAAATTTTCATGGTTATTTTTCCTCGCATCTTTCCGTTTATCATCACAAGCAAGTTGAACATGCAAATCTGCTTGCTCAACCTAACTTCCAGAGATGCCTTGTATATCAGTGCTTATTAGGTAGTTCTACCGTGAAGTGAGGGAATTTTAGTCTCACACACGATGTCGGGTCTTATACACAGCCGTGCCCTATAAATCCAGCTCTAATCAATCCTCAAGCTTATTCTGTACATTTGCATACGTTGAATGTTTCTGCTATATGTCATATGCTTATGACTTCTCTCCCTCTTACGTCATAATTTCGCTTTGATTCCTTTTATATATCAGAAGGTGAAGAATGTTGAGCATATCAAAAGCAAATTCTAATTACGAGTGAAGATGTGGAAATGAAGAAATTAATCGCGCTCACTTGTAAGCCGTTGAATGCCCACCAATGTTCTCTATCAAGCAATAACACAACATCTTAACGAGTATCACTAAAATTACATACTGTTTTCATTAGCGATATGAATGATCATTGAGATATAACGGCGTCACTCAAATATGACAATTGGGGGACGCAAAAAATCTCTACGAAATTACCATCGATTGTATATCTTTAACGATGAGGACGACGACGACGAAAAAAAATTGCATCGGCATAAAGATCCGCGAGTTCCATTCGAGCGTGTTCCTTTGCGTGAGGTGGTCCAGGCGACGGAAGGAGGGATGGGGGGCGTTCGATTTATTTGAGGATTGCTTCCTTTCTAGTTCGTTGATGCAAATCAGCGCGAACATATAGACCTTTCGATGAGATATGATGACCTATACAATTCGCTGTGGAAAGCTTATTTAGTGATTTCTGTGGTCGTCTTGGGTGATCTTTACTTTCAGCCACTATCCCCCTCCGGTCCTCTTATCCAGTCCTCCTTCTTACCATCTCATATTCTCGTCTATGATGAACTTTGATGAAAGGTTTGAAAAGTATTTTAGGTTTTCTTGATGAGAATTTCGTAGAAGAAATTGGATGGCTGCATGAAATAATATGAGAAGCAAACAAAGATCGCAAATATGTGGAGAATTTTGATGAATTTCATACCGAAATTTAAAGAAAAAAACAATACTAAGAGATAAACAACACTAAGTAAAGACTACATTTGAAGGGGATAAATATTCAAAGAAATAAATTATAAAGAGTTGGGAATAATTTTGAGAATAAATTCAGTTTATTGAGGGAATAAATTAGTGCATATGTAGATTGGGTTGATTGACTTCAAACTGTGAAACAATGTGAAGCAAGCTAATCAGCAGTGGAGCTAATTAACAGCAAAGCTAATTAACAGTGAAGCCAATTAGCAGTAATCAACCCAGTAACCAATCAAACGCTGAACTAAGGCAATAAGATACCAGAAATCTAATTTAGTGAGTTTGTTGCAGAATTAATGTTTATTCTACTAAAATAAAAGAGATGCCTGATGCAATCTTGAAAAAAACCAACTTTTATTTTCATAAATAAAGCCAACAATTATATAGCGATAAAAGTGAAATGTAAAAAGTAATTCCCACATTTCAAGAAGAATCAATTTCATTAGAAACTTTTCTTTCCTCAATGAACGAGTAGGATCTTTAACCTAATGAAATTGAAGGGTTTTTAAGATTTGAGGAAGACTTTTGAATATTAGCTGCAAAGAGCATTAGCAATGCATCGAATTAGTTATTCATATCTAAACATTAAGTGGCGCTATCATTTCGAAAATAAAAGTAAAGAGTATGGGTGCCCAAATTCAGAAGTGATCATTTGCTTATATGTAAAACAATGTTTGTTATATCTGCATAACGTATCGGCCTCGATACTTTCATTTTAAGGCGCTGGTGAAGCTGCAAGCTATTATTAGCGGAAATGCAGCGTTAACTGCTGGCCATCGAATATATCCCTCTGCGCTAATGATGTGAGATTTTCGTCTATTCTTTAAGGCAACCATCCTCAAAGACCAACTTTGATTTTTGTTCAGATAATTCTGGATATAGAAGCAGAGAACAACTTTAATCCGTCGAATTTGCCTCAACTTGCAATCTTAAAGCTGCAGTTTTATCCGATAGATGGGAAAAGAGAAGATGGTGAAAGGGAAGGGAGGGGGAGCGGGGAGACAGAGAGGACTTCAGTTATCCATTGAATTGCATGGCTTTAAAAAACTCCTCTCGAGTTTTTTTTTTAATTTATACGATATTTTTCCAAGCAATCTAACTAAATAGATATAAATTTTAATTACGGAAATCCCCCAGTTATTAGCAATATTACTCTACCTGCGTGGATGATGTTCGTCCACTTCATACTTACTTTCTCTGATACCTATCTGTAAAGGTATCACCAACTTCGCGATACTCTCATTCGTTGATTCGTTTGTTTTGATCGACTGTCTGCGCCGATTAAAATAAATGATGTACAAAGCAATATGTAATCTTTCCTTATTTAGTCGTGGGGAATTTATAAATATGAAGGAACAGAGCTGACATCAGAACAAGACTAAATATAATATATAACAAAAGAAATCCAAAATCCACCATCACATGCAAGAGGCATTCGTGTCAAAAGTCATCATTCTAGCAGAGTACCAGCTATTAACTTCATTATGTCATCGTACAAAAAACCGCGTTTTTCCCAAAAAATTCTTAAGCTAATAACTCGCCACCCAGGGACACATTGAAGTCCCATTCGAACATCATCTAATAGACCCGAGATTATTCAACTACGTAATGCAATAATGACCACTTCCGATGCAGAAGTGGAGGTTTTAGAGCCCCAAAGTGGCCATCATTTTCATAAATCAGTGAACACATATACATATATACGTTTTCCAATGAGTAAGCACATCAGCAAATAAAGAGTATGAATGAAACTTTGAAAAAAACATAATAAGTAGTACGGCCCGACTAAATACTTCATCTTTACGGGAAAAACTGGAACAAAAACTTCTTCGATAAGTGATAAATTGAAAAGATACCAATTAAAACGTTCATTGAGCAGAATTTTTCCTATTGGGGAGGGGGGGGGGGGGGGGGGCGAAGATGCTAGAAGTTTATCCTCCTTTATTTCCGACGTTTTTGTGAAATATTTTGGAGTTTATGGCATTTTCTCAGCTCAGCCGTCGAATGGTCCACGTCAATTACTCCCACTGTATGGAGTGCACCCTCCAATTACATCCACAAAAACCACCGCCTTTGCACCAGATCCTTCCATTACAACATTATTCCCACATATCAACCACCCATTAGATATGAATGAAAATAACCACTTTGCAAACAAATACCTCAGTACTAAATTCAACAGCAGTTATAAACATAATACGCGAGCTCTTCGTTCACGGAATATTTTCAACCATCTCGCTTGGCGCTCTACTGGGTCGGCCGAAAACTGAAAATAAATGTATTCTGAAAGTTGAAAAGAAGCGGTGAAAATGCCAGAATTCTTTGCATCATGACTCGCCTTGAACTTTCTTCTCTCCCTCTCCTTCCAGCCTTACACATAATACCACTTATAATAATAACCACTGCTTACTTCTTTTAAAATAATTTTCAACGATGTGGCGGCAGGACTTTTCATCTTTTAAAAAAACCACCACCACTAAGCTCCTTAACAACAAGAATGTAACGGAATATTCAATTAAACTCGAATTTGTTAGCCTTTCCTTTAAAGAAACACTGAACTCTTCTAGCCTTTCTTGATTAGTAAACAGATCCTTTGAGCGTTCAGAGAGTTTCTCTCTTTCTGAATTATCCCCCACACCACCCATTTTATTTGAAACGAATGATAGCTTAATTGTCATATAATATCACCTCCGCACAATCACAAATAGACCAAACCACACAAACGCAAATGCAACATCTTACACTAATCTGCAACTGCGATATACTTTGGAAATTATTTCATGAGGGAAAATGAAAAAATTAGGTGTTCCGGCAGAACATATTGCTGCAAAAAACATCCGAATATTACAAAACATAAACACACTATTTCACCTAACTTGGGTTGGAAGACCACCCCTCTTTTAAGCAATTTTGTATTAATGATGGTTTACTGCATGGATATTCCGGATGTTGCAATTACATGGATATTCTGTTCAAGCATCTCGGTCACTCAAAAAAATTTCCCACAAAAACATCGACGATCCCATTCGCAATAAATGCATTGTCGAACAACGAACTGAAAAAAATTGGTCAATAATCCATTAATACCGCGATCCTCATTGATACAAGGGACAATTGAAGCGATAAAAATGCCTAGGTTCAGATGCACCTTAGTTAAAAAGTTCGAACAACTGTACCTTAGGGTTGGCGAGCTCAATTTCTTTGTGAATATTAGCAATATCTTCATCGGCGTCTTGTTCATCGTTCTTGGCAATCGGGTCACGCCATTTAGGACCGAACATTGCCTTGTCGTGGGCGTCCTGCTTCTTTTCAACCGCCACTTCATGGTCTGTCAAATCCTTAACATAGATGAAAATAGAACCAATATCTATTGACGAGAGAAAATTATAAATTCGAAAATCACCTGGGGAAAGAAATTCAACATTTACCTCAGACAGAAAAATTATGAATGCAGCACCCATTACAGCGACACGAAGGACGGGCAAGCAAGCATCCAACGACGATATAACAGGGGAATAGGATTCGCTGAATAAAATAAAAATTGTCGGCATTTTCTTAATGCGGCTTGGATTTCAATTAATAAGAGAATGCAAATGCAACGATCTTATTCGAAAAGCCGAAACACTTGAAAACTCTACCCTGCTTTCTTTCCGACGTTCCTTCAAAAGAGTAAAAACATTCATTACCCAAAGTCATGGCAGAATGCAATCTACGAGTGTCCAAGTAAAGGCTTTCATTAATTCTACGAATGCAGAATGAAATTTCCCCGCATAAAAAGAGCTGTACTTCTCCCAACGACCAACAAGAAAAGGACTCTGATACTTAAAAAAAGGAAGATAGCTACTGAGAAAGGTCACCTGTGTCTTGACTCGACCACCCGCACCGCCAGCTGTTGACATGAAAGATGATGAATGGAAACCACCTTCCTCAATTCGTTCGATATCACGGTGACGCGAGGCTGCTTCCGCTGCCGTCATTGCATTATCTTTAATGTAAACTTCGTTCACCTTTATGACCTCAACGGAAAAGAAAGCCACTGAACTCTCCATCCATTTACCTACCTCACAGCAAGATTTCCCACTCATATAAAGTAGTGTACGTCCTTAATAAATCTCCAACTCCTGGGACCATAATGACAAATTATATAACTCTGTTCTTTGGGTGCCTCCTGCACAACTCTAAACAACCGTCTACTGCCATCTTTTTTTTCGTTTTCGCGCTCCATATATTGAAAAATCCATTATCGAACTTGGCTATGTAAGGTCCCACCTTGATTCCCTGAATGAGCCTAAACCCTCTATGAGCATCGTTCTAGGGAATGTGCGCATCTTCACTGACAATCGGATACACCTTTTACAGATCTTTTTAATGAGTGAAAAGCTAAGGACGAGGATAAGGAAAAGCTTGCGCCAAGAATTTCAGCATCTTTGAAAAGACACGTTTGCTAATACAACTCTGGAAGGAAATCATAGAAGCTTTGATGGAATGCAAAACATAAGCTCGGAAGCAAAATTCATTTGAGCATTTCTGCAGAGGAGAAATCTAGACCAGTTAGATAACTTATATGCGAAGACATCTAAAGGTGATCAATAACGAAGACCTCTATTTTATATTCCCAGTTCTAAAATCAAAATACTACTATGAGAGGATACAGTCGCGACAAAAGAATGAGGAAAATTGCTCTCTTTGTTCCATTCCTCACTTCGACCGCCGATCCAAAAATCCAACGAGCCATTTTTCAGTTGCAATCAACTGAGAAGTATTGGCTGCGATGTGAGTCATTATTAATCAGTCAGTAGCAATTATATCCAAGCTGACCGATGGATGACCTTCCCCCCTGTTCCGCTCTTGAGAAAAGCCTGTAATCACCATCTCAGATACTATCCTCGTCTATTTTCATTGAAAAATCAAAACGCTAACCGTTAGTTTTGATTTCTTTACTCGTTTCCTCCTCTTCAAGCGGTATTCCGGAGAACTGCGAACGAGCCGATTCTAATGCGGAGCGCATACGCAACTTTGTAACTTCAATCCCCTTAGGATGCATTAGCATCATTACACATTTATACTGTTGTATTTCATCAAATATGGTTGGACGGCGCCAGCCTAGATTAAAAATGATGCTATCATTGCCAAAAAACTAACAAAAAATGGCAACATCATTTAACAATATCTTTATAGCCTAGCGATCACTAATAAACACTGCACAAAATTAATAAATACTTCGCAAATTCCACCTTATTGAAAGCTTTGCCGCTTTTCTGCAAGTCTACAAGTACGCATAGTAACCATTTCGATATCCTACCGGAAATACCACTACAGTGTTGGAACTGCTGATCCAACCTCCCCCCCCCCCCCCCTCTCTCCTCATTACTCTCACCTTTGACCCAATACGCAGAGGTGGAAAACTAGTTGCTACTCAGCAAAATCTTTGTTGAAAGAAACTGTGAGCGCTAGTCCTTGCAAGCAAAATTTATTTATGAACATGCAACTGTAGAACTCGCAACCTTCTGTGCCTCCTTGTTTTTAGATTCAGAGCTTCTACGATTCGATCGGGACGAGTGCTTATGGTCACGTCCACGACGTCGTTTTCTAAATGAACCACACTGCAAAACTGGAAGTAACACCACTGATCATCGGTTTGACCTCAGTACTTGGCCACATACAGTTAAAGGAAGGAGTGAAGCAAATATCTGCAAACGATTACTGCGTCGTTTTTTGACTTCTATCAAAATTTCATCGTGATAAATTAGCGATATCGTTGTATCATGAGTGCGCCGTACCATGCTTCTCCCGTTTGCATCGATAACAGCCAGCCGGCACGACTGCGGAACCTACGATCTCGCTCATCTTTACGAAGAATTTAGATTTTGATAGGTGAGATCCTACCAGAAAGCAATGCAAGTATTTGTGCAGCGAATGGAATTTCCCTATAAAAATAGGAAGTCGGGATATTTTCCTTGTTGAACCTCACTGCTATCCTTTAAAAAGTACCCTCCATACTAGCTATCACTCATCGTAGTGAAATAACCCATAAAGGGAGGCTTCATATTTCCGATCAATGAAAAGTCAAAGTGCTCTCATTAAGATCACTTGCAAAGACGCGTTAACAGGAATATTTTCTATTTGTACCTCTGCATTTATGAATTACGAGGCAAAGACCGCAGTGGAGAAAACAGAAATAAAGGAGAAATCTGAAGAAATTAACCTGTCCCTCTCTCGGCTCCTGCTTCGATTCCTGCTTCTACTTCTACTCCTGTCATAGCGACGGTGCTCACGAGATCGTGATCGTGATCGACCCATTGAACACCTGAAAATAAACGTTTCCGGACGTTTAATCAATGCGAGTGGGATCGCTTAACGAACGATACAAACAGCGACAATGATACGACAATAATAGTGGCATATGAAACTATTAGCTAATGATCATTCATACCGGTGGATGCTGTGGCTTCTTTCCGCTTGAGCTATTGGGATTGTTGAGAACACACCTTTCGTCAAGAAACGCTGCCTTAAGGAAGCGAAGATTCTTAAATATTTCAAATATGCGGTGCAGTATGACAAAGCAGCTTAACAGGATATTTCTCAGCACATTTCTTCCATCAGTACCCGCACTGAAACAATGGTTGCGGGGTATGAAGAAAACGATGCCATGCCAAAATTTGAAGAAATCCCTCCACCTAACTGAAGGAACTAGCCATCCGCCCCGAATTTTGAAAAAGACCTCTTGTCTCTGGCGGATTGCGTTTCCACGTACCGCCTAACGCCAGACGACATACAACGTTAGCAAAGTGGGCAGAGAATTAGCGGAAGGGAGTGTGCTTCTGCCAACGACAAACCTTGTGAGTGTGGTCCACAAGTTTGGGAGGGCTTCGGAGATGGAACGAGGGCAGGATGGATGTGTGGGAGATGTTTCGTTTCGGTTGCGGTCGGGTACTTGCTGGGTTCCATTCGATTTCAGTGTAGTTTCAAGATAAATTTGTATATTGACACATCTAATTTAACGCTGTGTACGTTAAATGTGTCCTTCTTATGGTGTGGTCAGCGAATTGTTCAATATTTGAGATGAGTATAGTGCTTTCTGAATTTTTTTTCGGTATGGTTTCTATTTTTATGAGTCTTAATATGCACCTTTTTCTGATTTTTATAGGTGAGATGTCCACAGAACGTCGACGAAGTTTACGCAGCGATTCACCACCATGGCTTTCCGCAAGTGGGCAACAGACGAGCTCTCAAAAGGGTTCGCTCTACCCGACCGAACAACTAAGAGAGCTTGCCGATTCCCTTCATTCGGAAGCGTTCGGCACTGAGGAAAGCGTTGTTCATCGCAAACCACAATATTCCTTCACTCAAGGAGCAAGAAAGGGGTCATTTTTTGAGAATTTTTTCTTTTCATAGATTTCAAGCAACATTATCCGCCAGTTTAAATGATCGTTTAAGCACTTCTCTTTCCGATCATTTAAATGTTTAACCACAGTCCACATCGTCATCAGCCTATGATGAGAATCCAGTCAATATCGGCACTATGTTTGTTGGCAAATGTTTAAGAATAATCGCATCAGCTATTACGAGAGCGAGTGGAAGCAAAGGAGAAGTTACCAACTTATATGCGGCAATGTTAAACGAAGTGGAGAAAGGAAACATCGAGTTTTATATGTACTCTGTGCGCGTTAGTGAATGGGGAGGTGCAGGATAATTTTTGATAGGTTTCTTCGAAGCTCAGTACAGCTGGTAATTTGAAATAAGGGTTGAAGACAAACGTTAAATGAGATGTATGGATACATCGTGCCGATCCAATCCTGCAACCTCCTGGAAATGTCCACCCGGAAGGATTGAGGGAGGGAGAGGGGAAGGAGTGTGGAAATTGAATTTCATTCTTCAGCTATATAAGCGGGTTTTTACGAAGGTTCCCCGTCAAATTTAGCAGTTAAAAGTTTTTGTTCAATATCACTTTTAGCGATTAGCCACTTTTCATCGACGTTCTTCAACGAACCAAAAAGTATCTCATCTTATTTCTAAATGATTCACTGAAGGAATTCAAATGATACAATGGATGGAAGTAGAAATTCGAAGGTGACAAGAAAAATGATCCGATCGTCGCCGAAGATCGTCGTTGGAAATTTTTAGCATTTTGCCACAAAAAGTTTTTCGCTCATGTAGAATTCGGAAAATTATTTTCTTTCTCTGTGGGCACTAATGAAGTCGGAAACTCAATTCCTCGATTACTTCAATAATATCGGATATTTATTTGCTTTAAAGAGACCTTCATTTTCTCCTCATAATAAATAATTATGCATATTTTTGACTTTTCTACTCGGATTTTACGATACATTTAATTATCTCTCAGTTTGATTTCAATAAAATTAGAGCAATAGCATTGACATCTTCGAGCTTCGCTATGCGTCATCCTTAGCGTTGCTAGTGGAACGTTTGGAGGTAAGCTGTTTAGAATTGCTGTTGAATCTTTTATCTTCGGCCTTTTTGCACCATTTTGAGCAACCGTTGCCTTCTTCGGCACAAGTCATCGTTTATGTCATCAAACAATAAGAGTTTGAAGTTTTTTATCAGCGATATTAAAGCAGTCTTCATGATAATCTGATTATTCTCACCTCTGTGTAAGTACAAAGGAGATTCGTGCAAAACTCAAAAATGGGCTCACATTTGAGAATACAGCAATAAGTTTTTTGTGTTAGTTTGTTCTCGGTATTGGAATATCGCTTCTCGATTTGTGCCTCCCCACTAAATTTGAGAATCCCGCTTTTATCGGAATTTAAGATCTTCTAACCGTAGTGAAATTTCCGTTGAATTCAATAAACTTAGTTCGTTACTTGTTTAACTTTTCGCCTAATCACATGATAATCTGTCCATCCTCCAAGACTCGGCATGGCCTTTAACTCATAATGAGTTTCAGTAGTCATATTGTAGGTCTTACGAGACCGCTGATGAGAGTGAAAGTGATGAGGAACTTGAAGGTGAGGAATATTCCCGATCTTTACCTCGCCCACCTTCTGATTCAGGTGGTATGTACCTTGAATTCGTTTTTGTAGGCGACTTTTCCTTCATATATATATTTAAGTGATAACTGGTAACGATAGGTGATAAAAAGGGATATCTTAACTTAATTAACTACTTATTTTTACGTAACGGGTAATAAGAAAAAGAGGTGTGGAGCATGTAAAGATGAAATATAGTGGAAGAGATAGGGTAATGGGAAACACCAGTGGGGAAGGGAGGGACATATTTCCACCAGCCATCTCTCTATCTCTTAATCTCTTTTCGATAGTTTTCTCACTTGCGAATGCAGTTACGCTTAAATTAACTTAGCTCACGCACTATTGTTTCCCTCATATTATTAGCGCTTATTTATTTTCGATGGATCTAAAATTTTTGTTGTTAAGTATATATTAAAACTCGACTTTAAATAATTAATCGTTGTCGAGTGGTTTTCTGATTGATCATTTAATTGGAGTATGAAGTATATTTGTTCCGAAATGATAATATAAAATTATCCCTTTGAGAGAAAAATAGAGAAAATACAAAATAACAAAGAAAAAGAAATCTTTGACTTTGATGGAATTTCTCGTCAATAAAAATATGAGGAAGAATCTTTTCTCACCGCATGATTGTATGCATATTTATCCGTTCTTATTGGGGATAGTATGTTTTTCTAATCTAAACTGATGGATTTTTGATAAAATACGTATCTGTTTATCCTTAGGTGCAGTTGAAATTGGATATTTAAGGTAGTTCTGTCACCGATTTCTTTAGTGCTTCGAATTTCAAAGAGTGGAAAATTTTTCAGTTAGCCCTTCGATTTTATTTCTTTGTTTATTCGCTGTGGTGATTTTGATATCAATTAGCGTGTATTATTATTCTCAGTCGACGGCTGTTACTACGGCAAAAACACTAGAAAAGTGAGTCTTATCGATTTATTTCTTTATTTATTCGTTTATCTATTTATTCATTTATATATTGTTTTTTTGCGCACGCGCGCGCGCGTGAAATGTGGAATAATGAGTCATTCGAAGCCGAAAGCGATACTTTGACTACCCATTTTCTATTCAAATTCAAATACGTTTGATTTCTTCATCAAAATATAGTTTAGTCGTTTACAGGAAACAGTATTGATGGGGGAGGAAGGCTCACCATTACCAGAAATTCTGTCTGATTTATTCCGCCCGCAGCAGGAAAAGTTCTTTTGCAAATATAAAAATAGTGCTAGTGATTATTCCTCTTTGTTTATACAAATTGCATCTTTTAGTTATCGGCTACAAATGGCTCGGATGTTGAAGAAACGGTATCCGAAAGAAGGTGACAAGACAAGAAATATTCTTCGATTGATTGGTGAAAAACTCATTCTTCAAGTATGCATCACATCTCGCGTCACCTTTTTTTTCTTTCTACATCGCGTTTTCAATTTGTTAGAGGACATTGCTGTTCAAGATTTGTGAAAGACCGGCGGATGACTGTTTCCACAGTGGGGTTTGTGTGGGTTATTTTGGAGAATTGAAAAAATCGAGCAACAATTTGGAGTAATAAAGTGAGGGGGTGCCGTAATAAAGAATAATTTGAGAAGTTTTAGCTCGAGATTTTATTCCGTGCCGTTTTGGCATGAAGAAAGAGGAGGGATTCTTATCAATTATTATCACCCACTCTCTAGTGCAATATATCAATGAACACGCTGTAAATTTTTCGTTCCAGTGGAGTTACCGATCAGTAAAACAACTTATTCAGGAGGCAATCGAACCGTATGTGGTGCTTATAGCTGGTGAAAGAGCAGCGAATTTTTCTGCTGATATTGTCAACGTATTTTTAAACGTAACGAATAGAGGTGCCATGGAGAGGATAATCCTCGATGGACAGAAAAAGAGATATGAATTGGATAAGGAAATCATGCGTTCACTCTCGAAAGGAAGTAAAACAGTGATCCTTGACGGTAAAGATTCTAGCTTAGATATTTTAAGCTGCAAATATTGGGAAGAGGGAAGGAGGATTATAGGAAGTAATATTTGCAAAAGAGCAAAGATAGATTTTTTAGATCGAATTTTGTGGATGGGAGAGGTATACGGGCAACGAGGAAAGAACTGAATGTCTCGCAAAGGCTTGTCTTTTTTAAAAAAATTAGATTGAATATCGAGGAAATTGATCACAAAAGGGAAGTGATGGTGGCTGAGAGAACGGGAGGGAAGGGTTGGAGAGATATCTTTGTAAGTATAGCAAAAACTGGAGAACTCGAATGAAATAGAATGTTCCTCAACATTTAGTTAACTTTGTATGGTTACAAGTTATCAACACTCAGTAGTAGTCGTCCAGTTGGGAAGGGTTAATTAAACCTTAAGTAAATCTGCAATCAACATTTTTGCGTGAACTGTCACCTTTTGCAGATGCTTGTATGAGGATCTAGCACTAATATTAAAAGATTCTTTAGTAATGTTTTTGTGGCGCATTTGGTTTCGTGGGGAGTTGTTTGTAGGTGTCGACAAGCTGCGTGGTGATACACCATTAAGTTTGCATAGTGTCTGCGATCCTGATCATTCGCCGTTTTCTTCTGCGTTGATATTGCTCACGATCAATAGGCCATTAAGGGCAGTGGATTCACAGTGCGAGATCGCTGTTTCGAGGTTTGCTCAATTTTTGTCTTCATTTAATCTCTAAGTCATTCACAGGTCACATTCTAACATCACTTCTATCTTCGTAATTTTTTCATCTTGCAGCGTTGAGGCGAGTTTCAAGTGTTAAGTGATTGAAAATTGAGTTGGAGGATTTGTTGGCTGTAATAAATCCAGCAGGTGGATCTACCTGTGTAGGGTGTATTCCTTCGGTTTACATTTTTTCATACCTTTACGTTATTTGAAGCAGTGTTACACACATTTCGTTGTCATCATCCTGTTCGTTGCTACGTGTTTTGAGAAGTCGTCGACTCGTTTTTGTACCCAGAATTGATGGGAGAACAAAGAAATTAGGTAGTGATATATAAGAATGGACTTTTTAAATTTGCTTTTATTTGAAGTTCGGGAATGATTCTGTATCATATTCTTTTACTTCTTTACTTAACAGATCAGTCTTATTTTATGATAAGTGGTAGGTTGTGGCAGACAATGAAATAAGTTCCTTCTTCAGTAGTGCATATTTCTATGGTTGATTTAGCATAGATGAATGAAAAGATCATGCTTGATCTATGGTAGATCTGTGATAACTCCTTAATAGAACTATGCTAATTGAATCAAAAGTAGAAATTTCATCGTTTTTCTTCTTTTACTCGTTTAAATACGCTAAAAGTGAAGTTGAATCTTCACACTCTTCGTAGTGTGTAAATCGTCTCAGCGGTTTCTCTGCACATCCCTTAATTATTTTTTGCTTTATTTTTAGTTTGCTGGTATATGAATGGCGATCGGAATACATGAATAAAGATCGAATATCGCCGATTATATCTCGTATAACCTCATATGTGATATGCTTGAGGCAGTAAGTGAGGGGAACTTGCCTTTGCGAGAGTGTTCTGTAATGTGGCTTGAAGTTGATCCTTCGATAATCGGTCGTATGGAATTTTCGTTTGTTAATCATGATTTTATTAATATTTATACATATATAAATAAACACATCGCAATGAAATTTTGTTTGGATTTATTATTTATTTATTCGAATTATTGTTCATTGTTCAATTGTTCATTATTGTTCATTTAATATTTACACAATTTTATTCGAATGTAATTCAGCAGTAATTGTCACCTATGTAATTCACATGTTATTTTATTTATTCAGTCTAAGATTCCTACTGGGTAGAGGAATTAAATTTAAATCAGTTAGGGGTGGATTGCGGTGGTTAGAGGCGAATAGCTTTCTGTGCCGAATGGGACCTTTTTTTCTAGCGGTACACAATGAGTGTCGTCGTTTGTTCTTATTCTATGAGTCGACTAAGTATGTGTGTATTAGAAGTCGTTCAATTTTTCCGAATTTTTTAATGAGAATGAAATTGAATGCGATTTTATATTATTGTAAAACTTTGTGCTATGATTGCTGAAAAATATTTTCCTTTTGAATGTTTCAAAAGGATTTAAAGGGGCAATTTTAATTAAGCAAATATCATGGTCACTTCGTCTGATTCAAAGTCGTTTAGTATGGTTTAAGCTTAAAATTCCTTAGAGATGGACGATTGCTGCAATATTTATAGAATACACAGGGAATATTAATTAAGCGAAACGAAAAGATGACGCATGGATGTGCTATGTTCTTCACTATTTACTAGATGCAGTCATCTTACCTTTCTCACTCGATTAGATGTCCATTGATTTCAATTTTCTCGTTTTCAGATAGTCTCTCAACGCCCTCCTTTATCATATAGCTACCTACCCTGACGCATCAATAAAAACTTATGATTATTAAAGAAGCATTTAATGGAATCACCGAGTCGAAAGATTACATGAATCGACGAGAAGATTAATTTCTTCACAAGTTGCATTTGGTAGATACATCTTTGCAAATGCACAGTTTCGGTTTATCCATTCTTTTACGTCACGTACTGCATAGAGATTTGCATAGTGCTTTATCTATAAACGATTATTTCGGAGGAAAGCAAATTTATAAACGTTATTGTCATTTCAATTTAATTATGCTTGAATTTTGTTATAATTGGTGGGATTGTTCAAAATGGTTCTAATAATGCTCACTTACGAGGTATTATTTCTTAACAGCAATTTCTTTTTGGATATCAGATGTTCTGTTATTGTTTAGGTCCCATATTTAATTGATGAAAGGCGCGGAATGGGAGGGAGAAGGAAGCATAGGAAGTAAAAGGTAGCTAGGTTTCCGATGGGAGGTCATTTTGTAGTTCCCTACGGAATTAATTATAATAAGCAATTATTATTATGAAAGGTGAATCTCATGAATATGTATCATCATCATCTGTATAATTTTTATGAAATATATTTGAAGGATTTGCATATCATTCGTTTTTATTTCTCATCGTATTATAATAAATTAATTTATGTTTTTATGTTGATTTTATTTAGGAAAATGAATAAATTAATAGAGTTCCCCTATGAAATGCTGATTTAACGCTAAGCTATATGAAACATAATCCGGAAATGAAAATTGAACGAATTTACAATTTGAGAAATGCCCTCAAAATATATGAGGAATAGACTACGTCACCACTATATTTTACTCGTAAATGTGCAGTGATATAATGGTTTAACTGTGCTATTCATAGAAATCTCTTTATATATTAATTAGAGTTATTTAGCACTTTATTAAAGTGAACCTCAAATATTACCTGCGCGCATTGTTGAGGCGGAAGGGTCGACGCTGATTTAACATAGAGTTGTTGTACGTTCTCAACCGCCGTGGGGATCAACGGTTGTGAGGGCAAATGTCGAGAACGTTGCAAATTTGGAACTTGCGGGATAGCATATGATTGGCGCATATTTGTAATATTTCCGATTTGTTCTACATGTAAATCTGATTGCGGTCGTCCCTGTGGCGTTGCCGATATTCTCCTCGGTAGCTCTATAATCACCGGTTGTCTTGTGGAGGTATTTATGGACTTCTGATTGAGCGATGCTAATGTAGCGGGCATAATATGCGGTGGTGTTGAGTCACTTGCATCGGTGTGCTCCATTTGAAGCATTAATTGCGATTGCGTCAGAGATGCTTCACCGATCGACCAAAGACGATTCTATAAAGATTATTGGTCATGGAGTTCTCGATAAAAATTTGCAGCGTATATACTTAAGTGATAAGCAGCTGAACATGGCAGATGTTTCTTGATCCATATAATTGTGAAAATTGGACTTTTCTTTCTCTCGTCACTCGTTGAAAAATAAAACTGTTGAAAAATGACGAACCCTTATCAACAAGAAATCATCGTTTCGACAGTACCTGTATCATCTGATTTCATCAAAGATCAGCCGCAATTTTGTGAATCGTATTGCCGAATTTTTCTTCTTTTTTACGCTAGCAGCTCTCAAATTTATTGTCAACGATGTTTTCAATTAGCGGGTGCTGCAAAAATGGCAAATGCTTAGTAAACGATTCCGTTCTCTGAAAAAGCTTGACGTATCGAGCGATGTGTCGAGAGTGATCACGTATTGAGGTTTGTTGATTATCGCAGAGGTCATCGATGACTTTTTGATAAGATAACTCATAAAATCGCAATTAATGAAACACTCAGTCAGTTGTAACCCCATTTTTAAGGCAATATATTTTTTTTTATTGTGGATCCTATAATCTGTTTCATCCATCAATAAATATTGTTTTCTTTTACTATAGTTCAGTAAAAACTTTTATTACTTGTTAAGGCGGTGAACGCCGCCTTACGATATATGCCTAGGTACTGTTTACGCATATACCTAATATGGATACCACATAATGGCCCATCTAGATATCGAATACGTACTGAGCATATAGTATTGGCCTTAAGGATAGTATAAAGGTTGGCCTTAAATATTCGAATGAATCGATAACTGTTAAACGATATTTGAACTAAAAAATATTGGGATGAAAATGTGGAAATAAACAACGAAATGGAATATGTAAAGGCTGCCGACTAACTTAATGGATTTTATGAATGCGGATAGTTTCTTTTTGCAATTATAATTAAATTTTGGGTTTCAGATGAAGAAAAGATTAAATAATAGAAACGTTAATCTTACGTTAACGTCCAATTCATTGTCGTCGATTTCAATGCATTTATATCGTTTCGTTTTATGTGCGAATTTTGGTTTATTCACTAAACGTCGCATCTCTTCAATTCGTTGTCGATAACTCATCAATGCAGGGATCTCCACCTGAATGTAATTGAGTCCGTTTCATAACGGCTAACTTCCTGCTTCATCAGTTGAATGCACTAATGTTACTTATAGCGATGCGGTAATGGGAAGGGTGGGGCATGACGTGAGGAATACGGTTACTCCCATATCTTAAAGCCGTTCTTTTCGTGAATTACTTGAAAAACCAAAAGCTCTCTTGTAAGTCTTTCCGGTTGCTATTTTTAGTTTAATGGTTAGTTGATAATAATAGTGGAATAGAGGATAATCTTATAAATCTGTAGCATGTAAAGTGTTCAGTTAACGTAAAATAACCTCAAAAATACTATTCAAATACATATGTGAAAAACGAATCAGTAATGTACAGCTAACGTTGAGCTAAAAAAAGCAATGAATATAGAGCAGTTCTGCTTGCAATGATCATTGAAATACCGCTGTGAATAGATGAATTGAATGATATCTTCAGAATCGAAAATAAAAAGAAAAAGAAACTGATACAAACAGTTATCAATTGAATTTGCATTTTACCTTAGCACTGGAAGCAAGAGTGAAGTAGAGCATCGATAATGCAACGATGTTCATTATTGCCTAATCGTCTCGCCAATTTAGAGACAGTGCCTTTAATCAGAGTGTTGTTCGATTGAAGGCGTAGTATCGTCGGACGGTAACCGTCGGTCAGTTGGCGAGCTTGCGGTACACTACGTCGTCGTCTAGATGACCTAATTGTTCATCATTTTGTCCATTTTAACCCATCTCTTGCAATTCACGTAAAACACATAACGCACAGATTGTCGATATACTATAAGAAATATACGCACCAATTCATGCTGATCGATTTATTTTCTTCTTTATCATATTTTACCGATCATATTACTCAAATTGTATGACGAAATAATGAAATATCGGTGATTTCTTATTGAATGTGAAATTTGGTGGATGTAAACCGCATGACTGTTATTAACACCGATCAATAAATAAAATATAAAATCTCCAAATAAATCACAACTGATGTTTTCTTCATTTTCAAGCAATTCTATAAGATCTTTTCAAAAAGATATCGAATTGAGTGATAATCGTTTTTAGTTTAAGTACATTATATCTTGGTAAATTCTGTTAGCGCAACTTCAACTTCACTCTAACTCGTTTCGACAAAAGATCACTGCGAAAAATTTAGAAGACATCGGAAAGTATCGAATTATATTCCCCATAAATTGGCATATTATAAGCTGAATTAAAGACTCTTTATATGCAAGGAGGTTAACATGTTAACTCTTTTTTTATTGCAACATTCTGAGTCGCCACTTCAACGTCACAATAACTCCGCATTGGGAAGGTTCCTCAATGTTTCCCTTTGGCTCGATCAACAGTTAGGGAGCGCATCATGACAACCAGTTCTCCTGGGAATATTCTCTTTTCTGTGGTTAACACCGGTCTCACACAAAGTCTGAGCCTACATTCTTGCTATCATCAACACCGAATGTAAGAAACTGAGGTTATAAAAAACCGGACCGTTGTCTGGATCATCCAAAATTAGCATATTTCGATTGACGCTCAACAGCTGAGTTGGGAAAAATCTATTAAATACTAAACGTGACAGAATTAACGTATTTAAATTCGTCAGACACAACAGATGAAGTGGAATTATCACATAACACGAAGGGACGTATTTACAAACCATAAATGAGCACATTATTTATTCACAAAGCATTTGAAAGGTGTTTCGAAACGACGATGCATAAGTATATTAACATAACGTTTATGAGTAATTGTTGAACAAATAAATAAATAGCCATCACGCTTAAAATAAAAGATCGAAGGAAATCAAATATTTACTGCAGTTAATTTGAGAGACCCATTGGGACTGGATATATCAAAACTTTCCCTTTGAAACAAAAGATCAGAGTAATTTTTCGAATGAAATTTCTAAACATCGAAGGAAAAGTTTTTTCAATAGAATTAAAGAAAGAAGAACAGTGATAGGAGACGAGAGGAAATAGTTCAATGCTCTAAACTTTTAACGAATCTAAAAATTCAGAAAGGCTATTACACTTTGGTTTATCACTCATATTCTCTGCTAAAAGCACCGACTGTAATCTAGACGCGGCTTTACGACGACGCCCTGTTGAGATCGGCGTTACACATTCAGAAGATGTCGCTCCTTTCCTGCAATTCACTTCTCGCTTATTACCTTATAAAATATGACCGCTGAGGTGGGATGAACTGTATGCCAGTTCATATAGTAATGGTCCAACGTGATAATTCATCAGTCTATAATTTTTTATACGTCCGCTGAAGGAGATACATGCTGCGAGGGAAAAAGATAAAGGTTGGCTCAGTGCATCACTACTGCCACAAGCATTCTGATATATGCGGGAAAGCGCGCCCAACAGGTTGACACGCGCTTTTGCAATTCTCGCCATCGCCCTATGCGGTCTCACGTGCAGTCATCACCTCATACAACAAGATAATGCGTGTTCTTTTAGCGATACGGTCATTCATAAAAACTTTCCGCAATGGGTCAATTTTCTTCCGACCCAACCATAGAACCAACCGGTTGCTAAGTGCAATTCCAATCGGAGATTCTTTCTCTCTTCCTCTAAATGTGACGAATCACATCCTTTCGACTTCTTTCGAATTTAATAGAACAGCCCGAAAGTTGCTATGGAGTGAATTTAAAATTGTGTAAGATGGGTGAACGCTTGAGCTGAATTCAGTAAACTGCATAATTCAAATTTCATGAAATTATTTGAAAACTACTGCACATGTGGATAGAGAGGAACAAATGAATATACATGGATATGACGTCGTCGTAGCGACGCACACAGACATATAGACGTGAACTGCAGAAACACGACACCACGACAATGCTTCAGTAGTGCGAGCTATTAAGAAACTATAAAAATTGCTCACTGTGATCATTTGCTCATACTCCATATCACCTACATAATCTTCCTTCATTTGAACGAACTCGTTAGCATACAAGATTCTAGATTAAACCTCCCTTCTTTAAAATTTCAAGCCAATCATTAGGAAATACGCGAGTCATTCACCGATAGCAAATGCTTCTTGGAGGGTAATTTCTATTTTTAGATATCAATGAAACGCGGGAGAGATTTCTTTCAGCAGTCAATAAACAGACGCTGTGAATTTTAATATTAAAGCATCAGAATTTGCGTTGAATTTCAAAGAACCTGCTGAAAGGAGTGGTCGAATTCAACGACAGTGTCGGTGTTGAAGAGGACGAAACAAGACGAATTCGCTTCACAGATGTTGCAGTGGAATCCAATGAAGATATACTCTCCTCAAACGTATCATCGACGTTTCGCTTTCTCAGCATAGGCATTCGACCACATTTCATTTCCGCACCACAACCGTTACATACTGCGAATAATGATGGTGAATTACTTCGCTCGAGTCTATAAGTAGTGGAGAATAGCCATTCACTCAATTCTCACATATCACTGCTCCCGCTGTCTCGCCTCTTATGTAAGCTTACCGGGACTGAACAGAAATCAAAAGGAGGGATATGCGAGACAGCAAGAAGTTATCTCACATCAGAATAACCGAAGCGCACGATATCCGGAAAACCGTCTGAATGGGGCTAACAGAGATAAAGGTGGTTAGCGAAACACTTCAGACTGAAGAGAGATAATGGAGGAAGAGGGTCGAGGTGACTGATGCTTCGTGCAATTGTGGGGATAGGTACGGCTTCTCGAGTATAGTTCAAGGCTATAAGAATCCTCACACAACGACATCTGATCTCAGAAAGTAAGCAAAACAAATAATCTGATCAACAATTTCAGTGATCCAACGCTGAATATATTTCTAAACATTCATATAAAACCAACTTTAAACCAACTTATTTTAGCAATAAATATCTCAGAAATACTGGTGAAAATGCAAATAATTTGAAGAAACCTTTTCCTGAAATAATTTTAACTCAACATTCCCTTACAATAGCCGAATATTTCATAAAACATTTGTTTAAGCATTAACTACTCTAATGATATATCAATTTTGTTCACCGCAATCTGCATTAAAACCCCACAATATTACTTTACACCATGAAAAAAGTGCTATGAAGCAATTATACTTTGCAATGACGACAATATGGGCGTACGCTATAATGTAGAAATGTTAATGTTCATTTATGAGAGATGAGAATCAAATAGGCGGAAAATTTTAAACTGAATTATTACCGACTAAATGCTGAAGAAAGTGATCGCTGATCGTTACGTTTACGCAATCGTCGAAATAATTTTGTTGACGGGCGTTTCATTTTCGAGATTCGCAAGAAGAATGCATTTCTCTGAGTAAAATTCAAACCGCATCGATAGCAATGAGGCATTTTGTTCGTATCTTCGATGCTTAAACTCTGCAATTGCATTGCAACCCATGTCTACTATCAATGATAAGATATAACCATGATAAGATAAAAAAGTCCACTTATTAAAAGGCCTTAGCCGGTATACGCTCTCTCATCCCTCCCTGTGAGTTTTTATACGAAAACAAATTGGGATAGAGAAAATGTGACTTGATTCCTATCTGATTCGATTGGTCATGACTCCGGCGACATTTCTCCTCTCATTCTCCTCTTTGTGGACAATCAGGTGACAGGATAATGCAGATGGTCCCGGACGTTCCTTTCTTCTCCTTCCCAAAACAAATACAAAAACACTTGACAAAAGCAGCGTTTAGTGCAGCCTCTCCACGAAAAAATCAAAATTCATCCTCAAAAGATAAAAAAATGACTTAAAGAATCTTCTATGTAACGCATTCGACTTAAACCTCAACTGAGGAAATCTATCTGAAATCTATAAAGGCGCACTGCATGATGGAAGCGCCGATGACTTGCGCCGACTCTCTCACCCCTATCTTCATATCCTATCCCCCATCGCTACTTCATCTCCAATCCATATCGCCATAATTAAGATTTCATTTACCTCTTATCTCATTACATCGGCGGCATTAGTTCATTCACCTAGCACACCATTTTCTAGAAATTTAAACAACGTACATTCAACAGAATATCCAATTTCTATAGCTTCGAGCTTGTTCACTTGTTTTAAATTAAAACGAAATCGATATCATTCTTCATTTCCACGATGAGAGAAAATTACAAAGGAAAATCAACAGAAATAACTTCCATTGGCTCATAGTTAGCCAGAATGAGATGAAAAACACTCATAATGTATGTCTAGGATTTCCGCTTATATATCCTATAGGACAGTGAATCCATTATTGCAAAAGATGAAAAATTGAATGGGCAACTTCTTTGAGATTTCATACTTTGAACGAGGACAGAGGTAGCGAGAAAAGTATATCGAATATTGCCTGGAAACACAAAAACGTCCCTTAGCTTCAATTTATGGGAAAAAATTACTAAGACAGATTGAGATATCAGTATCTCTGATCTTGCCTCACCTTATAGTAGTGCCACTTTCTCTTGCCAGCGCATGTGTGCTGTAAAGGAGAGTAGGAGCAATATCGAGAAATGGCTTAATTATGGATAACACCACCTGATATTACTTCTGACGGGAGCATAAAACTGTTACCTTCAATAATGTGAACGCTTTTTTCGAATGCATTGCTGCCATAGGTGGAGGTATTCCAAGACGAAGGCACGCATCTGAGAGTGTACGTAAATGCTTCGCATGAATTATAGCTAAACAGCGTTTCTCATCGATTGGTGATAAATCCATTTTATCCACATCGTCCATTTCATTGATATTTGCTGTAAACGTTGGAATTTGTAAAAGTTTCAGACCCTGAATTAATGGAATACATCCTCTCGCTGATTATACTCCAAGTGCTTGGAGAAAGTGCATGGCATATCACGCCCTTTATTCAACGATTGCTCTAATCGATATTATTTAGCCATGAGACGATTTCAAGGATACTAGAAGGGAAGGGAGATGGAACTGTTTCAATTGGAAAACTCAAGAAAAGCGTCGTCATAACATATAAATAAAAATCTCTCCGTTGTTTCGAAAATTGGAGTAAAATATGGAAGACAAGAGATATTTTTAGATGAGCTCTTTGAGTCATCAGCAGTATCCAGCAAAGACCTAAGCAATGAAGCGAAATGGAACAGGAAGGTTAAATGCTTGCCGATATGGGAAGTTTGCGATGACCGATGAAACATTCTCAAGTCATCAGTAGAAATCATAGGTGATAAGGCGCTAAAAGAGATAAAGCCATCCACTTTTGTCGGACAACATTAGGTCCTCAGAAGATTCGCATATACCGATTTACAACTGCCTTACGCTGTTCAGTTTTTACGACATCCATATTTAGAACATGGAACCCTCTAATCTATGCTTGCTACCCGCAACATGACCGGCGCAAAATATGCTGTACCCACCTCCTTCCTTCAAAAATTCTCTCCCCCCCCCTCCCCGGCTTCTCACTCTCGCGTTTTGCACCTTTTTTTCCCATCAACAGTCAATCCTTCCCGACGACTTTCTCTGTCCCACTCCTCCTATGTCTCCAGTTCCACCTGCTCTTGTCCATGCTCTACTTCATCGAAGCCTTTCCGTTTTGGCATCTTCTACTGCTCCTACAACGAGGTCCAATTCACTCCCCCTCCCTCCTGACGCAGCGCACCACGAACTTGGCCCTCAACACCTCATGCAAATGCAATGGCTCCTGCTCGTAGTTTCTTGTTTCAGCCCGTGCTCGGCACTATATTCGCAATTCCTACCAACTAAGCGAATAATGCCTTAACATCACAACGTTCCCCAAACTTCGTTGACCACCCAAGCGACTCCCTCCCTTCATCCCTCCCTACCCTCCACCGCTCAAAGCCGCACCTCAACTGCCGTCCACACTGGAGGTGGGCCAGGAATCCAACCCCTTCACGCTCCAATATTTCTGGCCTAGCAACTTTCCCCTCTGGGCTGGGTCCTATTTCGTGGTGGTCCCTTACAGCATACCCTGCACACGATATTGATACGGCATAAACATACATCGACTCCGCCTCCAGCCCCATCTGTGGGCAACTACCACGAGGATGTAAAGCGGCCAACCTTCCTCTTATGAAGCAAAATTGCAGTGAAAAAGGTTTTCCACCGGACGGCAATAAACGCCTATATTTAAACAAACGCAAGTATAACAACAAACAACAAGAGAGGATTTTATTTTCATACGAGAAGCGTGAACTGAGGGAACACAACGCCGAAAACGATACCGACGCAAACTCGGCGGTATGAAATGGATGATCCGTTGAACAAAATAAACGGCATGAATGAATGAAGAGGGCGGAACACAGCAATGAACTTATAGATCATATCATCTATCATATGGGAATATTGTAAACTCAACACAACTCAATCCCCTTTATTCACACTGCAATAGTGCCGAAGCGACTTTAACTCCAATACGGCAAAAGCCGTTTCTTTCTTAACTTGAGTGCGGTGACCGCCACAAACCGCTAGGTAACACTCCATACCATGTTGAAAAAAAAAAAAAGAAAACGGAGCCGGGTCAGGAGAAAGGTGGATGACGAACGATGCCGGAAAAATCTACAACAAGAATATCCATGCATAAAGCGATGAAGAAGAGACGATGGTACCATCATCACTCAAATAGACGGCCTAAAATGGGAGATTAGAATGAATAAAAACAAGGAGAGAAAATGAAATAATTTGAGCGCAAGAAAAGATCAATGGGCGATGCATGTAAATTAAATCAGAGACGTTGCTTAACCGAACTTGAGAGCGAATTCGCTCAACAGATCAATAAACCTCCCTCACCAATAAATAATCAAAACGCGTCCAATTAAGAGTGCACTCACCTAAATACCTCCAACATACACAGAAACAGATGACTATCATCAAGCCGCTATAGGATAGTCAATCGATAACTAAACAACTAAACACATCCTAATGGTTAAGCAACGACATACGCAATGGTTGACCCCTACTAAAATGGAAGAGCCGGGAAATGTTACTGATGCATAAACAGAGATCGATGATAGACCAGCGTCGGCGAAAGAAAAACCCCCACCAATGCAAGCGAACCTCTAGTCATGCATCACAGCAACTGATAAAACAAAAAAGGCCACTCATCTGCGCTCTCAATCAACAAAACAAAAGCGCATAAAACACTGAGAAGCGTCCCCTTAAAACAACAAAGAAAAATGAAGAAAGCCACCAGCTGGCCATCAAGACCATCTCAACGACACAGTAATCCGTCTCACAAACGGTACAGTAATCCGCTAACATGTCATCCAAGCTAAGCATAAAAGCGGATACGAAAACGTTATTCTGAAACACGATGCAAACAACTGTCATCCAGCACAGGTGAGAAAGGATAGGGCCGGGAGGAAAACAATGACAAAGAAAGCCGTTTTGCAGAGATAGATAGAGCGAGAAACTGTCCATCACAGATGCCACACAGGGGACGACCACTAACTGTTGTAATCTACGAAACAAAAATCCATAAACGAACACCACGGAAAGTGGAAACCGAATAGGAGAAAGATGAAAGCTATAGAATTAGCCAGAATATCCTTGCGGCCCATTAAAGCAACCAAAACTGCTGAATGAATGAAATATTCAATTGCTCACGTGGATCGCAACAAACATCTAGCTAACACATAGCTATGCAAAGAAAAGATCGCAAGATTTTTAAATAAAAGGGTGGGAAAGTAAGCGCCGGACTGAAAATCATTCAACGGGCCTCGTTCTTGGCCGATGCGAGCACGGACGCAGCCTCGGAGACCTTTGACTGCAGCAGTTCCTCGTTCTCAAGCATCATCAGCAACTCCGAATTATCCATCTCGAGCATCATACCGGTGATCTTGCCCACATCAGGTCCTTGATAGATTCGCTCAATGAGCGGATAGATGCGCTCACCTAACATTTGCTTCTGCTCCTACAAAACAATCACAATAAAATATACTGAAAGTGGGAGTGCACTGGCCAAACATCTATGATCCTTGACTCTAATGCATAAGACACGGATTTACTTCGGCTAAGGTTTACTGAGAGCCACTTCTCCTGACGAAAAACCCTCGCCGCCATTGTACCATTATACAGTACTTCCCGGCCCCCTCTTCTCAACAGCTTCTGTCATCCTTTCTTTCACGGATTCATAACGTCGTTCATGAACTACCTATACCTAATCCAGTGTATCTGAACAAAACCTTTCCGCTTCCCGTGAGAACTTTCCCACTGTCTGCAAAGGATAGTCAAAAACGCAGTAACAAACCTGAGGCAGCGCCTGAGCTAGCATATGCGCAGTCAGTGGCTCTTGACCCTGCACAACGATCCCACTCTGTTGCTGCTGTACCTGACCGGAGCGAGCGGCCATGGCACCATACGACTGATAGAGCATTTGCTGGCCTTGGCCTGGCTTCGCGCCTTGACCCTGCCGACCACCCTGAAAATTCCGGCTCTGGGGATTTTTCACTTAGACATATAACTAAAATGAGGGGCATAAAAAAACAAAATGAGCCTGAAGAACGATTTGTTTCCGGCAACTCACCGATGTGCAGTATCCCCTCTATCTTCTATTCCCGTGTCCAAATGAGATCTTAAAATTTCTCGCTCGAGACTATCCCATTCTTTCTTCTCATCTCTTCAATCAGCCCAACGTGATAAAAACATTCCAAACAAAAAACATACCAACTGTTGTGGTCTAGCAGTTTGCTGTCCCTGCACGATGGTCCCAGCGGCTATGCGTTGCGCTTGAGGTCCACGTGCTGCAGCAGCCTGAGCAGGTCCTGGATACTGTCCTTGGGCACGCATAGCAGCCGCTGCACTACCTGCCGTAGCCGTACGTGCGGTACCTCTGCCTGCTTGGCCATAACCACCGCTCTGCACCATATACGGCGACTGTACGCCTGAAAAAAGCGTGTATTACTGCCATAAAATCAGATAATCTAAACTAAAGCTCACAAAGATTTTAAGTTTGCTGAAAAGACAGCAGCTCTTAAGAAGTGAGAGGCTATGCGGAAAGAGTTGTCTCCACGTCCACCTTAACTAAACCGATCACGTCGTTCTATCTCATTCACTCCTCCAAAAACGGTTTCCATTTCGCTGAAATTTTTACGAAAGCGCTTAAACTTAATTACAACACATATTAACCTCATACAGAACGCCACAACTAACCAAATCCAGCGGCCGCCGCTCCGATGGCGCTCCAGCGAGGGGCCGAACCACGCATCTGAGCCCCAGGAATCGTTGCAGTAGGCATGAATGTGGCCGCACGCTGATTTTGAAGCGCTGACGAAACGAAGAATCCTCCATTGCCAGGAGTATACATTGTTCCCGGCATTGCACCAGCGTTGTGCATGCGGATAGAAGCAAGTCGCTGCATATACTGTGAAGCGAGTTGCGCTTTGCGATCCTCTTTACGTTGTGCCAGCGCCACATACAGCGGCTTCGTACACATCATCTTGCCGTTCATTTCCGTTACCGCCTTAAAATTCATTCCGTTTTGGTGACCAATGGTAACCAGGGGTCAAGGACGACCCACCAAAGAGCAATGATATCCATATTCCAAAAGACTTTGTGATGAACCTATAAACATTTCTTTACTATGCTATTTACTTAACTATGATGTATCTGTATACTCTCTTAATCTCCCGTTGCACTACTGATACTTAACTGTTCAAGATGACAAACTGGGGAAGACTGCTGCCATATAAATCAACCGCGCACCATTAGTTTCAAATTACAACACGATATAGGCGAAAAACACTTTAAGATCAGAGCCAGATATTTTAAAAATGGAAAAGCTTCCGAACATACCTTGGTAGCCTCGTCTGGTTTTTCGAAGCAAACAAAGCCGAATCCCTTAGACCTGCCATTATCGTCACACATCACTTTGGCGGATGTGATTTTACCATAGCTCTCGAAATTCTGCCGCAGCACCTCATCATCCACTGTATCATCAAGATTTTTCACATACAGGTTCACGCCTTGATAGCGTTGCATCCTCTCAACCTGGAATTAATCTGAATCATCAACTTTAAAGGACAACATCCCACAGTGCCCCTCATAATGCAAACAGGCATTAACATAAAAGAACGTCTGGAATCAAATTTTTTACCTCCCATGATAATAATGCAACATACAACAGTGAAAAACAGCAGTAGCGAAGTGAATTTCATCCAACATCCCGTTTATGATCGACTGTGGGAAGCTAAGACTGAACATGAATTTACTCAGATCGAATTAAATGTGAGTTCGCCCCAAAACAGAGGAAGAGGGCCACTGATGCCGTTAAATGAATAAGAGGAATGAGAAAAGAAAACAGGACGGATAAAAACAAATAGTATGAAAAAATGACATCACGGACTACAAATATGACCTCACCAATTTTCCGTCCGATGACCGAAGCTCGACCGTCAGTTCGGTTACAACCAAACCCCTAACTATTTGATGGATGTAACGGAGAAGCGATGGAATGAGGACGCTGTAGTACTTTCGAATCGTTTAACAGCTTTCCATTCGTCGTGTTCACACGGTCGTGACATGCGTTTATCAGAAAGCATAGAAGGGAAGTCTCGAAAACGCCTCCTAACGGGATCCTGTAGAAGAAGGGAGAAGAAGGCGGGAGGAGTGGAGGGGCGGTGCTTTTCAATCATAGACCTTTGCCTATCACTGACATGGACTAAACGAAGCAACCCACAACAGCATTAAATACATGTTTTAGTAGAAATATATCTTACTGAAATGCAAAGCAAATAACCAATTCACAAGCAAAAAACTAAACCTTCTGCTGTTCATAACGTCTCTTCAGCTCCGCCGACCTTTCATTCTTCTTCTGAGCACGACATACATACAGTTTGCGCTCAGAGTCTGGTAACTGGTATTCGTGCATTTCATTCACCGCCTATAACAACAAATTGAGCATAACAGAGATTATAAATATTTAATTTATGCTTGGCATCAAATTAAACGCCTTCAATTCCACCAATATAAACCTCGTATTTGCAATAACGCAATTCTATGCAACAATAACCTAGGAAATATTTCAGGTCGCGTTGTGTTACTTCTACATCCAAAAAAGGCCTCTTCAATCAATTCGTTGCAAAACAGCAGGAAGAAGTCACTACCACCTCTTAACTACTCGACCGGTCACACAGTGCACTGTCACTTCACCTAGTCATCACTATATTTTTGGACATCGCACGCTGACAGTCGATACTATCTTCACTGTTGCACATGCTTTGACAGATGAATGAATACTGCGAATCCGTGCAAAATTTATTCGCCCACCTCCGTTCGCAGCTCCACTCCTCTATTTCCAACAACCTTTTATACGATCACCACCTTCGAGAAGATAACAAAAGAACGATAAAATGATGAAAATACGGGCAAAACTTAACTTTCAGATTTAACTGAATTTCAAATTGCAGAAATAAACGAAAGGAAACCTTTTCGGCATCCTCAGGATTCTCGAACGCCACAAAGCCGAAACCTTTGGATTTGCCGTCAGCGTCACTCATTACCGCACAGCTCGTGATCTTGCCAAACTTCGCAAACAACTTCTCCAGCTTCTCCTTATCCAATTCATCAGCAAAGTTCTTTATAAATACGTTCGTGAAGCGACGTGCCGTCTCGCCCATTTCCCGCATCCTTGCCGCACGTGGTTGGAATTTGCCCACATACCTTGAAATGCATACGTCCTTCAAACTTCTTTCTAAAAGATCCAGAAGAAACTGGGAAAGAGAGACTTCTGTGTAACTAAGTGCCACGCATATGAATCAAAAGCACTCTCGCATTCAACAGTCAAAGCATCGTCATGCTTACTTTTTTGATCAAGGAAGTGGAAAATAAATTTCTCTTAGCCACGTGCAATGACATACAGCTATTACAATACTACATGAGCACACAAGAATATGCAAAGCAAATACAAATTGAGGCTCAGAGTAAACGATGAACTCACACTTTCTTGCCTTCAAGCAGCATTCCGTTGACCTTCTCGATTGCCTTCTGCGCAGATTCTTCAGTCTCGAAATGGACAAATCCATATCCTTTGCTGTTCGACTCCTCGTCATTTGCCACCTTCAAGCAGCCCTTTACATGTAAACTGACAGTCAATATGCTAGGCAATATCCCCCTCCCACACACACATAAACTATTCACTTAACACAATATAGTTTTCAAGTCAGCGTTTTAAATCCAGGCCAATTTGTTTGCTCAGATTCATGATCAACTTTACTGACTTACAAATGAGAATAAAAACAACTGAGGGATCTTTTTCCTCTAGGTCCAAATACAACAACATATCACATTAGCTGAATGAGAGCCAACGCTGCAACTTGAAAAAGAATGAAGTTGGACTTCAGCCCCTGCACCTCTCAGCACAAATGAAAGCTAACCTTGCAACTAAGGATGTTACCGAACATGGAGAACGTGTCATAGATCGCTTTATTATCGATGCTCTTGTCCAAATTCTTGATAAAGATGTTGCCGGCTCCCGATCGACGCATTGATGGATCACGTTGCGACCACATTATGCGGATCGGCTTACCGTACATCACATCGAAATTCATCGTATCAAGCGCACGCTCAGCTGAAATTGGTTAGTCCTGAATGAGTTTCACAAACTTCTGCAAGAACTGTTTTATGACGTATACCCATTCATATCGATTTCCTAACACCTTGAAGAAAAGACCCGGGATCATATAAATAAAGTATAACATCACACATGGAAGCAAGATCAATTCCTAAGCTGTACGCTTTACTGCCCAACTTACCGTTTAAAATGTTCTTTCATTGCTCCCCCCGCGTTTTCCTCATAATCACGTCTGCCTACCTGACTTAATATAATATCCTTTCTACGATTCAAGGAAAGCACGGGATTCCATTAAATTTTTATGATATATGACCAATGCACTTCTGAAAAAATTCATGTTCTCTTCGAAATATATGAAAGAGGACAGCTAATTTGCTTGACTGCTTAATAAACAGCGCGTAAATAACTCACAACGCTGACCTACAAAATGTTATATGCAAGCGATATTACATAATAACTCTCTCCAAATATTTTAACGCCATAAAATAATCGGTCACTCTCCTAGAAGATAACTGGCTCCTCTCAAATAACGCAATCGTTCGTGTACTGCAACTTCATGTGAATTGCTGTTAACTTTGAGCATGACAACATCGCTTTGAATTTAAACCATAAAAAACATTACTTGAAAATATTATTTTCAGAAAATTCCCGCATTTCTGAAGCGCAAAAATTGTTATTAAACTTACCATCAGCAGGTTGTTGGAAGTTGACGTACGCATAACCAAGCGAGCGTCTTGTTATAGCATCGCGGCAAACACGAATGGAAAGTACGGGGCCAGCACTGCTGAATTTCTCGAAGAGCATCGCTTCAGTGACATCGGGATGCAAATCGCCCACATAAAGCGATGCCATCGGATATGATGGAGTCATGCCAGTACCAGCCGTCGCTACTGCTGCCGCCATTGCTTTGCCGAATCTTCTAAATTCAAAATGATCACTATTAGTACAACCACCTTAAACTGCGCTTAATGGTGTTCCTACTCTCAGTCATGCCACTCCCGCAGGTTTCTACCCATAACTTTTCGAGCGTTTAGTCACGGCAACAATAAGGTGCATACCTCCTCCATTCACACCTTTTGCATATATCTTTTATCTTCAAAAACCAACCACTCTCGAGTGTTAAGTGACGATTATGAATTACTTCTTTCTGATGCTTGTTACAGGAGTAATTACGGAAGCACAGGACAAAACTAACGCATTTCCGACTATTTTCAAGTAATTTAATGAGACATGTGTGGCAAAAAGTTCTACGACTGAGGAAAAGCTATTAATATTAAATGTTCGAAGATAACAATAGAAAGTGCTTTCAACGCAGAATACCAATAACGTTTTCAACATTATCCATTTATTCAACCAATCAGTTCATCAATGATCACTTTAATGAGACGTAATTCTCAATCATTCAATTCACCGTTATCACTGAAAACTTCGCATTTGCTTATGATTGCTGTTTCACATCGTGGTGAAACAATAGTAATAAGCAAACAACAAGCACCCACAATTTATTAAACATATTTCGTCCAGTGAAGTGAACAGATAAATGGATGCATGGTAGAAATTCGAAGGCATTCTTTGATAACACTATTAGTTTAGCTATTCATGACCACATCAAAAGAGCCAATCGTATATGCTGCGCCCATAAAACTAATATGCAGCAAAACCTGATAAATAATTGCTCAACGCAGATGTTTAACTTCGGTGGCGCATATGACTAGAACAAAATTGCAACTCAACATAAAAGCTAGCTGTAGCCAATTACCTTTCACATGCTAAATAAATGAAATGAAAATGCAATCAGATTAAACGGAAAGTTCTTATGAATCGAATATAAACTGACTAAGACGGTCATCAGGACGACAATGGACTACTCATCGAATGCATTTGCCAAACATAAAATACTCACTAGAGTTCAATGAAAATTCACAGGAGCTTACGCATTTATCTGAAAAATGATCAACGGGTCCATTCAAAAAATAATTTCGATATCCTCATCAGTGGAATGCAACTGATCTAGACGCAATAAAAAATAAGGGCTAAAGTTGCTGAGCTCAATTTCCGGATCGCTAAAACATATAGCGGTCGGAAGATAGAAATCTAGAATTTCAACGAGTAACTTCGTCCGGAAATACAAAAACACTGCAAAATATCGCTTTTTGAAAAAAACAGGTGATCTGCTTATCATAGCAAGATCAGTTGCAGCAATGAAGAATGCCCGATATGTTGAACGACAGAAACTGATGTCCGATTGCTTTCCTAATATGCATCGTATGAACTCATCTGCAAACTGATATTGTTTACCAGTGCGACTGCTTACGTAACCAGTCCTCCGTCTACATATTGCGGTTCTATTCAGTGTCTATAGAACCGACTGTGATCGGCAGCATACTCCACTCCAAATTCATTAGCACAAAAAAATGCTTTTTCTCAATTCACGCATTACCTCAAACTTCACCCTTCGGTCCAACATGAACCGTCGGAAGACCTACAATAAATCGGTCTCTTCGCATTGAATCATTAAAGATGATTATGAACGAGGGTACGTCGTCTCCTTGGAAACACATGGGCGCAAAAAATATTTAAGGCACATGAGGCCATAAGAAGATAAGTCAGGTCTCCTGACACAGGTTCCGTGCTCTCCTCCAATCCTCTCTACCAAAGGGAGAGCGCGCCTTCTCGAACCGCTATCAAGCCCTTACCCCAACCAACCAGTCGATTCCATGAACGTTCTTACCATTACATGGTCTGCTCCCGGAATTAAATCATTTAAAATGAATAAAAACGCAAATTCTTCACGCACTATCGAGCATTTTTGCTTCAATTGCTTTCGCTTCCTTTACAGATTTCCATTCATGGCAACGGACGAATTCAAGACTCATAACACCTAAACCGCCTAAGTGACAGAACTGTATGTGGGACCATAACTATGCAAAAAACGACCAAACAATTCGGCATCGCAAACTCAACAGCGACCAAAAATAATCTATCGAATTTCATACGGAGATGTAAAAAAATTTGCATATCAAATCTATATGTAAAAAAGAACGCCGCTAAACGAAAAATCGACATGAATTTGCACAGTTGCTCGTGCCAACGATTTCATTCTCTCGTATATACACACATCTCTGCTATGGATGGGGGAAATACATTCCAAGTAGAGCTGCGATGTCTGTGCACTAGTGATAGGTGACGGTGAGTACTACCCCCTAAAGAAAAAAACACCTGACCTCACTTCTGAATTCGGCATCCCACTCCACTTCGAAGAGACCTTTGCAATGAGACGAACTCAAAAAAACGCACTAAATTTGTTGCCCTGCAGATCTGCATATGCAGAGCCTACCTCAATGACGTCACCTCTACGAGCATTTGCATATTAAACGACCTTCATCAAGCTAGAGAAATTTCAGAGCTAAGGCTTCGAACAGATGTAAATATGTACGGCACCGCCCTCGCATCAAAAAATTTCAAAATCCAGGTGTCTCCTTTAAGCGTGGACGGTGTTCTTTTAGCGCTTTAAGTGTAACTAAACTAAAGCCAATTTTCGCTTTTATAGTCAATGAGAGTGAGAAACGCGTCCAAAAGAATCAGAAAATATAAAGGGGACACATCACCGCTATCACAAAACGAGCTTTAAACACCCGAAAGGGAATCTTCTCTCTACACGGTGTTTAGTGGAAATGAAAAAAATAATTAACTAATTAAAGAAGAGAAATGATGACCTCACGCAGTGAATTCTGAAATTGCTCGGATGGGTGACATCCACCCCCCCCCCCCCGCTAATTGTTCAATTCACCTAAACGAGACTTAAACGACTGAAAATGAAAAGGTTCAGTTTATCGATCGAATCGGCAAATATGCGTAAATCAAGTCCCTAAGAAGATTAAAGATTTGCTATTCATGGACACATCAAAAGTGCGGAAGAGAATACCGCTGAATGATGCCTATCGGAAATGAAAACTACATATTATTATACCAAATTAGAACATCTAACTGCTCTGCCCATAACTTACGCATGTTTTAGAAGTAAAACTAAGCTATTTTTGTGGTGACCGGTCTTTCAGCATCCCCACCGTTCTTTCATGAAAAGTCGCATATCGTAACAACTTAATGCATAGGCTGTTTAATAGTGATGCGCCAAGCGTATCTTTGAGATATAACCCGAGCTCAAATTCGACGTTGAGTATCACCTGCCAAAGATTCATTTAATGTGAATATGCCAACTAAACCACCTGAGTTAAACGAATAACGCAATTAGCTAAACACCCGAAACGTATACAATTAGTGTATGAGAAGATTTTCTGTAATGCTGGAGATTATCTCATCCGCTTAGCACTATCTTCGTGAAGTCAAAAAATAACCCACTTGATTTTGTAAAATTTCAGCACAATATCGCTGAATAGTATTCGGAAAACGCATCTCATCTCTCACTTGCATAAATAAGAGTCCTCTGTGATTTATACCTCAGCAGCAGCTTTCTTTGCTGCTGAAGCAACGGAATCATATATATGATGCATTCTAAAATGTACAACGCTAGCAAAGCATCGACATCAAGCTACTCGCTATTCTTGTTGAAATAACAATTCGTTGCTTTCAAAAAAAAATACTGAGTGGTCATTTCGGAGTGTTTTTACCATTTCAGTGAAATGCTATAAACGAAACAAATTTTTTAACAGAAGTTACGCTAACTGCTGTTTGATGATCAACGAACAGCTGCGAATCGGCCACCTTTCACCTGCCGAGAAAATGCTGCATCACTACTGTGGCTCGCCAACTCCTACAAATAATAGCGAACAGGTTGTGTTCGCGACAGTTCATTGGTACGGCGTCTGCTCGGCAAGCGAAACACGACCGGTTCACACCTACCCGAGGGTGTTTTCATCGATTTTCAAGCATAGATCGTCACCTTAGTGTGAATCAGAACAAAAAGCTAACTATGCGTTTGCTGAGCATTCCCTTTGCTAGTTCTACTTTTACACGGTCGCTGGCGTTTTACATTCACTACGATTAACGGAAACTTAGGCAGAAATAACTACGTTTGAAAGCATGCTCCGCTGTGCAATGGTTAAACATTCATCAGATAAAAGAAATATCGCAGATTCATAACCCGTCTATGGACCGTGCTCTCAATGACCATCAAACCAATGCTTATCACCTAATTTTGTTTTTCCCTTCCCAAAGTATTGATATTTAAACATCACAAAACGACTTGAAACGTCGACCACGATGCTACATTAAACGATGCTCGCAGAAAACGGCAATAACGATCTTTCATGATTCTGAGTCTTCTCATATATTTGGTCATCAGGTCCCCACAATAATATGAGTGATTTCAGTGGGGCAAAAAGGTGCACCTACATTAAAACGAAAATGGAATTACTGCTTTCCCTCCAATAAAGATTTCTCGTTAAGCCGCTTAAAGAATCGAAAAGAGATTCTATTTAAATGTTGCAAAAAGAATTCCAAAAAAAGAGGAAAAGAAAAGATATATTAGAGGTGAATTTTTGGATACGACTATAGCCTAACACCACCAAACAATTCAACTATTTTAGACCTTCATCCTCACTTTCCCTTATCAAAAAAGGATGGAGAGCTGAACGTCGCCAATCTATAATTTTCAGAAAAATACCCACGTAAATCATATCTGAAAAGTTGAAGTGAAATGCCGATTCACCATGTTATTACAGAACAAACAAAGCTGCAAAGTTAGCAAAAATAAAAACAATTTCACGATGACTCATCGAGGTTGCGATGATATGGCACCAACTGCTGCTCACTTTATGGGATAATTATGGTGCTTCCGGAGGGGATATGATTTTAATTGCGCTGGAAATTTCACCCCAAAATGCTGATTTCCCTTATCTAATACCTACTTTACATAGGATGGTCTATGATCTAGTTCTTCGGTCTAATAACTTTAGTGATTTTACCTCAGAATGTATTTAGGCCAGGAAAAAATAGGTCTTCAACGACTATTAAGTAATCACTCAACTTAATACTCATGACTTAAATACCTACTACATCGTGAAAGTTCCGCATAAAAACGTATTTTGGTGTCCATCAATCGAAAGCTATACAGCGCTGCCTGCGATGCTTTATTATATTCGGGGGAATTCATCGTGACTCATGCGTTCACGTCGTTTCTATATGGAGCACCGTTGAAACGAGCAAATAACTTTGGAGACCAGCAATAAAAAACCACAGTAACGGAAACCTGGAAGGCTCAACCGGTATCGCTAAGACGAATAAAGAATGATCCAAAGTCGCGTGATTGAACCTACTACTTCCCCTACCAAATGGACGTCGACTCATTCCGGCCGGATGGACGTCGACTCATTCCGGTTCCGGTTAGCGTTCCTATATCGACTAGAACTGCGAGAAATTTAAATTCGAGAAAACAAAGATGGAAGTTCGAACGACTATAGGAGATCGTCACATACCTTTAGGAAGTGAGATGAGTCTGCGGGTCGGTCGAATCGACGACGCGAAACTATCGGAAGCTGCGAATCCTCGAAGTGACTGCTTTTTTCTGCTTTTGAAGTTTTTTTGACGATTTTAGAGGTTTTTTGAGTTTTTTATAGAATTTTCATACAATTTTTATGATAAAAAAGCAGCGATTTGTGCCCCACACTAAATGGAGTCACAAAAGAGATGCCGCGATCCAGATGTGTGGCCTTCGGGGAAAATAATAAACGGTCGCCTCTCGAAACGGCGGGATATCCGTCCTCCGACTGCTTATAACAATAAATCCTCTCTCAGCACGAAGTGCTTCTACCGTAATAGGTTGACTGAAGCGCGAAATTCTCTCACTGCAGTCGATTTTCACTGCGTAGAAGCGGGAATTTTGAAAAACAGTGATTGGAACTTTGCCAACTACACGCAATTACCGTATCATTTACGTGTCATTATTCACCGAATGTTCACATCGCTATCTATATCTGCTCGCTATTATTGCTTTGAGGGAGTAATGTTTCTTTTGCCCTTATAGAGATTTAGGGCCGTCAGGAAGCTATTCGTGGATACCTTTAATGCTTATTCTGGATTAATGTCGATATCCTGAAATCCACAAGGATAAAATTCATATATTGGCCGTCGGTTTTGTTTTCTCAGCTTTACGTATTTCTGGAAGCGTTTTTTCTCTCTCTCTATTCGATAGTTGTTCAATGTGACGATCCGAGTTGGTGGATCGCAATCCGCGCAACTCGTATCTTCATGCAAAGTCGGTCACGTTGCACGTTAACGATGACTATTATAAAAGAATCACTGATTAAATCTTATTAAGTACTTCATTGTTGGAGAATGGAGTTTTCTGCGCTTCTTCGAGTTATCTCCATCTTCCTCTATGGTGGAATGTTTAGTTGTCGCTGTCTTCTGAAGCTTTAGTCGTTCTATTAGCGGTGGGTGAATATATCGAGCTCATTCATGCGCACGTGGAATATGCTGACATTGCGTTCGTGAACGTGTTGAGAAAAACGACCGTCACGATAAGATTTAGGCAGTGTGCCGGTGATGGCTAGTGGATGGTGACGTGCTCGAACTTTGCATTCTGGAATGATCCATAAAGGATTCTGCTGTACGAATCCTTGAATGCCTGTCGCCCGTCGCCTATTATTTTCGTTTTCTTTTCACACTGCCGAGCTATGTAATCGATTATTATTACAGCGTTGTCCTGAATTTGTATGTCCATATTAGCCACCTCACTCCTTAATCCGCTCTCACTGTGAGGGAGAATCGAGTGCCGATAATAGTTGCCTCGGATAATTAAAGCTTGCCGGATGATACAGCTGAATATCAGTATTAAATTAATAAGTCCTTACAGTCGAGGCTGAATGCGTCTAATGTGAATAGGTGTGAACTATTCGATTGCGATTATTGTTGCATGGAAATATTCCATCATAATGCATGGTTTTGGTATAAATTAAAAATGGCGCATGTGACCAGGGATATTAACACACATATCCACTCAGATTAGATCTCTTGAGATGTTATTTTTGTTAAGCATCCCATCCGACAACTTTATAAAAACCTAAAGGTCCTTCATATAGATTATTCCTAATTCTGATCCTTGACCTCAGAAGATTGTTCGCAGTTGATTAAAAAAACCTCTAGGCTCATCAAATTGTTCCACAACTGTTATTATTATCAGCCTTTTTGAATTATTCCCCAGCTGTTACTACCAGCTTTATTATATTGTTTTCCACATGTTACTTCCGAGCATAATAACTGTTCCCCTGCATTTTTTGCCAAGGTTATTAAATTTTTCTCTATTATCGCTCCTAATCTCACCAATTATTCGCAGTTTTGCGAAGATGCGTTGCCTTTAAAGCGGTACTTTCTTTTTTAGTGGTGTCCGCTGCATTCTGGAAGAACAATCGTGCTGGTAAAAGGATGTGTTGAGATGGGAAATTATGAACAGAAATGCTGAATCATAGTATATTCGTTGATCCTTAGAGAATCTTCATAAATAGTTTGTCGAAGGAGCCCTGGTTGTGATTGTGTTTGCCTTATCGCTCGTCCGTTATATGGGACTTGATGAACTCAATGAACTGTTAAATTGTACAAAATGAATTTCCCCGTTCAATCCGCTTCCTGTCTTCGAAACCTTTTCACTTTGAAGCAAAAAAAAAGAAGAAAGAAATTAATACTGTGCATTGACAAAAGTGCATTGTCAGTCTCAATGGTTCCCGTGATAAAATAACATTAAAGAATGAGGTTATTGCTGGGGTATTTTGCTTGTATAGCGACCTGTCCTTCAATAACCAATGCTGCCTTGAATATCTGTAGCTGTTTTATGATTACAGTGGTGAATGGGTGAGCTGGACGCAGGTGACGCGTCATGCTCAAATGCGGTACCGGTGATTTTGGCACCGGTCTCCACTTCGCGTCCTGCAATTCCCGATCGGCAGACATTTCAGCGTTCACTGAGTGAGTATAACGATCAAATCGCAGTATTTACTAATGAGGTTTGTGCCGTATCTATTCTCTTAAACTAGTACCTGATCCGCTATCTTTTCACTGAAAGTGAGGGACTCGTTAGGAATATTTGTACCAGTGGTGAATTTGCTGGTTTTATTCGATTTTACTGTTTTATAGAGTAATGCCAAATTTGGTGATGATCCAATAAGAAAATGATTTGAGGTCGAATACTATCTTCTGACGAGATATGTCCATATTTTGTCGAGTTACACAGTATGTCAAAATTTAATGCAACCTCTCGTAGCTGCCTTATATCCCCTATTGCAAATTTCGTGGTTGCATTGGCTTCCAACTGCTATCTCATCACCCACTATGTATCAGACATTGCCTGATGAAATGCCGCTGCCATGGGTTGTAATTTTTGCAGTGCCTTAAAATGATTTTGCTTTTTGTAAGTCACAGATTCGGAGTTATCGCAGTAGATGCGGGTTTTGTTGATTGTCGCAGGTATTGCCGACGTCGCGGTATCGAATTTTAGTTGACTTTATTTTTTTGCATTATGGCTGCAAATTTTTCATTAATTTACCATATACGGTTTCTTCGAAATTGCCGTCATGTCGTATGATTTCAGAGATTTGAAGAGGGTTTCTAGCCGGTAAAGTGGAGCGCAGTTGATGAGTTTTTGTTAAGTCGGCTGCGCTCTATCGGTGTGCGATACAATTCATAAAATTGGATTATTTCTGGATAACTTGCGCTATTCAAATAAAAGACAAGAGTTCATGCAGTCGGACTATGCCATTTAATCACTTTACAGTACCTATCGATTTTGAGAAAAATGGGATATTGTTGTATTTATTCTCTTAGGCTATGGAATTTTCCAGATGGAAAGGTTTTCCAAATTAGAATCCAGAAAATTTTTTATTGGTTGAAAAGGTCCCACTTCAGATTGATGCGATATTAGGAAGGAATGGTGAGCCTGGCAAACTGAAAGCTTTACGCGAGCAGAAAGCACCTTTACGTGCGAAGCGCGAAGAACTGAAGAGAAAGGCCGACGCACGTAAGCCAGAAATTGCTGAACTTCGCCGACAACTTGACAGCAAGGTCAATCTTATTGCTGTAATTTCTGTAGCAGTTTTATTTTCCTGGAAAGTGGGGGGAGAGGGGGAGATAGGAAATTATGATAGTGGGAGTGAATTTTTTAAGTTCGTATGAGCCGCAGGATCAACTTTGTGTGGAATAGTCGATGTGGATATGAGGCGACGCGACCTTTTCGAAAAGGCTTTTCTGATAACTGGTCTGGCCGTAGTGAATTATTTGAAATGAGCACCAAGTAGTTTTGTTTTCGGGTAACCTGCCTATCTACATGGGTTAATATAGTGCTGGGAATTAACAGATACTCCAGAGAACCGTATTGCCATAATTTTTTATCAAGATAAAATGCTGTCAAATGTGGTCTTTCTGTTGAATTTCTTCCAGAAGACTTAATGGTCTCGAGACTGTATATAATATTTATTATTCATCGGTGTTTGCAATGCGCTTATTGCAGGATAAAGTTCTCTCAGACATTGAAAATGACTTAATTTATAAGAAAGAGGAACCATTGAAAGAACGCCTGAGATCACTCGAAGACGCGTATAATAGACGAGGATTCACAACAGTTCGAGATGAGCAAGCACTTGTCAAAGAAATCGATAAATTAAGGCGAAATCAGAATAAACTTGCGTGAGTTTATGAAACCATTTTTTCTGTTGATTTGCTACTTCGCCGAATAATTGCAGTGCACCATCTGAACACAGTAAAGTCGTGAATATAGTGAACATAGTAAAGCCTTCACATTATGCATTTTTCTCTTCGATTATTTCTCCTCCGAAACTTCTTCCTAACAGAGCTCCCGGAGTCTGCCAAAATAACTTCGAGAGTTTAAAAGTTACGAGCCGCTCGATAGTTATTGACAGTTGGAAGGATCATGAATGGATGCTTTTGTGTAGCAGGCTGTGTTGAATTATTGGATTGCACAAGAGTTCTAATGCGTTTATTTTTCTTTATAATAGGACGGAAAATCACATATTTGGGAACAAATTTATTTTGTAATTTATGTTTTGCAAAGAATTAGATTTCCTCACCATGCGGAGGTCTTCATTCCTTAACGGCTGCAGGTATTATCCGCCTTTGTTGGTCGTTTGATTCTTATGTCGTGCATTGGGGTCTGTCTCATGGTTTCATTTTTTTAATTGCAGGAATTATAGTAGCGTTGCGGATGAGCGTCGATTTATCGAAATTAAGTGGCGAGAGGCGAATGCGGCGCAGAGTGTTAGCTGTTTTATTCGATTGATTAGAATTTGCTTGACGAAATAGAGGTGCTCAGTGATCGATTTATTTTTAGCCGGTAAACAAAGTCCGTTAAACGTTTTGTCGTTCAAATCCTCTGCGAGGCCTTTATTCTAATTACAAAAATGTAACCCTTTCCAGTAATTCAGTTGCGTTTTTAAGGATAATTGATGGGTTTGTGCATTGAAGGGAGTTCTATCTTTATCTTTCAGATCTTTCAGATATTATCCTTCAGAAATGATTTCGGCCTTTTAGTGGGTGACTCTATTGCTATTATGTAAAGGTGTATAGTGCAGAGCTCACAAGAGGATGAAATTGAGTGCACTACCCCATAAAACGTCTATGTGGATATTCCTTGTTTGAGAAAATGTGATTTCAGGCGATTTTCAAGTCAATTCGGCAATTGACGAATGAGCTGCGGTCGATATATCAAGAAATTGGGAAGTTGCAGCGCGCAGTGAACGAAATGAGAATTTCGTTGCGGGAATTATACGCGCAGAAGAACGAATTGGTAGAGAAATACAACAAAGAGAGGGAGGATTACACATCTTGGATGAAGAAGAAAAAAGCAAATGCGGATGCGGATTTGTCTTATGCTGGTTTCATCGACCGATCTTATCCGGCCACATTCCCGGCTGCACAGAGGGAGCAGCAGAATGCATCATGTGAGCTCATGAGATGATTTCCTTGTAAAGGGAATGCGTTTATTTCTGCTTATTAGAATAGCTTACAGCTTCAATCTGCTGGTATTTCTACCTCGAACGGTGCCTCTGGTCCACGAGGAGGAGGAAGGAGGGGGGGAGGGAAGGAGAGATGATTATAAAAGTCAATTTTCGAAGCACATCGTCAGTGGTTTAGCATTGTAACCGGCTAGTTAGTGGAAAACTGAATATTTCTATTGATATCACGCCAGCAGGGATCAGAATTATTCCTTTTTTTCAGGGTTTGCAAGTAAAAATGCGAGATTAGCTGTTGTAGGAATGAGTTCCTGACTTTGAGCCATAGCTTTTGAATTTGTTTAGGTACTGACGAGGATGAACTGGAGCCGTTCTTCGAGCAGAAACGCGATTGTCGTCGTCTGATTGCATACTTGGAGTCACTAGAGTCACAGATGGAGCCTGTCGATCGAACACCCGATGGCGGCTCTATCTTCTCGCCAACCACTGAAGCGCATTCTTTGCATTCTTTTGAAGATAGTGGTGGTATGTTGTTTGATTTAATTCCATAAGTCGTTTTACTATGATAATGCTAGCTAATAGCACTACGGGATAAACATCCATGCTGATATTGTTATTTGCGGACGAATGATGCTGGTTCACGTCTTTATTGTACTTCGCCTGTTGTCTTTTGAATTGTTGTTGTATTTTTATATGTCTCTTGTGACGTTTATTATATTACCGGTAGTGTTTTATATGATTTAGAATTTTTATATTTTGAGGTGAATTGGTTATAAGCTTAAGAACTAGTTTTTTGCATATGACATTCAGGTGATCTTCTAGCACTCCGTTTCCTAACTTTGGAGTTATGTGGAGTTATGCTGTCAAGAATTTCTTGAGAGCTATTTCAGTTATATTTGGATTTGTTTCCAAAAGTATTCCTCTAATGCTTTTTGGTACAATGAGGCTGCGTTGATTTTTAGGCACTTTCCACGTTTCACCTTCTAGTTCCACCCTATCTCGTCCTCCTGTTCTTGATTCTTGCAGTTAACTTCTCTTCACCAGCAAATTTTTTCACTTTTAGAAAGGGGTTGGAGGTAAAGATTCCCATTCCATGACTGTTAGTATTTTCCTGTTTCATTGCATGAATAGATGAATTACCATACTCATAAGAATTTCGTGAAGAATTCATATAGAGACGAGTTTTTAAAGGGTCAGCTGTGCAATTGGGAAGAAATTTAGATTCTGCGGACGAGTTGCCTTCTTCATTCATAACGCTGAAGAAGCACACGTCATTGCCAGCACGTACAAACATCGAATCATCAACTGGACAACAATCGAATGAACCTTTCTTGCATAAACTCAAGAAGAAGACAAGCAAGAAATCGGCCAAGAAGCCTAATCAGGTTAGAGTGCAGTTGCAGCCTCTTTAGCGGTGAACTCCCTTGGTGTTTATTGGAATAGGGAGTTCAGCGAACAAAGCAAGCAACAGCTTTGTTTTGCGAGAAAAAGCTGTGCACCTGAATTTTTTTGGAAGGAAACAGAAAGAAACTCGGAATGATTGAGGCTAACATTCGCAAGTCCTCTAAGAATCAATTCACACCGATGTGGTTTGAAGTTCAACAGTTATCGTCTGAAGTCTAAAAAAATTTATGAATTCATTCTGTTCTTGGTTTTCGTCTTCGTTCATTACGATGCAGCGAACGCATTTAGAAGCGAGTTTTAAAAAGTGTGCATTTTTAGTTGTCTTCATATTTGAGCCATCAAGTAAGGAATCGTTCCTTGTCGTATGATTATACGAGTGGAATTCATAGTAGAACGCCGAATGTTATTGCTCGTTTTAGCCAGTCTGTCATCAGTTCGAATTGGTCCGTTTATTCGCGGAGCTTGAAGTGGAGTTGCCTCTTTACTATCACGATGTACCACGAGCTTTGGATGAACTCAGAGAACTGCTGGAGTTTTACAAGCAACAGACCAAGTACGCGCACTCTGCACATAATCTCATGGGTCAGCTGATTGGGTAGCCGAGATGAACAATGCGAATGCACAGTTTAAATCTCATCGGGAGTAGATCATTCATTTACTCATTTTTTGTTCCTTTAAACCATGGGAATGGGGTTAATAATTGTACTGTTGGTGGTAATATTATATTATTCGTTGCATTTTTTATCTCGACAGTTAATAGTGACACATGAATAAATGATATCATGCCACATCATTTTCTCAAAATTTCATTTTAGCTGCACTTTACTTCACCCATTAGCGGATCTAAGCTTTGGTTGTCGAACGGGTTGCCTACTCAGCAATGGATTGGATTTCTCTTGAGCTTGTATTTCATTTTTGTTTATTCACTGGAGTTTGTTTTGCTTTTTTTGAACTCACGGTTCACTTAACGTCCTGCGCTAGTAATGTCTCAGATTTTCTGCGTTAGGGGTGTTGAAAAGCAACGGGAAAAGAAAGGGTGGCAATGCCGTTTAGTTTTAATTGCAGCATGTGAATTTATTTTAGGTTTCGGACAACGGATCACTAATAACTCCCTGAGTCTTTACCAGAGTCGTCATGATACCATTGCTTGGAAATCATAATTTTGGAAGATTTGTCTTATTTTAGGCATTTTTCCTCGCCAGTGGGATATTTTGACTGTAAAGTTTTGTCGAGGAAGTGAATTTGCATAGCGTGTTTGCTTGACCACTGACTAGTATTTGCAGTCTATAGTGACATGAGATTATTGCCTGATTTTTGAGCAATATTTGTTACGTAAGTCGACCATGTTGCTAAAATATCGTTATTGCTGAAATTGCTGAGAGGAATGGTTTTCAGCGTGGTGGTCTGGGAGGAAAGTGATTATCAGAATTTGGCCGTGATGACCGAAAGTGAGTGCACAGTGGATTCGGCATTGAATGGTTCCACAGATATGTCGGAAAGGGGCAGTGTGAGCGGATTCCCCGTCTCATCTCCTTCGGAATCAAACGTTTGCTATCATCCATTCATACGATCGAGCCTTGCTGCGCCAGTCAACTGTGATCAGGTTATCGATCAGCTTGCTGCCTTGCCATTGTGCGACGAGGGCATCGAAAGTAAAGACTCCACAAATTAGGTTGTTTCTGATTTTGCGTGTTATATAATGGAAATGGGTATTATAAGGTGAAGCCAGAGTAGTTTTCATGTCGCCATAAGGTCTGGTGTGAATGAGGTCATGTTATGTGTTGGAGACTGCATGTGAAAAAAGTGACGTGGAACTCGAGCTCATGAAACAAGTCCGTACAGTTTGCGTTTGCTGTATTCGCCATGGTGGTTTCGTTTCTTTTTAGTTGGAAGTAGGATTGAAGAGGTCAAGCTGACGAGTGATCGCTGCCGTTCGATAACCAGACTTCGCTTGTCTTTTTTGCAGATCGGGTTACAATGGGCACGGTACAGGAAGTGGTAACAGTAATAGCCTATTACTGCGCTCTTGTAATTGTCGGGGGAAATTAATGTGGTAGGATATTATTGTCTTGAGAGATTACAACATGATTGGCCCGTCCCACTTGCTGTATTATATACTTAAGCTAAATTGTCGTCTTATGCTTCTCTAATGCTCTTCTTTTATATTAATGTTGTTTCTTCCTTCAGGGTGAATATTGCTGCAGTTACTGCTGAGAGATCACTTTTTTGTTTTCAGTTTCCTGTAGGGACAGAAATTGATGTAATGGTTTCTACAGAGGACTTACAAATTGCAGAGGATGGTTCTGATTGTTGAGGTGCTTCGTGCTTTGAAACTAAGAAGTTAGAGGAGAAGGCGATGAGTGAAAGAATTTGCATAAATTGTGAAGAAAATCCTTGCAGTGTTGCTTAAATATTTCGTTTGGATTATGCAAATTTTAAAATCCTTTCTTTTAGCCGGGGTTTGTCAGGGGAAAGGAGTCCATTTTGTGCTAACTTACTTTCGTGCTAGGAATGATGCATTGTTTTCTTTTAGTTCATTCATTTAAATGTACTTTCGCAGCGGATTTTTGTAGTCTTCTAGCCGTTTCTTTTGTTTTTCTGGTAATATTGCAGTTCTTTTTGTTCATGTTTATTGTATTTAGATTCTGTAATGGCGTTGTTTGTTGAGTTATTCGTTGACGCGCACCATTTATTCATACTATGTTCTGAATGTTTATATATGCAACCATCAAATCCATGTGGTTGTCTATGCAATTTTTGTCGATAATTTAGAATGTCAGCTTGATAATCAGCAGCTATGATGCGCTTATTTATAACAGATTGTAGGTAAGTTTAGTAGCAGACTGTGCAATAGCCAGCCAGTTGACCGTTGAAAAAAATATTGAGAAATAACGGACACCACTGTCTTCACCCAATGCAAATAGATCGATCTATCGATAGAAATGAGGTATCATGTGCGTGCAGCCCTTAGTTAGGTCAGTGTATCGGAGTTGTGACTGCAGTTCGAGTAACGCTTCTGGAGTTCGAGTTTGAAGGCTGTTCTTGAAGTTCCGTTTTCTTTTCAAGTTTTTTTGGAACAGAACTAATCTACAGTCGAAATGTTTTAGAATTGATTCAAAGATCAGTGAATGTGCTTTTTAATATGAGAATTTTATTTATTGCATATTCGAATGGATGTCGGTTATTTGGCATATGGCGACTATTTTATAGGTGATTGAATTTGATAGGAAAGAAACAAACTCTCTTTTGAGAGAAAGTAAAATGTGAAGAAATTTAGCGTCGATGCAGTGTCAAATGAATTCGAGGTCTCGTAGGTGAGTGATTTCTTGCTCTTTTATTCATATTCATTTTTCGAATATTTCGTAATTTTATGATTATTTATTGTTTTGTTTTTTCCTTTTTCTGCAGTGAATGTTTGAGAAAATATGAAATTTGTTTATATTCTCACTAATATTCCAATACGATTAGGATTTGATCTTTTGATTTCGTTCTTAATTTGAATTGTTATTCGATAAAATGGTCGATATTGTTAGGCGGCGATTTATGAAATCACTTCGACTATTCTATTATTCATTCACTGACTTTCGTGTTATGTGCAAATCTCTTATTAAGCGTCGTTTTGACATGCGTTCCACACAGTGCTTCTCATACTATTTTTTCCTTTGCATTTCATTTTCCTCTCCCTTTTTTGTTTGCATCACATTGTACACTTGTTGTGGTGATATTTCAATAACACTAGAAAGGTGGAAATTTTAGGGAAAAATATGGCTTTAATGATAATGTTGACTTCTTTGCTCATTTGCCATAATGTGATAAAGTCCAGATGATTCTTATAAACGTTATGTAATACTGGATTTGGGAAGGGAAGAGATGTTGGGTTTTGAGAGGATATTTTTTCATTAAACTTCATAGTTTATGGTTGAACCAAAACACTTTTTAAAGCAATTTTGACCAGTTAGTTTTTGTGTTTCATTTGAGGAACTAATATCCTATAGGAGGTCACAGTCGTGTATGAATTAGATTCAGTAATAATGGTGATTTTCATGTTATATTAGCAAATGTTGTACTGTTGTTGTCTAACTCGTTCAGCTTATATGTTGCAACACGCTCAACACTCGTTGAGCATTCCTTTGAATGCAAAAGCTCGTATTGCTGTATACGATTTTTTCCTTTCACTTTAAGTTCTATTCTTACTATTAAAGATGTTAACTTATCTTGTTCTTATCATTAGTAATAAAGTACTTTATTTCTGTTAATGTGGAATATTGACTGCGGTTTTGTTTTCTTTGTGGGACGAGGTGAAACACTTCATTTTTATTGCTGAGGACTTTACAGATGGGAAATTAGCACCGTGACATTTTTTAATGTAATATGTGATGTATAATTGAAATGAAAGGGAGGAACTGAGAGGGTTCCGTGTTGAGATGAACAGCGATGAAAGGAAAATGACGCATATTGCCTCTGCATATACAGAGTAGTTGTTCTGTAGGTTGGTTGTATTGATGCGCGGTTCATAACGAGGGCTCAAAAATTTAAGCACCATAGTCGAGATTAAGGGCTACACTTTCAAAGTAGTGGTAAGGAGGTGGAATTGAAGTGAGATCCAAATTTATAAAATAATTTCTTAAGTTGTAAGAATTATAAAAAACATTAAAAACATACAATTACAAAGATACGAAAATATCAAAAAATAAAACTATACTATCTTAAATATATGAACATGAAGTGTGCAACATGTAAGCATATGGATACAAATATAAAATATAAAAGCCAGGAGTAGAGGATACTAGAAAGCTCAAGGAATACTTGGAGGTCCGATATAGATACTAGAATGATCGTTAAATATTCCTAGCCGAAATTCCCATAGAAAATTGAAAGCCTGAGTATGGGGATTGAGAAGAAATCTTCATCGACAATGGCATTGTTTACATAGCTCTAATGACTAAGTAAATGAATGCGAAATGTCATGGGACAGTGGTATATGTTTAGTGAGCGGAGGGAAAGGGCGTGCTTTAATAACACGCCGCATACATCTCATGCAATTTTAATTATTTTTTGCGCTTGTGATGCTTCTATAATATCAGTTATTCAGGAATTGATTATTAACGAGTAGTGTGGTCCATAGCAGAATCGTATGATTGTGTACATCCTTTCATTAACCTTCAAAGAAAGTACTTTATGAAAGATAGTCAGAATTATTTATTCTTTATGCAACATCTGACACACTGTTATAATGCAATTTAGGTTTTGCGGCATTGATATTATCATATTCAGAGTGCGGAATAGGTGTTAGGAAAATTTAATTGCATCTGCTATGCATAAATCTCTCTAAAGCTTGAGCAGATTTTACTTTTGAATTAAGATATTATTCAGCTTTCTAAGGAATAAATATTTCTTACATAAAACGCAGTTTAGGTAGATGATTTTTATAGTAAGTAGAATGGTTCGTTTGTTAGTAATTGAATTTTTGGTGCTAATATTCGCTTAACTGTGCTCGTCTTTATGTACAGTTTCCCTCATCTTCGAAAACAAGCTCGAGCTTGAACTGCAAAAAATTTTGTACGAATTCGGCGGATTTAACGTAAATTAGAATTCTCGAGTCGTTTTTATGAGACGAATAGGCAGTGTTAACATCAGCTTGTTGATGGAAGCACTTTTTTCTGCTGTTTTTTCTCGAAAGACCTTCGAAGACCCCTGAGGCATTGGTAAACAAAGAAACGATGAGAAATTTTGTTCGGATCTTTGCTCATTGATTCGCCGCTTGTCGATGCAGTTTTCTGGTCTTTGCCAAGATTCTGAGCATGCAGTTGCTGCAGTTAAAGTCCCTTAAGCTTTTCAAAGATTTGTTGAAGGGAGTATCCATAGAAGAGCTGGCCTTATCAGAGAACAGGGAGAGGCAACAGGTTATTTTTGCTTTCAGTTTTACAGGTAGAAATGTGCAGAACATTTCAGACGTATGAAACTAAGTTTGCTTTTCGAAATTTTGTGACGATGGGTCTAAGCGAGGACGGTAGTTTCATTTAGGTGCGTTGTTTCTACCCCGTTTTCCTCCTCTCTCTCCAAAATAGAGTTTACGTTGGGCGGAGATTTACCAGGAGGAGAGAGGTGAGAGAAGAGATATAATTTGAAATACTATTGCTGAGTTTGCAATATTAGTGCGTAGAAGGTTTCTCAAACGCGATTACTCTCTCGATTTTTCTTAATTCCATTGATCTGGAGATATACATCTTTGAGAAATTGCTTGGGAGTGCTTGCTGAAAGTTTACTGTGACTCAAATATCAAAGAGGAAAACAGAATGCTGCCTAAATTGTTTGCCATTCCAAAGCTATACAAAAATCCCCACAAGTTGAGGTATGTAGCTGGAGTCCAACAAAAAATTGCCTAAACCGTTAAAACCATCCTTGCAATTATTGCAGTATATTATTGCAGATCAAAGAAGTAAGGCTAGTCATCGTTACAATATAAGTAATTCTTATGACATTTGAGATATAATTAGCAAATATAGGCATATAAGGCATATAAAAAAGTTTGGGTTGCTGATTTCTCCACTTTATTTACGACATTAGCATATGTTGTTATCATTAGAGTAATGGATTGCCTAATGCATAAGTGCTGTAGCAATTCTAAAATGGTTCACTTCAAACACAGACAATTACGAGTTTAACGGTCATTCTCTTGCATCGGATAGGGCACAAACCAATGAAGTAATTGAATTTTTCTTGATGAAAGTTACGTTCCTTTTGCTGGTTTCATTTCCATGCAAATTAAACGAGTGCATGTGGGAGAAAATGCCAATCCTGGTATAGATGATCTCACTCAGTTCGTTGTGGAATATAAATATGTAAAGATTTCAGATATTAATGCTATTAGTTATTGATACGTTGATGATCTGTTGATGTTCAGTGCTGATCATTTTCAGACTACTGCTAAATTAATTGAACGAGGGTGACTACATAGTGAGATTATATATGCAGATAGCATAGCCGGCTTTACGAACTTAAACTCATATATTACTCGTAAAGAAGTCATCTGGAGCGCCTACGATATGATGGATGAATTGAATTTTTCAGTAAGTAAATCTACTCAGCTGAATAGTATTATCCCACTTTCATACACGAAAACCCTATAGCTCTCGAAACGATAAATTTTATAAAGTGTGCTCATTCAAGTCAGATTTTGTTGGTAAATGTAAAGGAGAGCATAAAAATAAAGAGGACGGAGATCTTATTCTTATTTTAATGGAAAAAGGAAATTGTCATTCGAAGTAAGCACGTCATGAACAGTTTGATCAACGAAGTCTTTTATGAACTTTAATCGTTTGCCCTCACTAACCATTGATTTTGCATAAATCTTATCGCTCGTATAACCGTAAAAGCCTTGTGTATAATAGAGTTGTTTATGGCGATCTTGCATTAAACAAATGGTGTGCTCTATTTATGCTAATGCTTAGTAGTCCCTATCGCTTTGACCGTTTCTACCCAGGTTTATCGATCACCCCTTCCAATAGTGTAATTAATTATTCGCAGCACTGTCTTTCTAAGCATCCAATGCACATGTCGTCTCGACCGTGCATTGGATGCTTGGAATTTGCCTAATTTCATGTATTTGTACTCTCATATAAATCCTCTATATTATTATGTCTATTTTATTTTCACTATTTTGTCTTAGTATTTCTTTCTCGTAGCTTTGTTACTGAACTTAAAATATTTCTTCATTTTGTTCTAATAAGCTTTGCATTAAATACAGATCAATTAAATATTGCTTTACTGAAGTTACTATTATGAGCTCAATGGCGCCAACGTGTTAAATTAGACTTATCGTTAACCAAGTGGCATTAGTTACGCTGTCGATATCACATCTTCCCGCTTAATAATTTAATCTAAACGAGCTTTCATGCTCAGCATTTACTATATAACTGGATTTTTAAATAGGTAGGTTCTTTCTTATGCAACTTATGTATCACTGCAGAAATTCCTTAAGCTTATTTTTACAAGAGTTCGCCTTCCTATTCATTTTCTTTATAGTTTTCTTTCTATTCTTATTTAAGTTTGTCCTTTTCTTCCATAAAACGTTGAAAAATTATGTCATCCATTCCCAGAAGTGAAATCGCTTTTTGAGACTTTAAAAATGAAGTGATTTTCTTTTTGAAAATAAAATGAAAGAAAAAATCGAAAAATGAAATGGAACTTCCCAACTTATTATCGATATAAAAATTCACTGAATTTCCTTTCATTGCCTTTTTCCATTTCTGCCTTATAAACTTCGCGAATCGACGATAATCGAATGCATTTCGCACGTAAAAATATTGGGCATTTTAGCGCTGAAATCGACTTTGAACGTCATAGCGATTTAGAAAATTAAGATTGCGATAGTTGTTTATTTTGGATGCGTTCATATCGGAATAGAATCCCTCGAGATTCACTCCAAAAACGAATTTTTTGTTGTATCTCATTGCGACATTTTCTATCCGATCCTTTGCAAAGTGCGCCAGTCATCTTCTTTGTTCATCAGTTATTTCCTCAACTGTGAGAAAGGAAGAGAGGAAGAGACAGGCGCACTCGAGACTAGAATTTCTTTATAAGGCAAATATATATATATTTGCCTTTTCAGTCGATGTTTTCATATCATAGAAAACGCAAATGTTTTCGTTCATTAAATATCAAAAATTCATCTTTAAAATTTCATGAGATTTGAAATCGGCTTTCTTTGTCTAAAAATATTGCAAAAGCCAGTCTAGAATCGTCAGAAATTACAGGTCTTATTTCCTCTGTCTCAAAAAAACTTTTAAGTCCATAATTCCGCAGAGGAAGTGGTCTATATTGAGGGAAGTCATCTCCGACAAAGGGAGTAAAAGCAGAAATGGTGCATTGACTGAAGGCGTTTACACTGTTCCTTAAGTGTTGAAAAGAGAAAGCATTTCTCAGTGAGAAACTTCTGTGAACAGAAACTGACTATGTGTGGTGGGAACTTTTCTAGAAGACTATTAGGCTAAGAAGAGTTGAGACTAAAGTATGATTTAAATTATTCGTTCTTTGTATCATGATAAATCGAATTCTATAAAAAGTACGAAGTAAATTAAAAAATTAAATTATTGAATGAAGTTTTATTGTTATTTGCTCGTCAACTAAAACATTTCAGATGAGCTGAATTAGGACCACTTTAGGAAAGTCGATCTTTCGATTATTTAGTTAAACGAACAGTTATTTGATTTTTTGATGATTTATCAGTGGCTATTATAATGAACGGCCAGAACTCCTCCATTCAGGTTCACTTTATTTCATTTCTATTTAGTTCACTTCGCGTCTCCTCCAGGTATAGATGCAGAAAAAATTGCCCTATCAAAGAGCGTCCGCAGGTATTGCATAGTTTGATTGAGTTAACATCACAGTAATGAATATTCATCTTTAGTTTTCCCCTCATTAATTCATTCTTCGCGTGATGCATATTTGTGAAATAACTCCTTGCATTGTATATTCGATCAATGCACTGCGATCTCTTTCAACTGTTTATTTTTCTCCACAGCAACAATTTTTGAAACTTTCTGCAAGAATATACTCCTCTTTGTTACTTCAAGACTTCGACTATCTCACTACCTTGTTTAGTCACAGGTAACTTTTCATCAGTTATAGGTGGCAAGTCATCTGCAGTCAAGTGGCTTATCACCTTTGAAGGGCGATGGCCTTGTCTAGAATTACTTGAAGTGCTTTCTCCAGTCTGGGCCCAGATCATTTTAAAAATATCGCTGTCGAAACCTTTTGAGCATTTTATGTTGAATTTTTTGATTAATGCGGGACGTCATCCCCCATTTATTGATTATTTACGCAAAGACTTACATTTATTAAGTAATCTCATAAAATAAGCTGCCTAGTTACAAAGTAAGTGATGAGTCTCAAAAATATTTCTCATTCACAAATATTTTAAGCCTACTTTAAACTTTTCGGCTTTTTAATAATAAAGAAGTATTAAGAAGTAACTTATCGACATTTACTCCCTTATCGGCCTCTGTTGATTTATTTCCTCCCTTTGCTTTCTTCTCTCATAATGTCAATGAAAGCTAGTCAAATGTCTACTCATATAATTTGTTCATAAAGATTTTAGAATTTTGCATCAGTAGTGGATTTATTATTTTTCACCGTTATATTTACAGGATAGAAGCATAATAGGTAATCGATCATAAACAGAACCTTCATCCACTCATTATTGGATTATCTTTTTTACAAGTATTATAAATCGGACTGTTATCATTTATGAAACAATAAATATCGAATGCGAAGAGCACATTTCTTATGAATCGATTAATGATTGCGTGAGGCAATTCCTATGACTTCTCAATGAAATGTTACTTATGAGTGGTTATTTTTCACGTTTTCCAATGCTTTCGACAGCGAAAAAGATGTATTCAAAAAAACGGAGTCGGAATTCGGAATCCAAGGAGAAAAAACATCTCAAATCACGCATCCAGTCTGCGAAACTGGGGGCCTAAATCATTCCGAAACCCCCTAACGCGGAATTCTGAAATTGGTACGTTACATTCGTATTAGCGGTTACGTTAAGCACTAATACAGGTAGCTAATCAATTTCGGCAACAGTAATTCATGTCTATCTTTGCCATTTTCGGCAGTGCTGTTTTATTTGGTACAAAAACCTTAGGGAGGATAATTTTTTGGGCTATGCAGAAATAATCCATGCTCGACATTCAAGTCCTAGCTAGGATTCATTCTAAGTGACGAAAAGGATGGGCATTTACGTATAAAGAACATGAAAGGTGAATTCTGAAAGGTGAAAAGATAAGGATCTCAATCAATAACTCAATGCATCGATGGATGAGTAATTTTTTCTCAAAGACTCATGGATTAATCGATTCCCGTAGTCATTCTATGACATAACAATCTTATTTTCGTGAAACGGTGACAATAAACTTTCTATTTCCTTTAGTGGGAAATTCGAGAGATTAGAAGCGACAAAGAATTGCAGTATTATTCTCGTGATGCTATGATACTGGAATTGCAACGAAAATTGCAGTTTAAGATATATATTTTCCCACAAATCCAGTCGATATTTCTTCATAGATTACGTCATTATTCCATTAAATGACGGCATCGACGAACAGAATACTAACGGATTTCACGAAAAATGAGATGTCAAGGTTGCAAAGTCATTCTGCATAAATTTGTCTATGTACTGCAAGAATTTCCATTTTCATATATTATCCATATTTGCCCAAATTTCGGTTTCTTACAAAGGGCTTTTAAACGCTAATTGATATACGTCTTTCGTTTTATTATTCAACGTCTTCACATTCATTAATATTATTTACTTATGTATTATTGCCATAAGTCTTTCAATCAAATTGCGACTTGTTTTATTATCGTTAAATAAGTAATATATTCGTCGCTATACGTTTATCAATACTCTATTAAAAGTCCTGTAACTGAAGCAAATTATCAACATACGGTGTCGCATCTGCGAGACTAAAGACTGCCATTATTTGGATAAGCTAGAGGAGTATAGTGCGTTGCACTCTGCCAGTTATATATAAGCACTTGGATATAGCGGTAAATTTGGCTAGCTTCATCATGTCGAAAATCAAATTCAGTGAAATTAGGGAACTATTCTTTGGAGCGTGCTTCATGTCCTGAAGTTCGCCGATGTAAGGAGCAGGTTTAAAGTCATCATAAACAATTATTTTGCAATCTGCTTTGATAGCGTCCATTTTTTCATTCTCCAGTTAATTTCTAATACAACATTTCGATGGACATAATTCCTTAGCATGTTGCAAAATATACTTGTAAGAGTATCTTTTGCAATATTCAACCACGATAGGAGGTCAACTTTTCGTTGGGGTCGTAAGGGTGCTGTGTAGCCTCGATGGATCCAACTAGCAGGCGAAAAAAGTGCTAAGCGTTAACGCATTCATCGGTGATCAAAAAGACGGCTCATTGCACACTGCGAGCAAGAGGGCGACGTCGTCGTTAACTTGCCTCGGGTAGTCAAAGGGCTGCCGCATTCTGGTGGATGAGTCGCCGTCCTTGTAGAAACGATCATAATTCCAAATCCAACTTTGTAATTTCCGAAAAAGGAATTTAGCTGAATAAAAATCCGACTGCAAATTGTGCATCTTGTGCTAATCTAAGTTTTCTTTTTCATTTTGTTACGGTAATAATTAAAGAATGAGCGTATTTCCTCTCAAATATTTCCACACACTATATGTCTATCATTCGATTCTTTCCAATTTTAGGATTATGACCTTCTTATGGTCATTTATTTATGACCATTTACTTCTGGTATCGATTTTCTGGTCACTAATTCCGGTTATCATTTAGCCCTACTATCTTGATCATTTCCCGAGGATATCAGTTAAACGATATTCGAATTTTACCGTTGTTTTTTTGCCTTCTCATATTTGCATTTTTTTTCCGCCAATCTCACAGTTTTTTTCGGCAGGACGCATTTAATAATGCACTCTACATTGATCGTTTTTTAAGGATGATTGAGTATCATTTCAATGTCAACAGAAATGACATCAGTTGTGGGATAGTTCCATCGAAACGTTGCTTTGAATTTCAACGAACTTATGAAACGTTTTCCATCGATCGCATATACCTAGGTGCTAATTCTTTATGAACATTTCGAACCTCTCTTAACAACAGTTCTTGATTCTAATGACGAATTGAAACTTTAGTAGAAAGAGAGGTGATATGTAGGAATGGTTGTGGTTGATGGAGGCAAAGATTTGGGAGAAAAAAGAAGGGAAATGCTGAGAGAACAGGATATTGTCGAATTGATGAACTCTCCATTTATTCTTTTCCCTTCCCCTCTCCTCCCACTCATCCATCAGGCAATAATTCATCGAAAGCGACGATAGCTTTAACAATGAAACGATCTCGCCTAAGAAATTCAAGGTACCCATTTATAAATTACTGTTCATTTCAAATGTTGCCTGGGAATTACGAACTTTTTCGCTCGTATAAGCACCCATAAGCAGTAGAAAATAGGCAGTACTATTTAATTTCTCGTTCCCACCGTTGTTTGTCTTTAGCACGCATTTGCTTTTAATCAATAGCGTGTGACATGGAATTGGATTAAATTGTGACTGAGGATGTTGTTTAAGGTCAAGTTAAAGTTCTGGTTGAGTTTACGACAAACGGAATATCGGAATTAGTACAACGACTGCATAGAGTGTATGATGAGTCGATGTGTGAAGTACTTCTCCTTCTTCGATTAATTACTACCAGTAGGACGTCACCGTTAGGAGCTCGGCGAATTAATCAACGTAAAGCATCATAAAACGTCGGTGATATTCATAATGCTCCTTCATATTAATAAGACGTCCATTGAAATCCAGTCAAGCATTTCATGATGTACTTTTTCTTTCATTGAAATATAAACATATGAATCGATAGCGACCACCCTTTTCATCAGCTTTCCTCTCGAACAGAAAGAATTTAGTGCCTATTTATGAAATTACGGATTATAGGGAAACGAGAACCTTCGAAATTGATAATGAATCGAAATAAGGCCACTTTTAAGGGATTAACAAATTTTTAAATGAGATTTAATCGTTGAAAAATTTCATTGAAATTGTTAGGAAAATTCTTTTCAAAGATTTATTGTTAATGAAAATGCAACAAAGTTTGCTGATTGCTTTGTAAAATTCTCATCATTTAGTGACGATTCCATTTTTCTGGCGTTCCACTTTTTCCAGCAACTTAGCATATCAATGCTGTTAATATGGTGTAATTCTTTAGTTTACTGCTCCAAATATCTGTGATTTATTGCGACAAATTAGTGCACTGCAGTGTTACATGTATATGAGTCGTACCGCATCCGCTCGCGCTCCTCATTCTTTGCCCTTCCTCTTCCGGCGTACTTCACTCACGACGCTCACAGCCAACTTAGTAATAATGTCTGACATGAGCGCCATAGGTAGTGATCTCCTTTTAAAAGGAATGGTATATGCATATAATTATTTATTTGTATGAAAATTTTGTCCTTAATTAACGATGAGTAATATCTCTTGGCTAAATCAGTCGATAGAAAAGTTTGTTAGCATTAGTAATTGCAGCTTTAGTGAGTTTTCGAAGAGTCAATTCATAGTAGTGTGCTATATTCCTCAATAATCTCCCATCCCACCTCCTTTTTAATCCTTTGCGTGATATGTATTTTACTTGTGCAGTTATTTTATATGGTTAAATCTGATGTACTTTTATATGAAAGTCGACTCAGCCACTCCCTTCCCTCCCTTACCTTCGACCATTAATCAAAGAGCTCTTCTTCCAAGGTTATCTTTGAATTTTTATTGCACGAAATGAGGAAGAGGAAACATAATGATAAGATTGAAAATTATGGTAGGTCATTCCGTTCATAAAATGAGGAAGCGAATTCGTTATTAGGTAAGGAGACCATGTTTTTTGATGTTTTGTTATTTTCGCTCATCAAATGAACATGAGGCTAATTTATAGGAAGAAAAACTCGAAAAAAAGAGAAAAAAAGCGATCAAATGGATTTTTTAAGATATCGAAATCTATTTTTGTGTATATTTCAATGATTATAGCAATTCAGTCGCGATGACTTCTGAAATAAATCGCTGAAATTTCATTAAATTAAGACGAAAATGAGATTAATAATTTGAAATTCTAAACGGCTGTAAGCAATAAAGTTGCTAACAATTTCTTTCGGAAGTTGAACTTTTCATGTGGATATACGGTTAGATTATGCGAAGGGAATGTGCGTCACTATAATAGGATCTAGGAAGGATTTTGCTTAAAGCATGTAAAATTAAGTGATAATACGAAATTACTGAGGCAGTTCAAATTCATCTAGATGCATCCTTGAATTAAAAAAACGCATTGAATTAGTGGCTATTCTGTCTGGATTACATCCTCTCCCTTCTTCCTCCACTTCCGCTCTCGCGATTTCATTAGCACGTATTGCATCGATCTTTAGTGATCACTGCAAAATTTGCCTGTTCAGGTCGATTTCTACCTGTTTTCTAAAGGCTTAGGAAGTTCACTTTCATCACATATACAGTGCACAGCAAATCACGTTTATTTCTGTTTATTTATTTAATTCTTTTTGAGGAAATATAAACTGCTTTATTTTTTTATTTATTTATTATTTGTTCTATTTGCGTTCATTCGTTCGTATAGATAAGCACATTTTTGCTTGAAATTTTGCCTTATGGAATCTGCTTGTTTCTTTCCCAGCAATTTTTTCTCTTATTGTTATTTTCTTCTCGTTTATTTTTCTTCCTTTTTTACTATCTTTCTCTTACTTCTTTATTCCATATTGCTCGTTTGTAATTTAGTCCCTCTCATATGATAGTCATATATTTATTTATCGATTTATTTATATTAACCTATTCCTTTATTTAACTATTTATTTATTTATTTGTTGGTTCCTTTGTTTATTTTCTCCGTTGTTTAATTCATACACTGAGATCGTCTCTATAAAAGTACATTTGCCAAACCCTTTCCATCCATTTATGTGTTCCATTTATGCCTTCATCTGCTTATTTCTTCTCTATTTTTCTCCATATCGTTATATCTCCTCTCATATTCAGTTACCGTTATTTAAACAATGCAAAGGGAATATTAGTCTGTATGAAACGTCTCAGTGAGCAGTTCTATTCAATGTTTCGTCTTCTCGAAGTTTTTCATTCTCATTCCACTCTAAGTTAATTAATTGTTTATATTTCATTCGCTCTATCGAATCCTTATTTATGTTTTCATTTATGACTCATTGATTGAAAAATACGAATAAACGCTACCAACGAATATTTTCAGTAGTTTTATTGATACTTATTGACGATGAAATCGAGAAATATTTGTGCTAAGGAAATTTTGCATTGCTTGTTTCACTAAATTAAGGTGAGGAAAAAAGGCACTCAGATTTTTTCATTTAAGATGACAATTTGAGAAGAAAAATTAAAAGTCCTTTAACAAAAATTGGAAGAGTGTTCAAGAGCCATAGGACTACAGTTTATTATAGACAAATTCAACGATCACATGAGGTGATCAGTTGTTTTATTTCAGCTAATCTATGTATTCGCAATCTATAGAGACCACTGTCATCGTTGTTGTTCCATTGCAAATGTTTTTCCGCCTTGAATTTACGTATTGTCATGTTTAGATAGGGTCTCATCGATCAAGATATCAATATCCAAAACCGCAGCGCTAAAGGCATCCACTTGAGCTCATATTATACAATGCTCTCATAGCGATTTTTATACGCAGAGGCAGAAGGAAATGGTTATCGAATGGCGTTTCATGTAGTGCCTCTTGCATCGATTCACATAAAAAGCCATAGGAGAAGGGAAGGGAGTTGGGAAGAGAGGGAAATCAATGAAGAAAAGGAAAAATCAACAAAGAGCTTATAAAGCAGTGGCCGTATTGTAATAATTAAAATGCTTTAATGAATCCTCAGAAATTAATTAGCCGCATTGATGGAGACTTGAACCGATGTGGAACGAATCATCTAGAAATAGTATGATCGAACTTATAATTCCACCACGAGATAGTCAGATAATGAAGGACTGTGATCTTTGCGTCATGGTTACGGATGGGGAGAGGGTTGACAGTTGAACTTAGAATTTGCATCAGTGCCAGTTTGCATCGACCCAGCAAAGGACGTAGAGGAGAGGAATTGGAAGCAGTCATATGTTAAGGATGAGTGTCTATAAGATCTATTCATATTCCCTTATATCATCATTTTCTCAAATTTGCTTAGCTTTCCTTGAGGTCCAAACTAGAGGAGATCACAATGTGTGCGTTTTTATATTGCAATCATCTGATCAGCTGGGCTCATTCTTCAACATTTTTTTGATCTTTGTTAACGAGTATTTTATTTTTTCGAGTGATCTGTTGTGATCAGATAAGTTGATGGTCACAGTGATCGCCATTTATGTAACAGACTGCAAACTCTACTTGTTTGATTTTGACTCCATGTGCCTTCGAAGCTGCAACTGAAGATAGTTGTCGCGTGGAACCTTACGTTTGCTTAGTGTTCGTTTTCTTCAACATATTTTTCATCGTTCTTTTACTTTCTTTTTACTTCTTACTTCTTATTATTCTTCTTACTTACTTACTTTCTTACACCTACTTCTTACTTATTACTTTCTTCTTATTCTTCTTACTTATTCTTCTTACTATATTACGTTGAAAATAGATTGAGACTTATACAAGAGGAGATCTCATTATATGCGTTTTTGCATTCCATTCACTTGATCAGCCAATCTCATAATAAATTACTAAGAAACAATGAAATACTCATTGTAACACACTCATGCTTTATTCCTACCGTTCACACGACTCTTTTATAGCAGAATTCCTCTCTCGTCACCCTATCGACATAATCTACACATCCACCCTATCGACGTAAAATGAAAATCGGATTAATGCAGAATCCATGAAAATATTTATCATCTTTAAATATCTATCTTTTTCTTTTTCTGAATTTGTAGACGATAAATGTGGTGGCGCATATTTATCATTTTTATTGTTCAATATCCTTTAGTGACATCAATCAATCTCTTTATCACGAATAATTTGCTAGCCATCGTTATTGTTTGCTTTAGAGATAGCGCTACTGAAATCTTATATTTATTATGATTTCCAATTTTTTGAATGACTGTTGAAATTGCTTAACAGTAAGTATATTGCTTAGATTATACAATAGAAAATTTCAATTAAACCATAAAGTAGAAGCATAACGGTAGATGCATCAACGTGCCAAGTAAAACTCGTCACATGTGTATGACAGAGCAATGAAATTGACATGAGAAAACTTATCCGAGAACAGCACGCACTCATACTTGTCGTTAAGCTGATAGGGGAAAGCTCTTCAAGGTCAATGGCTTAAAATTCATCTTCATTAAATTTCAGCTTTGTTTAACTCTTTAATTATTTTCACATAATCGCAACGCTGTTATAGTGACAGTCAAAATGATATTAATAAAATATTAATAAATAAGTTGGGAGGACTTTTTCAACTAATATTATTCTACTCGTCTAGGTTGATTATGCGCTTTTACATGTGCAAAGCGCATTATAATAAAGTTGCACCTTTGCGTTTATTTGTGTACTGAACAAAGTAAAATGGAACTTTATCAAACGAATTTTACTTACGTTCAGCAATTGGATGTGCCGATGCGGCCGTGCTCACGGCAAGTGAATATTATGCAGAGAGAATGCGAAGTTGACAGCAATTCAATACACGAATAAAAGATAACTGCACGTGGTGGAGGATCACTTATAGGCGCTCAAACGGGAGCTCTCCTGAGCTCCATACGAGGGGTCTGTCCCTCGTCCTCCCCGCGGTCCGACTGACGAGTCCTTTCTACTGGAGCTTTCGCCGATCTGCCTCTCTCCGCCTTCCATTTCCGCTAATGCATGCAACGTGCCCTTTATCCTATTGACCATTTTCGGTACTGTATGCAGCATGCCCTTTTCCCCATTGAAACGTTTGGTTCCCATCCCTCGGCTTCCGCTGGGTGTACCATCGTTTGCATTAGGTTCTTTGTCGTTTCTGATCGTTATAGGCGCCGCTGAGACGGTTAGTCCTTTTTTGCTACATGTTGACTGCAATGAGCCGCGATGGCGCATCTCGCGTTTCGCGACAATTTGTGTCTGTCTGAAGGTTTAGGCTCTTTGACTTTTCGGTGGTTTAAACTGTCTATTCGCTCAGCTGCATGAAGCTCTGCTAGTTCAGGTGGTTCGGCTGCGTGTCTGTCAGTTGACTGCTACCGCATGTCTGTCAGTTACCTCCAACTGTGTTTCCAGCCGGTAGTCTCAGTTGCTTGCTCATCGAGTAGTTCCAGCCATCTGTCTGTGCGGCAGTTTCGACCAAACAACAGCGGAAGATAGAATTTTACGGAATCTAATGTATAATCTACACCAAAAAATGACTACTACGCAAATTTTGAATTTATTTCGTTAGCTACATAGAGTTGTTCAGCACTAGTGGGTCTAAATTTAATGTCTATCTGAGGACTAATAGAGTGGTTTTTGAACCGGTCGGATCAAAGGATAGACGAGAGGGGATCTTTGAAAATAATTTATGTGAGCGGTCGGCTCGGCTAAAATATGAATGCATTGTTGTTCGTGTTTTATTACATTTTCGTAGCCAGCAATGAAACATTGGTAAATTGAGTAGCGTAAGCCTTCTGGAAACCAGTAACGGAGCTGGCGAAAAAAAAACGAACTGAAGAGAAATCTGTTATTTGCAAAGCCTATAAATACAAATATAAATATAAAATGTAAATATGCGTACATACATTTGTATTTTCATTTATATATTTATATAAAATACATTACACTTTTCTGTTTAATATTCTTTCGAATGGATTTTTCCCAGCAGTTTTCCTCTAAACTATTGTGTTTCAGTGAGACAATTGTTATTGCTTTTATTTTCATTGCGATATGCAATATTGACTAATGACAGCTTAGAAGAAAGTAGGAGTAAGTGAATCCGGAAATGAAATACTACCTGGGTTAATGTTTTGGCGAAATTGAGTGATTACATTCTACAGAATCCTCGTTTCAAAGAGAGTGAGGAAATCGGAAATCGTTAAGGATCGCTCAATAGAATTTCCCTCCATTCATTCCATTATGAAGAAGGATCGTTCACATTACTCCCTCATTCAACTTACATTGATAATTGTCTCAAAAAATTGTTCAACTTAACACAACGCTTTTTTTGTACGTTTTTCAAACTTTTTTAATTCAATCACCCTTCTTCTTCTTCTCTTTTTCTTTTTTTCCCAAATTTGGGAAATATGTTGACGAAAAAATTGTTCGAGCTTAGCTCTTAGTAATCTGAGATATTATTGAATTAAATATTGATTATTTTGCCAAATCACTTGTTTTTTTAGAGGAGAGATAGGAGAGGCAGAGACTTCAAAAACCGCAGTGGTGTTCACCTGTTAGGTAAATGAACTCAGGTGAACGTAGTTGGCAGTCGTATAGGTGACTGAACCTGCAGAGGTGCATTTAACAAAAACTTTCATTTGCGTTGTTTACTATTTTTATAGTTTTCAAACCTATCGGCCGAAACGGCTGCATAGATTTTATCGTTTTCAAATGCAGCGTTGAGAGTATGAAGATAGCGTCAAGTTATTCTTTCAGAGCGGGATGATACGCATTGGATCCCGAAAAGAATCGAGTCGAAATGCGTCACGTCGTAAAATTTCGAGTCATTTAAGCGTCGAGAAGAAACTCTCCGGTGGCAATAATTTCCCGTCATCGAGGTTTGCTTCTCTCCTTTATTGAAAATTTTTGATGCGTTTGTTCATATCAGCTATACATTCTTTGAATTATTTATGCTATTGAAATTGTGCGCTCGATGATTTATTGGACTCATTAAACTATAACTTAACCCTTAATTATCAGAGTGGTGTTTTTCCGGCAATAACTCCCTGTCGATAAATGAAGTTTTATGCTCTATGAAAGGAAATGGAATTTCTGTTAATGCCATATATGTGTTACCTGAAATGATGTAAATGAGGAATTAACAATGGAATCTTGCATGTCTTTTCGAGCTTTAATTTTGTTGACCGAACAGTTCAAGACAATGACGTTCAAATCAGTGTGCCGATAGCAGCTCCAAGGCCAGTCGAAAAATTCATTTTTGCATGATATTCAGTCTTGCATGTTACGTTAGTCGTTACCTTTAATCATCCTACATTTGTTCCTGATGACTCCTGCAAATGCTTAGTGACGTTTATAGGACTTGTATATGCGTAGAGTATCGCATACCTTGAGAATAAAGGGAGGGAATGTCAATGGACACGTATCGACATCGTCGATGTGTCTAATAGAGTTAGCTGAGTGCTTAGAATCTTTGGAGTTGTTCGGCGAATGCGCATGTCGTGGGAATTTTTCCTGTGCGCTTTCCCAGTTGTTTGTAACTTTAAATGTCCCAATTGTTTCGGGTACATTTAAGCGTTTGTGACTGCTTATAAATATTGACGAGATAACTTCAAACTTTATATAGTAGTCGAAGGCGAAACGCCAAAGAAAGCGGAAGTGTTATTAAGCGGAAATCGATGTAAAGAAAACGCATCTGTCGTCTAAAAAGAAGTGACATTTCGCGAGGAAATAACGTTGAATGTAAACATATTTTTACTTAAGAACGCTGTGGTTATCATTTTTTGCCGTCGATTAAATCAGCATTTACGTAAGGATTCGATATTGATCGTTTTCAGTGAAGCAATCAAATGCGAATAATATTAAGCACATTGTCGTCCTTATGATCAGTAGCTTGGTTAGATTCTCAACGTTGTTTTGGCAGTCACTTAAGTCAGCTGTTCTTTATGAATGATTTCATCCTATAGCCAAGAGTAAGTTAAAGTAAGTTACTAACCGTGAAAGCAGGTTAATAACCATAAAGGTAACTTAATAACCATGAAAATAAATTAATAAATATTGAGAACGGTATTTCATGGTAGTCATTCTACCGAAGCAGTATTTGGTTTAGTTTAAGAAAATGCCATCAGTCATTAGAGAATGATGTGATGGAGATAGGGTTGATATAGGACGACAAAGGGCGTGCCGCGATAACCTATGTAAAAACGGAATCATTCGTTCTTGAAGGTAGAGGTGAGAATAAAATTGCTCTTGAACATGCTGTTATTCATAATAACTACTTATGAAATGAAAGATTATTGTATTTTATTGAATTATTGTTGCATCTAAAGTGATAAATTGCTTTCCTGAATGAAATTTTTTCCACTAAATCCAGTTGAAAAATGATTGGTGCGAATTCCAGCAAAAATAAGCCTTATTTATTTCATTATAATCGTCAAATAAAGAGGGCCGAACTCTCGGTATAATATAAATCGACCGAGTGAAATGCTGCAGTCGGATACTCCTGAAAACCTCATAAAGAAAACCCGGGCCAACTAACAACATAAACAGTGAGTAGTGAGAAAATTTTACTTATAGAAGATTTATTGCATGATTTTAGAACAAATTGTATGCAATTGAGTGGCATTAATAAATAATAGTAATTGTAGTATGATTAGTAATAATATTTAATCGTTATCGCTTTTTGGAAAGTCGCTTGTAAGGTTAATATTGTAGACATAAGGCATGTTGCCTGTGTGGTGGTAGTTGGATGCCGATAAACTGGCACGTGGCACTAATGCCTGATGAGAGAGTCAAAAATGTTGAGGTGGCAGCTGCGCTAGATCGTAGAATGAGACGTGCTTTTTCAAAGGAGATTTCAAGAACCTGTAGTAAATGAAAGGTGATAAATTTGATAGACTGATAAAGAAGTCGTTGAAAAAGTTTATGGAGTTAGCAGTTAGAACGAATAAACCTCATAGCGTATTATATAAATGGTCAATAAATAAGGTGTCTTCATAAATGAGACAAAGCATTATTTTAAAAGGTGCTATGACGTGATGTCAGTTCGAGTTTAGGTTGAGTGCAAGGTGAGAAAAAGTATGAAGATCCTCACTGTATACATAATGAAATGAAATGAATACAAGGGAATGCAAAGCCACTGTGAGTGAATTGTAATGGTGAAGCCCAGAGTGTATATTCCGCACTGAAGGAAACAACTGCTCCCCGGGAATTGTGTGCTAGTTTTTGCAGTTATCCGAGGGTTCTGCTTATCGGTGCCTTTACGAACACTTAGGAGATAGGATGGACCTTATCTAAAGAGACATGCAAATGGAGATGATCATCTTCAATGCTGTTGTTGATCTTTCTTAATTTATTTAACGGTCTTCTGGAAAAGTCGTTTTCGTGCGAAAATGTTTTTTTTTGCAAAGCATCTAGAAAGAGTAGTCTGTATAGATATGTGGCATTCGTAGAAAGTCACTGAGTGAAAAGAGGACATAGAAGATATTTGAGCAGAATGGATTTTTTCATAACGAAAATTCCATTAGGAATTTAAGTTTTTGCATGGATAATATGCAAAAATTACGGCTAGTAAATTTTTACGTCATCTTCGCTAACTTTAAGTTATTCTGCGTTTTTAAATTCTTTTTTCGCACTTTGCATCTATTTCAGTTTATTTCTTTCCGTTTTCCGATTTTATTTCCTAGCGAAATAAGGGAATTTGCTTTGAAAACTTGTACCGCATGAGTTTTTGCGTTCGCAAATTTGATTCTGCCGACTCTCGACGAGGATCAACGGAGGATGCTGTGAAATGCATTAGAAGTCTCCTTAGCTGATCTATACACTCAAGGCGTTTTTCTGCTCGATTTTTTTATGCTTAGTGTTCTGCACAGTTATTCATGCATTATGCATAATTAGTTATGTCGTTTACTTAGTCATAACTTATGCCTAATTAGTTATGATGAAATAACTTTATTATTCATAAAATGCCTCATTCAGCACTGAAATCATCTAAAGTACTAAATATTTAATTGCTTAGAAACATTCACCACAATTTTTTATATTGGTTTGAAGTATATGCCGAGTTTTGGTTGACGGTTTATTATGATGATATCTGCAATATTCAGTTGAAAAGTGTGTTATGATGATAATCTGATTATATATGTTGATGTAACATTTTTATCCATTAATGCTATCACTCACACTATCATGACTATCTTTTAAATCACAAACATCAACAGTTGCTATATCTGGCCAAGTTGCCTTTCAGACTGTTCCAATAGTATGTATACATATCCATTTCCTTACTTGTATGATGGATGCGGTGTAGAAATCATTCATTTTCTTGGCGGCAGTATAAGTGGACAAAAAATGTGATGGAGCTGTTGACGTAGCGGAAACATTCTAGAGATAGGTTCCATTTTGTCGCTCGATTTCATGCTCTATATATTGTTGAGGTTTTCACTCTTGAAACTTCTAGCTGTTTTTTACAGCAAACATTTATTCCGTGTTTTATATGAAACCCTCATATATGTCAAGACCACCGTTCGTATTTTCATCAGCATAATCATTATAATCTCATATAGGTTCCAATTCACTATTTTCCTCATTCATAGACAAGTTTTTGGCCTTAATAATTTTACCGTTGCTATATTTTTATGCAGTAGTTTTTTTTGCACGGCTGTTGAATCTTATGGCTCGAGCGAAACGTTTTGGGACAATCTTATTCCACGAATCCTTCGCAGCGAGTTCCGATATAATCCAAATAATTTAGCAAAATTCAGGCTTCGATAATGGTCTGAACAAGATAGAAGCACTTCGTAATACCAATTTCTTCTGACAGCGTCTCTCTTTCCACTTCTAATGCTGTCTTGCATCAGTTATCTCCCTCATAATCTTGTATGATGCTCGAGAGGTTGTGAATCTCGAGTCGGTCAGGGTGTTTTATTGAGGTAAGAGTGTTCTTATTTATAAAGATTTAGCAAAATGTAAGCTTAATACAAAATGTTCCGGGCATGTGAATGCAGTGGTTTTTCGAGTTTTCAAATAAATGAAAAATGATATTAAGCTGAGTAGTTGAAATAGAAAAGCAGATTTTTCCTTTCCGGAAGAAATCCGAAGGGGAATTAGGAAAGATGATTTAATGCTGCGAGGTTTATTTATTTTCAAGAATTTGAGAATTTCCGCGGTAGATATTCATTTAATTTTAATTCACGGTTATTTTTATTGCCAAAAATACTTGGCACAATTTTGCGCAATATGTGAAGATATAAGGATATCACTCGATCCTTATATTGTCCAGAATTCAAGTAAAAATGTCTATTTTTCCAAAGTAGAGGTGCTCTTGTTTCCAGTGCACCTGGTTGCTTCACTATCTATGATATCTGAAAAATTGAAGGAAATCATCAAATGGTTTATAAAATAGCCACTCTATAGTGTTTACTAATGGGGACAGAATCGATTGCGCTATATCACTGCAACGAAGAAATAATTCCATAGAGTGTAGTTGTGCCAAATTATGCATATATGAGATTAAAATGCAGAAATATGCAAGCATTTTTTAGGGTGACGTCTGATACATTAATTCTATATTCATAGCCACTTTTTACAGGCATTCTTTTACATATGCAGGCTATAGACATCCTCGATAACAAATTGGAACAATCAGGTCAAAATCGATATTCACATAACGAAATAGACAAACTTCCTATCATTGAAGTTTAGGCATCATTTAAAAATCAACCAGGTAAATGAAATTCACTCATACGCTTTTGCTCACTCTTTCACCATTTCTTTTTCAGCGAGTTTGCATCTTCATCGTAAATCGTATCATAAGAAGAAGCAACTTGCATAATCGAGCATAAATTTTTCAGCTGAGGGTAATTCGCCTTAAATTGGTCACTTCGTGCCATAATTCTAGTGTTTCAACATGAGTATCGCAGTACATTTTCCCGCTCATTTTTCCACGCCTTTTAGCAATGGACAGTCGATCTGTTTGCTTCTATTGGTTTCTTGGTCTTTTTTTGCGCAGTTTTCGATCGCAATTTAAGATCCTCTGCAATAGGAGTAAAAGCGTAAATGTTCATCCTATTGCATAGAAATTTTTTGATATATATTCAACAGAATTTAATTCAACAGAATTTAGGGCATTATCAGTAAATTGGGGCAGAATTTAATTAGGCCTTTGGAACGCTGAACAAATATGGAAGAAGTAATTGGATGCCGACATCATTTTATATTCGTCTAGCAAGGTCTAAGCGACAATAGAAAATTGGCTTATCGAGAAAAAGAGAGCAGAAAGACTGCACGATAATTTGTGAGAGTTTCAATTGCATCGTATTTATTTCTTGTTAGACATATGTGTGGATGCGTTGCTGTAATTTTGCTCATCCTGCTGTTACACATCTAGCCATATAACGTTCATAGGTTGTGATTGTCATAAGGATCTTAATGAATTTGAATGATGGGATTAAATTTTTTTACTTTACTGATTTATGCAGTAAATTATGTATTTTTAATCTTTGCAGCATTTGGCAAGATCCTTCCTTTTTAGAAATAAAAGTCTCTGTTCTTTGGAAGGAAGACCTTTATCCATGATGTCTACCACCACTTTCTATTCTTTCCTTTCTCAAAGCAGCTAGAGTACCATAAGTTCCTGATTGTGAGAGTGTGCATACTTTCTGGCTTTAATAGGGAGTATTCAGGTCAGGGAACCTATTTGGTTAGAAGAAAGGCTCTAAACTAACTGATTTTGCAGGCATTTCCTTCCAGTTTGTTAAAAGAGCTCAAATGTTTGTTGAAGTCGCTATGTGAATGTTTTTCTTTCAGTCATTTAAAACCTGTTTGAAATTCCGAGTCGAATATTTATTTATTTCTTTTATTTACTTATTGATTTCAGTATCTTGAACTATGAAAATATAAAAGTATGTGAACGGCTGCTACTGATCTCTACTAATTCTTAATGAAAACGTATCGAAATTGGGTATAACATGTAAAATTTCAGGCGAAAAAGGGTATTGGTAACAACTGCGTAGGATCAAGATGGTTTGTTTAATGGAGCTGAATTCAGTAATTTCGTTTAGATCGGACTCTTTCAGCTTTAATCTCCATAAAATGCTTTCAATCAAAGAATATCAACTTTCATATTCTTAGCAGTAAATGATGGTATGAATTGTTAGTTAAGCAGAATCATTTTTATTCACGCGTATGTCTTATTTTCTGTTACTTAACGGAAGAAGTAACACTTTTCAACAATGCCTATTGATTCGATGATTTTAAATAGAGCACATCGACCATCCGTCTGTTGGATATTGTCTTCAGTAGTTATTTCGTTGAGGAGCGTTTTTATGTTTACACCTTTCGAAAGTCTTAATCTTGAAATTAGGCGATATTAATATTATTTCGTAATGAATCAACATAGATCATAGAATTTGTTAGTTAGTACCGAAATATCCATGTTTGGATAATATTAATTTACTGCTTTTTATATGTAATAATAACTGAACGGTTTATTGATGTCATACAAGAAGAAGTTATCGTCATAGTCTCAATTTCTCGCGTATACGCATTGCTCGGAAGCTGTAGATGGGATGAGGAGAGCAGTAATCAAAAATGTTTGATAATCACGAAGGCTTCCTCTTCTACGTCTTCCATCTAATCGTCGCTTCAGTCGGTCGATAGGAGAAAATAATCGTCGAAAATTTTAGTGATCAGCGATTAATGAGCCGTCGTCAGGTTATGAAAAATTGATTAACAAAGAATAATGCCCTACTTTTTTTCGAATTTTTATCATTGATTTTCGAAATTAATATCTGTTTGGAATGCATCTGCTAAAAGACTACGTTTCTGAAAGATTTGATGCTGCGTTGAGGAGAATTCTTGAGCTTGAAAATCTTCAAATCTGTTTGAAATTTTAAAAAAGAATGGTATGATTTCTGGTTTCAGGTCCAACCTGTCTCGCGTTAGATTCATCTATGATACCTGCTGCTTCTATCATGGAACAACAATGGAATAATTGTTTTATATGTGCTCTTTGGTTAAACTATTCCTCTCAGCTGTTGCTTTGAAAAATAAGAAAGTTACGTTGTTTGAAACAAAAATTCCAAATTTCAGTTATTCATTGAAATGTTCATTTTTTTGCGACGCCTGTAAATCTTGAAGTGGTTCCAGTGGCAATTTCTCAAATTCTCAGTCAATGTGATTATTTTTATTATTATTGATTTTTTCTTAGTGAAGTCCTCATCAATTATTTTGAAACAGTAATTTTCTTAGTTAATCTTTTTTTGCATCACTGTAAGCAAATTTAACGGTATTTTAGAACTTATACTGAATTGACAGATAAATGATAATAGCACTGAATTCGTTATTAGTTTTTATTGGTGTTTTTCAAAAATCCAGTTCCAGGGCTCATTTGAAATGAATGGTTTTTTGATGTCTATTTTTTCTGCAAATATCCAGAGATAAAATACGGAATTTTTTTGTTATCCACAATCTCTATTTACGGAGTTCGAATTCCGCTGAGTGGTTGCTCAAATTCATTGCGGATTTTTTTCCAGAGATTCATAAAATGCTCGCTGGATGAAAATTCCTTCTAAATATTCGTGGAATGGTAAGGGAAACAGTGATAATAAAGATGTGGTGACATTCTCGGTGGTGGCGAACAATGCAGCGTAGTGAAAAATTTCTGAAATACGAGTGAAAGATAATAATTGAGCTATTTTTAAAGGATTCTAGCAGCTAGCACTGTAATAGGCGGGATAAAGCATTGCTAAATGAGGAATGCTATGTGCTTTACGTAAAAAAACAGTAACGACAGTCTTACGAATTGTTGAAACATAAGTAAAATGCAAGTTATTATTGTAGCTAAGAGTAAGACTACTACTGAATCGTGAGCATGGATTTCTTGATCCATAGAAACTATTCCATTCACACTGCCTTTTCCTCTAAAATGGCAGGACAACTGATGGCTGTAAACAGCTAGTGGCTCTAAAATAACATTTTGGCGCGTTCAAAATTGCTTAGGATTTAAGTGCCTCTCACCTAAAATTGCCTTCTATTCCATCGTTGATTCACATGTACGATTAGTCGCTTTTTAGCATAGGAAGGTTTGATAACCTCGCAACCTTTTCCTAAACATACCAGACGAAACTGGAACGTGTAGGCAAATCATGTTCACAGCGTTCATAGCGTCGAATTCACAAATCAAGTAAGATGAATTTCTGGTGAAAACAGATTTAAGCCAGTTTACTGGTGGTGATTTAATTCAAAGTGCTCTTTTTTGTTTCCTTAAAGAGCAAAGATCTCGTCCGAATATCGTTCAAGTGCGTTCCATAAAGCTGATCTGGACTGTAAAAGAAAAGCAAAGCGAAAAATGCAGTAGCCGATGGAAAGTGAACAGCGCAGTAGCCATCGACTGCAACGCATGTTCCGTACTCATAGTGCGCACTATACTGAAGTATAAGAGTCAATGAGGTTTCAGCTAGAAATCGTTCTGCCACATTCGGTTTGCTTGCTGAAGTTTGTGGTCGCGTTTGTATTGCTATCAGTTTAGAGGCAATATATCGAAAGAATGTGAATAGCGAAGGCAGTAGCGTTCGATTTTATAGGACATAACCCGTTTGTACTTATATTTTGAAACTGAAGAAAGAAAAAAGTGTTTCAGAAATGTGTTTTCGAAATTTTTCCCATCGAAAAATCGCCTCAGAATTCCTTCCGACAGTTGTTTTCCTATTATGATCTTAAACCCTCAATAGGAAATCTTCGAAATGCAAATTTAATAAAAGTTTCTTTGAGAGAGAGTTTATTTTGTTGACCTATCAAAATAATGAATATCTGATGAGAGGAAGGTCAACTGATAAGTCATTTTTAATATAATATTGTGGAAGCAATTCATAGTGATTTTAAAGAAATATATAATGTGAGCATATGAATAGTGTAACGAATTTCCTGCACGCCTGTTTTGGAAACCTATACGATTAGATATTTATCATTCATTATCTTATTCCCTTAACGCCTATGTGAAAAGCGTATCGCAACCAAGCGGTCTATCACAAATGAATTATTGGTGCAATGAGGTGGAGAGAATTTTTTTCATAGAAAAATTGCTTCAGATAAGCTTGGAAGAAGAGTCAGCAATCCTTTTTAGTCTATCATCCCTCTACTTTTCGCGAAACGCTGACGCTTTCAACCAAATTCTGAAGGTTTCCTATTGCATAGAAATTGTGATGATACACTGCTTTGATGGGAAAGCCTCACTACTTCCAAAAACAACAAATTTCCTGAAGTAATGTGACCAGCTATAATCAACAAATACCCCATCAGTAGAGGAGGAGGAATTCTAGAAAAGCCGTCAAAATTGTATCATATGAAGAAGATCAAGAATGGCAAGTTAACGATTAGCAGACGAGTAGTAACTCAGTATAACGGCTCCCGATAATTCAGCTACTGCGCACGTTCGCTGATGTATATTTTTTGTGTTTGTTTAATACAGCGGGTCACTTTTCCTTTAGCAGCGATAGGTTAGTTCAGAGTGAATGTACGGAACATAAATTAAAGAAACATCTGGATTCTTTTGATAAACTGTGGCACCTAAATGAACAGATGATAATACCTTCAAAAATTTCAGAAAAAAAATCAAAACTCAGCAGTTATATAATCAAATGCATACGTAGGCGAATCCAGATGTCTTTTAGGTCTACTGATCAAATAGGTCGAATGGAACCATTTACAGGGTAACGTTAGCACATTTTGTGCGGTATAGCGAGCAGTTGAGTAAGGAAAAGGATTTTTAGCCTTTTGGGAGTCTATACTAAGAGAACTACCACAAGAATACACTCAAGCACAATTTGCGCACATCGCTTCTATTTGCGGCGTTTCGTTCCTCACATACGCCTTTGCTTCATATTTTCCGCCCTTCTCCTTCCCTTCCATCCTTCATTATCATTATGAGCGCAATCTCAAATCAACCTAGATCGCTGAAACGCTTCAGCCGACGAATTGCATACAGCATCAACTTTACTCTCAGGGCAACGAGTGGAATTTTTAATAGCGTCAGTGTATCACTGCATAAAGACATGATGAAGATTCGCATTCAACGAAAGATAATCCGCAAATTGGCTATCTTGCATCGAATTCATTTATCGCTACATTAAATTAACGCGTTGTCGTATTATTTCAGTATCTCGAGATGCTATTATGAAGTTTGTTTTAGGATTCCCCGAATGGGTTAAACGTATATTGGAGTCAAACCTGATTTAGACACGTGAATTCCATTTCAGTATTATTTTTTTCCACTGCATGTTGTGCATTGAAATCCCTTTATCTCAGGTGTTCCCATCGTTCTTTCGTTTTCAGTGATTTATTTCCACCTTCCTTTCCCACATATCCCCTCAAGATCATGTTGTATTTACCATAATCAGGAATTTAAGAGCATTATGAGGTTGACATGTCCTGCTTTCCTAAGCGAACGTTATCTCATTAGAAGTTTTTTTGTGCACAGAGGTGTTGCAAGCGCTTCCTTTACTTCCGCTTCTCTAATTACAAAGCAAAACCTTCACCTTCCAAATTTCTATTTCGTATCGCAAATAAAGATCTTTAGAAAAACGCAATTGTTCGATGATTCGAAAATTTTCTTTTACTATCATAATTAACCTTTTTTCTAGCATTTTGTATCTTCCATAAATCTCGTCATAAATATTCTATGATGCCTTCAAACAGTAACATCCGTTACAATAGTGGATGAAAATGAAGCAGAATCGAGAATCGTAGAAATTATCAAATTCGACTAAGATTGCATATTCAATCTCCAAAATTCTAAATCGTATATCTTAGCCGTGATATGTGTTGAGACGATTTGAATAGTGTCGTTCGATATCAGTTTCTCATATATCAAAACTACCACTTTACTGTTGATTATGTTCAGCATGAAATGTGCGATTTCCACCCCCGTCACAACCGGATGAAGTGCACTTAAATTCCCTCCACGCTATGGTACTTCCAAATTAATTTAGGAATAAAGAAGAAAGTGTAGCCGTGTTTTTATTCAAATTATCGGTTCATTGACGTATAAGATATGATACTTTGTATTTTGATTAGTACTGATGATTGCCGTAAAATTTTTGAGTGAATTTTACTAATTGATAGTTTCGATATATCTGATTGAAAGGGTAATCTCTATTATTTAACGAATATTGCGTCTATTTGCATTCAAGATACGAATTCTTGCTGCATAAGTAATTAGATAATATTTTCCAGAAATAGTCGTCCTCCAGTAACTGAATTTTTCACTTTTTTCCAGTCATTATATAGAGCATTTGTCAGCAGTTGTGAAAACATTTTCTGCGAAATGCTTAGACTAATTTCGTGCATATTTCTACAGAATTGCCCACCCGTGGTGTCTAGTGCTTTATTGCGCTTTCAGTGTCGACATTTTTTCTTTATGAGTAAATCCAAGACTTATGCAAAAACATCGCTTAATATTAATGTCTGAGTGCTTTTCATCGTTCTTTCGAATAAGTTATAACTTATAAGGTTGCCCGTTCGGTCGCTTTATAGCTCAACGAATCAGTTCTGACTTGATAGATTTATGTAGATTCAGTGCCGTTCAATTAAATGCCTACATTTGTCAACAAATCTTTGTAAATCCTTTAAAAAGAAATCCATTACTGCGATATCATGGATGCTGCATAAATGCTTACGAGTATATGTATGACTGGTTTTTCCGGGAGTTTACGCCTATCAACTGCAAAGGTTACTGTGATGAAATTTCCACACATATATTCTAAGCCTCTATACTTTATTCTGCCCTGGTCGGTTGTTTACCATTTTAATTGTGTTGTATATAATACACTACACGATATTCACATTAATTCATTGGTATTTACTTTCAAAACTCTTTAAATAAGTTATTCTAATCGGTTCTTTTCAACACCTGGTCGGAGCCGACCGTGAACCTTTTTTGTCGCGTATAAATTTCGAGATATCACCTAGGCTGAATATGAGGGACCTCGAAAAAAAATTTTGCCTTATTTCTAACTTCTATCTTTGTAAATATCGCTAATTTTATCTACGTTAGTAGTTATATCTCCCTTGAAGCGTTTACTTTCTCACGCATGAATGATACTGTTTGCCGTCGAAATACACCATAGACTGGCGTAGACGGTGTTGTGAAGTGGAGAATGCTATCTGCCTCAGAACGTCGGCGTCTGTCACAAAACAGAAGCGTCTCATCACCTCTACTCAGAAGTGTTCTACAAGCACGCTCGTTTCGCACGTCAAAAATTCGACGAACGATTGTTCGACATACCGAATATTTAGCCATCATTCCTCTCAGGTTTGAAATCTAATAACCAATAATATTTATGTTAGCAAAGAATAAACATATCTGAATACCTAAGGAAACCAAAAATAGGATAGCGCAACAAATCCGGAACTGTTGATATGCAATCGGCCAGATTTTATCGTCAAAACTGCGTTTACAATTTAGATGTGATATTTCATCTGTTCTGATCTGGCGCAATAAATATGATTGATTGTATGTTTCAGCGAAAAAGTGTATTTGGTGGAAAGTTAGCGTTAGCAGGAGTAAACTTAGCCGCTATATAATAATTCAATCGGTGAGAATAATCGAAGTGAAGGAATTTGCCTTACGGCAAAATATCCAAAGAAATAAATTTGTCTGAAGGAGTATGGAACGCCCAGATAATCGAGAATAAATTATTTAAATCAGGCTAAAAACGCTTTACTCCATTGGTTTCATTCCTAGAATTTTTGGAAGGATATCCATATGTTTAAATGATGAGATCAGGGAATTTCCGTAAAAAATTTGTGTCGCTTATTAATAGGTGATCAGGTTTTCATCGGAACGATCGCGTTTATGGGCGGTTTTCTCCTCACTAAAGAATCGATTAGAACGAATTGGCAAAAAATGGGAATTCTGACGCTAGCTAATCCATGCCATTAAAGCCGATATGAAATCGTGGATAGAAAGAAGCATTTTTCCATCCTGAAAATGCAGGAAATTATATGTAGCTTAACAAAAAAATTTTAGTTTTTTAATTTGAAATATTTGCGTCAATTTCATTCATATGGATGTCTCCTCGATTACCCGAATAAATGGAATATGCGAACGAATACATAACATATTCGGAAAATTTAATTATACATATATCGCTGATTGGTTCTGTTAGTGAATCGAAAAGTTGCTGCAATAAGCAGAATTGTTGCATATGCAATAAAATGGCTTTCGAAGTCTTCGATTAGTTTATTGATCGCAGTAAATATTCATTTGGTTTGTCTTATGTCTTTTAATAGTAAAATTAACGGCTGAGTGGACTAATTGTAAAAGTTTTACTAAAAAAGCAAATCAAAGCAATTTGCGAAACGAAGAAATCCTCTTAGTTGATATCTGAAAAACAAATGTGTAGTGTGCGGCAATGATGTGATGCAATTAGAGCAGCCGTCGGCTTTCCGCTCGTTCCCATAGTGCTATAGGATTAAATACAAATTTCTTCGCGATGCAATTTTTCAACTCAATGAGAGACGTATGAGCAGGCATCATCTCGAACGTTCTTTATTACTGGCGTTTTTATAGTGACTGCTTTTACCTTTATATTTCTGAATCTATAATAAGCAGGTAACAAATATATTTTACAGTTGAAGACTAACAAACGGCAGATTATTGTTGAGATATATTTTGTTGTTCAATTATGTGCTCGAGTTAAAATTAATATAAAATGAATTGAATGATGAAAGGTAAAGGGTTTAAGCCTTCATCTCAGGTAGGAAATATTTAGAAGGGAGCGTAGGTAGAAAATAATGTGAATTTTCGAATATCTATAGAATCATTTAATTCAGTTAGCTATACGCTCGGAGCCCGGAATCTTTCACATTTTCGCTGGAGAATTACTACTAATCTATAGCCCTATCGCATATAATCTTTTTTACCATCCAGAAAGTGAAAATGCTTCGAGATTTTGCAGTCTCTATCACAAAATGTAGAAATCACTAAAAGGCGTCTGGGCAAGAGGATAGGAAGGGCTGTCGAAAAGGCAGTTTTTGCTGGTGACTCCGTGAAGGTAATCGCAGTTCTACACCGGACCGTAAAAATTGTCGTGGTATTCGAGGAAATATTATCGGGCTAGAGCTTCTAAGAGTAGGAAAAAGCCTTAGCTGGTGAACAGTTGCAGATCAGTGTTGGTTGCTAGAGTTTGAATCTGCGGATTGATATCTAAGCGTTTATTCATCGAAATGTGTGACTGACGAACATGCAGCATGCATTATCGATATAGTCGCTGACGATCATATCGGTTCAACTGATGAATTTGTTACCTCGGATAAATTTCGAGAGTTACGAATTCCGCAGGATTTTGGATTAGATGATATGAAGGAGTGGGTTTTATTGAACTGATCCACCCTCCTTTCTTTCTACCAAAGTGACCAACTTTAGGAAAGGTGACGTGGTTGCAACAAAAATGAATTACACCATACTGCAGTGGTTTTTAACATATGAATAAGTTTTGCCTTCTTTTGCATAATTAGTTCGGCAATGCGTTGCCATAGCCTAATTTTCAATTCTCCCCGCAACAGTGGAATAGGAGTGCGAATCCCACAATAGTGTATTTCAATTATATCATGACCTTACTTCCGTCTGAGACCTCTAAAGTGTTTTAATCATGTATGTTTTCTGGCAACATTACTTACATGGAAATTTCTTCAAATGTTTGGTGTAAATGAAGCGTACTATACTCATCAGTAGGGTGATATTCTTTCCGATTCCTGATAGATTGATGTGTTTCCTGAAACAAACGGAAATATTATTGCCTTGTGTTTTTAGTTGCAACTATAAGTCAGAAGTTAAGATGACTGTTATGATGTAAAGTTGTGTATCAAAATATTATAGTGAATCTGAGGTGGTGCGGAAAGATTATGAAAAAGCAATATGGAAGAGAAGGGGGAACAATAGTATGCAAGTGGGGAGGAAGGGAGGGGAAGTGGGTTGGTGTAGGGGAAGTCCGGAGCTTGAATGAAATACAGATGCCAAGTTCTTAAATAGCGAACTAGAAATGTAATCCCTGTTCCTTGTTCAAAGCTATATAGAATTTAACCAGCTCTTGCAATAGCGCAGTAGTTGCAGCAAAAATGCGACGATGAGGTTCTTCTTTAAGATTGGAGGACAATGAGGAAGTATTTGTACTTACCTGCTATTCCATGTTGTTGATGCAACGTACAGTGAATGCGTAGGTATAATGACCTAGAATTATCGTTATCATTTCCTTCGAAGAATCTTCGCAGAACGTCAGTTTTTTGAATTTTATGATGGCGATAATTCCATATTTTCTGGTCATAAATTAAAAATAAGCTATTGCTGAATTTTATTAGCTCATGTCCTAACTTAATGAGCATCTTCGCTTACTAAAACTCTGAAAAGAATTCATTTGCTATGTTTACATGGAACGCGCAACAAGTGCTATTCTCTTCTAAGGCGCAAGATATAGTCATTGTTTCAGCTGAATCCGCAAAGTGTGCTTCACGTCCTGCTTACTGGTCTTATTAGTGTAGGTCTCAATTAGTTAGCTTGCAATTGCAGCAGTTAAGGGAGTAATGTAAGACATGAATGCATACTCCTACTGTTTTTCCTTTTCGCTCTTCCGTTTTCATTTAGGTATTCGTTCTGAAATTCGGTCTTTTTTAAGATTTCATTTCCTGTTGACGAGTTGTCCGCTGAAGAGAAGGTAATATTCTCATTTCTGCGAGAAACTTGTTTTGTTGGAGAAGAAGCAGTTGTAGGTAGCAATAGAAATCAAGTGATGTAATTCATATTTGATGATGCTCACTTTAAAATAAATAATTATAGGTGCACCTACTTCAAGTGAAATATTGAGTAAATGCTAGAATCTTCACGAAGAATTAGGAAATATCTGACATGCTAGGCACTTTTCAATCCTGGAATTAACTGTTCCCATAGAAAATATTTATTTTGAGCTTGAGATTATGGGAGAAAATACATGAGAATAATATGCAAAGAGCAAACAAAAAAATAAGAGCAGATGAAGCAAAATTTTACTAGCCGGGTATTCAGCAAATGCAATCGTGGGCAACGAAACGAACGAATCCATTATATATGAAACAGTAGCAAGTAGAAATCCCATAAAGAAAGGGGGAACAATTTCTTGACTTTTAAGATTGATAAATGCATAGGTAAGTTATGAATAGCGGTGAAAGTTGGCGATGAAAATGCGCTCACCTTCAGTCTCCTCTCCCACTTGCAAGCCCCTAAGCGCATACTTATTTGTATCTTTTCTTTCAATGACCACGATTTATGCTTTCATTAGCATCCACAATAGTCAAATATGGTTCGCTATATTTTTCAGTAAAATAATCTTATGACCAATCGATGGAATATTGAGAAACATAAAATTAAAACGATGAACGTCACCCGGTAACATTTATGATATGATTTTTAAAAAAGAGCTCTGATATTTATGATTAAAGTAACGTTTTTTTAAACTGAGAATGAAAGGGAATTATCATTTATAATTACGAAATAACTAATTATACTTGATATAAGAGCTGACGGTTAATATTATCACATAAGCATTATTAAAGTTTATTTGACTTCACTTTTTTGGCTCTCATATTGAAGAGAGTGAATTATTTGCGAACGTAATGCGTTCGTTGAAGCATTCTAATATTAGGGCGGACATTCGAGATATAATGGTAACGTATAAGGGGGGAAAGCCGGGGAAAGAAGAGAATGCATCAACATCGCAACATTTGTGCCGCCCGATTGGCACGAACATAGCGACCGATCCACGCGCACAATTTGCTTTAGGCATACTTGTCCTTAGCAATGAGGCGTGCGTTACGTCGACGTGTCTCGCAACTGAAATTCAGCGATTCTTTTAATACAGGTCATACAAGACCACGTACACACAGGTATGCTATATACTATTTTCATTCAATTTTGGGTGTTTTCTTGGTTGATCGGTTGATGTAGGCCGATATTTGGTGTACCCTAATACACTTAGTTATGTAATAATCGGACCTCTCTTCCTTCGATGCCCTTTAGCCTCGGTAAGTTTATGCGTGATGAGCTTCCTTCCATTCGATTAGGTGCTGCAAAAAGCACTTGCTTGAATTTGTTTTGGAGAGAGTGAGGATGGCTGCTGTCGTGTTCATCGAAAATAGAAATCTTTACAGCAGATATCCATAATCGATCGCCAATTTTGTCTTAAGAATGTCATCAGTCATCATCAGCAATGCATGTGAGGGCTGAATAAATCTCTTATATACATATACATAAATATGACTTGCATCATCTCCTTTGTCCCACGTATGCTCGGAGTGACTGTGTAGGGAAAATGCAAGGAATCCACGGGGAACTCTCTGTAAAACCACCTCGCTGTAAGCAATACTAAACGATGAATAATATATTCATACGTTTATATATACATACATATTATATATACATTAGATATTGTGTTTTATCATATAGATATTTGTTCATTGGTGTTTGTTCATGCATTACCACAACGACTCGATTCTATTCTTGGTGTGGATTTCTTTCCTAGCTTTTCTATTATAGTTATATTTATTAGTGTTGGATTTCCCTCATGTTATCTGCGAGCGACTGATGATTTTGTATAAGCGTAAGATCGATCTTGTGAAGTTTTGATTATGCGTAAGATTTCTAAAGCCAACGGCAATTTGACTAACATTCATGCGGAAGTTACTTGAAAGTTATTGATTTCTAATAACCCTTTGGCAGTTTATAAATATTTAAGAGGTCAGTTGTATTTAACTGCAAGTGCAAATTTTCCAAAAAGCCGAAGCAAAGGAAGATTCAAAATCCTTCCAGTGAATATGAGAGTTTAAAGCAGTTAATCTATAGAGGTAAACAATTTAATGTATGCTTTGATGTGATTTCTCACTAGGTTCCTTTTCGTTTTCAATTAAGTCTAGCAAAGAGATGGCACTATGAGATCGGCTATAAGGATGCGCTAGAAGCACTGCGCAAATTGCCTCTTTCTACTGAAGGCTTTCATTTCTAATCTCGCAATGCTGTTTCGCAGCCCCAAATATATAATGATAGTCTGATCTATCAGTCGATCACTTGTGATCATGATAGGGTAACTTCAGCAGTCTCTCTGTCGTTCTTCGCATGGTTCATTTACCGAAAGCTGCTTCAGTCAACCGATTAAAAATGTTCAACGACCAGCAAGTATACCACTACACCACTTTTATTCCTTCGAAAGCGTTCTTTTAACTTTTATTTCTGATGAATACTTCTATTTCTAATCTTTCCGATAAATTAACTGGCGAGACGTCATCTCGTATATGCGTATTGCATGTACCACTTCGAAAACTAGCTCACTGCAGAACCAAAGTGTTAAGTTCATAAAATGAAGTGAGTTTTTTATATCGAGCAGTGGCCGAGCTTCACTTTTTTCGATTGGTACCTCCCATACAACCTTACCGGTCACTATCGCCGCCATTACAATAAACTCGAGCATCATCGAATTGTCTTCTCTAGTGTAAGTGAAAGACGCTCATCATAGATGCATTCAGAAATATGGTCGCAGTTTCCGTATACTGATAAAAAAGGCATCGTACCCCGCCTTCTCCTCCTTCTCCCTCTCGCCTTCTTTCTCTGTCCCCCTCTCTCTCTCCGTCTTAGAACATTTTAGAAAATTATCGGTAATTTATCTGATTTCAACGCATCACCGTTTGAGGGTTCGCCGAATTATATCGCGTCTAAGAGTCATCTAGCTTTAAGCAATAAAGCATTGAAGCGAGAAGCATCTTTCATTAAACTACCTATAAGTGTGTCCCATTACTTGACTGCTGTCTTTAACGATTATTTTCTTTATTCATTTGCGCATTCTACACTCATGCATCGAATTCTTATGCAAATGGGAAATGACGAACGAGTTTTCTCCTACCATTCCTGAGAGAAAAGAAACCAAACTATCCTCAGATCTGTTCCATATTCTGACCACTAATTTAACTTCCACAAATTTAGAGGAAAGCTGCTCAATCCTTGAGGTCAAAGTGTTCCGCATTTTCACATTGTCCACTTTCTACGGTAAAAATGCAGCACATCACGTATCTGGCAACCAATGTGGCGGCAGTCATTTGTAATGACCATTTAAAAAGTTGTGCATAAACCTTTCGCCTTCCTTTCGGGTGCCATTCCAATGAGTGCAATAGTCGAATATTCGTTTAGCAAGAGAAAGGTTACAGCGGGCGAAGTTTACTCGTTCATTGGGCAATGGTCATTGTCAAAGTTTGAGGTGGGTTAAGGCGTCCTGTCTCTAACATAGAGCTCTAATGTCGTATTCAGAGATTAGTTACGTTGAAAAACTCGAATTATAAGATTCGATGCATAAATAAAAAATATATTTATGTTTTGAAAGGATATAAAGAGTGTAGCAATAAATCGTCGAGAAGTGCTGCTCACATACCCTTTAGAGTTGTGGTAATATTGTCACCTTGATGCAGCATCTTCCTTTATAAGTATAACTTCCTGCCCTTTTGTGTTCATGCAAAGTGCCTTGCGTCGAATCTTCGCTCTTGGCTTCGGCTTATATTCGTCACCAATTTTCCGTAGTTTCTTGATTTTAGCGGCACTTTTCTCAGTTAGTCTCCTCCTTCATAACTAAAACGAGCAAAGAAATATCATAGAAACGTCTTATGGCATGATGCGATGCGTGGATTTTATATTTTCGCTGATATACCATATTTTACTGTTCTGAACGCTTGCGTACTATTATCCATGCATCATCTCATAGAAGGCCAACATTTCCACGTTTTTTTCGGATTTGATTTGAAATGCCTTTTAATCGCATCCAATCTTCTATCCAGGAGGAATTTTCTTCGACTTTATATCTCTCGTTTCAAGGATTGACGTACTTTGTTGTATATTTTCAGAGATTTTTTCCTCCCTTCTTTTGTTTGGTTCACATGAAGTATTTTAGGAGACTGTGGGAGAAAACTTCTGAAAATGAGAGCAATAGAATCAGCAGTATTAGCCATTAATGCAATGTCCATAGCCTGTGCGCGCGTCGACTCTTAAAAAGCAATCGAACCAATTCAATGCTTTTCAACGCCGTTTAATTGAATAAATTGAACCCGCAACAGCATTCTTTTTTCACTCATTCGAAGATGCAAAAATAATTAACCATTCATTTGGCAATCGTTGATGATGAGAGAGAACAAAGTTTCTGCAAAAATGTTTTTTATTTACGTCAAACGTGGCAATGAAACCAATAGGACAACATTCTACTGCTCCATAAGAGGAAGGTGTTCGATTTTTGAGCTGAGTTTTGCTGATCAAATCAAGCAGCTTAGTTTTTTTTAGCTTTTCTATCATTGCCTACAAAACCTTAAAGTCGCATAACAAACCTATAGGTTCGTTGAGAACGAGCGGTAAAGGCTGAACGCTAATTCAGCAACCGTATTTTCCAAGTCGATTATCAGGCCAATGATACCAAAAATTGTCAACAAATAATCTCTACAAAGACAAACTCATATTTTAACCGATGTTCTAGCCCAGGACGAGTATGAAATATGGCATGGCCAATGCAGAATGTAAGCCGGTTGCAAACCTCATATAGATTTCAAGGCAAATTTAAGCATCCACGAATCTTTAGAAAGTTTGAACTGTGGTATGGGAAGTTTCTATGAGCAATGCATTATTATACGTCACCACTGAAGTAGTCGACAAAAAAACCAAAGAACCACCATCTACTTTTTCATGCTTATTCACATAGGTGTTAGCGGTTTCTGAAGACTTCGAAGAGAAAATAATCTAACTTGAAGAGGTTTATTTTCACCTTTCTGTTCCCTTCTGCCTTCTTGTCATTCGGAGAATTCTCCTTCACGTTCATCCTCTTTGCGCTCGGAACAACGCTCCTCCATTTCAACTTGCGTACTAACATGATAGGAATGTAGAGGACCGGATATATCTTTTTACTGTCTTATTCACCCTCATTTCTATAATAAGCAGTCAAGTAATGAAACGTTGGCTTCTAAACGAGGTGAAAGGATAGTTGTACTGTAGTGTGTGCTTAGCCCATGGTCGCATCATTCTCTAAATTGTCAACGTGTTGTCATCAGATGGCTTATCTTCACGTCATCGTTCAGCATCGTTGAGTGAGCATGCAAGCCATTTCTATTGATTAGCCGTTGGATCCTCTATCCTCACACCTTTCGCCTCAACGCACCCCTGAATCTCCCTAAATACGCTCTCCTCATTTTTATTCATTAACGGACGGACAATTTTGTTTGTTCAAACCTTCTTACCTATACCACGTTTCACAGCACTCAGACCGTCCGACCGTTTCTTTATTCTTGCATAAACTACAAAGCAAATTTAAAATTATAATAAGGGAAATAAGAAGGTAAATCAATTGCCCTACGCAAAATTTTGAGGATTTCAAGAAACGACCGTTACGCAACTGTGATACCGTCAAACCCATAGCAGGTCGTGAAAAAAACGACCCTTATGAAACCTATTACTAGCTGGCAATTGATGAAGGGGCATTTATTTTATCGTTAGGAAGCCTAACGGATACAGTCACAAAAATACTAATGTTTTGTTCATTCTCGTTGTTTAATTCCCATTGTTCCGCATGATTTGCGTCCAATTCTTCCGATTCTTTTAACGTTCAATGGTCTACTTGCCATCATCACCAACAGTTCTCATTGCAACATCACTTCACGCTTTTGTATACTCCATCAAAGCAATACGTTTTGCAATTGACATATGTAAGCTTTGCGTTCAACATTCGGTTTCTCATTGCCATCTCATCTGAAAATAATCCACATTACATGCAAATTACGAAGGAAGCTGAATGTGGTGGGCAAAAAAAGAGAATTATCTTCGGCTTTTTTAGACCATGAAGGTGGGCAGATCTGCGTAAATGCCTAAGTGTCTCCGTCAGAGTGATTAAAAAAATTGCGAATAGAGATCATCGCGGATAAGTGAATTGCGAACTCAGTTCTAAATTCTGAGCAAATTCGCGAATGTATAATTATCACCAATGTTAACGCTATGAGATCACAGAGGCAATATTATGCTTTTCATAGTATATCAACTATTAATATATTTCCTTTATAGTGTTCACAAAATTTGTAGATAATATTTGAATAGTCGATGACAATTCGAATTCAACTCATTTATTGAGTTTCTTTTTTTCCTGCATCCTCGGGCTCATGCCACCAAGTGACTTTTTTAAGGAAATGTTGGTGGAATAAGCAAATTATGGCACTGTCAATAATTGGCACGTGCAGTTAATTCCCTTTCTTACATATTTCACAATGTGAAATATAGCCTGTGATCAGGCGATTACATTTACTGCGAGCTGAGATATTCCATAACGCACCTAGGGTGCTGCACTGTCGTCGCACCTACAAGACGGCATTTGCGCCGTTTATGAACTAAAGAATTAGGGAAATAAGTGGGCCACCGCTGTGTCATATCCGGTCACATCGAAGGGCTATATGTTTGTCGGTTAAGCCGCACCATTGCTCAAGAGTATGTCTCTATCTCAGCAAGACATGTCGAACGGCTCAACGTTTAGTCAGAACTATCAGCAGCGTGAGCGAGCAGATCGTTCGATCTCTTCGAAGGCATAGTTGGATCGTTGAGCAATAAGCAACCAATCAAGGATAACTAACCATTTCGCGCAATGCAGTGGCAATTTCGAAATAATGGAGACGAATTAGCTTCGATCATCCATTTGTCGTTTTATTGAAGCGTTAGCTAATTAAATCGTAGAAAAAGAGAACACAGCATACATGGTGCATAATTTATACGTTTGATGTACACTTATATGCAGATCGATATCCCATAAAATTATCCTGAAGAGAGTTCGTCCCTTTTAGTTCCTATAACGTCATTCAATTTCTATTGGTACAATGCACCAAATTATAAACTGCTGTATGGGAAGTCGAAGAACTTGGAGGATAGGAATAAACAAGCTGTATGGGGAGGAGGAACTGTAGTTGTTACTTTAAACATTGTGGGAACGGACAATGAGGCTTTTTTGGGGAGAGGAATGCGGAAGAAGAGAGAGACGATAGAAGGGTCTGACACTATTTACAGCAATCAAGTCATAGCCGCTAAACAAAGAAGTTAGCATATTGTGAGGGCAACCTTCTATTGGTATACATCGATTGTCTGTAAAAACTTTGCATTTAGGTAATGATTTCATTGTTCCCATTTATCCAGGAGATTCCTTCACTCAGTCTGTTTTGATTTCTGGAATTTTGAGTTCGAGTACTGGTAAAGTGATACGAAGCTCTCCCTACCTTTGGCGTTTTCTTTTTCCCCTCTAGCCCAAAACTCTCTCTCCCTCTTCCCTCTCTCTCTGCCTACATTCACTCTAGCACAATTTCCTATACATCAATTCCTTTTTCATCTAAATTAGGTTCTCAAAAGCTCAATATGCAATTTTGCTGACACCGTTTGCCATTTGATTTCATAATTTCTCAATAAAATATCTCTTTTAATCATTTGTAAATTTCCCACGACAGAAATTAAATTCTTATCTCTAAAATTTCAGCTCGCCTTCAGAGATGAAACATCGTGAAGCACGAATCTCAGTGCGACGTGAGCAATACTATGGATCTCTCGAGTTGCTTGTATCGGTTGATCCAGGTGGCCGAATACGTAATGTGGGCCGCTTTAGGCTTGAACCATCCTCTGATTTGCATTATGTGAGTTTAATCTAACGTACATTATTTGTCGTCTCTATAACACAGAGCACTATAAGTAATTCAATAATAACATCAAATGAAATGAATGTGAAGTTAATAAAAGTTGACTTGTGGACGTTAGGAAGAAAATATAATTCTAAGATCTCAAGGATATTCTCTCCAATCATCAAGAATTTCCTCTCCAAACTTGCAGAGAAGAATCTATTTATTGGATGAAATGGGAATTATTCTAATAAAGCAAATGTAAACGATGCATTAGATTCGTATCAGTGGATTTCTGCGTTAAGGGTTCTATTTGCTCGCTACTAGAAGTTCATATCTGCCGCATTAATTTAACTAATTTGCATAAATGTAACTTTTGGCGATCATTGCGGAGGTGCGATTTGTTTAAAAGGTGCTTAATTGTACATTAAACAACGTCAGCTAAAGTCTTCTCGGGATTTCAGTTGGATATTTTATTGATTTCTTCCTTATTTTATAATTCCCGTAGAAGTGTGGAAGCGATTAAATTTTCTTGTCTTTGTGAATTATTCGAATATTTTTGCTGACTAATCTCGACGACATAAGAGATTTGAATTTTCGAATAAACTTGATTAGATTTGAGGATACATAGTGTCTATAGGGAGCGAAATGTTCTTCTGCTCATGCTTGATCCGCTGATCCCTTGTAGTTGAGCTTCCTTTTTCGCTATCGACCGATGGATTTTGAAATTCCGTTTCTTCTTTATTTTTATTTCTGTTAGGCGACTATTTGGGCATATCGTTTTATTTCGGTTTCTTTTTTCTGCATTGTGTTGATAAAATATGAGGAATTCATCCAGTAACAAGTCTTGAGATTCTTAGCCACGCTTCTAAAAGTTATTCCATTACTGTCCTCAAAAGCAATGAATTTATTTGCAGTTATGTTGCATATATAGTTAAATTACTCGACCTAATAATAATTTCAGATTTGATTAACTTTATTTGTTGATCTCGAAAGTAATCATAGTTTATTTTCCTTTTTTTCAAATTATTATCTTCCTTAAAGTTGACTTTATAAACGTTATGTATAGAAAGAGTAAACTCTTCAAAGTCTCTTCAAAGTACAAATAAAATACACAGGAGCAGCAATATAGAGAAGGAGCAGAACTCCATCTTATCGAATATCGATTTCCGAGTTGCCGTGCAGTTTTTCTGTGATCGTTTATCGCAGATGAGCTTCAAGATTAGAAACCAATTTTCGTTCATATACGTTGGATAATGAAGGCATATCGACGCAATTTTTGCCATCCGAACTAATTCGTTTCGTGTGTGCAATGTTCATTGCGCAACCAATCGAGAGAGACGTCGTTGACGGCGAATAATGTAGATGATGTCGCGTGAAAAGAATAGGATGTCCCCTCTTTCCCTCTTCACCTCCCTCTCCCCACCTTTTTAGAAATATTCCAGTGTGCTGCTGAACGGCCATATTTCTTCAGCATCAAACCTGCAAAGTTGCAAAAAAATACGCATCAGCTCCGACTCTCAACGTTTGTGATGGCTAAACGTATTATTGATCCTTATGGAGGCCCTGGGGATAAAATTGGAATGATAAATTTTGAGGCACCATTATGTTTGCGGCGTTTAAAGGATCAAAGTGGATGAAGCATATGAATTCAGAAAATGCTGAAACCACCGCTGAATCGCAACAACTATAGTTTACATTACTTTAGTCGACAAAAACACTAGAAGTGATTACGAATAACTGTCTCATTATAATCATTCCATTTTATCTAAATTGTAAGTTAACCTGATGTATGAAGGTTGAGATCCTCTTTTTTCCATCGAATGCTGAAGTGTCGATCAGCTGATGTTCATTCCGTTCAAGTCCTCACGATGAGAGTGCTGGATAAGGTAGGTCAATAGAAAGGAATCAAGGAGTCTAGCCAGAGGCTACTTTCAACCTGCTACGCAGTAACCAACGCGAAACGATGAGCATTTCGACATAGGGATGTTGAAAAATCAACACGTTCGATTCCTACCTGTTCCAAAGGGTTACAGTTTTTCAAATTCCAAAAAAACATTTTTTGTCATCTGCATATTTGAAAACAGTCGACGATCCTTTAGCTCTTTCCCGAATTCTATGAGTCGGCTGAAGGGGTTAAATAAGTGGAGAGGGTTAATTTTTCCGTCTCTGAACATTCACTCACATGTCGAGCATAGTCTCGCTCGAAAATAGTCGCCGATGATGACGATGATAATAAAATATTACGGAAATTCTACGATAAACAGTGTGCATATCATTTAAAATCTGAATGTTTTTGACGTAGAAATTACTGCAAAATTAAGCAGACAAAGTATCCTGCAAGCGGACAAAGTATCCTGCGAGCGGATAAATATGCGGACAAACGGAAAAAAAGAAAACTAGACAGAAATATATAGATATATCAACGTCATCGTATATTGCACATATGAATGGGAACGTGAGCATTGAAATAAACCCTATTTAAAGGAACTGTTTAGAGTGGGTTGGATATTGGCAGTAAAGGAAACCAGTTGATCTTTGATTTCTTCGATATCCCTCTTTATTTCTCTACGAGGTATTTCTCTAATGATTTCCCTCTTCGTTTTTGATCGTCTCTTAAATCATTCCGTTTATTCTTATTTGATTCGTCTTCGTTTGTTGGTTTCTTCAGATCTGCTGTAGCATATAATTTTAATAATATCTGATTATCTATTTCCGTCTTTCGAAGCGTTATCAATAATTTGCTGAGGAATTCGCGCAAACTTTAAAGCTTTGTATCCCTCGAATGGGACCTAAAAGGAAGATGCTGGCTAAGACTTCGAAAATGACTATGCTTGATTGGAACTTTCGCTATATACTGCAATGAATCTCCTAATATTTGCCGATTTGTCGCTGAAGCGAATGAGCAAACGACCGCTTGAAATGCAAAGCGAGGAATAGATGAGATTTTACATTAGAGTTCACGTTAATTGACTGACTCGCAGTGGTACAAACATTCAGGCATACATATATAAGGCACTAATAAATATAAATATAAAACGGTTATAGGCATATAAAGAAACATTATAGAGATAAAGATGCGAACAACAGCGAGATTCCTTCTTTTCGTCGGTTTTTCTCCTGTTTCTTTATGTGGCTAGGCGATCTGAGGTGGTGCAATTATCGTAGCGAAAGATGGCGTCGTGCTCAGTAATTCCATTCCCCTAAGCTAGGAAATCTTTGCTTTATTTATTCACTGACTTCTGACAGCGATAAATAAAGATAGTAATGATATTTGTTTGAAATAATCAGCAAAAATTTCGACCAAACATGAAAATGGGCTCTTGAACTTAGTATTTTAGAAAATGCTGAGTTTTCTCGTTGCTTTTTTTAGTCTCTGTTATTTGATCGCCTCGGAAATCATAGAACTGAATTGCAGCAAATTTCTTTAAGTGAGTTTAATGATGTTAGAGTTCCTGAGAGATTCGGATTGGTCCATAGGAAGCATCCACGAAAGAATACAGAATCATTAAAGAATACTTTCAGCAATCGTCGTTTGTCATGAACGCCTTATGAGGACTGCTGAAAATATTCGCCTCGATAAATTCGACTTAAGCCTGTGAAATTTATATATTCTTGTGGTATAACGACTACTTTTTTTGCTATGACAGTTTCGAATATCCATAGTACTTAGTACTAATGCGTCGAGTTTCGCTTGTGGGAACAGGAAGAAGAGGGCACCGTTGAGTGGTATGGCGTGAGAAAGGGTTAGGGAAGCAAAATTTCGATTAACGAATGTTTGGCGGAGAGAGTGGAAAGAACCAGGAAGCACCATATAACGCAGTTGTTATCTGCTAGAATAATTTAAAGAGAGTGAGGGCAGATTGCAGCCAAGTGTTATCTGGAAGCAAGAAAGGCCATGGTTCCATGGAGCAGGTTTCTTTCGAGGGTTGGGGAGGGGGGAGCGATGTGGCCGTGCGAGGGGAGTGATCTTCTGCGAAAAATTTCGGTTGGAAAGGATGTCAGAAGCGATATGACTAAGGGGTATCAACAAAGGTAGTTCTGCAGTGGGTACTTGATGTTTTGCATATTTATCAGGATGCATCAGCGCCCTCAACAAGCCCAGTCATCGTGGAAAATCCTCAAGAAGAGACGCGATGGTACTGGAAATATTTCTTAGGCAATGGTGAGTTTTTATTCTACACACAAAAATAATCTCTTCTGCATCCTCTTGCATCCTATTGTAAATCTTGCCGTGGGTATTTCTGCCCCATAGCAAATTTGTTCTATATACTTGCTGATATCATCAATGTCTAATATCATTTGTATTCTAAACGACGTTCTCTTAGAGTAATCCTCAAACTTGGGTATTTAACGGCCATTTGTCTGATTCCATATAACTTGGAAGTCTTCCACGGTACTTCATATTGTAGTGACCAATTTTGTAAGTTTAAATAGAAAACAATGGGGTTTCGATAACATACACATAAGTATAACAGTAACAAGCATAGCTAAAACTATCACGGCGATCCCAGAAGTTTTCTTTCTATTAGGTGCAAGGCGAACAAAGTTGTAAGACCTGGATCTCCTTCAACTCCCTCTCCGATTGCTCTCCTCTTTGGTCGCGTCAGAGAATGTTTATCGTTGCCGCATTTTTGAGCGGAATTACATCCGCTATATAGTCTTAGTGTCGACGTCACAAATTGGTCAATATTTGAGCGTATTGGATTTCCTCTTGTATAGATAAATGCGGAACACATGTAAATGAAATCACGGTGGAAGTAATTTAAAGATGTGATAAATTCGATCACTCATCACTGATTATCCACACTGATGTAATCAGTTCGTGCAATTATGAGAGCGATTTTAGAGCATCAAAACTTTGCCGGCATTGATCCGTCAACCAAATCACCATTCTTTATGTCGATTTTGGTCGAAGAAGAATCGGAAGGCAATCGCATGTGCCGCGCTATTCTCTGGACAGCAGAGGTGGATATTTCAATTAGCTTTGTAGTGGATTTGAAACATCTGGCTAATTCCTCACTGGTAGGAGTTCCGAATTGACTTATTTTCATTTCGTGTTCGACTAAATTAGAACTTGGGGAACGTTATAAAGGCGAAAGTAGTTCCTGCTGAATTAAGCCAACGATGGAATTACTGGATCAATCCACAGTCATGCAGTATCTATCAAATATTTATAATGGGCAGATGCAATCAGCGCTTCGTTCTCGAGATGCATATTCCGTCGATATATCGACCGCTTGTTCCCGACTGGAAAGCAGATGGTACGTCAAAGTAAAGGGAGAACGAAATTTTTTGTCAGCAATATTTCCGCTCTTTATAACTAAATCAAAGCACTTCACCAATTACTTCCCAAGTGTTATTCTAACTAAATTATCCTGGAGAGTCAAATGAAGGAAAAGTACTTGTTACGTTCGTGTGAACTAAAGGATAAAATTGAAAATTGATGTAGAAGAAACAAGCAAAGGATTACAAAGCATAAATTTGTTGGCAAACACAGGAACGATTAAGGTCAAAGGTCGTGAGGCAAGTGGAAAGAAAAGACCGAGTAAGGTGGAGTTACATTCATTATTTTTATAAAATTCCCCAGCATAAGAAATTATTGGGTTTTCCCAAAGCGTCGATGTGATTATTAACAAATAAGTTAAAATAGAAAGAGGGGTACATTTATAGCAACGAGATGTGATAGAACCGGAAAACCTGAGAAAATTAGATAAAATGCGGTACGCAGTCTATGAATATCAATAAGGTTGTCAAAGCACTGAAAATTTCTAGAACGCCTTCCCCCTCTCCTTACGAAATAAGAATAACACAGCTAATCTCTGCTAAATTAGTGGGTTATGAGAAAAGTATGTGTGCTGACGTGGTGGAAAATGTGAAAGGTGTAGCACTAAAAGAAACACAATCATATTGCTGCACAAATAGTCTTTCCAGCTATATCCCATCGCTGAGGTAGCGGACTGAATGCAAGTTGTGGGATAGCAGAGTAAAGTCGGATATTTGTCCGACATCTATTCAGTCTGTAACGAGCGCCATATCCACAGTATATGAAGAACTGATAAAAGGGGAGACTTGTCTGAGAGCCAGATACGAATGTCTGAGTACTTTTTCCTTGAAAGAATAGCGCGAAGTCTGACTAGCATGTAAAAACACACAGGTTAATGGAAAATGATATAGCTTCACGTCTTTTGAGAAGTGCTTTGACGTTAAACAATCACCGTCTTATAGCCTTTGATCATAACCATTCCGCTTTTCGCCAACACACTTTTTGCTTTGTAGTTTTACATTTATTTCCTACTTCTTAACTTTCAGTTTTATGCTTTAGTTTTTTAGGTTGATATAATGCCTATTTTCATTTTTATTTGACTCTCTGTGATATGTCAGGCACAGGTAATGCTTCTGGATTAATGGACGATGTTGTGCTTTGATGAAAGTATAAAGAGCCGAGCGGTAACTGGTAAACTGTTTCGTTCCACCTTTACTTTTGTACCTCAGTAGGTAAAACGGCAACAGCTGAAATAAAATAGCGAAGACAGCGTTCAACTGGTCGGTCGTCTCTATCCTTAACTAGCCAATCGTTAGGTGAGGACAACACTTCTAAATATCAAGCTCGAACCACATTTAGCACGTCTCATTTCCAACTATTCCACGTATGGTGCAGATAATAGTCCTCATTGTCAGTCGATATCATAGTTCACCGTGATTAGTCTACGTCGAAATAGGTTATAGACATTTCGTTTTAGCTAAAGGATCCGCAGGCGTTGCATTGATTCAAATTTTCACTATGCAGTAATTATAGGCTTGCGATTAAAATTTGAATTTTGAGGCGATTCAGCATATTTTATTTGTTTATTGGCAATTAGTAAAATTAATTGCTCAAGTGGGTACAACACAAAAGCGCATATCATGGCAGCTATCATTAACGCTAAGCTGCGTAGTCGTTGTGTTATTTCGACAATGATTTTATCAGTGATCTGATATGGAATAATATTGCAGGGACCTCGTCGTCTTTGTGTCCCAGCATATACGGGTTCTTCAAATAAAGCAATTACAGCAAAATCCATTCTACAGTACGTTTCCTCTATTATCCTTTTGCTATCTTCTATAAATATCGTGGTACTAGTTGACTTCTGAAATAAGAGAGGTGAAGGTTTCTGAAATTGTTTCGATCTTGCTGCTAGTAAATGACCAACGTTAGAGCAAATTTTTCTCTCAACAAAGTAGAAAAGATCCAACGATTTCACACAAAGAAAAATTCGACACCGAAATATTTTAATAAATCTACTCTTTTAAACGGCTTGCAGACCTATCCCCCATTCTAAGGGTGTTTAGGTAGCTTATTATACGATATCATGATGACGATTTACTTGATAAGGTGCAAAGGAAAGATAAATCACTGATAGAGGATTCATATACATTCCTAGTTGAATTGGTAAAATTTTTTCTGGACTAGGCCAACTTCTTCGTTCTCTATAATAGATAGGTAATCGAGAGTGTTCAGTAGACTAGTGCACTCATGACGACGTGGTCTCTTTAATTTAGTTCAAAGTTGAGCGAATAAGCATGCGTTTTAGCCATGGAAGCTATCTGCATATGTGACAATCGAATCACCTGGAGTATTCTCAAGAAATCGGAAAATCAAGCGTTCAACTGTATATAGAAGTAATTTTTCCGCTCAAAAAATCCCATATTTTATTTCCTATTAGAGTGAAGCATTGCAAAATATCCGGTGTTATTTATCGAGCATTATACCTGTAAATTATCTCTGCTTTCTTTACAGTCATTTTTACAAAAATCACTTTCATTCTTGCAAAGAGGTTCTTTCGATTTTCAAAGATTCTAGCCGTCCTTGTTTGTTTTTCCCCTTATAAAGGCAAACGATTGCCCTTCTGAGAAGAGCACAACGAAGGTGTATCAGTTCTGCGACCAGTATTGCGTTGTTCGTCCTAATCGCAGCGATACTGATGCAGCTTACGCCAGACTTTTTCCTGAAACATTTTATTCCTGTCTCTTCCTCAAAAGAGCATTCTGTCGTACTTAACTGCGATTTCAAGGGTCGAGTTTTAGTGTACTTATATTTAGAATTCTAGACTTGGCACAATATTTTGATCCGAAAATTACGATACTATTATTTTGTACAGTTGGCATCATTCTTTGTTATGCCTGAGCAAGACAGGAGATATTAATTTATTAGAGTCTCTTAGATTCGTTTCTTTTTTCTTCTATGGATTTAAGAGTCTTTCGTAGAGGAGAACCCTACAGTTCTTTCAGCGAAAAGCCCTTCAGCAACGTCTTTTCAGAAAGCAGCTGTCATTTACAAAGCAGACTGCCATTTGTTATTGCTAGGCCAACGTGTATCATCAAGCATTACTATATTCATCCCAGGCTTTGCAAGAAGGTGGTTCGATAATAGCTATATGCTTTTGAATTTTTGTAGCAGTCTCAGTAGCGCTTCTACCGCTGCTCGACTTTCTGTTTCCTCCAGAACGTTTGCCATCGTTAGTTGAAGTCTGTAAACTATGTACCTGAGCCGTTTTGGAAAATCCGGATGAGGCGTTACTACTCCGTCCATCTCATTCAGATTCTTTTCATCCTCATAGAACTCGAAAATATCACCTTTCAACTGGCTTTAATGGTAATTCCTTCAAATATAGGAATTCATTTTTGAAGAATTTATCTCCACTGTTAGCATAATAAGCGAATCCTTGATCTTCCTTCAGATAGACAGCGAGCGACGCCTAGGTAAATGTTCCCACATCCGCCACTATCTTCTCGCTCATTTTAATGGTCCTTCTAAGAGAGAATAAGTGGTTCCTCGAGAAGTTAGAATAACCAATCGCGAATTCAGTGCATCTGAATAGTTTTGGCGTGCAAATTTTCTGGCTAACTAAGAAGCTTAGAGAGGATTCGGCGTCACTCATAGCTTTTGGAGAGCCTTTATGCAGAATTTCTTTCCTGCCCAATCCTCAACCCCCCTCCTACGCGTCTTTTTCAGTCACTTTTAAGGCGTCTTTGACTGTGCGGATTATTCGCCCAATCGGACGTTTTAAACAGACGAGTGCCTTCAAGATCTCTGCTCACTACGCTTCTTGCCACACTTATGCATTTGAAAGTACTCACTGTGTTTAGACCACTCTGGTGTTTTACTATGTGGATAGAGGGCCATTCAGTTCGATTAGACTGTATAAGAGCGATGCTGAGAACCAAAAGGAGGCTCGCGAAAAAAAGGCTCAAATGCCGTTTGTAGCACTTCGTTTGGTACAGCTGGTTCCATATGTTTTTCATAAGTCTGCCGTTTTAAGAGATATGAGGCTCTTTAAGTTCCTTTCCTTAAAAAATCTTTCAAAGTGCAGTTCATCTGAATAGTAAGATGAAGCGATCGAGTAGATGAACTGGTCACCAATTCGGAGCCGCTTATTGATAGAATTATATGCAGTTAGATAATGCGTAACGATTTGGAATGAAAAAGCTCCACTTCAGAAGACTTCCTAAAGTTTACTTGGCTGAGTTGCATTGTACTGAGCGCAAAAAAAATGGAGCAGAAAACGATTAAGTTGAAAAAGATAAAATTACACAAACAAAGAGAGGAATCTGAAGTAACCGAATATAGCTGCTGATATTTTTGAAGATTGATGTTTTGGCGATAGATGGAGACGCAGCGGGACCCAACGCTCGAAAATGAAATTGGAAAACCGCGAGAGCACCATTGATTCAGAAATATAAGATATGCTGAAGGATATTTTAGATAAAAATACAGCGGGGAAATGTTAGAATGAGTTGGTTGAATATAGTGCTCCACCATATGTGATAAAAGTACAAAAATAGTGAGCAGAATTAACAGTTTTTGATGGTATCAGATCACTGATGACATCAAGAGCTTATCACATCCAAATCACTTAGAGGCTTTTCGAGGACAACTTTGAAGTGCTTCTTAAAGAAAGAAAGAATTATGAGTTGCATCGGTACGCTCTGCGGATGGCCATTGAACCTGTCGGGTAATCAAGACGGTGTAATTCAACGAAGAAATCGACACATTTAGCCGCTAATTTACCCTTTTTATCAAACGATAGTGCACGAGGCCAACAGAGAGAAAGGAGAAAAATAGATCAAGAGGAAGCCAAAAAATTAGGACAATTTTATAACTTACTATTTAATTTCTTAAATCGTCAGTGTTGTAAGTTTTGTTATTGCAGTAATTCAACAAGCCGATTTGAAGTTTCACAAATGTGAAGTTTAGTGAGGTAAGCTGATTCCAATGCCAAATAGTATCTTGAGGCTTATATGATGATTCTCACTTCATGATGACATGACACTTCATGATGATTTATTTGAAGGCATTTTCCGGGCATGAGTGACTACAATCGGTCGTTGAAAGAGATCGTGAGTGCGAAGTTGCAAAAGGATCTTATCGTTCTTGAGGATCAAGAGGGTGGCGCCAATTGTAAATTCGGAGTTATCTACGCTCTCGGAAATCAAGTCTCCGACACACAAATGCTTAGCAATGGTGTGACAGGCTTTTTTATTGTTTTCTTTTATTTGTTTTTACTCGAAACATTATAAATTGTGTGCGAAATTCAGCTCTTCCACTTTCATATCAATGAGGAATCTTATGCAAAGTTTCAAATTGATCGACGCCGACCGTCCATATATCAGTCTTGCCGGCCTATGGATTAGGAGGCTTCACAGCTTCTTGGCTAATCGCACATAGGAAATTCTACTGGATAAAAAGTCTAGATCGTTAGTGGTAAAGGAAGTGGCTGCAAAACTGTTCGCATTCCGGTATCTACTCAACACCTAACGAGTTGCGAAGGATGAATGGAATTATGGGAAATAGCGGCAACCCAATAAGCATGTTTTGTCGCTGAATTTTTAAAGTGAAAAATTTAGAGTCGCAATCGTCTTTTTTCTGATTCCGGGATGATTTCTAATTTCATACACACATTTAAAGGAGGCATTAAATGTGGCTTTCTTTTGAAATACAAATAATATACGGCACCAAATGTCGAATAATTCTTTAAAGCGCTTTAGAGCACTGCGATCACTATTAAGTGCAATCCTTGTTGGATCCGGCGACATTTCAACCACAACGCCAATTTGTTTTGTTTAGCGTTCATAGATAGAAGAGATGGGAGGAGGTAATGGGGATTTGAAGACAGTGGCTGAGGTCGACCATTTCGTTATCTTTGTCGTCAAGTAAACCCATTATTCTGTGCTTACATGAACTGAGGAGTCGAAGCAATGTTGCATTATAGCAGTAAAAGCATTATGTAACAAGGATATGCCGTTTTTTGCAGAGCATGGCGATGGAAATTTTGCACGATTTGTAAAGCTTCTCGGCCAAAGAATCGAACTTCAAGATTGGGGCAGCTATAGGGGCGGGCTCGATACAACAAGTAATTGCTCATCTCTATACTTTTGAATGACTGTGAACATTTCCCCAGCTTACGGCAACTTTTAGATCTTCGTAGATACTTTTTATGCAATATTTTTACTTTTTATTACAACAAGTAGGCGTGTTATTGTTATAAATTAACACACTTCTGCAGTAACATTTTCATTTTTTGATATTCGAGAAATGCTATGAGAAATGTACTTTGTTTCAGAATATTGATCGTTATTAGCATCGGGTCGGGGGATATTAATTAACAGTGGGGTTACATGGAATTCATTGCATAATTTCTGTGCTCTCTACTCTTCTAATCGAATTACTTCAGCCTGTTTATAACTTATTATCACTCGATATTAAGCCCTCATCCTCCTCCTCATTTCTTCCTGAAGAAACTGGAAAGTTCACTAGCTTAGAAACTGAGAAATGCAAAATGTGCTAACGATAGGCGTTTGGTTTGTTTCTTTCGTTCATAATTTTTCACTTTAAAAATAGAATGGATTAATTTCGTTACCTCCTGGCATTGTTCGCATGGTTGAGGTTCTTTTTTCTTTCTTAGCAGCGATCACTTCGTAGCTAATTCTTGACCGGCTACTTCCTTAAATTTCACAAATTTGCGATGTTTATGCGGAAGTCTAATTCAGTCTCTCTAAATAATCACGTTTCCAGTGTTCATAACGACGAGAATGCTCTATACTCACTATATCAGCGGTCTTTAACTGTTATCAGTTGTTTCAGTATGTCTCAGTTTCCCTAATTAAACGGTTATTTGCTTGTTACTGTCACCATCACTTTCTTCTTCTATCATCTGTCTCTATCTCGTTGTTCCCGTTAACCTAAGGGATGGTACTATCCCATAGGGAAACTATTTTTACTTTTTTTAAGGAGGTGTTTATGTGAAAGAAGTTATGCAGATAGGATTACTTGAATCTTCTCTGCTCGTTCTCACTAAAAGTATGTGTTTTCTCTTTCGTTCTCTCATTTCGTTCCTCAAATAGCATTCATGGCAACCCTCGTTGAAGTTGCACCTATCATTTGAGCCTAGTTCCGCTTTTATTTATCCATCTCGCTCTCCTCATCTCTGATTAGTTTTCTCTTTCCTCTCTGTCTTTCTGATCGCTGCGTCCGAATATTTCATCCTTCAAATGCGATCTCAGTCCTATCGTTTCCTTGCTCTCCTCTCGCCGTGTGTCTTCCGTAAGCCAGTTCCAATATTGTCACTTTTGAAGTCGCTTAACACTGATCGTCGATGAATATTGGGTCTCCATCATATGATCTTTATCTCTCATTGTCTCCAGCAAGTTTTTAGCTGTGTGTCTCCAGCATCTATGGCAAGGTGAGTTGGAAAAAACTATCGGCGATTATCGCTAATTTGAACAACGAGCGATTTGTGGCTGTTAATTTGAAACAATCCTTGAATAATATAGCAGTAATTTTTAAATTCTTGTCCACACTAAGATGTTACCACGGCAGATTTCCTCACAAAAGCACACCCAGGATGCTCTCTCGCAAATGTTCTGAGAATTCTACAGGTAAAATCATTTCAGCAAACAGCACAGGAAGAGAGTCGGTCTATACAGTATTCGCTGGTCACGAAATTATGTTCCACGTCTCAACAATGCTGCCGTATAGCAAGGATAATAAGCAACAAGTTCGCCCTTGCAAATGCTATTTAAGCACTTAGGAAGTTCACTTAATTAATTTCTGGATATTGTGTAACTATAAACTTGATAGAACTACCAGTTTCCTTTTCAGTCCATTAAAAGACCGACTATCTGTGTGATTTTGACGACGATTTCCTAGGATCATCAGAAATGACTTCTTGTCCACAAATCAAAACATTCACAGGTAACCTGTAAAAAGGTTCTTTGTGTTGTTTAAGTTGCTCATTCTTCGATCATCCAGTTTCACTGGTTCAGCTACCAATTCAAAAATGCTCTAAAGTGGCAGCTCTCGTTCGAACAGTTTTCATTTGAGATATCTATGGGAGGTGTGTTAGGATGCCTCGAAACATTCTCCATATTCAAATTAAATGAGCTCTTATTTAATTAGTTATCGCGATCACTTTTTCGTGCCATGAGACTTTTCAGTGATGAAGTAACTCTTGCTGATGAAATCCTATGTATTTAGTAAGTTCGCCTTTCATTTCAAATTTGGTCACTAATAAGCCCAAAATTCGTTTACTCCTGATAAGAATATGTCATGTTTAGTACTGTTTATGAAGTGATTTGATTGCGTGGAGGGGTGGGAGAGGGGATGTTTACGATCTCAGTGATAGTCAGTATTTATGAGTTATTAGTAATGGTGGAAATAATAAATTGCCAGTTTCGCTGATAATGGACTGATATTAGAAATGAATGGAAATATTCAAACAACTCAGAACGAAAAGGCAACTTGAATTGTTGACGAGAGGCAGAGTTGGATATAGAAGATGGGAACAAGAGATGGTTGCCACTTCACTTAAGCTGGAAGGGGAATTGTGCGCAAGGGAAAGTGCAAGCGATCAGCACATAATTAAAGCAAGCCTATTCGAAACTTTCTTTTTATTTTGATTGTATTAGTATAGGGTATGAAGTTAACACCATCAGTGGTCCCTTGTCCACAAACCATTTCTTGGGCGTGATTCCTAAAAGTCACGAAGTTTCACTCATGCCACTCCTGAATTTTCCGGAAAATTGCAACATTCTTTATTTGAAAGAAATTCTTTTTTTTCAGATCGAACGGAAGCGACATGTTGGTAACGACATAGTAAATATTGTATTCGAGTCAGGTGGAAATCCAGAGAATCCCAACTTTTCACCTACTATGATGAAGTCGCACTTCACACGTATGCTTTCATGTGTAAATAACTTTTAGTTGTGACGAAGTTCCTCTGCTTTCCATGATTTAGTTCTCTTTAAACATTGCATTTAGCGAGCTGCAATGATCAAGTGAGTTGTTAAGATGAATCTTGCGGGTCGCCTTCACTCTACTTGAAGAGCAACAATGAACTTCCCATCTGATAATGCAGAAGAAAATATACGTAATAGCAGTGTATATGAGAACAGTTCACGTAGTATGTGACACAACTTTGCCGCCATATTATCAATAAATAAATTATCATTTTATCGAGGAGTTCTGAGCAAAGTTTTTCTTCCCAAACAACGTTTTCATGAAAATAAGGCCAAATAAGGGGTAAATCCAGAGCTGATCAGCATATCTTATTGTAGACGGATTGCAAAACTGTTATCAGCAAGAGGAATAAGTATCTGATGCGAAGAAATGTTATAATGATATGCGGAAACAATATGAGAAAGGAATAACATAGATTGAGGAACATAAGCGTTTCCCTCTTTTTTTGAGAGAGGGAAGAAAGACGTCATTAGTACGATCTGAGAGGCAAGGAAAGGAGTTTCTAAAATATCTATCGCCTTCTATATTTTACACTCATCATCCGCTGTATATTCCGCAACGTTTTCTTCGTACGTCTTCGTATGTATATTCTTCGTACGTCTCGAAGAAATGTATGAGGAATCAACGCGTTCAAAGAATTACTCTTTTTGAATTGATGTTTTTAAAAGTAATTTTGCTAATTTTGTTAATTAGCAATTTAAGGCAACTTATTGACTTGCTTCGGTGTAGTTTTTGGAGTTTCGGAAATTCTCATAATGCTGTCGATTTTAGTTTATGAAATCGTAATTCTTCGTCCTATTTCACTGTTCACTTATATTAAATGTATAGTTGACTGATCGCGAAGTTGCAGCAATTTTTAGCACTAAAATACATCGAAATGATCTCAGCGCAATTTTTAGATGTGTTTGCGGTTGTGACTTATGATGAGAAAATTGAATGTTATCGGTTATGGGTGTTCTCCGAGGAAACTGTACCAGCATTCGGACCAGCTCTTCCACGCCCAAACATCTTTCACGATCCGCAGAAATTTCGTGAATTCCTCCTTACCAAACGTAATGCTGTGCTTTCTCATTGTTTCAGTTAGATTTTTCAGTTTCTTTCATTCTTTTAACCGCACTTTTGTGGAATTTTCAAGAAGACATAAACATAATTGTGGTGTAATGGTTGTGTGTGTGGGCGTTTATATGATACAGCTTGTAATTTTGCGAATACTGCTAATGCAGCTGGTTGGATAGAGCGGCATGAAATAATGTGCGTCGTGCTAATTGGACTGCCCCACTTCCCTGCCCGATGTTTATTAAGGGAAAAAGAGAGAGAGAAACGGTTAGGTAGCTTTTTGGGCATAAATCTTGAGATTGTTGCGCCAAGAGACAGAGGTTTTGTGCTCTTTTGTGTGCTGCATTAAAACAGATTACTCGCACTACCGAATAAACTACACAGAAGTTACTTAGCTATTTCGACGATTTCGATTTGTCACCAATGAGCGTATTCATTGCTGATCCTAAACGAAAGTTTTCATGAAGTTCATATAAGCTGTAAATTGCCTGTGGAAAAGTTGTTGATATTTTAATCGGATTTCAGTGATTAATGCAGAAAAAGCTGCCTTTCAAGCGAAGGTCTTCATCGAGAAACGAAAGCAAACAGTCGACGCTCTTTTGAAAGATATATATATCGATCATCTCAAAGAAGTAAATAAGGTATGACCTTTCATTTCTACTTTTCGACTATCTTTTACTAAATATGACTTCAAAAATTATCGTCCCATTCTCTCGTTTGAAAATTTCCTCCAGTCGTCCAAGGTTTTACCCTTAACCGTTGAGAAAATGCCGAGCAGTCATGTTCTTAGTAAATGTTCACCTGCGCTGGCAAAATACGCTCTCAGAAATCAGTTTTTTCTCGTTACTTTAAAAGTATTTGGGCGTACATGTGAAAATTGTTTGATACCAACGCTACCTGATTCAACCTCCTATAGGAAGCCATTATTAGGTCTTGGTTTTTTTCTCATAAACTCATATAACCTTATATTATCTCTAGAAAGGTTCCAGGGGATTGTTTTTCAGGGATTCCACAAGGTTACTGATATTGTGATAAGGAAATTGCGGAGTCCGAGCAAGAAGGAATCGTCAACTGAGGGAGTTGACTTCTGTAAATACGGTGAACTTATAAAACTTGAGAAAATGCTTAGCGGTGATGTGAACGATATGGTTCAAGTTGCCAGTATTCGCAGTAAACAGGTTATTTTTTTAAACCAAGATTGTTTTTTCTTTGCTCAAATAGGGTCAATGAAATCGACCTTTTTACCGACGCATTGCAAACATCTTTTGCTGTCATTCACATTTCCAGTGTGGCTGCGTTTCGCTCATCAAAAAAGTCCTCACATTTCGTTTATCTCGACTGCCTTAACCCTCACCTCCCCGCTCCAACCTTCAAATCGTTACCGACTAGGTTCTGTTCAGTCTGCTGATTGTTTTCTTACATGATTATGATCTTTTGAATTCATATTATTTCTCTATTATCTCCTTTGTGATTAAAATTGTAATTCAGCCATGGGAGCCAAGAATGATCTTCGAGAACACTTTGGCTTGGGAAGTAATTGATTCTGACACGTGGGGTTCAACATCAATTGTTGTTGCAACCGAGGATACTGGCGTGATCCTTCTTTCGACGGGCCTTTCGGTGCCTATTTTCGAGGCGAACGCAAGGATACATCAACTGGCTGTCAGAGAACATTTTGGACTTTTCCTTGCTCGCATTGATAAAGGTAGATTATTGATTCTGGAGTTGATCCTCCCACCCTATCGCCCATCTTCTTCCGTTGCTTCTCTCTCTATCATAGCTACTGATATCGCTTCTTTTCTTTGCTTGCCATAGTCGCATATAACATGGAGAATTAAATTCAGCTCCCAAGCTGTAACCTTCTAGGTTGCACTATCCGAAATAGGGTAATGGTTCTTTTAGAAATGAAATTTGAGGTGCAGCTGGAGTTTCAGGAGTTGTCGTGCAGAAAAACTTATCCCAAGACATAATTTCGAAATTTTATAAAGGAAGTCATCGAGTAATTCACCAGACTTTTATTGCTCTATGTCATTTTGCATGATTTCACTCACGCTAGTCTGTATCGCCTTCAGACGCCTTATTTACCTCGTTCTTCTTTCTCATATCATATACGTAGGACAGTTGCGTCAGGTTTATCGGTAACAATAATTGTTTCAGGAAAGGAGTCAAGTCTTATCGTATTTGCGTTGGCCGATCTAAGACTGGCAGTGCAAACAGGAAACTTAATAATGAGGAAGACATGTATCGAACATCGTATTCCTTCTTCAAAAGGTTTCTTCATAAAACCATAAAATAACCAACTCGCAATTTGTTAAATAAATTCTTGTAGTTCTTGGGAAACTGCTTGGCGCAGCAGTGATCAAGAAATGACTATTTTTATGATTTATAGGTATCATAGATGAGTTCAGTGAAGGCAGTAACCCGTCCATACGAAAGTAACTAGATACTTTGGCGTGCTGTATTGAATGGTCACATGTATGCAATACCGTTAAAACATTGTTGTGTATGTATATAGTGGACAGCACATTTTATGCAGATGAGTTGTTTCGTTCAAGTAGAGCGCTACTTTGAAAGAGTTAGATAAAGAAGGAGAAAATGAATTATTGAAAGCACAGGTGATTTCACTTTCTTCGAACACTTCCCAGGTTGAGGTCATTTGCTTAAAGAAATGAATTTTTTAGGCTGTCACCTATTCGAGACAAGTGATGCGAATGGATTACGCTTGAATATTGTTTTATGCATTGGAAAGAATATGATTCTATTACGTTGGGCATTCGGTCCACTTGGACGTATTCGGGCTGGCACTGATCTTACTAATAATTTTACACAACTTAAGGTGAGTGAAATTTCAACAAATTTTCTTGAAAAAGCTATTTGTGATTATTTTGGTTCATCGCTAAAATATGAAGTATAATGATGTTGTGTGGTTCCCTGTTCTTAGACTTTCATACTAAATAGTCCTTATTATTCGACTTTACTACTAAATTTGCGGCTTTTTTGCATCCTGAAGTAAACGGATCGGATAAAATCTGGGAAACTCTAATATTGCTATGGAACTCGTTGCAGTTTTCTTTTTTTTATTTTTGTATTTTCATGATACACTGGGTCGTTAACTTTGCCACTGAACTTGTTGTTATTAAAGTTGATGTCATCACCGAGGTTAAGCATCACTGAGAGTCCCGAAGAGCTCCTGACCGTCAACCAATATATGTAGAGTTTATATTCGACCACAGATCGAATCATAGTAAAATCTAGCTTAATGCTAGATTGCAGAATATATCGTTATGCGATGAGGTGACCGCGATATCCGTTTTCGAGCGTGGTGTTATCCATAGTACGGTACGTGTAGCGGCATTTGTCCGGAATGGTATCGCTGTCGTGGACTTCTCTTCGGGTACGGTGGAATATCTCAGCTGCGATGTGCCTAAAACTCCAATCACAGCCATCTATGCCACATCCGATGGACAAACTGATGAAATACATTATTCACATAAAAGTACGTTTAAATGACACTACAGAAATCTTCAACACTGATGAAAGATTTTTTCTTCAGGGTTTCCTTGCTTTCTGGATTTTTCTGTATTTCAGGACTTCCTGAAACTTGGAGGTTTTCGAAAAGTTAATCGATATTTTTATGCAGCTCATTTTACTTCAACTTTTGCATATGACAACAATTGCTTTGGCTCTAATTATTTTATCTTTATGGATCAAATAGAATAACAAATGGAATCTTCTGTTTTTCACTTAGCTCCCCTATAGGTCTTCATCTGAGAAGAGTTACGTCAGGCTTTTCCATCGCCCTACGGTAAAAATGACATTCAAAAATTAGTATTCTAAAATATCCTGATTGCTGTTCGTCACTACTCGATCCTTAACGTGAAAAAAAGAGGTTCCATTTGCGGACTCAACGGTATCCTCATTACTGGAATGCTTTGTTGAGGAGTTTCGAGTAGGTTTTAGCTTTTTTGTATGCGGGAACTGTGTATCACGTTTCCCACATGTTTCATCTGTACGTTAATTACTCCTCCATCATTTATTTGCTGCTGCAATTGTTCTCCAGTTGATTATTGGCCTTCGTAAACGTTCAGATCGCATCACTGCATGAGAATAAGTTTAAGCGGATAAGTTTGAGTTTAAAAATCGATTTTTTTATTTAGCCGATTTCAATTAGAAACCAACGAGATGCTCGAATCTAACCCTCCATATCAATCAAGTTCAGTCAATTTAATCTACCTTAATTTAACTTAACTGATTCCAGTTCAGTCCATTTCGATCCAGATCGGTTTACTCCACTGCACTTCAACTGAGCCCAGAGAAGTTCGACCAATTTCATTTTAGTTCACTACAATGCATTAGAGTTCGGCATATGCAAGACTCTTAAATCTCTTCGCGTGACCAATTTGCATTGGGAAAGACATCAATCGAAATGGCATAATGAATTTCACGGTCGCTAAATATTGTTTAATGTCGATTTCAATTTTCTTGTTATTTCGATGATTATTTCATTCAGATATGACTATAACGATTGATGCATTGGCGCAAGGAGAGTGTAATATTCACGAGACTTTTTGGTCATCTCCACTCAACAATTTTGGTAAATGATTCTCGTTGATTTTCATTGATTTTCAACGGCATGTTTACCTCCCACGAATTTTAAATTAAACAGTAAGCCCTCATCTGTCGTTTGATCTATGATCGTATAAAACTGTTCGTTATAGGTGTTACAGGTAGTGAGTGATAGCCTATATATCAGACAAGAAACTGTTGAATAGCAGGGAGTGTTTACAAACATCT